>CM076581.1:476757643-477357643 GCA_034641835.2 Pinus albicaulis | reverse complement strand
TAAATTTCCATAAATGGGGTCATTTTTGTTGCAATATGGAAGGAAGTGTTATACCACCATTATGTTAGTGGTAACCACTTGACTCATTTTGTTTGTTTATCATATACAAAGAAAATAATATATCCTTCCAAATATGTGTTCATGATCGTAGTTTTCCCATAATATTGAGGATGATAATATGAGTTATGATCTAATTTAGTACCCAGAAAAGAAATTAATTTTGTCCAAAAATTTCTTGTGAAAATGGGATCTTTGTTACTTACAATAATATTTGAGTTTCCGTGTAGTTTTTGAATTGTTTCTAAAAATGAAATAGTGATTGTATTGGATTTGAAAGGATGAGATAATGCACAAAAGTTTACATACTTGATAATTCTATCAACTACCACAATTATGACACTCTTTCCTTCGAAATTGGGCAAAACTATGATAAAATCCATTGGGAGCTCCTCCCAACGTTGAATTGGAATAGATAATGGTTGTAAAATATTTAGGGTCTTAATTGTATCAATTTTATTTCGTTGGAAAACCAAACATTCTACCACAAAATTCTGAATATAAAATTTAATCCCATCCCAAACAAATTCCTTCTTAACCATGTGATAAGTTTTTAAAAATCTTAAGTTACCTCCTATAGGAGAGGTGTGCAATTCCAAAAAAACCATTTGTTTTAGTTGTGTGAGTTATTACATAGATATAAGTGATCTTTATACCATAATGAATAATTTTTCCAGATAAATGTATCAGATGAATTTGGATCTTGTTGCAACTTTTGAATGAGTTTCCGAACTTCTTTTTAATTCTTCCAATCATGCCTTGCTTCAATTATCCAATTAGGTTAGATAATAGAAATGGTACATAGAAATGCCTCCACATATTCATCCCTTCTTGAAAGTGCATATGCAACAACATTTTTCTTCCCTTTTTTGTAGGATGATTTCAAAGTCATAACACAACATCTTTCTGACCCAAATGTTTTGTTATCCTAAAGATAATCTTTGTTCTAAGAAGTATTTAAGACTATAATGATCTATTTTTACCTTGAAGTTTCCTCCCATTAGGTAAGGGTGCCATTTCTTCATGGCATGTACTATTACCAACATTTCCTCACCATTTCCTTATTATAAAAAGTTTATGTAAATTATTTCCCTTGATTGGACAGCTTTCAAAAGAAATGGGTCTTCCTTCTTGCATTAAAACAACACCAATTCCATTTCTTGACGCATCACATTCCACAGCAAATTTTTTTGTGAAATATGGTGTAGCTAAGACCATAGCTTGACACATTACCTCTTTAAGATGTTAAAATGCCTTAGTTGCTTCTAGAGTCCAAAAAAATGCATAATTATTTAATAATCGTGTTAGAGGTGATACTATTTTCCCATAATTATTAACAAACTTGTGATAATACCCTGTCAACTCGAGAAATCCTCAAAGGTTCCTTAAGGTTGTTGGGATTTTCCATTCCTTTATGGATTTAATTTTGTTAGGGTCTACCTTAACACTATTGTTGGAACAGGGTCTCCTACAAGCTGTGAAACTGGTCCAATTTTGTATATTTTTTATTATATTTAGTCTAGCGCAGAGGTTTTCGGGTGGGACAAAGCCCCGAAAAGCATTGTAATGGGTTAAAGGGTAGATCTGGAATTCACAAACCACGGTTTGCGAACCATAAGAAAGATTAGGCTAAATTGTTATAAATAGAGGAACATTTTGAATTTTAAGGTAAGAACATGATGAGATCTTGATGCGAATTGTGGCTTAGTAGATCTGTTTGAGTTTTTGGGGAAGGGACTCCAGCTGGCTTTGTGCATGGAGATCCCAAGTCCTGCTGTGTGCAGACCCTGCTACTGTGTGCGCAGGTCGGGTTTTGATATTGTAAGAAGGAATCGACAGATTGATGAATAAGAAAGGTTTTTTTATTAACTGAATCTATGTGTACTGTTTATGTGAATCTGTGGTAATTTCTGCATTATGCGTATTTTGTGTTAAGCTGCGAAAATATTGTGTAAGTGTTTTTACTGCATCTGGATCTGTTCTGTTATGTTTTGTGCAATACTGCGCTACTGTCTTAGAAGTATATAATTTATTGAGCATCATAGTATAGTTGACCATGAGCATGTGGATGCGAAGGAGACCTATAGATCCGTCTCTGAGATAGGTGATCTGGTAATCATAAATCCAGATGCAGCTTTGCTTGCCTTACCTATCCTTTCTTAGGGTGCGGAAACCTGGTTCCAACACCCACCCATACTACTTCGGGTGAGACTTTGACCTGCACAAGTAGGTCACTACCGAAAGGGCCAATAGTATAGGAGTTTGTTGGTAAACCTTAACCTCTAAACCTGGGTCAAGAACCCTCGAGCCAATAAATGGTTCCATTGCCGGGACCAGGCGCAATTTGAGAGAGGGATCGAGTAATGACAAGAGAGTATTGGAAGCCTGAAAGGAAGGAAATTGAAGAGTGGTTCAAAAAGAAGATTCAGGAATTTGTAATAAAAGAGAATCGCAACATGAGGTTAATGGCGGAAAAGTGGAAAAATAGGTACATTCTTATAGAAAACTACAAAATTTTCTTTGTAACATTTTCAACCGAGCTTTAGGAGTGGCTGGCTAGGCTCGTAGAGTTCCAGAAGTGTTGGAAGGATGAATGAGTCACTCAATGGACTCTAGAGCTGATCCAGCAGCTGGAAAGGACTGATAATACCATCACTCGCACAGTGGATCCTTGGGTGGATAGTGTGCTAGGAGTATTTGTGACAGAATTTTCCATTGATCAGTTCATATCCTACTCTGAAGCAGAGCGGAGATTCTTTAAAGGGTTCCAGGACAAGTTTCTGAAGACATTACCTTTGTTGATTACGATATTACTGTGCGAGAAGATTATTATGTGCAGTCATACCGAGTAAATGACCTCGGATCCAAACGATAACATGACACGCAGTGGTAAATACTATCAAACCAACCTTGAAAGGGGAAGATCTGTCTATAACCCTCTGCGAGAGATGACTGCGCAAAGCCCCCGGCTGCACCACCGTCCAACTCGCGCAAAGGTAAGAGTTCACCCATACCACAACCTCCGTCAAATAGTGATATGGCTGCGCACCTGAAACTACCTACCTTCAAGGGGGTAGGAGATGAGGATATGCACTGATTTTGGTTTGTTGCAGACTCCGTATGGACTGTGCAAAATGTGACAAACGATACGATGAAGAGGCATAGTTTTCCCTAGCATTCGAAGAAAGAGCGTTGGACTGGTATATGTGATACATATCTCAGAACGGGAATGCATCTATTCAAGATATTAAGGACGCTCTGAAGCAGCAATTTCATAAGCCAAAATATTACTCTCAGTTAGTAGCAGAAGTGAAGGACTTCAAGCAAGGTGCGTCTGAATCTGTATGGGAGGCTAATCAACGACTGAAGAGAGAAATCAAGGATGAAGTATTTGAGTATGATGATAGAAAACATACGGAATGGTTCATCGCTATGTTGTTTCCCCACCTGCGCATGCCAATGAGTCACCAAACCTTCGAGTCATAGGAAAAAGCTGTGGAATTCACCATGAAACTAGAATCTGCACCTAGAGAAGATACTTCGTTAGGAGTAAAGAAAATTCAGGAGTATCTCATAGCTATGCACATGGAAATTCAGACCCTGTGAAAGGAACGAGGAAAAGGAGCTAGCATAGATCTATGGTGCATGCGATGTCAGTTATCTGGCCATATGAAGGATCAGTGCCTCTATTGGAAGATTACATGCAAGCAGGAGGACCTAGTCCGGTCTGCCCAGGAGAAAATGGAGAACCCAACTTAGTGCGTTCAGGCTCAATCGGGTCTGTGTTATGGTGCGATGACTGTCACATTGCGGGGATGCATGATATGAACCATTTCCCCCGGCTAAGAGCATATGTCCCAGAACTGAAGCAACAGTGGTGCAGGTTCTTGTAATATCCCCAAAATGGGATTGCTCAGCAAGGCATGCCTGAAAAATGAATTTTCAATAATGGCTACTACATGATTTGAAACCAAGACCAAGATCCCTTATATCAATGTGTCTAAGACTGAAATCCAAGAGGAGGCTCAAAATAAATCACTCTAGGCGGGTTAAACAGGTCTCCCACACCTAGTTGCCTTGGAAAAGTGCCCGTTGGAGGGACTGCAACAATTCTTGAAAAAGAGATGGAATAACAGCATTATTTTAATTAGCTGTGAGACAAGAATATGTAAATAGCCTTCCCTTTGATATTATAGCAGTAAATTTATACAATTCTTTAAGGAATCAATCACTCAAGCTAGGCAATGAAGCCTCAATGAGACATGTACATGAGAATAGAGAAACATTGATACACATGTATTTCTGCAGGCTAAAAGGGCGCAGTTTATTGGAGATACTGCATCATATTGAATAATAATAGAAGGATATGACAATATATGGCTCAAGAAATGAGGGGGAGCAAGCTCTGAACCCCTGAAAACAATAATACAACAATCCTTAGAAGGATTGGCTGAAATATACAAAAATGGCAAAATGCCAGAGTTGTTGGGTAGCATCTGCAACTCAAAACTGGAAATGAATAGAGAAGGCTAAAGATGATGAAAAATCTGAGTAGACCTCCTCCAATGGATCTTCAAAGTGAAAGGCTGATCCTATCGCTGAAGATCTCACCCTCCAATCAACACTGCAAACCCTCACTGCAGATGCACACTGAAAATAATGCAGTCACTGAGGTAAACTGTGCTGTAGGTGGAATAGAAAGTGTTGGCCAAGTTCAAAGATCTGAATTCTAATTTGAATCATCTCTTACTAATCTCCCAAAGGAAATAAGGCTCCTTCCTCTGAAAAGCAAGCCAAGGAATGGTGTTGTGGAACCTCCACTGCAACACCCTGCAACACAACGTTATACTTCAGCAGAAACAACATTGTAGCTGAAGGAGGTGGCTTGGCCTTGAGCCTGGATGTGGAGAAATGAAGTGCAATCCCTCAAGAGGCCTCTCAAGAAGGAGAAGGAATCCTAAATAGGAATTCCTTGTGCTAAACAGCACTGCAACTCTGCAAAACAGCAGGAGACTGCAAATAGTCTAAGCAGACAAGAAAAAAATAATCATATGCATGAGTAACAATGGCTACCTTTCCCTCCTTTTAAACAAATGCAAGCTTCCTCTCCATGGGTCCCACTCATTAGGGTTTCCTCCATCAAGTAAACTTCCCTCCTCTTTCACTGTGTTGTCCCACAAGATGATCTCCACCTCCTATTACTGCAATGTTTGACTTCGTCAAACTTGACCTTGTCTTCATGCAAATGTCCTCTTTCACACATGAGGGTGTGAAATCCAGCTCCACTGATGATCCCTTTCACACTATGAGGGATTATTTCTATTCATGGGCCTCCTTACCCATTTATTCTCCTCCTAGATGATATAGGAAAAATTAATGTTCCAATTAGCTCTGTGCTAATTTTGGGAACATTACAGTTATGTTGGTCGGTAGGACACGATGAGCAGAACTGTCGAACTTACAACCTAATGATCGATCAAGGGAACTTATATATGGTACAGTCAAACCCTATGTCACCTAAATCCCCCGTGAGCTTTGGTGGCTCTCCAACAAGGGGCAGGGGAGGTCGAGGAGGAAGCGCAGGTCGAGGACGTGGGCAGCTAATCTATTATAACTGGGGGGAAGTAGGACACTTTGCACGGGACTGCCCAAATCCTACAAGGAAATATTGCAAATATTGTAGACAGTTGGACCATGTGATCGAAGGTTGCCCAATTTTAATATCCAAAATGCAGGAAAAGCAGCCCACCCCTACGCAGAATGTGCAAAGAGTTAAAGTCGAGCTAAGGAACATAGACCCAAGTGTGGACGTCATAACACGTAGTGGGATGGTCACCCAGGGACCAAAGGAAGAGGTTGTTCGGGATCCTCTGACCTGTCAAGAAGGATTGAATATGAAAAGGGGATAAGAGACAATGGCCATGGCTAACCAGGACTTCGCTCAAAAAGAAGTAGCTACTGCGCAGGCACCAACACACCCTAAGACAGATGAGGGGGTTGAGCCCTTTTTGCATGCATGTATGAAGTTGCTACATAACCCAAATGCTATAGAGAACCTTCAGGCATTAATGAGTAGCTGCGCACCGCATCCTGATTCGACCAAGGATGTACACAAACTATACAGGTATAAAAACCGCACTAGAAGAGAAATGCGGCTGATTGCACAGATTGGTGACTATGAGATGGATCAGGTTATTTTAGACCTTGGATCAGATACGAACGTGTTACCTAAAAAAACATGGCAAAGAATGGGAGAACCTAAGTTGGAATGGTCCACCATCCAGCTGCGCATTGCGAATCAACATAGGATCATCCCTCTAGGAAGGCTACCAAAATTCATGGTAGATATTGCAGGAGTAAAGGCCCAAACTGACTTTGAGGTAATAGAAATCGTAGAAGATGCGGAACCCTACCCTGCGCTCCTAGGACTGGACTGGGCTATAGATATGGGGGGTGTTATCAATCTCAAAAAGCACAGCATGGTGTTTGAAAATAACGGCACATGAGTAATAGTATTGTTGGATCCCGCGAAAGGCACACGGTATATAAATCCAGCGCGAGATGAGGAGGAAGTGGATCACATTTATAAGTTCACTTCACAGGATGAAGATTGGATTAACCCCACAGTGGAAGGAGTACTCTGTTGGGAAAAGGACAGTGAATGCTTTTCCGACTCTGATGGGGAACTAGAGAATTGGCAAGGCCGGTTGCATGAGGTGTCGGCACTGCAATGTCTTCGGGTCACCAGGAACTTCCACTGCATCTCCTTCGAGGTAAGAGACCTTCCCTACTTTGGGGATTCAGGTAACATTAAGGAATTCTTACGCTCATTTGAAGTAGAAGTTCCCAAGGGACGTAGGCTATGGGCCCTTAAGCTAGCCCTGTGTGGAACACCTGCACGCTAGTGGGATACGCATGCGAAGGTATTTCGCGATTGGGAAGAGTGTAGGGATAAGATGATCCTGCAATTTTAAGCTCCAGCTGGGAGATGGGTCCAAAATTTCCTTGGGTCAGAAGACCCACACAGCTATTTTCTTGCATGGGAAACACAATGGTGCAACAGAACCCCAAATGAACGGGTCCACCTGTTTATCCATGCTCTAGGACTGTGTCTAGCTGCATGGTATTTAGATGTGGAGCTACATCAGTGCACTCGCCATTGGGAGAATTTGCAAGATGAGTTTCTGCGAACATTTAGGGTGATAGATGGCATAGGAACGTGCTCGATGCAGCTCTGCAGAACACTAACGCCTTGACTCAGGGTAGCCCAAACCTGTACATCGCATCCGAATCCTGGGGAACGCCGATACCACACATGGTTTAATACTGCAGCCTCAGCCCAATGGATGGAAAGGATGATCCCCTAACTATCCCAACCACGGCACTGGACGGGATGCACACGGTTGCCAAGTTGTTTAGGCTGTACCTGAATCGCATTACAACACACCCAACATCAGCTATAATTCTGGATGCGCAAGCAGCATGGATGCTTCATCCAAGGTCAGTAGATCCATGGGAAGGCCATCAGGTGTGAACGATGACAGTCAGAACACTGAACTCTGGTAAAAAGGGAATATTACCGTTATGGAAAACAGGCGGTTGGCAATTTATGGTGAGTTTTTACCATTTGCTTGAAGATAAGTTCCAAGTTAGATTCACTCTACTGTTGGATAGCCACGGGCACTATAAGGGAGAAAGGATAACTTCGATCAAGGCTCCATATCATCTCTGTAATCTACATATATTATTCTGTTGCTTGATTTTCTAGACCTTTAGCATTTTTTTCATACCCAATCAAACTACTTCCACTGTTTGCGAGTCTCCAAATTTAGGATCCCCTCCTTATGTTGCTATGGTAGCCCCTAACCCCGTGGATGCATCGGTGCCTACCATTCTAGAGCCTACAGACATTATTTTGAGACGATCTGGGGACGTCGAGATTGATACGCTCATTTCCCTCTAGCTCCCTGAAGGGAAAATTGACTTCGCACCCTATGCAGACTGGCGTCAAAGCTATATGACGGAATTTAACGCCCTTTCTAACCCTGCGATGATCACAAGCTCCAGCCAGACGGGCTTGGAAGCAACCATGCAAGATGGTACGTAATTGTCGCAGATTAGTATGAGAGCTGACACAGTCGAGTCGCTGCTAGTCCCGCGAACAATAAGGCTGACTAACAAGGATACTACAATCCCCCGGGTATGAAGCGGCACAGGGATACGCTGCACCCTACCAGCAATACTAGACTAACTTCCAACAAAATCCATGCTTATTCACTGCCTAGCACTATCCTGGTCGGCGCCCACCCTCCAATGACTACGGGACTACAATTGGACTTGGCGTAGCTGCCTCGCGAGGCGTTACATGGTTTACACACCGCCATGCTTCAAGAGACCCATCATCGTGACCGGACTGCATAACAACAGCTTGATGTGGCCACGCCGCTCATCGCACGACAGACTGAAGATGTCTCCCTTGCTATCTTGTAGATGGTGCAGCTCGAACCGGTGGTTCACCAGCTTGGCACAGAGGTCCCAGATGATCTCATCATAGAAGGCTTGGTTGCAGCACTAAAGGCATCCTGAACCGAAATATAGACCCTCAAGATCCAAATGGCCCTCCAAGTGACCGCGTTACATGCCCCAATACAACCTGCCACACCTCCGGAGGTACGAGCACAGCATGCTGCGTTGATAAGTGAAGCTATGGACATCATTACGGGACAGCTTACTCTGGGTACTCAATTTCTCGAGGCAGCCATGCAGCTCTGGACACCAGTCCAGTTCAACCCGGTTCTTCAGAAAGTCAAGAAGGACTTACGACAAAAGGAAGCCACTTTTGATAAGATCGAAGCTACCTTGCCCCCTAGTCCCTGCGCAGTGTCTGGCACTCTTGAAGACTAGCAACGCACTTCGAGACATGATTACGGATCTCCGACGAGCAAAGCATGCCATTACAAAGTGCTTGAAGCCATGGGGCAACACCGCCTTCCAGATATCATAGGGTGCTCATGACGCAATTGCGCAGCTCAACCAGATATTAGAGCGAGTTACCATGGCTACTGAAGGACCGACCTCCCAGAAGTTTGTAGACATCGCACAGAGTGCTGCTGCCCAGATTCAAGAAGTGTTACCTCCACTAATCGTAGCCATCAATACCTTACGTGCGCAGATAGAGACCACACCAACACAGTGACTCGGGACGAGTCACAAGATTGCGTTGGGGGACTGTTGGAACAGGGTCTCCTACAAGCTGCGAAACTGGTCCAATTTTGTATAATTTTGATTATATTTAGTCTAGCGTAGGGGTTTTGGGGTGGGAAAAAGCCCCGAAAAGCATTGTAATGGGTTAAAGGGTAGATCTGGAATCCGCAAACCACAGTTTGCGGACCATAGGAAATATTAGGCTAGATTGTTATAAATAGAGGAACATTTTGAATTGTAAGGTAAGAAGATGATGAGCTCTTGATGCGAATTGTGGCTTAGTAGATCTGTTTGGGTTTTTGGGGAAGGGACTCCTACTGGCTGTGTGCGCGGAGATTCCAAGTCCTGCTGTGTGCAGACCCTGCTGCTGTGTGCACAGGTTGGGTTTGGATATTGTAAGAAGGAATCGACGGATTGCTGAATAAGAAAGGTTTTTTGAGTAACTGATAATTGAATGTTTATGTGAATCTATGGTAATTGTTGCATTATGTGTTTTCTGTGTTAAGCTACGAAAAATACTGTGTAAGTGTTTTCACTGCATCTGGATCTGTTCTGTTATGTTTTATGCAATACTGTGCTACTTTCTTAGAAGTATATAATTTATCGAGCACCATAGTATAGTTAACCTTGCACACGTGGATGCGAAGGAGACCTATAGATCTAGCTCTGAGATAGGTGAACTGGTCATCATAAAGCCGGAATCAACTCTTCTTTCCTTACCTATCCTTTCTCAGGGTGCGGAAACCTGGTTCATGCACCCACCCATACTACTTCGGGTGAGATTTTGACCTGCGCAAGTAGGTCACTGCCGAAAGGACCAGTAGTATAGGGGTTTGTTGTCAAACCTTAACCTCTGAACCTGGTTCAGGAGCCCTCGAGCCAACAACTATCATGAGATACAATATGACCCAAATTTTCCACCTCTTGTACGCCAAAGAAACATTTGGAGGGTTTTGAATACAATTCCTCCAATATTTTGAGCACCTTGTCTACATGTTGAACATGATCTTTCCAAGAATTTTTGTAGATTATTAAATCATCAAAAAATACTAACACAAATTTTATAAGGATTTGAAAGTGGAACTCAACAAATCTTGAAATGTGGAAGGTGAATTAGTAAGGAAAAAAATCCATGACCAAAAAATATTCATAATGACCTTCATGAGTTTTAAATGTTTTTTTTAAAATGTCTTTTGTATTCATTCTAATTTGATGATATCCTGAATGAAGATCCATCTTAGTGAACTAAATTTCTAAATTTAGTTCATAAAACAATTCATCAATGACAAGAATGGGAAATTTATCTTTAATAATGAGCTTTTTGAGCTCTCTATTATTTGGATAAGTACATCATTATCCATTCTTCTCCTGCACCAATACTACTGGAGAAGAAAAAGAACTTTGGCTAGGTTGAATTATACCTGCCTCTAGCATTTTTGCAACTATGCATTCAATTTGACTCTTCTAGGCATAGGGGCATATGTAAGGTATGATATTTGGAGGAACACTTCCTGGAATCAATTAAATAGCATGATCATGGTCATGAATAGGTGGGAGACCTTTTGGAGTCTCCAAAATACCTTGGATTGGTTGTTAAGGACTCTTTGGAGATCTGGAGAAATGGATGACTTGGATGTTTGAACATATAGTGACCATAATTGTAAATTACCCCTCGTTGTTCCTTCAAATTATTTTTCATGCCATTAGAGCTTATTATATTCCAATGTTTCCTTGAAATACACCTTAATTCAATCTCCTTTCCTTCCCATAAAAATTTCAAGAAAAGTTCTAGAAAATCAAAAGCTAGTGTGCCCAAAGATTGTAACCATTGGACTCCTAACCCAACATTAGCACCACCCATTGGAATGGGAAGAAATGGAATACTCAATACATATTCCCCCGTGGTTAGATTTATATTATGGCACTTACATAATCAATTTATAGTTTCTCCATATTCCACCATCACTTGAAAATATGGTGATGGATATAGAAAGTGATTCAAATCCTTAGCATGTTGGAAAAATACTGATAGGGGGGGGTGAATCAGTATTTAGTGCAGACAATAAAACTTTGATGTTTCCTTCTTAAAAACCCATACGCTACTTTCCTAAATTCAACTCACGTATATACGCGGATATCATTTACAGAACTCGCGTATATCCAGTGAATTAATTATGCATTTAATTCATGACTTAGATCATTGCATTACTCAATTATCAGATGTTCAGAAAACAGTAAACAGATGCAGAAAGAATAGAGTAATCATCACACACAATAAATCACTCATGAACACCAGGATTTTTAGGTGGAAACCCAATTTGGGAGAAAACCACCGCCGTCGTCGTCTCAGTCTTCAATCTTTATTATTAAGAAAACTTCTTACAATATGTACTGGCGCAGACTCATACCAGCACGCAGGCACCCACCTGTAGAAGGCTACAATCTTCACTTGTTTACCATCCTTTCCTGGAAGGGAGAAACAACCCCCTGCTCTGGTTTACCAGCCTCTCCTGGAAGGGAGCTACTACCCCCTGATATTAACACCAGCCTCTCCTGGCAGAAAGCTTCTACTTTCAGACTGAAGGCTTCAACCCTCAGATCCATTGCAAACCACGTTTCATCAATTTTCAAACTGGATCAAAACAGCTTCAACACAATCCTTCACTTATCAGCAAACGTCCTTTTCCCAGAGCATCAAACAGAACAGTGAAACCACTGTAACCAGAATATCAGAGATAACCCAGACTTCAGAATAGATAGTAGAATCTCAATCAGCTTTGAGCAACCATCAGTTCAAATTGCATACGTGCTTTTCTTGAAACAGACTCGCGTATATACGCGCTTTTAATAAAGGCAACCTGCGTATACATCTGTGCACTTTTCATAAAAACCCTAACAGTCCATACGCTCCTTTGTTTAAACAGATCCGCGTATATACGCGCTTTTAATGAAACGAACATGCGTATAGATCTATAAAAGATAAAATTTGCAGAACAGATCAGATCTATGGACTTACCTAGATTTCTTCAATATCTTCAATAGATTTGCGCCAGGTCTTCAATACTTCTTTTCAGATCATCCTATAGATTCATCATTTCCAGATCTAGAGATTTTGAACCTTCATCATATTCATGGGTGCATCATAGATTCAGATCTATCAATTAAGAATGGAGTTCAACCATACAAGTAAACTTCAGAGTGAAGTATTCATTTAAAGCCCAGACATATGCACACTCTTTGCACAATGATTTTCTTCTCCTTATATAGATTTACCCTTTATCAATACCATGAGCCAAAACCACACCTCTTCCGATGGTATTCCTGGATGGGGTCAAATAGACAACCCAGCGCTCAATACAATGGGGCAATACCATGGTAGTAACCCCTAGTTTTACACTTTTAGAGCGCAATTGAGCATACGCGACTTGGCACGTACTTTCTCGCGTGCATACGCTACTTATCCTAGCCAAACCCGCGTATGCCTTGAGACACACTTTTCATCATTGGTCTAGCACATGCTAGAATTCCTTTCATCATTACATCTGATCTGCTCTGTAGACACATCAGATTTGCATCATTAATTAGTATATCAATGTCAGTTTCCATTAAGTACAACTTTCATCAAGTAGGTTTCCATCATATTTATCAAGTGGGTTGCCATCAAGGACAACACTCTGCATCATATTGCCAACAATCTCCCCCTTTGGACTTGATGGCAACCACGATGGTGTTTGATCACAACAGGTAGATACATTAAGCCTAATGATAGTCTCCCCCTATTTAAACACCATGTCACTCTCCCCCTTTGACATCAAGGGCAAAGGGCGGATCAATACCAACACAAGGTTTTTCTCCTCATGTCGAAAGAAGAGCGCTGGAGATCTGATGTGCACTGAAGTTACCATGCTCCCCCTGAGTTCATGTCGGATCTACAAACATGTTTTTCAATGAAGTACATGACTCTATGACCTTCCTATCACCAAGGACTCATACTTACATCAAAGATCCAACCAACTGGATTTACAGATGAGACTCAAGTACCCAACCAAGTGGGTTTACACATTTTGATCCAATTACCCAACCAAGTGGGCTTACACATTTTGATCCAACTACCCAACCAAGTGGGTTTACACATTGAAAAAGTCCTTACATGACTGAATATTACAATTTACATCATAAGTCTCAACATGACCTTTTCATCAAAAAAACAAATAAGACCCTTCATACCCAAGACAAAAGGATTTCAAGAGAGAGATCATAATTCAGAATCATCATAATGCCAACAATGCATTATTCTCAGCAAGGCTAATGCTCCCCCTGAATATGTGCATCCTGAACACTTTCAACAGCAAATCATCAGGGCATCTTCACCCAAAATCAGAGAATGAAACAGAAATATAAGAGCTGAAATACCACCAGATACTCCAAATAGCATCAGAGATATCAAACAGCACCATAGCTTGTGCTGAAGAAATGCTGACCCAGAAAAATTGTCAGCAACCACTCATACGCGGTTTTCTGTGTATGAACTCGCGTATATACGCGACTGTTTTTCAGGAAACCCACGTATCAAAATTAATCTTCAGAAATTTAATCGGATCTGATCCTCTGCATGGCAGAGACTACTCCCAGCTTCTGTCTGAGATATTCGAACGCTTCCCTGGGCAAAGGTTTGGTAAATATATCAGCAACTTGTTCTTTGGAGGGAACATACTCCAACTTCACCTTTTGTTCAAGCACTTGTTCACATAAGAAATGATACTTGATGGGAATGTGCTTGGTCTTGGAATGCATAACAGGATTCTTTGAGATACTGATGGCACTTGTATTATCACACATAATGGAAATAGGAGGTGAACATTTGATTTGTAAATCTTGTAAGGTTTTCATCATCCAAAGAAGTTGAGTGCAACATGATGCGGCGGCCACATACTCTGCTTCTACTGTAGATAAGGCAATAGATCTTTGCTTCTTGCTGAACCAAGATACTAATCGGGGCCCCATATAGAATGCACCACCACTAGTGCTTTTCGTCTTAAACCTTTCCCATTGTCTGCATCGATTAGCACTGAAGTAAGGTTGACATTCTTTGGATACCATAGTCCAAAGTCTTGAGTTCCTTATGAATGTTGGATATTCTTTTAATGACACGAAGGTGATATTCTTTGGATTAAAGCTTGGAATCGTCCAAAAATCTTGCATGCATAATGTCTGGTCTAGTCCCAATGAGATAAAGTAGACTTCCTATCATAGATCTGTATTCTGGTTGATTCACCGTGGGAGAATCATCATGAGAACTGAGATTACATCTAGTTATCATTGGTGTACTTACAGGTTTGCACTCTTCCATGCCATACTTCTTCAGAATTTGCTTAAGGTATTTTTCTTGTGATAAGAATATACCATCTGTAGTTTGATGCACTTGCAAGCCAAGAAATAATGTTAGTTCCCCATGTAAAGACATTTCAAATTCTTGCTGCATGACAGAAGCAAATTTCTGACTCATAGATTCTTCATTACTTCCAAAAATGATATCATCAACATATACAACCACAATCAAAAGTTTATCATTTTCAATTTTTGTGTATAAGTTACTATCAACAGACCCCTTTGAAAATTCTTGTTGATGAATATATTTGTCAAGACGATAATACCATGCCCTTGGAGCTTGTTTGAGACCACATAGAGCCTTTTTAAGTCTACAAACAAGATTTTCATCATTTCCCAAAATGAAAACTTCTGGTTGTTCTATATAAACTTCTTCTTCTAGATCACCATTGAGAAATGCAGATTTAACATCCATTTGATAAACTTTGATTTGTTGAAAACTTGAAAAAGCAAGAAACATTCTTATGGCTGAAGTCCTGACTACGAGCAAAATTTTCTTTAAAAAGTATATTATATTTTTTGTGAGTATACCCCTTGCAAACAAGTCAGCTTTATTTCTTATAGCTTTATTTCTTCTGACATCTACAATTTTTTCATTTAACTTGTTTTTGAATATCCATTTAGTTCCAATGACATTTTTGTTATGAGGTCTTGGTACTAATTCCCAAGTGTCATTTTTTTCAATTTGATCAAGCTCTTCATTCATGGCTTGAACCCAACATTCATCTTTGCTAGCTTGATTAACATTGTGTGGTTCAATAGTGGATAGAAATGCCAGATAGCTAGAGGATCCTACAAGAGTCCTTCTTGTTTGTACACCTGATGCCTTATCTCCCAAAATCTGAGATTCTGGATGATTCTTTTGAACATATCTGGAAGGAGCCTTTTCAGATAAATCATCTTTAGGTTCTTCATTGGATCCATTGTCTATATCATTCCTATTTGATGTAGAAGGACAATAGTCACCATCATCTTCTTCTGTTGTTTGTTTTTCTTCTTTAGGGGCTGCAGGAGACTCATCAATGACAACATCAATACATTCAACAATCTTTCGAAGCCTTTTATTGTAACATTTGTATGCTCTTCTTGTAGATGAGTAACCAAGAAGTATCCCTTCATCTGATCTAGGTTCAAACTTGCCAAGCTTTTCATCATTATTTTTGATAAAGCATTTACTTCCAAAAATTCCAAAATGCCTCATAGAGGGAGAGTTACCATACCAGAGTTCATATGGATTTTTGTCACTATTTACCCGAACATGTGCCTTGTTGAGAATGTTTGCTGCTGTATGTGCCGCTTCTCCCCAGAACATGTCAGGAGTTCCAGAATCATCAAGCATAGCTCTAGCCATTTGTTGAATTGTTCTATTCATTTCACTACCCCTTTCCGCCATTTTACTTCTTGTTGTGGGGTCTGCTACGAAGAACTTCTTTACCTTTTTTCACAAAATTCAAAGAACTCATTTGATGTATATTCTCCTCCTCGATCAGATCTAAGACACTTGATTTTTAGATCTAATTCATTTTCAACTAATGCTTTGAAGATCTGAATTTTTTCAAATGCTTCATCTTTGTGTTTAATGAGCCCGATCCAACACATTCTAGAGTAATCATCAATAAATAAGATATAGTATTCTTCCCCACGTGGTGACTTTTTCCTCATGGGTCCACATATGTCAGTATGAATGAGTTCAAGAGGCTCACTTGATGATCCTTCTTTGGCATTAAATCGTACTCTGGTCTGCTTACCGAATTGACAAGATTTGCATATGATGCTTTCTGGTAGATTAATATTGGGAAGACCACGAACAGCTTGAAGTCTGCTTGCTTTGTTGATTTGAGAGAAGCTCAGATGCCCCAGCCTTCTATGCCATAGCCAATTTTAGAATTTGCCAAGAACAACGGTGATCTTTATTTTCTTCAATACATGGGTTGTGGAGTTGTTTGCCTTTTACTAATAGTTTTACTGTGTATCAAGATCACGAATACACAGTACTTTTTATCAAAGACAACTTCAGTTCTGTTGTTGACTTACATATGATTGTACATAATCCATCCACATACATGAAATCATTAGCCTTCACCTTTTCTTTTAAAAACACGGACCCTTTTCCTTTAATTACAGCAAGATTATCATTTCCAAATGTAACTTTCTTTTCCCTTTCTAGAGCATTATATGAAAGAAGTTTGCTTTTATCACCTGTCATGTGTCTTGAGCACCCACTATCAATGTACCATTGATTTTCTTCACCTTCTGCAAATAACGCTATCCCACAATTTTCAACCTGTAATTCCTTCTTTTTCCATACTTTGGAACTTGAAGGAAATTGTTGTTTTGGCTGGACTTTGCTCCTGCATTCAGATTCTTCATGGCCAAAGTTATTGCAATAAGCACATTCAACTTCATTTTGAAGAGGAGAAAAGTTGTTATAGGTGTTCTTCTTTGGTTCAATATCCATCCTTTTCTTTCTTGCTTCTCTTGTCATGATGGTTTTATAGGCAACACATTGAACAGCTTTATGACCAAAATTGTGACATGAGAAACATTGTCCATTGAAGTAGAAATTTTTGCGATCATGAAATTTTCTATTTGAATTTACCTATTGGTTGTAGCTTCTTTGAAAGACATTCCTGTTAGTGTTCCTTGAATTGTGAAGATCATGCTTTACCTGTAAAGATTCTTTATTCCCTTGCTGAGTGGTTGAATGTCTTAAACCAGCTGTAGCTGCTTTTAGATAATTTGGTGCTGAAGCCTGAGAGGATTCTCCGGTATATCCAAGACCTATCTTTATAAGAGGAGAACGTTGTACCTTGATAATCTCATCTAAGGTTTCATATCCTTTAGCAAATCTAAGATTCAGAATCTTTTCTTTCTCAAGTTCTTTTCTTAGACTTACTACTTCACATTCTAAATTCTCATTGTGTTTCTTCGCTTCTTCATTCTACTTTTTCAGAGTCTCTATGGTAATTTTCCTTTCTTCTAAGAGAATTTTACATTCTTCTAAGCGAATTTTGAGTTGATTGTTTTCTTCAAGAAAATCATTGTCCTCTAGAGCATCCACAAAAGTATCCTTTTCATCTTTAGATTCAAATGCCATGAGAAGTCTAAGATCTTGTTCACATTCTTCCTCACTATCAGAGAACCCATCACTGTCTTCATGAGTGTAGTAAATTTTCCTAGTGCTAGACCGGTGCTTATTCCTTCTTGCGACTTCCTTCCCTTTTGCAAATGTTTCTTTATAAGGACACTTAGCAGCATAATGACCAACTATTCCACAATCAAAACATTTGAAAGGAAGCTTACCTCTGAACCGTCTTGTGCCAAGTTGAAGTTTCTTTACAAAATTTACCTCATCTTCTTCTGAGATATATCCTGATCCTTGTACTTCCTTCCCTTTTGTAGAAGCTCTAAAGACGGCTTATTTGACTTCAGATGGTCCTCCTCTTCTCATTTCATAAGCAGTTAGTATGCCATGGAGTAGTACGACAGTAAGATTTTGAAGATCCTGTTTTTCTTCAAGAGCAGAGACTTTTGACTCAAATTTTTCCGTTAGTGATCTTAATATTTTCTCAACCAAAGTAGATTCTGCTATTGTTTCTCCCATGTTTCTCATACAATTTACAATATCATCAAGACGTAAGAAGAAACTAGCAACACTCTCATCATTATGCATCTTCAAATTTTCATATTCAATTCTGAGAGTTTGGAGTTTTGCACTTTTTACCTTTGCATCTCCTTCATAACTTAGAATGATTTTGTCCCATATTTCCTTTTCTGTATTTAGCTGCATAGCCTTGAAAAATTCTTATTCAGTTAGACTTCCCAATATTGCATTGACCGCCTTTGCATTTGTTTCATAATTCTTCTTTTATGTCGGATCCGTTGGTACTGCGGCTGGATATTGATATCCTTGTTCAACAATGGCCCATACATCTGCTCCCATAGACTGAAGATAGGATCTCATCCTTATTTTCCAGAAGATTAAATTGCTTCCATTAAAGAGTGGAGGCTTGATAGATGTTGTTCCATCTTGATTGCTCATCTTGCTTGATCTTCCTTCTAGCGGCTAAGCTTTTTCAGAAGGACCTGCTCTGATACCAATTGTTGGAAAAATACTGAGAGGGGGGGGTGAATCATTATTTAGTGCAGACAATAAAACTTTGATGTTTCCTTCTTAAAAACCCATACGCTACTTTCCTGAATTCAACTCGTGTATATACGTGGATATCATTTACAGAACTCACGTATATCCAGTGAATTAATTATGCATTTAATTCATGACTTAGATCATTGCATTACTCATTTATCAGATGTTCAGAAAATAGTAAACAAATGCAGAAAGAACAGAGTAATCATCACACACAATCAATCACACATGAACACCAGGATTTTTAGGTGGAAACCCAATTTGGGAGAAAACCACCGCTGTCGTCGTCTCAGTCTTCAATCTTTATTATTAAGAAAAATTCTTACAATATGTACTGGCGCAGACTCATACCAGCACGCAGGCACCCACCTGCAGAAGGCTACAACCTTCACTTGTTTACCAGCCTTTCCTGGAAGGGAGCAACAACTCCCTGCTCTCGTTTACCAGCCTCTCCTGGAAGGGAGCTACTACCCCCTAATATTAACACCAGCCTCTCCTGGCAGAAAGCTTCTACTTTCAGACTGAAGGCTTCAACCCTCAGATCCACTGTAGACCACGTTTCATCGATTTTCAAACTGGATCAAAACAGCTTCAACACAATCCTTCACTTATCAGAAAACGTCCTTTTCCCAAAGCATCAAACAAAACAGTGAAACCATTGTAACCAGAATATCAAAGATAATCCAAACTTTAGAATAGATGGCAGAATCTCAATCAGCTTTGAGCAACCATCAGTTCAAATTGCATACGCACTTTTCTTGAAACAAACTCGCGTATATACGCGCTTTTAATAAAGGCAACCCGCGTATACATCTGTGCACTTTTCATAAAAACCCTAACAGTCCATACACTCCTTTGTTTAAACAGATCCGCGTATATACGCGCTTTTAATGAAACGAACATGCGTATAGATCTATAAAAGATAAACTTTGCAGAACAGATCAGATCTATGGACTTACCCAGATTTCTTCAATATCTTCAATAGATTTGCGCCAGGTCTTCAATACTTCTTTTCAGATTATCCTAGAGATTCATCATTTCCAGATCTAGAGATTTTGAACCTTCATCATATTCATGGGTGCATCATAGATTCAGATCTATCGATTAAGAACAGAGTTCAACCATACAGATAAACTTCAGAGTGAAGTATTCATTTAAAGCCCAGACATATACACACACTTTTCACAATGATTTTCTTCTCCTTATATAGGTTTACCCTTTATCAATACCATGAGCCAAAACCACACCTCTTCCGATGGTATTCCTGGACAGGATCAAATAGACAACCCAGCGCTCAATACAATGGGTCAATACCATGGTAGAAACCCCTGGTTTTACACTTTTAGAGCGCAATTGAGCATACGCGACTTGGCACGTACTTTCCCGCGTGCATATGCTACTTCTCCTAGACAAACCCGCGTATGCCTTGAGACACACACTTTTCATCATTGGTCTAGCACATACTGGAATTCCTTTCATCATTACATTTGAGCTGCTCTGTAGACACATCAGATTTGCATCATTAATTAGTATATCAATGTCAATTTCCATTAAGTACAACTTTCATCAAGTAGGTTGCCATCATCTTTATCAAGTGGGTTGCCATCAAGGACAACACTCTGCATCATATTGCCAACATAGCAATCTTACAACGAAATAAATTATGGGTACTACCTTAATCAATCAGCATTATTACCTTTTTCTTCTTTATGTATCCTTCTATATTGAGAGTTTGAGGAGTGGTAATTCCTGCTAATGCATTATAATATATGTTCGTATTTATTTCTTGTTTTTCAACCCCTAAGGTTGTTTCCTGGTGTATATCTTCTTCTTTTGATGTTTCTTATTCCTTTTCTTCCTCCTCCTCACAATATATGTAAAATAATTTCTTCTAAACATTATTATGACCTTTAGTTTATTTTTTATCACAACTATAACAAATCCATTTTTCTCATTTTTCCTCCACTTGTTATGGTGTCAACCTCGTAGGTTATGGGAAGCTAGGAGAAACAACACTTCCATCTTTATGGTTGTAAGTGGTAGACCTCCTTGTTGCCATCATTTTTCTTTCAACTTTTCTTGCATCCTAAATGAATTATCCAATGATTTAGGTTCCCAAAGGTAAATCTCATGTTGGATTTCATCCTTTAAATTCCCTAGGAAGACATCAATTATATTCTCCTCTGGAATATTAGCTACCTTGATATTCACTCTTTGGAAGTCCTAAATGTGATTCGCAA
The DNA here is from genome assembly GCA_034641835.2 of Pinus albicaulis. Lineage (NCBI taxonomy): Eukaryota > Viridiplantae > Streptophyta > Pinopsida > Pinales > Pinaceae > Pinus > Pinus albicaulis. The sequence continues at coordinate 477,336,607 of CM076581.1, read as the reverse complement.
TTGAACCCTTTTGTTTAATATTTATCAATTGGATAAAGATGGTATTTCTATTTTTATATTGATAATGTGATATCAATTCCTTTATAAAAAATGTCCAAGTGACAAGTGATTTACTAGAACAAAGCCATTGATACCACACAAACTGATTGGGTTCTAAATATAAAGATGTAATGTGCACTTTTTTATGTGTGTCGCACATCATGTAGATCAAAGAACTGTTCATCTATAGTATCCGTGTTATTGGATACTTTCCATAAAACTCACTCATATCAATCCTTCGAATATGGTTGGTATGCAACCCAAAGTTAGAGTCTCTAAAATCATGATTCACATTTTTTTTGTTCTCATCATGAGTTTCATGGACTACCTTGTCACCACTAGGAAGCTTTTCTTGTAGAAACTTTTTCAAACCTTCCATGTCTTCTTTTAAACCTTCGATGTCCCATTTTATGTTCTATTTTATGTATCCTTTTAAACCTTCCATTTTTTCTTCTAAACTATCCATCTTAGCTTCCAATTCATTTTTATTTTCTCTTTGTGATACAAAAATTGTTGTACTTGTTCCCATAATTTTGATATATCATGTTGCATTTCATCCTCTTATTCATGTGTCTTAGTAGAGCTTTCCGAGGGCATAATGGGTGTATATTTTTTTGGTTTTGGAGTAATTTTGGAACCAATTAATGATATATAATCTTCATTATTCCATTTGAATCACTTTAATTTGATTTTTCAAACAAAAGTTATTCAAATTTAAAAATGCACGCCTTTTTCACAGATTGATTTTGATCTTGTTGATAAGGTTGAACTTGAAATTATGGCCTCCCAAGGTCTGAAATTATGTCCTGCGATATCCATCTATTTATTCTTTCCAAACCCACGAGTTAGACTAAGATTGGATTCTTTAAGGTAAATTTATGCCAAATCTGTAACGATGACCTAATTATGGACTAGTTCAATAGCGAAAACTTGTACAATATTCCACATGTCACTATTTAAACCTTAATCCCTGAAACCATTACCTAAAATCCTACATTTTGTGCTTCTTCAATCAATTTTTATAGAATTCAAATACTCGAAGAGAAATCTATGATGATTTCCGTCGGGACAATGTTTAAGACTGAATTTTGGAGCATACAAAAATCCTAACTTCCTTGGACCATATATACGAAAATATATAAAACCAAGGTCTTAAATTTTAACTAGATTTTCATTAAGATTTCACCTCCACGTGGTAAAACTTTCATGGTTTGAAGCTTCAAAAGAAAAAAATTATAGTGAAAAATCCATGATGGCCCTTTTGAAGTAGTAAAACCCTAGGATTAGAGATCTGATACCAAATTTTATGTACCTAGATCAAAATAATATAAAAACATAAGAAAATATAGATCATAGACTAGATAATAAGCCACTTCAAGGTGGAACCTCCATTTACATCACATAAATGAAAAATTCATGGATGATTCAAATTACAAGTCCTCCTTGCTATATATAGGAGTCTAAAGGGTCAAAATATAATTAGGGAATATATAACAATAATAATGTAAGGGAACAAAAAGAAAAGTAGTAGGCTTCTATGGGGAAAAAAATTAACAATATATGGGATACATTAGTATCAGAGGGACCTAATAGTACTGGACTTGAACTTTTGTGTATAATAATATAATATGTCATTTCTAAAATTCCATAGGTGTGAATAAAATTTGATATGCCAAGTGAAAGCTATATTAACTTTCCCAAAACCTGTTGTTTTTTCACCTCTTCCAATGAGAAAAACTTGTATTGCATGCCACACATCCAATTATTCAAATGTAATTCTAAAATTTTTACTTGAGATAATTTTGTATGTCTTTTGAAATTCCTGAAGGTTTCATAGTCTCAAAGGCCCTAAAATATATATATATAGCAAAAATACCATCTTGACCTGTTAAAAATTTATTTAAGGATTTTTCACAATCCCTAAATTTCACAGGGTATAACTCTAAAGTTATAACGAATATAATTATGAAAATTGAACCAAATTATCTTCGATATTTCTCCTCAATGTGATAAAATTTTTACTATATAAAACCACCAAGAAACAAAGTTATTGAAAAAGTGTCAAAATGACATATTTGAAATTGATTTCAAGATCATTTAGGAACCAAAAAATAATTAAATAATTTATTGAAACTATGGTGAACAAATATCTGAAAAATGAATCAAAATTTCACCAAAATTTTTCCTCAATTTTATCCAAGTTTCATAGTCTAAAACCTCACTAAATAAAATTATGAAGTAACCAGATTGAGACTGATTTTAGGATCATTCATGAACCCTAACTTCCTTGGAGTATATCTTTGGAAATATAGTGCAACAAGATCTGAAATTTCAACTGGATATTTTTGGAGATCTATCCTCAATATTCTTGAAGTTTCAACTTCTAAAACCTCCCAGAAAAAAAGGAATAGCTAAAATTCCATGATGACTTGTTTGAAGCAACAAAACCCTAGGATCATGGGCTCTATTACCAATGTTATGAATATTGTGCCTTAAAAATGATAAGAAACCAATAATTACAATCCTCTTCAAGGGGGAAATCAAATTTTACAAGGTTTTAGCCTACATAACATTATAACAATAGAAATGTAATCACTCAATATGTAGGGCTTAATAAGAGGTTTTATGGTTAACATGGGGCTTATATGGGGCTTGACATAATGGGAGTAAGCATGTTGTGTAACTTAAAAATATGATCCATGATGATTTAGGTTTTATAAGGAATGAAATGAATGCAGGAATGGAACACACACAGAAAAATATAACAAAGGTTACAATAATATGGCGAAAATAAACATATATTAATAATTCAAATAGAAGAACATTGTAGAACACAAACTTGCTAGAATGGTGGTAGCTATCTTTGAACAGAGAGAGATGTAAGCTACACACATTCACAAAAGTATCACTAGATGCCAAAAGAATGGTTTTTTAATATAAAGAATGGCCTTATAGGTCCAAAATCCTAACCATATAATATGAAATACCAAAATATTTGTGAAACCCGAGGTGGTTAGTCATTACATCAACTTCTTATGGGTGCATATTTTTCATACAATATCCATTTTGGGTTCACAATAGCTCAATGGAAACCCTAGTCAAAATTTGTAGTCCTTGCATAATTCTTTCCATAGATATATCATGCATCCCAAATGAATTTTATATTGCAACCCTTGGCCCCTCCAATTGCCAAAAAACATCAAATAGGGCCTCAAAATGGCCCTAGAATTTTTAGAACCAAAAACCAAAGAAATATACTAAGAATATAGTGAACCATTGAGATAATCGAAGAGGTGGGTGGCCATGTATATCCACTTTGATCATGTTAATACTTGGACAGCTAAGAAGGGAATAAATGGAATTGATAAGTCACAAAAATGATAATATTCAAATAAATCTTTTCCTGCCACAATGATCATTGATTTGTTACCTACTTTTGGAAGTCACATAGTAAAATCCATAGATATATTAGTCCATAAATTTATTGGGATCGAAAATGGTTGTAATGCCCCTAGCATCTTTATTAGTTCACCTATGTTTTTTTGGAAAGTGTCATGGGCCACTAAAAATTATTGGATGTTTTAATTTTCAAGCCCTCCTAGAATAATGAAAGCTCACCTTTATCTCTCATAAACTAGAAAGATTATTCGATGGTAAATTTCAACCTCCCCCCGACCCCCCCCACCGCGGCATCCACAATTCATACACCACTAATTCCATTGAGGGTTTCAACAGTATTCATGTTTCTAGAGTCTTGCAACATGTGAATCCTCTCTCCTCCCTTCCTCCTGACCACTCATATTTCTCTAGCTCCTCGTGTCCTCATCCTCAATCTAAAAACATTGATATTTCTCATTTTAATGAGACCAGATCCGATGATCTATCCTTAGTTATCTCTTCTTCTTCCCTTTGGATTAATCCAAACTTGCAAATCCCTTCATATTCTTATCCCTCCTTCATTGGATGTAGTAGGTCATTCTCATTAGGTAGCCATGCCTCCGCCTCTGTGGGTCATTCATGTCATGACGTGTTAACTCCCTCCATCATCATTTTGGCTCTCTCCATCCCATCCATTTCCTGCACCTTGATCCCTCCCTCACCATCCAATAACCACTCAATATCATTGACCAGCAAATCCTTCACGTTGGGAAGCCTGGTCTATATCATACCATGACTTGTTGAATCCCTCAACATTATTTTTTATGCTCTCTAACCAGTCTTTCAACTGTCCCTTTAATCCTTCCTCACCGACCCAAAACCACTCAATTCCCTCCTTATCATCTTTCCTTTCCCCTCATGTTATCCATCCTTTGTTTATTATCTTCTCTAGCCAACCCAAATTTGTTCACTTGTCTTCATATCCTTCCCCCCTTCATGCTTCCCTTGATATTATCCTCTCCTCAGTACCCTTGGCTATTAACAATTATTTAAAACCTTTAAATTCCCCCATCACTTATGAGAATATAGTCAATATACCTCCCCTTAGGAATAATATTGTTTCCCCATCCATTAATAAGAGGGTGGTTAATATTTCTAGATTTTATTTTGAACCATCAGTTTTTAGTCTCTTGGAGAAAGGTTTAAACTTTTCTCTTGCTCCAAGAAAAATTCCAGTAGAAGATATTATTTGTACTATTGAATATGGTATTAAATATTTACGTAATAAAAAAAATATTTCATTAGGCAAGATTGTTAGGTTGTTCTTAGAAAGGCTAAACCCCCTAAGAGAAACATTAGCAAGCAAGAGTTTGAAGCCCTCAAGACTGTGAACAATAGCCCCGATATTGTTATTCTTAAAGCTGACAAGGGTGGAACTATTTTCATATTAGATAAGGAGAATTGTCATAGAAAAATGTTGGATCGCCTCTGTAACATTGGGAGCTACAATAATATTAATAAAAATCCCCTACAAGTAGCCAAAGTTCCAAGGATAAGGAAAGGACCCAAAGATTTTATTTTTGGTGTACATTTTCCCTTCATCTAAGGCACCACAGACAAGATTGCAGATTCCTTAAGAAACATAAGGTTCCTTCCACCTTTAGGCCCCTAAACACTATTTGAAGCTCTCTTAGATCCGTAAAAGACCCATTGGACCCTAAAAATATGAATGGTGTTTATGCAATCCTATGTTCCTGTGGGACCCCATACATTGGAGAAATTAGACCCTCCATACATCAAAAGATTCATGAGCATGCAGTCGACATAAAACATGGTAAAACTCTCTCATCTATGTTGGAAGAATATGTTGGGAATACAAAACACCACATATGTATTGAAGAGGCCCATGTCATTGCTAAGATCGATTATTTCCATCACCAGAAATTTAGGGAGGCCATCAAGATTAAGAGAAGGCCAAGTACTCTGAATATGGACAATGGATGTAATATTAGTAGTTGTTGAATTCAAACGCTTTCTTATTAGGGATCTTCTTTTGAGTTTTTCTCCCTTAGTTATTTTCTTTGTTTATTCCCACTTTCGATATTTTTACGTTTGTATTTTTTAATAATTTCCTTATTTTTATGCTTATTATTATTCCTACTTCAAATTTTTATTAATATCAATTAACTTATAATAGTTTTTATTTTTTCTTGGTTGAATTTATTTTTATATGTATATATGTATATTTTTTTCATTAGGAATATTCGTATTAAGCGTTTGAAGATTTTTTTGGTAAGAATTTTGATGATGTTAAGTTGGAATCTAATCCACAGTAGCCATTTTTGTGTCAACGTTTCAAGTCTATAACAAGACTCATCGTCACGACAAAAGTCAAGGAAAAGAGTGTGAGTCCCTAATGATTAATCTTATTATAAACTTGAAACGTTGACACAAAAATGGCTATTGTGGATCTTATTCTGACTCAGCATCATCAATATTCTTATTCTTAATTTGTAAAATTTCATAGTTTTTAGAACATTGAATTTATTTTTTATCCTTTTTCTATAATTTAAATAAATAAATAAATAATTATAAATATAAATATAGATTTTATTTTATATAATTATTTTTATCCCTTTTAGCTTATTTGTTTAGTACTTTATTCCTTAATTTTTTGGTTTCCTTTCCTATCTTCATATCCAATACTATATTTAATTGGATATGGATTTTTTACATTTTTATATGTTTTTATTTATTGATTAGAATATTTTGGTTTGTAAATATATTCTTCAAATATTATGTTTAATTGGATATTATTTTTTAGTTATATAAGTTTTTATTAGCATATATTCATATTAAAATACATTTAGTATTTTATTCTTCTTAATTAATTCTATAGTTTTTTATTCTTATTGAGATCATTTTGTTTATATTATTTTTATTTTTTATGGTCTTTTCCTTAGGCTTTAATATTTTTTTCTTTATTTTATTTTTCATCTTAGTTAATTGCTATAAAATTATTAAAAAGATTTTGAATGTTTCATTTACCATTGATTAATAATTATCAGTTATTTTTAATTGTTATAATTCAATCATAGAGAATTTGTTTTCTCTTCATCTCTTCATTATTTACTTGCATGTGGTGGTCAGACTCCCCATCTTAATCCTGACGGTGAACTACATTGGGTGATTTGAAACGCATCGACTCAACAATCTATTTGTGATTTTTTACCAAAATACTTTCTTGAATTCAACTCCTCTAAAACCTTTTGTTTTAAGGTACAAGTATTTATCAAAAAAATATGTCTTTTATACCTAAATGTATCATGTTGCAATGTATACCCTTTGGGAGGGTTGGAATCTTCCTATAGCCTTTGAATGAGTTGAAATATAAAGTCATTTTCTTTTCATATTTTATGGTAATTGTTGAGCCAACTTGGAATGGGTAAGTATAAGGAAAATAGGAATCCATCCACCTATAATTGTTTGGATAAGGCATCAACCACCAAAATTTTATTTACCAATATTATATATAATCTCATAATCATACCCTAATATATTAGTACCTTACTTATCTTGCTATGGTGAGGATAATTTGTGTTCTAGAAAATACTTCAAACTATTATAGTCAACCTTGATCTGTAAATGACTTTAATTTGATGAGATATGGGTGTTAGGTCACCATTTCATGAACGATGTCCATCATCATTTTGTCACAAGTTGACTTTCCCAAATTGTGATCATACAAATTCTTACCATTGAATGTTAAGAGATGGAATTATTGCATCAATATCACTTTAACTCCTCTTCTTAAGGAATCACATTCCAATAAAAAGGTATTATAAAATCTAGAACTACTAATACTAGAGTAGTGCACATGGCATTCATTAAAGTTGAGAAGGCATGTTCTACAAGTGTATTCCATATAAACGCATTCTCTTTGAGTAGTGAAGTTAAGGGAGTGACATTTTTTCCATATTTTCTCACAAAATTCTTATAGCATCCTCTAAGTCCTAAGAGTTCATAAAATTTCTTCATAGTCTTTGGGTAGGGACAACCTTGCATAGTTGCAATTTTCTTGGAACCAAATTGTACTCCATCTTAACTTACAATGCAATCCAGGTGTTCAACCTTTGAAGCTCTAAATAAATATTAGGATCATTTAACAAATATCTAGTGGTATTGTAGAATTTTTAAGGATCTATCAACATGTTTATGTGGTTTCCCCATGTTTTCCTATAGATCCAGATATCATCAAATAATACTAGCACAAATGTGCATATAAATGGTTGAAATATCTAGTTCATGAGGCTTTGGAAGGTGGATGGAGCATTGTAAAGGCCAAAGAGAATAACTTAAAACTCATAATCACCATCAATGTTAGGGATGTCTATCTCTTTCATCCTGATTTGGTTGTATCTTGAACAAAGGTTCCATGAATCTCATCCAAGATGTCGTAACTAACTTGTTTCCATGAACCTCATCCAAGATGATAACTAACTAGGATAGGAAATTTGTCCTTGATGATCAACTTATTGAGAGAACTGAAATTAGGAAACATGCACCAATTACCTCTCTTCTTTAATACCATGACCACTAGTGATAAGTAAGGATAATATCTGGACATATTATTCTGACTCTAACAATTCTCAAGTGATAATTTTAATTTCATTCTTATGTAAAAAAGGTGCTAATAAGGATGCACATTGGGTGGTTACATACCTAGAATGAGGGGAATACCATGGTCATACTCCCCACATGAAGGTGGTAAACCCTATAGTGATTCAATTACATGTCAATGCTTAGAGAGGACCAACTAAAAATTACAGTAAATCTCTTGTGGGGGTGTGTTCACTAGTTATATGACATTGAACTATACAATAATACCTTAGTGTCATTTATTCAAAAACTTTTACGTATGAGGAGAGGTGATAATTTCAGGGGCACAAGATGTAAACCCATTCATGGTATGTTTATGCCCTTCCCTAACAACAAAGTTACCATTTTAATGAGAACTTGACCATGTTCTCAGTTTTTTGGAGGTCACATTATTTTATGATTTTCATGTTGATTTTGAAAATTGGTGATGCAGCATCACCCTTTTTTCATTTGACGGTTAAAATTCCATTTTTCAACCATGACATTAAAATAAAATATCATGATTACAAAATACATTAATAACCACACTGAAATGCAAAATTGGCGGTAAAGCATCACCTCTCTTTTTTTAGGGTTAAAATTCAAATCTTTTTCAATCATGGCATTAAAGACCAAATATTGTGACTACAAAAGGCGTGAAAAAATATGTCAAAATTCAAAATTTGTGATGCAACATCACCCATTTTTTTAGGACTAAAATTCAAATATTTTTCAACCATAGCATTAAAGACCAAATTTCACAACTATTATAAACCTAAAAATCCACACCTAAAGCTTATATATATTTCTTTTTTATTTTTGTTTTTTTAATGAATGTTTTTAAGTGTTTTTCATATTTCTAACTTTTATTTTATTTTGTTTTGTTTTGTTTTGTTTTTGGGGTTAAAATTCTGAATTAATTGACATTATAGTCTTGACTATTGGTACCATCAAAAATTAAAAATTAAAAACTGACCGTTGTAAATCTGAAAGTGGCATTGCATATTTTTTGTTTAATTATTAATTATTTATCTTTTTAATAATTAACATTAAAAATGAGAACAAAAAAAGTTTTAAAGGTGGAGGTTAAATTTTAAAAACTAAATAAATAAATGAAACTACTTTTTTATTCTAAAAACAACTTGAAAAAATGAATTGTTTTTAATTAAGGGAAAAACAATTGAGAAAAGAGAGAGAGAGAAAATTAAAATACAAAATTAAATAAATAAATATTAAAAAACAAAAATTATATTCCTAAAAATACAAAAAATACAAGAATAAAAACTTTAAAACAAATTTTTTTTTTTAAAACTAAACTTTAAATTAAAAAAAAAAAAAAAAAAAAAACAAAAACAAAAACAAAAACAAAAACCAACAACAACAATAAAACATGTTGGTAGATTTCTTCTAGTGATAATTGTGTAGATTGTAGGAAACGACCAACGTTTGGGTAGACACTTCATCCATCATTAGGGACACATAATACTTTATTAAAATGTTGTGAGTGCAGAAGCAGGTTAAAAAGAATGAGAGGATAACGACCAATTGACGAGATTCAATAAAAAATGATAAAATTTGATTTAAATTGGACAAACTACTAGTCTTGAGGGTTAGCTCAATTGGTCGAGTTCACGTTGCTAAATCACCTCACTAATGGGAGGTCATGGGGTCAATTTTCTTTGACACCCTCAGGGTTAAGCTTTGCTAATAAGTTGGTGGGATATGATCTCTTCGAGTGGATTTGCCCAAATATTATTTGAAAAAAAAATAGACAAATTATTAATAAATAAAAGGTAGAAATAAGGATGATAGATATTAGATATGTTAGATCGAAGACTTTTGTGATCCATAATGTCCTAATGATGTGTTTAATCTGAAAATTCTTTTATCTAGATATTAGATATGTTATTATTAATATTAATAATAATAATATTATTATTATTATTAAGTAAAAGGTAAAATTTAAGTAATATTCCACCAAATTTTAAAACTGAACCTAATAATAATAAAATAAATAACAATTAACATAATTATATATTAGGATGTTATATATGTTATTGTTACTATCAATATATTATTAATAATATTACTAATAAGATATGTTAATTGTTATTTGTTTTATTATTAGGAAGTCATTTTTAAAATTTGGTCGAATTTTAGTTTAATTTTACTTCTTCTTCTTATTCTTATTATTATTATTATTGCGCCAATAGGCACATTATATAGCTCATTATGAGGATGATGCGTGATTTTGTGTGTGCTCAACATGGAGTTGACAAGTTATCCTTTAAAAAATAAAAAATAAAAATTTTGGCTACAATAAAAAAACAAATGATTATACGTATTTGGTTAGCTCTAATTAAAAGCATTAAACATCAATAATTTCATGAATTCATTATGATCACTTGATTTTTTGTTAATATTACAATCTACTATGAAAGAGATGTGGTAAAAATGTTTCACTTTCACTCTTGGAGTTATAAATAAAATGTTTCAATGTATATGTTAAATAATATAATTTGATATTAACTTTAAAGAGATAAAGTAATTAAAAGTTATAAAACAACATATGTGTGTGTGTCCCTTATAAATATTTAACTTAAATAAATTGTTTGAAATATAACACACACACACATAGGGAAAGAATGTGTGAACTATAAATGGGTATGCAACTAAGGTTTTGAGAATGAATCAAGGTTTCTACATTTCAGTGTTTCTAATGAGATGCAAGGCCTAAGGGACTTGTTTCTCCCTTGAAATGGATGGGATCATAACAATTTGATTACTTTGAAGACCCATATGTCAAGTTTCAAATATGATCTTCCCCTCCTATTTTCGCCTCCCTAACAACTCTAACAACGACACACTGTCCAACCTCACTCTCTAGATTGGCACCCCCTTTTGATGGAACTTTATATGGCCCCTATTAGTCTCCCTCCACCTCCCCCCTCCTTGAATCTCATTCCTACCCTCGATCATACTCCCCTCCTGTGGTCCCCCCTCCCAAATCTCCCTTATGTCAAGTTCCCTTCCTAAAACCCTATTGTCTTCTACCATTATCACTCCTCAACATATTTCATTTTTTGTTTTCAACGGTGTGGCCTTACTTGTTTTGGTATCCCCCTTTTTTACCTTAAACAATATGTTTCATGTGTGATCTACTTATTAGGAAAATTAATAGTGTTGATACTTCTTCAAAATATTGGTCGCCCTCCCAGTTATCATCATAGAAAATAGTTCTGGAAACCAAATAAAGATGTGTGAAGAGGAAGGAAAATGAGCCTAGTTTAGTCCTAGGAGCTAATATCAAATTTAACAACATCTCTAGGATGGAAGATGTTGTTGTAGTTGGTAGGTTTGGAATTAAAAGTATGGATTTCATTGTTATGAGAAGATGGATGGCCAAATAAGTCACTCCAATTGTAGGATACTTTCCCAGATACATTATCATGGAAAAAGGCTAGTTAGGGTGGATCACTCATTCAAGGGAAGACACATACAGGCCTCTTCTACAACACTAGAAGTGGGGTTCCTAAGCCCCTCTTTCTCAAAAAATGGTCGGTGGATTTTGATGCTCGCTTATTGGTCCTTATTTGGGTTACACTTCTTGCCCTTCCCCTATAGTATTATTCAAAATATGTATTCCAAGAAATCAGGAGCATCCTTGGTTTTTATGATGAAGTAAATTTATCTTCAATAAAATAGGTTATATGGTGATGGATCGAATACTAGTTGGACTTAATCTCGCATCAAGTCTTCCTGACTCCATTACTATTAAATAAGACACAAAAAATCATAATCAAATCCTTAACAATGAAGGAATCCCATATGAGTGTGTTCATTTCCACTCATACAGACACTTGGGGGAGGGATGTCCTTGTGGTAAGTTGAAGAAAAAATGGGTAAAAAAATTAGATAAAGATATGGAATCCAACAACACAATCTTGCATAGTACCAACTTTGTAGGGAATACATCCAAGAAAATTGCTTCTAACCATATTATTGAAAAATATGGAAAAGGGTATACCCCTATGGAAAATATTCAAGGTACTCTAGATGCAGCAGAAGATATGCACAAACTTGTATGCATTGTCACCTAAGAGGAACCCTAAGGAGATGTGCATCCCAATGTTTTTATTGTCTCAACCTCCTCTTTGGGTATGTTACATTCATGCACCTCTTATTTTGCTTCTTTATATACTACTATATCTCTCTATAAATGTCCCCTTTTGGATGTACCAAATATATTTTCCCCCCTCCTTTCTCCCTCTATTTTGATTCCTCCTCCTTTTTCCCCCTTTATCCCTCCTTCTCATGTTAAAAATATTTCTCTCTTATCGGAGGTCTCCTCCCCCCCCCCGCCCCCCCTCCCTTCTACCTCTCACAAACACCATTATAAGCCCTCCTCCCTCTCCTCTGACTTGGTCAAGGGCGATCCTCAGAATAGGGGTTTCATTCTCAAACATATATGGGGTATGGGCTTAATCGATGCCCTTTTACCTTTGAACTCTGGTAGGGATTCAAAAATCACATATCTCTTTAGCAAAGGCACAATCCTCTACAAAGGTGAAACTTCAGAAGAAACAATCTATTATTAGGGCTCTTAGAGTAGCAGGCCTCGGAATAGTTTCAAAAATAGAATAATTTCCCTAAACATTTGAGGATTGTCCAACCCCTCAAAATAATTGGATTTTAAGAGGCTAATTGTATCCCTCTCTCCTCATATTATCATTCTGCAAGAAACTATGATCGAAAAACTTAATTTTGAATCCTATCTATTTCCTCTCCTACCAAATTTGTTTTTCCATCATATTTATGCTCATAGTAAATCGAGTGGATTTATCATTGTTTGTAACTCAGCATATTTACATTTGTAGAAATTTGAATAACTGATATGTTATCCACCGAGATTCTCCTGATCACACACTATTTTATCTTCATGCACAATACAGAATCTCTTCTACCATTGATCATCACATGCGGAAATAAAATCAATTGCATGCACACATTAAAACCATAAACAATCACACATATGAACACAGTATTTCATGGGAAAGCTTAAAGCTGAAAACCCAAACTATATGTATATTATATGTCATAGAGATCATGTAACAATCATTGTACAAAGCTCCTCACAAGCTCTCAGCACAACCTCCAATTGCTACACACTAATCAAGCTAGATCTAGCAAAACACATGCTCCAATCTCTGCCACCTGATAGCCAACCTCTATTGCGTAATCAATGCTATAGGATGGCTCAATAAATAACATAAACCACCTGGATTGTACTGCGCAATCCTCATGGGCTCCTCCAATCACCGGTAGTTGCAAATATGCAACAGTATAGTCACAATTGATAGTTAACCTGCTCTTTCACCTATCTCTGCACTAGTCTCCACTGAAACTGTCCATGCACTGAAGTTAACTGATGTATTCTTTAGTTGATTAATGAGTTTATAATTAGTGAATTAATTAATAATTAATTCACACCACTCTTCACTAGTGTATTAATCGCTAGGGCTAAATACAACTAGCTCAACTATGTCAGGATTAGTTAAACCTAACACAATGCCATTAACCTCAATCAACTCCACCAAATCACATGAGTTCTAATCAGTTATCCATGTAATAAGCCCACTTACCCTCGTGAATAGCGTAATTCCTTTCCGTCTACCCTATGCCACATGTGTGCACTTAATCAAGTGCTCCAAGAGAATAAGATAATGTTTATAGTCCAAATATTATTAAGAGCTAATATTCGACATATCTATTTTTTAGATCGGCAATCTAAAAATAGATTCTCCTAATATGTCTAAAAACAGAAGTCCATCTATTTTTCCAACTTGACCAACCATCCACAAATAGCATCCTGCAACTCATAGAACATGATCCATATGTCTAAAAATAGACTTTGCGCCAAAAATAGCCTGCGGGCCCACTTAGTGAAGGTGACTCTTTTCACTAAGCTCATCATCTTGTTGCAATCTCAACAACATTGTTCCTTGGCTTAGGCCTCGCATTAGTGTCTTGCTACTTCCTTTAATGTCAGATATGATGGGTTTATTTTCATTGTCTTGAATGTATATCGTCCTTATGGGAAGTGGAAATTGTTCTAGGATAAAATCTTCAATCTCCCATGTTTTTCCTTAGATTTCATTTTTATTGGGAATGATTTGGATTTCTATCTAGGGAAATCATAATTTTTGTTTCCATGTGCACACCTGAACCTATGGCAGATTATTTTTTGGATAAAGTAGAAACTTGGGGCTGGTAGATGTCCTTTCGGTGAAACTCCTCTCTTCTTGGATGAATAATATGACTAATCCTTCTTATATTGTTAAAATACTTGACCATTTTCTCATCTCACAAAACATTTTGGACTATCTATTTTGTATTCATCAATGGGTGGATGTTGGGGGTGGATCTAATCACAGACTCGTTATCTGGGACATGGATACTTCCTTTCAAAATACTATGGGACCTTTCAAATTGAATCCTAGTTGGATTGATCACCCATATCTTATTGAAAAAAATTAAGGACCACTGGAAGCCCTATAATCTGACTCAAGGATCGTCCACTATGATTAATTTCAGGAGAACTTAAGAAGGGCCAAAATTATCATCTCTCTATGGGAAAAGGAAAATAAATGTCAGGATTGGAAGTATCTAATTGAAACTAAGTAAAAACTAAAGGAACTTGTTCTAAATGGTGATCATTCCTCTCTCTACAAGGAACAACTATATATATAAAAAATCTCTTGAAGTGAAGAAAAAATACCTCCTTTTGGAGAAGGATAAGGAATAGCGTCTGAAGATTAGATCCCTTTAGCTGAAGGGCAGGGATGAAAACACAAAATTATTTCACGTGATATACAATCATAGGAAGGCTATAAATATAATCTGGGAAATAAATAGAAATTATGGATCAAAATATTCCTCTTTCAAGGATATCTCAGAGGAAGGAGTGTCATATTTCAAAGACATTTTTAAATCGTTGGGAAGAGAAAACATTGGCAAAATATTACAAATAGAAGCCTACTTTCTTACATTCATTAAGGAGGATGATGATGAAGAGCTTATGAAGGGGGTTACAAAACCATAATTGGAATTTTTCCTCTATAGCTTCCAAAAATACAAAATTCCTGGGTAAAATGGTCTCTCAATTGAATTTTACTTGGCTTGTTTCAAATTTATTGGAAATGATCTACTTCAGGTTGTAGAATATTCTAGATGACATGGGAAGATACTAGCTCCTTTTAACTCCACCTCTCTCTCCATTATCCCCAAATATGATAATCTTGTATCCTTTCATTAGTTCCATTCCATCCCTCTGTACAATATTGTTTACAAGATATTCTCTAAGATAATTTCCCTCTATATTAAGCCTTTTCTTTCAGATCATATATCGATGGAACAGTTTTTCTTTCTCAAGGACAAGTAAATTCATGAAGCTATTAGGCTAGCTCGGGAGGGATTTCATTCTATTCATACTCAAAAATAAAAGGATTTTATATATAAGGTGGATTTGTCTAAGTCTTTTGACAGGGTGGATTGGTTATTCATAAGATTAATTCTCCTTCATTTGGGCTTCATATCATCCTTTGTTTCTTGGATATGCAGTTGTATTATTTCATCATCAATGGCCCTTGTAATTAATGGATCAACTTCCCCATTATTCAATCCCCAAAGTGGGCTCAGACAAGGATGTTCCCTATCACCTCTCATTTTTCTACTTGTAGCTGAAGCCCCCAATTGGGCAATCATAAAAATTCCCATCTTATTAAAGGTATTGAGATTTCACCAGATTGTTCTATCACACATCTTCTTTTTGTGGAAAATGTCATTCTCTTTCTAGCGATGGATGTCGGAAATATCCAAGCTATGAAAAGTATTTTGTAATTATTCTCTCTTGCCACTTGTATGATGTTCAATCGTGAAAATTTGACCTTAATCGAGAATTCCCTCAACTAGGATACAACAACTCTATTTCTAAGATCTTCTTTGTCTCCCTATCTCCTTTGAGAGATCCAATCAAGTATCTGGGATTCTTTATACATAATACTAATAATTTATATTTTAACATTAGTATTAGTATTTGAATACTTTAAACTAATAATTACCTTATAAATAATACTAATACTTTATATTTTAACATTATTATTTATATTTAAATACTTAATATTAATAATTAATTTATACAAATAATTATTTTTTATTTTTTATTTATTTACACATAACAACAGTAATTTATATTTTAATATTAAAATTTAAAACTTTATATTAACAATTATTTAAATATTGAATAGTTTAACATCAATAGTAATAATCGAAATATCATTATATCCTTGATTATCTTCACATTTAACTATATTTTTTTTATCCTTTCAATGTTTTTTAGGTTTTTTTCTTTGTCAACCCCCCAATCATCCTTTAGGGGTTTTTTGTATTTCCTCCCCCTATCCATTACTCCTTATCCTATGTATGTATGTATGTATGTATGTATGTATGTATGTATGTATGTATGTATGTTATCTTTTGGTTGGATTTGACTTTCATATATTTCATGATGATGAACCACATATATTGGTTTGAAACATCGACTAAAAACAAAATCAATATGATGGATCCCAAAACTAATTTTTAGCATAAATCATCACGCAAAAGTCTCAGGTCTGAAACCAAATGGTTATAAGAAACAAGACTCAACTTGTATCATTGAAAAAATAGAGCTTTGAATCAGGAATTGGTACAACTGATGGATTTCCAAGGTGAGTAAGTTGATACTCTGCAAGGCAGTAATAGAGGTGATTCTTGTTTATTAGGAATCACCTTCTTGGGTTCCTTTGGGAATATTACACAAAAAAAACAAAAAAATTAATATATTCATGGCAAAGGGAATAGGATTTTCATTCATTTTCCCTTATAGCATGTTCTTCCATATCTATCCCCAAGAAGGTAGGAGGATGGGGTTTTAAAAAATCTCATTTGGTTCTCTAAGGTGCTTATTGCTAAGGGAGTCTAAAAATTAATTCAAGGTATGGGGTTGTGGGCACAACTCATGGCTAAAAAACATGTATACACTTCTTCAGTATTGGACTAGATTCATACTCCTAGATGATTTCCAACTTCTAGATCATTGGTTTGGAAATCCATTAAAAATTTTACTTCAAACATCCTACAAGGTCTTCAGTGGCAGATTGGGAATGGTACAAAACTTCTTGTAGTGAACAATCCATGAACTGGGTGTGAGGATTCTAATATCCTCTTTGACCAACTCATGCATGTATTACACATTCATGGAATCTTCTTCTTAATTAATACATCTACTCATATGTTTTTTATGGGCCTCCACCTTTGAAGCACTCTGTTGACTTGCTATTGGAGGGGGATCTATTTGCATAATGCAACAAACATATTGAAACTATATGTCATAATCCTATATCTCTCTCCAATTACAAGGAAACTCGTGTTTAGTCTAATTGCCCATCGAGTATATATAGTCCCAAATTTTTTTATCTTTCATTATCCCAGCATCCACTTGCCTACCCTCCTCCCTAGTGGGTAAAAAATATACGGAAACAAAATTGTCTACCAAAAAAAATATATATAGATATATAGATGTTGTTGCTCCTTAAAAATAAAGTATCAACATGGGATATCTTACAGAAAAATCCCTTCTCTGGGCCTAGTATATGCCCACTTTGTATGGAAAATGTTGAGGACACTCCGTATCTATTCATAAATTGGCCCCTTAAAATCAAAGTGTCAATTAAAATCGAGAAATATATCAGTGACTTACATCAGTGGAATGGGGTCTTTGTGGATATGTCTTTGAAAAATTGGTAGGAGAGGAAAACTCCTAAAAACATATGATCAATCCCTCTGATTGTGTGTTGGGGCATCTATCTAGAAAGTAATAGATCCATTAATAAAATTAGGGACAATATTTTCTTAGAGTTGCTATCAATAGTTTGACTTTATTATCTTCTATTTTGAAACCTCCTACATCTACTCAAACTTGACACAGAAATTAAGTGGAAATCCTCAAAGACAAACCATGTGCATTATTTGATGAGGCATCTCATCAAATCATGCTATAGGAGTATTGAGAGGCACCATCTATATAGCTGACTCTCATTTCTTCACTTTCTCCTATAACATTGGGCATGCTTCAAATATCTATGCAAAATTATTTCATTCTCAAATTACTTCTACATATTTCCTCATATATTCATCTCATTGTGATTCATATATACAAAGACTCCTTCGTTGTCATCAAATGGATGTAAGAAACCTACATGCTAAAAAACTACACCCTCATTCCACTCTATCAAAATGTTCTTCATAAAACCATATCTTATTCTCACATATCTTCTCACACATATACAAGGAAAAGAACCAATCAGTTGATTGCGGATTTCGAAGAGAGGATTGGTGTTGGATAAAAGATAATGGGAAATCCATGAAAACCATGAGGGCATCTCATGATCCACCAGTTATGCCCATGGGCATAATTAGCACATCAAACTTCGTCCACAACTCTGAATACTATCATCATATCTTATCTTATAATCATTTATCAGTTGGTTTACTTCAAGACTTTTTCTCTTAAACTACTAAATTTTTTATAGTTTTTACAAGACAAATAGAGTCTCGACATCAATTTTTATTATTACATGGCACAATGTAAATGCAACAGTTTCCACACTTTGTTTCATTCATCATGCTTCTTCATGATATTTCCTTTATCACGAGAAATTTTTATTTTCAAAATTTTGGTTAGCAACATATTCCAAGTCTTCAAGATTATCAGGAAACTTGTTCTTATATTTTTGGGTTTTATACACCCCAAATGTATTCAGTTAATTACATATCTTCCACTCAATGGATATGTCTCTTTTTGGATCTCATTCAAAGGATGAAATTGTACTTTTTTGGTATAATGATCATATTGTTGGTAAAATCATACTATAATTTTCTTAAGGCCAAGGAGCCCTTTTGAATGTTGTGGCATATACTACAAATGTATTTTATTTTTTATAAATAAATATGTGTTTTTTCCCTTTGAGGAAAGAATGTGTGTATGTATGTGTTAATGTTGACCCTAGTAAAATATTTCAATGCTCAAAAGGAAGTAATTAAAAGTAAAATAATATAGTTACTTCTTAATAAGAGGGAAGTGTGTAATTAATTCAATTTTAATATAAAATATTAATAATAATAAATAGTGAAAAATACATTTTAAAATGAAAATTTACACATGGCCTATAGAGATTGAGAGAAATCACTATAGATCCATCTTAACCATGGATTTATCAAGCACTAAAGGGATTAAATTTCTTGATGTGTAAACCTTTTTTCATGTTTTTCATTCTAAAAATAGGTTTGAATATCAAGAGATTCAATGCCTCTAGGCGCTTGGTAGATTCGTTGCTAAGATGGATCTATATTGGTTATTAAGTAAATGAATAATTAATATGAATAGAGGATTGTAATAAGGCCATGATAATATATATTATTAATTAAGTTATAGGAGGACAATATCAATATCAGTATTAGATATTATTATCCTTAATATTAAATAATTAAACACTTTCAAACTAGAAATTTCCCCAAAAAGGTGCAAAGGTAGGCCTATAGGATTGTTAGATTGGAAATCATTTGTAGATCAAAAGAACTATATGCACCCTAGATGCTTTTGAATACAAAAATGGCTAGATGTACCAGCATTTGGTAGCACTCCATGTCTATTAATCTCTTCTTGATGACATTGCATACGTTGAAGAGCTTAACACTATCATCCATCTAGTCATTGATCTATTTTTCATATTTCTCACGGAGAGGAAGCTCCAATTCCATTATTGTTTTGACTACGAATGAATGAGTGAAGATCACAAGTAGAAAGGCCAACTACATGTCAAATTCTCTACAAAAATAAATTATTATCATAACATGCTCTAGATTATGTGAAAACAACATCCAAGTTATATTTATAAATACAATAAAAACAAACAACAATATGAAAAGCAAACAATCCACTATGTAACTTAATTTCCAATAATTAAATAAATTTAAAATAATACCTTCATACCCCCATCAATCAATAGTCACCAAATACATGAATCTCAAATCAATAAAATATTCAAAGAAAACAATCCACTACCCAACTTAACTTCCCAAAAGCACCTAAGAGATAGTTGTAGGAGAAATCCACAAGTGTTAGGCTTAGCATGCCTTCAATATCTAAAGGAATGCTTCCAACCAAATGGTTTCTAGAGATATTGAGATAATTGAGAATCCTCGTCTCGTTTATCTGTTGGGGTATGGGTCCATTGAGCTCATTCCTACTCAAATCTATGAAGGGCGGGAGCTTACAAGAAATTATCTCAGGAGGTATAACTCCAGAAAAATTGTTACTGCTGAAATCCATCTTGGAAAACTACTTCAAATGGCCAATCTATGACAAGCATTTTCCGTGAACTCATTACCGCTGAGAAGAAGGATTTTCAAGCTAGATAAACTCCCTATGAAGTCTGGACAAATATTGTTTTTAAACAAGTTTAAATGACTGAACTTATAGTTCAATAAAATTTTATTCGGCATGTTACCACTTAGATATTTTTCATGAAATTCAAACATCTACAACCTTGGAAGTTTTAGTATCCCTTTTGGGATGGATCCATATAAGTAATTGTGTCCCATTTGGACTTTGGTGAGTGACTCACAGTTGCATGTAGATTCAGGAATGGGGCCGAAGAAAAATTTGTAAAAAAAAATCAATGTCTGCAACTTCCCACCAACACATAGATCCAGAGGACTGAATCTAGTAATCTTGTTGGAAGACAGGTGAACCAGAAAAAACTCAGACTTCTTTCCCAACTAAAAAGGAATGCAGCTAACAAAAATTTCACTATAGCTGCAAAAATTCGAGGTTGGGTAGGTCACCGATGAAGGAAGGAATGCTTCCATAAAACCTATTTCTGAAGAGACTCATAATGGTTATCTCCGTCACCTGGGAGAACTCTTCCATGTTTTCTCCTTGCAGGTGGTTGTTTCTCCTGCCACACATGATAATTTTGAGAAGGTACATATTTTCCAAATGTGTTCCAAAAAAAAATGCTTCAAACTTGCCTCATTGTGTCCAAAGGTATGTTATCTTCATGATTGTGAAGAATCCAAAAATATTTTGGCAAAGTATAAAACTCAATCTAGATAAAGATCTTTCATTTTGGTCCGTGGAAATGGAAACAAATTGATTGTCAACCAAAATGTCCGAAAATCCGTTCAATTCTTAAAATCCATAAGTCGGCAAGAGGATAAGAACGAAATCAACAACTTTGAAGATAGTAGTCAAACCATATAAAGGTTGGCTAATCCTTGGTCAGTAGAAATTGATTTAGAGTGTACCGCAAGCCTGTGTGGTGCATTCGTATGGTGTCACTAGATAAATAGATTGTAGCATCCACAAGCTAGACTCTAATATTAACACAAAAATATTCTCATCTCAATGGAAAATACAGTAAATCAATTGAGACTCTCCAGTTAATACAGTAAATCAATTGAGACTCTCCAGTTGCAGTGATTGAGTTAGAAGAAATAATCAACACCCCATGTTCTAAGAGGAGTTATAACCCATATAGTATACAACACTCTGAGGGTTGATTTTTTTTTTAAATTGCAAATGACACCAAAGAATGGACAATCCGGATTAAACTATTCCTCACCCCTACCATATTCCCTTCCATTCCCACTCAAGATACCAAATATAATTAAAATAAAAGTTTTATAAAATATTTATGAATACAAAGACCATGTAAAAATCTTCAAGAAACCAAATCAAAACCTCTTGTTTGAACCTATAGACTAGTAACATAATTCCTACAATATAGTACACTCACCTATATTAATTTTGTTTTTTTGGTGCTGAGATGCATCAAGAAGTTCAGTTGCTTCTTCCAGTACTACTTCCACTTCTGCAATTTCCCAACCAATGTCATCAAAAGAAATTTTAGCATGCCCTATAGAAGAATGCAGGAGCATAAATATCCAAAAGCATGAACTCAATTTTATTGATTCTTCCAGATCTTTCCACTTTGACATCATAAATGCCCAAATTACAAAATTGTAAGAAAAATTGGTGCAAAATCATGGAAACAGGTGATCGAAAACATCAGCAGTATCATAGTTGAATTAGTTCTGGATTTTTCACTTGAAAGAAAATGGGGCCCTGCAATAATCTTTGCTCTGAAAGGTGATGGATCTCATGGTTTGGTGCGAAGGATTCAACTTTGATACTTTTCCACCACTTGACCAGAATCTTTGCTTCCATGAATTCCATTTGTGTTCTACGAAATGCATTATTTATTGCCACTCAAAGAGCTTTTCTATAGCATTCCATAACAGAAGAAGGGAAAAACCAGTACAAGGATATTAATGCCCTAAATTCTGAAGCGCGCAATGAATTTTACTGCTAGTTCCCTAATTACATCGTATCACTATATATACCAACCAAAATTAGTCTAAAAAATCCACTTCTTCAAGTGCTTCATTTGATACTAATAAAAATAATATGTATTGCGTTGTGAATTTCTAGGATATGGATTATTTTTCATAATAGCACATCTTTAATAACTAATCTACGATAACTTATAAATGAGGTGTGCTTTTCCAAGCAGTTGCAAGCGTAGCACATCCATGACACTATTTACGTTGTATAAAGGCTATTTACATGGGTGAAAGCAAATGAAGTGCAAGTTTCTGAGAAATAGTGTCAAGGAATTTTCAGGGCGAACCCCATTTAAACACAATCACATTATAGAATTTCTAAATAAAATTAAAAAATGGTCGGAGTCATTAAAATTATGTAATTAAAAATTTGATGTTCATATACATTTGAGGATTTTCTCAACTATAGTTGATATTAATTGATAGTAAAAGTTGAGATATTCACATTTAAATGTTAATAAAGCATTTTATACTGCTTTTCACACTAGCATTTCAGTTATTGACCCTAAGATTGTCTCATAGACATCATTTTTTTTTTCTCGGTAAAACTAATTCTATTTATGAAACAATATAGTACAAAACTGCTCCAGTCTCAGCTATGCAAGCCTGAGAGCTGGGCTTGATGTTCATGTTTTTGCAGAGATAACTGAACTGCCCTAAGTGGGAAACCAGTTCTTGAGAAATATAAAATACCGCCCTTAACTGGGAAACCGGTACATAGTGCAAACATATGTAATTACGTAAAGACTGGAAACTAAAGAAACCTACAGCTGGGTCAGCTGTTAATAGCAACAAAAACCAAAAATTTCCAACTGAGATGTGAACCTGGACCATGCTAGCTGAGGAAGAGCAAGATTACTGATCTGAAGTTGAGGATTCTGGTTCTTCCACAATTTTGCAACCAAAATCATCAGCTTCCTCCATCTTCACATCGCTAGGGGCGCTACCTTTGCTGAGGAAGCCTTCCTGTGTAGAATCAACATCACGGTTGGAGAGCCCAATGTCAATAGGAATAGTGGGATTAGGCGCATCAGTTTGCAGCTGAGTCTGGTGAGGACGTGGCAGAGTAGTAGCAGAGCCGGGGGTAGGAACAAGACTAGGACGCACAGAGCTTTCACAAACAGATATGGTCACAAACGCGGTGAGAACCGGTTTGTCAAACGTGCAGTTAAAGCGGAATTCCGCGTGCTGAGAGGACTGGCGATGAAACTGACTGGCGGGAGTCTGGTGAGCAGGGGACGGGGAAGGAGGAGGGGAAGGCGGAATGCGAGGCTCAGGAGGAACAGATTGGGAGCCTCCGAAATGCATAGGGCGATTTCTCTGTTCTCTGGAACCAGAACGATGAACCCAGTCGTCGTCCTCCGCCGAAGAGCCAGAGGTTGGACTAGGAGAAGGGCGAGGGTGGGAAGGGCGACCTCTATTGGTTCCTCTCCTGCATCTCAGCCAATGCCTAAGACGAGGCATTTTTCTCATAGACATCATTGATGAAGAATGGAAATGAATATTTTACAGAGCACATGCCATTGGTAGGTTCTAGTGGCCTGTAGAATGTGACTTTAAGCAACCTAAAGTGAATAATACTTACTTTTGAAATCATATCAAGTAATCAATCTAAAATAATTTAGATCTTTGCATTTCAATGTTATGAGGAATTTTCCTATAAGAGGTTATACCCTATGATGCTTTATGCACTAACTTCCCAGCTAATGACCAACTCGACATTTCAGTTGGCTCCAAGGTAGCATTCACTGACAAACCCTGACAGGGGTTATCAACACTTGATGCTACCTTCCTTGCATGAATTACCTCTAGTGGTGGAAAATACACAATATTTACATCTTTATGATGTTTCATTCAAATCTCCAATGACAACCTCTTTATCTTGAACCTGAAGCTACTCATCTTCACTTTCTCTAGAGTATCTAAGACAATAAATGAGGAACTATATTGATCACTTTCACAAATTATCGGAGTCAATACAATGTGTTTTTCATGCTTGTAGTTTCCATTCATATTGGAATCTCTGCAGGTAACACTGGAAGAATGCCTTCTTAAACACATCATGTACAAAAATGATCATATTCCTAGTTTTTTTTAAGCAAAACATTTGAATGTATATTTCTTTAAAAGATAGAAAAAACTAATACATTTCTTACAAATTTACGAAATGCATCGAAGAACTCCATATTTATTCTCTATGGGGTATTTGAAAATGTTGTATAATAAATTATCTAAGAAAGTTCAAAAATCATGAGAAACTGGAAAGGATCCTTTTAGGCTAACTTTCGACCTTTCTATTTTCTCCTTTGATGTCAAAGTTATCTTTGAAGAGTTGTCAGCTTCAATACAAATGTCCCTTGTAAAATTTCCAAATCATCAAAACCAACTGCAAAATGAAAAAGCAACAAAAGTATTTGATTGTAACATACTTACCTTTATACACATGGTATCTCTAAATCACTAGAATATACATTGTGTTGATCATTCTGGAACAAATTCTAGTAGATACAGGAAGCCCTTGTTGCCTAAGATTTTTATTCAAAGAAGGTTCTTTGTAACAAACATTTTTAACATGTCTTCTTAAACTTGTCCCGGATAAAGCACAGAAAATTTTTCAAATTGGAGAAGTTTTCAAATTGATGACATGGAATTTCCTCTGAAAAAAACAATATTCTAAAAATAATTTTATGTTTGGCTACCTTTTTTCAATTGAAGCTTCCACATTTGCAAACCTATTTTTTATTGATAAGCTATTAGCTTCAATAAAAAAATTATTTGCAATTTTCCACAAAATCAAAGCCTGCATCTAGTGAGAAAAGAAACCAACATTGCATGTGCTATGGAGTTACCAGCATAAAATTCCAGCAGGGTGGTCTCTAGTTCACTAATAGAATCACCACTACACTCAAGATTTTTCAATGTAGAAGAAAATACGGCTTTCTCTTCCTGTTGATCATGCAAAGGAGGTTCTTTGTCTTGAATCTCAAAGCAAGGTATTCTTAAAGAGACCCTAAATCAAGGAAATGATTTTCAGGCTAGTGCCTTCTAATAATTTTGTTACAAACTAACTCTTAGAAATATTGAAAATAGTTTCAATGACCACCCTTTGCTCTTGTTACCTATTCACATTTTAGGCTTCCTCTTTTGTATACAATTGTAAGTCTCTCCTTAACATATCCATTTTACATATCAAAAAGAAAGAAAGAACTAAAAGATTGAGTATTTACAACAAAGCCCTTTTCACATTAGAACAAAATAACTACCCTCACCTCTATATGAATATCAATAAAAGTGGCTCCAACTATTTGACATTTGAAAACAGCCATAAATTTGTTTCTGCAAATTCCATTTAAGAAAAGAAAAACAGAGCTAATATTCTTCACACTGGTACAAAATAACCACTCAAAAAAATAATTGTTCCATCTATACATAATTGTGGAGAAGAATAGCTTGAATACTTGGCATTTAAAAAATTAACAACAAATTCTAGTTGGATTCCTCAATTTTTATGCCAAATAAAAAATCAGTGTTGAGGATTATCTGGAGAGGAATCACTGTGTCTTTCATCGCCTCAATTTCACTACCATGCTTTTTGAACCTATATTCTTCTTGATTGAATTCCATAGGTACCTTCCCTTCACTGTAGCATATTTCTGTTCATTACATTGTGAAAAGAAAAATGCAATCAAGATGTTGAAATTTGCAACAAGAAATAGCGAAATTGGCATCCATAAATAACACACACACTGGTGTGGGATCACAGGTCACACAGTGATGGATCCTAGTGACACATTAATGTGCAGCCAATTTTTAAATAAATTGGAAAATTAATTGTAATCTTTAACTAAGTAATATTTAACTAAATTAATTTTAATCTCATTAAAACTTGTAATAGTTAACTAAGTGTGATAGACTTAGTTAGCTCAATAATTTTGAGTTCAGGGTCAAAGGATAGGCATGTAGAGTGATTCTATTATTAATAGGGTCTAGTTGCAATTGTAGCACTAGTGTAGTGTGAGTGGGATAAGTTAACTCATATTAATTGAGTTAAAATCAGTTTAACTAGTTCTAACTGTTTGATGAGCTAGTGGAAGACCAAGTGAATTAAAATAGATTTAATTCACCAGTAATGATCTACCAAGTAACTGATGATTCACTATTTATAGTTTTATGCATGTTAATTCTGGTGGAGACCCAGTTGAGACAAAGGTTCAAGGCAAGTAAACTATTTGTTGTCTTTTAGGTAAACTGCCCAAGTGCGGTTATAAAACCACAGGAAGCCCATGATGAATTGTGCAATCAAGGAAGGTTGGATTTCCTATTTAATAGGGTTTTAATTCTCTAGGGATTGTGTAAGTAGGGTAGGCTAAGGGTAGGCTGATAATTGGCTATGTGTTTGTCCAATTTTACCTAGATCAGTGTGAAGCAATTGGTAGAGTGTATGAGGTTGTGGTGATCACAAATACATTATATTGTTTCATGATTCCTTGGTTGATTATACAATAAATATGGAGGGGTTTTGAGCAGTTTCTTTCCCCAGGAATATATGGTGTTGTGTATTGATTTACTTCTTTCTCTTACTTGCATGTGATTGAGCGATCGAAATTTATATTCCGCAAATATTGTAGAAGGATTCATTATCTTGTTTTAGTACATTACATGATCGGATTGAATCCATTGATATAATTTCTACATGGTATTATAGTTGTGTTAGATATTTTATACACAAGATAAAAATGAATCGAATCTATCGTTTAAAAATAAAACATGTATAAATTCACCATCATTACATCAGAGAAAAAAGTTCATAACAAAGAGATGGAATTGACTTTTTTGGGTCTCAAAATCAAGTAACAGCCATCTTAAATTCCAAGAGGTGTTCCCAATAATGAGGGAAAAAAATAAAACATTAATATAGGGTGTTATACATTGTAATGTTTATTTTTTCTATGGATAACAAATGTGATGTATAAAAGTAACAATGTATTGTCATAAAGTGAGAAATAAATCATGCATAATAAATGGAATTTATGTTAATATTATTAATGATATTATGTGAGTGGTTCCTAAAAAGAATAATGGATCTCTATTAATATATAAATATATACAACGCGATTTTTATAATTATTCTTATTAATATATCACATCTCTCTTTCCATATCATTTGTCTTTGGAAACATTCACCCATATTTTAGTTTAACAACTCTCCTTCTTTGCATGAGATTTTTTTGGAAAATCCAAGTTAAACAATATTTTGCATGTCACCTATGCATGGGCATTCCAATTTTGAACTCTATGTACCTTTATGAATACTTAATGCATTATAGACATTTCAACATGAATATAGTCATGTCATCCATCAATATTCTTTTCATATTTGCATACACTCTCTCTCTCTTGAGTTTCATGTATGTATCTTTCTTCCAAAGTTGGTATTTTGTAGATATCAAAGGCTTCCTGAAATTATCCTAGTGAATTTATTTTGTGCCTAAAGATTATGCTAGATGGTACTTCAGGGTTTTGCTTGAAAAGGATGAAATATACACTCTTAGACTTTTGGTAACAAAATTGAAAGCAATGGGAGGAGCTAAACCTGAGAAAATAATACTAATGCTCTTGTAGTTTTCTAAGAGAAAGTATTCTGATCTCATATATTCCAACATTTAGAATAACAATTACCATGGTTGTGTGCCCTCATAAAAGAGAAAAGAACACAAGGTTTTATTGGCAAGTACTGCAATGATCTCCACCTTTTCACTATATGACAAGGCATTTCCTAGCTAGGCCCAAAGAACTGTGATCTAAAAACTATCATCTGCCTCTATGTTTCCTTGGTTAATTACTTCATTGTAGCATTTGATTAGTCTCTAGCCAATAACTCTCCTTTATATCTTAGACTACTATTTTCCCATAATTTAATCAACCATATTTTCTCCATTTTACAAAATTTGGATTCTTAAGTTTACTGTAACCCCCTAAAATCCTTCTACCACATATGGATTTGAAATGAATATGACCATCATATAGTTAATGGTACTCATCTCGTATTGAAATTTAGCTATGTATTATCTAAACTTAGGACTCAAAAATGTAAGAATATTGGTTAGTAAAGAGGTGATGGATTCTAAAATGAATGACCCCATAGGTGATGGATTTTGAAGTGAAATACCCCATAGGAACAACCTGATGAAATCCAATATGGAGTTTAAGAATATCGTTCTGATCTTAACAAAAACAAGATGTTGTAACTCCTAAATTCCCATCAACTGCATTATAGCCTTCTGGAGCAAGCCCACAATTGGATATTTGACACCTTAATTGTTGGCTAGAGTTAAAGGAGTCTAATCCTTACAATTATCTTAGTAACATCTGATGAATACACATATCTGGAGGCCACTGTGCCCATTGTGGCCCCTCCCCCTGCATGCAGCAACCTGATATGAACTTCTCAACAGGAATACAGCACCAAGGCCAACATTTGATGAATGTGTATAATTGAAGGCCATTGTGCCCATTGTACCCCCTCCCCTGCATGAAGCAACCTGGTATGAACTTCTCAGCGGGCATAGAGAACCAAGGCCCTAGCCTTTGCAAGAAAATTCAACAAATGTATCCTGTGGAAATTTTGACAGTCATTTTTTGTAATTACCTATGAAGCCTAGTTGGTCCATATTTAGTGTATATGTCTGTGTGTGTGTGTGTGTCCTATGGAAATTTTGACAGCCATTTTCTTTAATTACCTATGAAGCCTAGTCGGTCCATTATGTGTGTGTATGTGTGTCTATATACATATATATACATACATATATATGTGTGTGTGTGTGTGTGTGCGTGTGTCTATATACATATATATACATACATATGTGTGTGTGTGTGTGTGTGTGTGTGTGTGTGTGTGTTCTAGTGTAGGTTCATCTTACATTAATGTGCGATGTAGTACATGCTTTCTGCGTGTGTATCAAGCAGCAGCTCAAATAGTTAGTAGTACAAAGAATTTTTTAAATATTTAGTGAAAATGTTGTTTTCTAAACCACTTTAGATCATTTTTTCCGAGAATAGTCTCTTGAAACAGATTCCACCTACCCATGAAAGGTATCATGCTTTTCCAAATTTTTCCTCCTTTCATAGGATAGAATTTGATCAAGTGAATAAATGTTGCTCCAATTTGAAGAGATCATGTATGCACCAAGAATTAACTAAATTTTATACGATCTAAGAAAAGGGATACCTTAGGACGATATGATAACAAAACCAGGGTCTCTGTCAAGGTTCTTGTACTCTGGACCAAATATGTATGATAGACTTGAATTGAACTTGATGTTAAATAAATTCAATGTTTAGAAGTCTTCTTGGGTCTTCAAATTACTAGATGATATGCCTTTATGCGCTTATACAACTCTCTGGAACTATTATACCATGGAAATATCTCTAAACTTCAGTGCAAATGTGTAAAGTCCTGCCTTGGATTTACTAGCACTATTCATGTAGGAAAAATAGATACCTCACTTGTCCATACTGGTCAACTTCATATCTGGGAATAAATTGGTATTAAGGAGTAATCTATAATTACCTTTAGACCTCATCACAATATTTTCTTTCCCTGTCTTTGTGGCAGAAAAAATCACCTTAAGATCACCCTTAACTAGTTCCCTCCAACCCCCACTTATATACTCAAACAAGGCAAGATCAATTGTGGACACTACTTTCTCTTTTTCTTCACCTGTCTCTATAGACACTTCTTGAAAAACTATCAAACCACTATCATTAATTGTAACATTGTCAGTCGTTGGCCCTTAACTGAACAGAAGCACTACCATTTCTAGTACTTTATGGAGATGACCCATTACTCGTAGATGCATTTGTGCCTAAAAATGATCCTGTGACACTACAGGTCTCTGAACTAAATGTAGAGCCAAAGGGGGTTGTGTTGGAATCACCGACTTTAGAGAAAAATCCAAATGAAAGGAGGAAATGGAAAATTCAGTTTCCTATATACCTGTGAAGGCATTTCGGGTGCCAGAAAGTTGTTGGAATCGTTGTTCCCAATAAGAAAAGAGTATTGCTTGACCCTGATCTTTTATAAATTAAAATCGAAGAAATTAGGGCTCTACTGATCTAGATACCATAAACCTAGAGACGTTAAAAAGGGTTCAAAACCCACAAAATTTAAGTAGTAAATGGAGTCCCTCAATCACTCCATTGTCCCCTATACTTGTGTAAAATGCATCGAATGGTGAATTTCACATTATCACCTACCATAATTTCATAACTTTACTGGCGTAATTAGTTATTTCCTACATTATTTCCATCTACATGCATGTTTGTTTTTACGGCGTAAACTGATGGATAACTCATTTATCAGAAGTTTGATCAACACATTCATGAGAAGTTTTATTTACACATTAAATCACGAAGGTTGATAGTCCATAATTGGAAAAAATAACAGAGATTATCCAATTCTCATTTGACTAGTATGTGAATAGATGAATGTCATATTGCTTAAGAAATACTCTTACAGTTTTGGGAGATTGCATGCATGGGTTGAGATATTGAGAGCAAACACTATCTGCTTATGCATGAAATCTGGAAATTAGCATGTACACTTACTATCCAGGAAGAATAGTAGGAGCAAAAGGAGGAACTCATTCCAAAAGCATGCTCACCACCTCAACGGCCATGAGGCTTCCATATACAAATGCATTTTGTGAGGAGGTCATTGCAACCATCAGGTCCCTCCCTCTGAACATATGCCTAGATAATCTTGTGGAAGAAATGTATGTTATTCCAAATGCGCTTTATTGGGTTTGAAGTAGCTTTCCTCTAGGTATAATTTCATCTCCTGGAAGGTTGGGGAACCACCTGTCTAGATTTCAGAAAATGAAGTTGCAGGCGTGGGGATGCTTGTAAATTTTATCATGGGTCTTCGAATGTTGGCTTCCATGAGGGTTCAAATCTCTATCACATTGTTTCTTTCCATTGGGTGATTGTTGTTGTTGCTTATTATGGTAGGAGTTCGAGTTCAGTAAGGGAGGAGGTTATTTTGATGGTTCCCAGACTCAAGGTTTTTTCCCACATGTCAATTTTCTATTGGGAGGAGGATGACGAAAATACTCCCCTATGATTGCTCGAATATTCCTAAGCAAACCCACAAAGGAACGCTTATCAGAATAAAAATAAAAATAAAAATTTTAAAAAATAGAAAAAATAATAATAATAATTTTAAAACATTTTAAAAAATTAAAAATAAAAATAAAATAGCATGGGGCGATGTCAAGCATCAGGCTACATCCGTCGCACATCTTATGCTTGGTTTATGCAGAAGCTACAAGTTGGCTACATGGGCAAGCATCACCCCCATAATATTTTTTTGGTCTTACTATATTTTATTTTAAATTTTTTTAATTAAATATGTATGATTTTCTTTCCCTTTAAAAAAAAAAAATTTATATATATATATATATCCACTCTTTTCTATGTTTTTTTTCTTTTTATTTTTTTCTCAAATTTGTTGTTTTCTTTTTCTTTTTACTTTTTGACTTTTTTTTAATTTGTACTTTTAAGTTTTTCCCAATTTTTAAATCAAATTTTTTGATTTTTTGTTTTAGTTTTTTTCTAAATTTTATTTGTTTTTTTTTATATAGAGTTTTAAATTTTTTTTTTTTTTTAATTTATTGTATTTTAGGTGTTTGTATGTTTAAATTGTTTTTTTTAATTGCTTTAAAGTTTTGGTTTTTAATAATTTTCTATTGATTCCTTTTTAAATTTTCGGTTTAGAAAAAGGTGTTTTCTTTCCTATTATTTCACTTTGTTTAAAGAAATCATGTTTCTAATTAAAACATTTAAAAAATTTGTGTTACCTTTTTTTTCAAGGGTTTATTTTCATGAATTTGTATATAGTGATGATGACTTTATATGTTATAATTAAAAAATATTGGAATTATAGTGCCTAATTGAAAAAGGTTCAAGTAAAATGAGTTATAATTTTAATTTTAAAAATTTAAATAATTAAAAAATATATATATTGTTAGAAACATTGTCAAATTTATGTGTTGATTTTCAGGGTTTTTTGTAGTCATAATATTTGGTTTTTAATGCTATTGTTGAAAAATGTTGAAATTTTAATGTCTTTTGTACTCATGACATTGGGTTTTAATTCCATGGTTGAAAAATGTTAGAATTTTAAGGTTTTCCGTACTCATGATATTTGACCTTTAGTGCTATGGTTGAAAATTATTGGAATTTTAAGGTTTTCTATGATCACGATTTTTTATTTTTAATTCCATGGCTAAAAAATGTAGGAATTTAAACCTAAAAAGGAGTGATGCAACATCATCACTTTTCGATTTCATGGTGTTATTTCATGTTTTTTGGGTGAGAGTTCTCGTTTGAGTTGATAGTCCTCATTAAGTTGGTACTTTCTTTAGTAAAGCTTATGCATAAATCCTCTAAGTCTGTAGTGAGGTCCCCAATTGCATAACCATTATGGATTGGTAATTATATCACAACCACATAACACACATGTGAGTTTTGAGATGATACTCACCAATCTTTAACTTCACAATTTCACATCGATCCCCACATTTCATTATACCAGCATATCGTAATTTGAAAATTAGATGGGGCAGAACAATGGGTTTTTTACGCCACTAAAGTGTAGGCATTGTCATTGCCAATCAACCTAATCACGTTGTGGTGCTTGATGTAGTCAAACAATTGCAAGGTTAGAGTTCCAAGAAACCTAATAGGACATCTAGGGAATTAGGGGTTCCTTGCAAGGATCTTGCAAGGAGGATTTATCATCAATGGGAGGGGTGGTGTCTACCAAGTTTGGTTTAGGAGTATCTTCAATATGAATTTCTTTCGACTAGTCTTGTGGAGATACATTCATTTGAAATATTTTTTGTTCCTTGCATTTGTACCCTTTGAAATATCACTCCTCATAATTATAGCAGGGGTTGAGGCATTGGAATTCTACCATGATTTTAGAAGAAAAAATTTGTATTCTTAATATTCAATAGGTAGAGGATCTGGGGCTAATGGCCACAGGAGGGCAAGTCGTTAATGATAGTCTTCTAGTTTTAGCATTAATCTGCATCTCAAATTTTTTTATCTCTATCACAAGCTTCCAAACATGTGTTTGGTAATTGCGTCATGACATGTGCCCCAATTCCCTTCTTAAGACCATTGATGAAACATTCTTTGAAAAAGGAATTAGATAAGCCTTCTTTGTAGATTGGAAATTTCTTGAAGGTTACAATGTATTCAATGAGTGTGCATGTTTCACATAATTTTATTATTTGTTTTAGATAGTGAGTGTCACATTCAAAAAAAGCATTAAGGACATTTACAAATTAGGAATAGGTAATGTATCCACCATAATATTTTTAATACCACAGTTGTCATTGCCATGTTTTGCATCCAAAAATAATACTCCCACTTTTAGTTTCTATATGTCATCAATAATACCATGGAGAGAGAAAAATTGTTCCATTTGGATATCATAACCTAAGGGATCATAACCATCAAACTTGTCCATGTTAACCTTTGTAAATCAATGCCATGGATTGTGATATTTAAAGGGTGGGCGATGGGAATTTAGGAAGAGAGTGTGAGTGTCCTATTCTACATGTGTTGATCATTCCTCCTTTCTTGGGTCTATGTATTGATTTGGAATCTTCATACCTAATCATGAAAATTTATATCCCAACACATCTAGGATAAATTTTGATTTTTATTATTAATATTTATGAAAATCCATTTAATGAAGACTTGAGGCTAGAAACCTTTGTGTCAAGATATTAGTAGCTTAATGTGTAGGTTTCGGGGTTGGTTTTCAATAGTTACCATGTTACAAATATGGACCATGGGCCAACTTAAAATCTTGTAAAAATGCCAATCCCCACTTATCTAACTATAACATGTGGCTAGAGAGGATACTTTTGAGATATACTACTAACAATGTATTTTTAGGTCCACAAAACAAAGTTACTTGAAAGGTGTACACATGTGATCAATGTAATGCAAGGAATATTTTAAGATAGGTCTCCCACATGGTGGTTATAGGGCCCATATTTTTATCAAAGTACTACTCTTGTGGAATTATTACTCTTTGTTAATTATTATGACTGTGGTAAATCTCCATATTCCTTCTAGATATAAATATATAGTAATTTTGTTGGTTGATTGTGAAAGTTGATGCTTGTAGTGTCCTAGAGATAGGAGTATTTTTTATCAGGATTCTTTAAGCATATGTCTTTATAAGTCATTTATTAATTCAAGCCACTTGGTTTTATTTTCGAGTGTGAGGTGATGAATATACAAATCCCTTTCTAAATTTTAACCCTATGTTAGATCAACCCCATTTTGACCAAAAAACTTAGAAAATTACCAATTTAGGCATGAAGGAACCCATTACTTTGTTGGTTCATTGATCCCTCTCCTATGAATACCATCGTTAGTCATTTTTACACTTTTGGCATGAGGAATGTTGGATACCTTTCTTCTAAATCCTCCCCCCAACATTATTCACCACCCCACAATACCCCAACACTTAATCGATTTCAATACTTGTAGGATGTGATATTTGGGTTGTCACTTTACCTTTCCAACCACTTTGTTCTTGAATTTTTGTGTCTTCCATTTTTCCTTCCACAACATCCAAAACATATTAGTTCCATACATATCCATTACTACATAATGTGGTTTGAAAAACACCTTATTTGCAACTTCATTGTACCACCCACCCTACAACCCTGCATCCTGCATTTCCATGTTTACTATTTTGTACCTCATGCCACTTATATTGCACCATAAAATTTTCCATACTTAGTCTATTGATTTTCCATTTTGACATGGAATTTTTTATAAACACTACCTTCGAGTAGAATTAAAGGTTAGTCACCAATGCATCCTTCATACATTTGCATCGATTTCGGCATTGAGTATATCATAGTTCTCATAAAAAAATTATCCATATGTTATATCAATAAGGAATTCATTATTTATTAAATGCATTAATCTACATGCAATGTCATCGCAATTTGATGGTGAATTAGCAGCATATAATACTAATGTCATTTTTGAATGAGATATTAAATTACTTGATCATTGATTGTATCAAGACTCATAAAAAAAGGATGGAAAATTGAAGAAGAGACCAATATTGTGGAGATACTATTAACACGCTTGGACAAGAGGACAATGACTTTCAGTGGTCCATGGCCTATAAATGGTAATCAAGATTGACAATATATAATAATATTTTTAACAAATTTTATCATTTTGGAATATCAAGCACAAGCCATATGCCTAAAGTATTTGACTTCACAAACATAGCTTCCTAGTGTGCACCGAAATTCAATACAAAGAAAAGGTTGGTACACCTTGAAGCTGGTAAAAAGCATGTTCCCCTAACTCTAATTCTTTTCAAATATATGTTATAACTCCCCACTATACACATAGTTTTCAAGCTCCTTGAAGAAATTGATTTTATATATAAAGGCGGGGGGACTAAGCTATTAAGAAATTTTCTCAAAGAGCCACCTATTTATTTAACATACTCTGCTCCAATTGAGGTAAGATCACTAGAAACCAATCAAAGAGTTTGCATGTCTATTTCCAATAATTATTGGCCAGGAATCCATAGTGTGTGTCCCAAAATACATTCTTTATATTCTTCACCATTTGAATAGGCTCGTGATATCTCAAATGAAATTTCCTACCAGTTGGGAAATTTTCAAAAAACAAAGAGGTTATTTACGATCTCTTTTTTGGTTTAGGATTTAGTTTATGTAATATATTTATGAATTCACCTTGGGCACAAAATATATAATTTTATGATGGCCCTATTTATTTGTAGTACCCAATACTATGGGAGCAAAAATATCCTTTTTATTTATACCGGGTCTAAAACTATTTTTCTCACAAAATTCAAGAATATGATTACTAGTAGTATAACAAACATGTTTTCTCGGGAAGCTTAATCCTTTCTTCTCGAGAAAGGTATTTTTCACTATCAAGACACATTCTCATATACCAGGTTGTTTTGGTTTGAAGGAAAGTGTTACACCATTTTTTGGTCATCTAACCTGTTACTATTAGATGGACCTAAGTACACCATGTAAGACCAATTTTACCCTAAGTAAAATTTCTTTCACTATGAAAAATAACTTAGTAAACCACCTTTATTAAGTTGTTTATGGTCTAAACAGGAAACCCCATGAGGAAATATTAAATAAATCTACATTTTTTTTATTTTCCTCAAGGAATAGTTAGTTAAACAACATTTTAATTAATATTACTGGTCATATTTAACCCAAAACAGGAAAATTAATTAGATAAATTATTATTTATCTTAGTATTTTCTAGGACTAATTATTTAAACCTTATTTAAATAATATTCCTTGTTAAATTTGACTAAATCACTCAAAAATAATGAAATAAATCATTATTTATTTGATTATTACTCAACTACATCCTTAAAACAATAAATAAATTATTTATTTATTTATTATTTACAAATAAAGGGATTTGACCCAAGTCAAATTATTTTTCCCTCCAACAAATATAATAAAATATTCCATAAAAGTTGGATCTTGAATTGGTTAATAATATTTTAGTTATGCACCAATATCTAGACTAACTCAATATTTTGTTATAAATAGAAGGGTTTTCCCATTCGTTCACTAGCTTTTGTTGCCTAAAGATCACTCTGGATCTATACTTTTGGTCTGACTTTGATCCACCATCATTGTCATATTTTTCTATCTTTTTGCTTGTGAGCTCCCTTTTGAGTTCCATTTTTGTCTGGGTTTTCTATACCATCAAGAGAGAGGAATTTTAAATCTGAAGTGCTGAGGACTTACAAGAACCCATCTCATTGAGGAGAACTAGTAACATCCTTCTATGTTTTCCTCCCAGGTGCCATTAATACAAAATTCATTCAACATATAATTGTCTTGTCTATTGGATGCATGGAGCAACTCTTGTTTTTATTTATTATTGTCTTTCATCTGTGATCGTTTTATTGTTTATCTTGGTCAACAATGGATATAAGAATATTGTGACCATGTTGATAGTAGGGTTGTTTGTTATACCTGACTAAGTAAACCTTTTAAGTACATGCGATTAAAATTCATATGTAACTGAGCTCCCACATGGGTTTAATTCGACCTCATCTTTTCATACTGCATATCCATTTCTTCAAGCCTAAATTTCTCTTCAACTTCTTATTTTGATTTACCTGTGATGTTGTTTTAACTGTAAAATCTAAAACATTAAGGTGCTTTAGTTTGTTTCAGACCTATTGCGCCTGTGACGGACATTGTTCAGTTGAGACGGCACATTCTGCTTCAGCTTATCTAAAGTGCCCAGTACGAGTTGCCGCCTGAGCCAAAACCTGGGCACAGTTCTCCGGGTGCATAAACCGAGCCTATTGATGACCTGCGCAAAAATGATTCCCTCATTTTGGACTTTTTAAGATTTTTGAAAAGTTTTATGAGTTTGTCTAGGCCTCTGTTCAGGGTTTTCTGACCTCCGTCTCCACTTTTTTTGGACCGGTACCTATTATTTTTTACTCATCTAAGTGGGAACCTAGCCCTCTAGGACTTCAGTACCCTCCACCTTTTTTGGAAGATTTTTAGCTGCTATAGGTTGTCTAAAATTTTCGGAGTTTTTAGCCTATTTTCAGATCTGATATCTTACCTTCAGATCCACTTCAGATTGGCTATTTATCCATCCAAAACACCTCCTTTCATTTTTGTTTGGGTTTTCCTCTAGGGTCCCCTCCACTTCCCTCCAGGTTATAGCCTTTCGCCACCTCATTTATAGCAATTTTTCCTCTGATTTTTTTCTGTTTTTCTGCACCTATTTCCAGCAGATTTTACCTTTAGATCATTGTCCCTCCTGACCTTAGATCTATTGGCTATTTTGTTGTGTTTTGACTAGATTTTTTCCCACCTACAGACTAATTGTTGAGAGGCCCGCCTCATTGGGTTTAGATTATTACATTATTAGCTGCTTATTTTCTATTATTTCAGTTTCATATACTGTTATCTGTAGGCTTATTTACAGTTGTACAACACATTTTTTCTTTTTTCTCTACAAATGTCTAGGTTTAAAAATTAAAATTTACACACTTAACACACACACCCTAAGTGAAGAAGAGCTTGGTTAACACTGCCAAGAAAATAATTTAACATTAAAATCAATTGATCTTGCACCTCTCTGCCCTTGTTTCAACATTGTAATCAGTTGATCCTGCACCTCACCACCCTTGTTGGTCTCTCTTCCCTTTGTGTCGTGTTTGTGCCGTCATCATTGCGCCACCAAGGAATTTATCCCGGAGACTTCTTGGCCTTCATCCTTAGTTTCCGGTAGGAATACTTACTCCTCCATGTAGGATTCGAGCTAGTCCTCCACTGGGTCTGCACTCCAAATCCTCTTCAAGTTCATTAGGTTCCCCTTCTGGTTCCTCCCCCGGTTCTCCCCCTGTCACCTTCACCATGTCTAGTTCAAGACCTAACGCTGGTGGTAGCCCCGGCCCTAATGCTGGGAATACTACTAGTGGGACCGCAACAGGAACTACCCTGGCTGCTCCCCTGCTTCCCTATATGGCAAGCCTCAGTCTTCCCGATTTCAACCAGTTGATTAATGACCCTATACACCATGACGTTAGTTGGCCTTCTATGCTGACCAAGCTCCCTTCCGACATCTCCAAGTTTGAAATCCTTGCTGGAGAAGATCCTACAAATCATGTTCGATCTTTCCACATGTGGTGTTCGTCTAACTCCATTATTGATGACTCTGTCCATCTTCAGTTGCTCCAACATACGCTTATTGGCAAAGCTTCTAAGTGGTATGCTGATCAGGCCTCATCCTCTCATACCACATTTACGACTCTTGCCCGGGATTTTTTGTCTTATTTCTAGCTTCCCCTTCATTATGACACTGGTACCGAACTTGTGACTTATTTCCATCAATCATCTGCGACCTACCTATCCGATCATGTTCAGGAATGGTGGAGAAGAAAGAGCTTATGTCGAGCCCCTACCTTCAAAGACTGTGTCTACATGGATTGGTTCCTTAGATCTCTCTTGCATACTATCGGCAAGGATGTCGCATCACATTTCCCTCAAATCGAAGAAACCGCTCTCCAAATTGCATTAAAATATGACCTGATCTACGCTCAGTCAGGTTCTATTTATACCGTTCTACCTGATCTTCCTAAACCCGGTGGTGCCAATGCACCGGGGGCATCTCATGCCACCGACGGTATCGTTGGAGCTCTCTCTCATCCATACACTCAGCCTCCCATGGGGTATGGTTTTCCTCAGGGGGCCAGCACCTCCTGCACTTTTCCCCCTCCAGGTAGCATGTATCCAGGATACGGCATGCCTCCTCCTTTTTCCCAACCTCCTGTTTACCAAAATGTTATCTAACCTCCTTATTATCCGTATCCACCGCCTAGTGCTCCAGCTCCTCCAACATTAGCACCTCCCCCTCCCTTTCCTTCTCAAACCCCGCAACATCAACCACCGCCCCCTTAGGGGCAAGTGTATGCATAGCAAGGTGCGACTAATCCTCCTCCTTCCATAAAGAAGAGGAAAGGCACTCAAAATCAATATACCTATGGTAATCTTGGACCCAATCCTCAGAATAATGCACCTAACACTGCTAACCAGCAACAGGGCACTCAACCCAAGAAAGACAGGCATATTCGCACGAATAAGCCTTGTTCTTGTGGTGTTTATGGTCATTACACGCATGATTGTCCTCTTTTACCACAGACACGGTAGATGTGGGAGCCTCAAGCAACATTGCGAGGACAACAAGCCTCCCCTTCCGTCCCTCCCAGTGTTGCGCCTAGTCAGCTGGCTGTGTTTACCAATCCTTTCCCTCAGCAAGGATTCATGGCTACCCAACCACCTGAAGGTCAGGCGGCCACTCAACCTCCTCCATCTGGTACCTCTGATTACCATATTATCATGATTAATTCTGACCAACCTATAACCGTAGACCTCAACCTTCAGACTCGGTCCCATCAGTACAACAAGCCTCCCGCTACATCTGTCCCCGAGCTCCCTTCTTCAGGTTCTACAGAGCCTCTTTTGACACCTAATGGTCCTTTGCAGATCCCTTAGCCTAAGGCAGAGGTTCATACCAAGATCCCTAAGGGACCATTACGCCGAAACGCTTCTTCTGGCAAAACTTCCCATTCGTATAATATAGTAGATGATTTGGCACAATCTTCATCTGCCATTTCAATGCTGGAACTCCTCTAGTGGTGCCCTTCACAACGAAAAGCTCTACTATCTGCCGTGGGAACTGTAGATACTTCAGATGATCGATTGATCATCTTCAATGTTGACTGGTCAGAACATCCTCCTCTTCCTACTTTTGTCGCCTTCCAAATCCCAGTCAAGATCCAGAATGCCAACGTTTCCCATTGTATCATTGATTATGGGGCATCCACCTGCGTGATGTCCGCTTTGGTTTGGAAGCAACTCAGATCGCCTGAGTTGGCCCCTTCCACGATCACTCTTTGAGCGTGGGATGGCACCACGCCTCCTAGCCCATTGGCCTATTCCGCAATTGTCCTATTACTCTTGCAGGCAAGACTGTTTGCGTTGACGTAGAAGTCATTAACGCCCCCTTATATTACAACATTCTATTGGGTCGTAGCTACACCTATGCGATGTCTTATGTACCATCTACGGTTCACCGCAAGATTTCCTTTCCCCATAATGGAAATATAGTCACCATTGACCAATTGACATATTACAAACCGAAGCAACAGACCTCCTCTAAGTCCATCATATCTTCGGTGGCCAATAAGCAAACCATCGATCCCTTGACCAGTCTCTCACTCGGATTCCACAAAGACTCCTCTTTTCTTGGTACATTCCCTAGTCTTCCTCCTCCTGTCTCTAATCCCAGCTCATCGAATGTTTGCATGATGCAATCGTCTCGGGCTTCCCTCAAGTGGCCCACTTCGGCTAGTCAGCAGCCTCGCCCTCTGTAGCGTACTCCTAGCCCTTTGATTCAGCCTTCTAGACCTCCTACTCCTGGCCCTTCACCTGCAATTGGTATCCATGAGCCTCTCTACCCTCCTGGAACGATTCCTCCGGGCCTTAACCATCTCGGAGTCGTCCCGCCTAGCCATTACCCCTCTGGTCAAATACCGTTCCTAGCTCCCCCTCCTGGAGTGTTCTCGATACCTGTCATGGCTATCATATCTCTTCCCAACCTGACCCTAGGGATTCCCATCTAGTACCTTGATCCCCCAGCCACTACCCCGCCTAGTCAACCCAAACCTTATCTTGTTTTGACCCTAGTTCAACCGATCCCTATGACCCCTATCGCTACTACTGTGCCTCAACCACCTCAACAGGAACCTCCTCCTGTTGCGACAGCTTCAAGTAATGGGGGCAAAGCCATCAAGAAGGCATCTAAATACAAGGCTGCCCCGACAAACCCTGCCCCTCCTCGACTGCGAAAGCATACTATCTAGTGTGCTTTGTGTGATGTAGTCTGTCATGCTACCCGTAATTTTCCTAAATAATGTTGCATTCCCTAAGTCTACGGTCCCCGAAAACCTCTATTCCTTCCTCGACTGTCGCCAAGAACCCCAAGACTATTCACAACAACCACCCATGTGCTTTGTGTGATTTCCATGGCCATTATACCCACCTCTGTCCCCACCTCGAGGACTTCCGCACCTCTCTAGCGGCAGTTCACCAATTCGAGGCCGAGCGCAATGAGTCCACCGCTCCCTTATTTGCATGTTTTGCTTCAGCAGAACCAGAGGACACTTACACTCCCATAGACATTCCCCCTCTGGATGTCGAAATGACAGGATCTTCGGCCACTATCCACTACCTGTCATCATCTATGAGATCCACAATGGAAGACCCCTGTGGGACTTCCCCTTATGTTTCACCTGACCTCCCTTCAGCGATCACCTTAGGCTCAACATCGATGGATCCTTCATCTACTTGTTTTTATGTCACCCCTTGTGATGATGCGCATGTGAACCTCTCTTCTCATGATGATGAGTCAAGTAGCGTCGTCGTGTCATGTGTTCTTTCTTCCACCAGTCACCCCATCTCCTATTACAATGACGACATTATGGAAGTAGTCACCACCCCTGACTTTATCTCTCCCCCCTTACATCAAATCCATGCATTCG
The DNA here is from genome assembly GCA_034641835.2 of Pinus albicaulis. Lineage (NCBI taxonomy): Eukaryota > Viridiplantae > Streptophyta > Pinopsida > Pinales > Pinaceae > Pinus > Pinus albicaulis. The sequence continues at coordinate 477,293,859 of CM076581.1, read as the reverse complement.
AACCACATACACCTTGTCGCCATTACGTTGACACCCAATGTTTGGGTAAGGGGGCACCCATATTTGAGAGACCAGGAGAAGCAATTCTCCACAACTCTCCTAGTGTATCTGGTCATGTCGACTCTAGTACCCTTGTTCTTCCCCATTTAGAAGAACCTCTAGAGTCCCATGTCACTTCATATCACTCTAGGGATTATATCCCTCATCATTCCTTCATCTTACATCATCAACCCAATCCCCTAGACATTGTTTTTGACCAACCTGTGGGTTTTCTAGGAGAGCACCAGTTCATTATCTCCAAATCCTCTCTTTGGGATAGTGACACCATGTATGCCAACCCAGAAACTTAATTCCATTTGCTTCATATATGCAGTACCAAAAGAGATTTGTAATCCTTCATTCCCTTTCTCGAATTGCATAACCATAACGAAAACAAATGGTGCACCACATCATTTAAATGTGTTTAGATTCCCCTTTTCTAAATACATTTTGGCATGACCATCACATGCTTGGGGGCACCCATTCCCATCAACCATAAAAATCCCATATCTTAGCCAAAAAAAGCACTAAAACCTCCTTTCTCTGACAGGTCACACTTTTCAGGTCATTTCCTGGGACAAGTCACAGTTTTCTGCCTAGTACCTGCTACCCAGGTCGCAGAACAGACCCCTAAAAGTGCGACCTGGCCTGTTCATGAGCTCTGCATGCCTAAACTAAAATTTTGATTCCCTCAAATGAAAGTGTAGGGTTAGGCCTCTTACCTGAAACCGACGGATCTTGATTCCAACGTTCGGTTTGTCTGCTACGATCGTCGTAAGATTTAGGGCCTTCTCTCCTCTCTACATTCACCACAACTCCACTTGCAAATGAGTGAATTTGGAGGGAAAATGCCTTATTAAAATAGAAACCCCTGATTTTTCTTTCGCCTGCAGCAGCCAAACTATAGCTCAGTTTGAAAAACTGTTTGTACCATTGGAAAGCTCTCACCGAGCCCTCAAATGGGTATCTCTTATTTTTTCGTGATTTGATACTTCACCAGGACAAATTTTTTCCAAGTAGGGTCACTTCACCACTCCTCAAAATCGAATTTCTCCACTTGCAACACTTGTACTTGGGGCACCACTTTGCCTCCATACTTTTCCATGCTCGTGTTGATTTTCGTCGTGAGTAACCATCTTGTACTCATGTTTTTCTGGTCCTCATTGGACATTTTCTGTGTGGCAGCATCATCGAGTCACCCTTTTTTAGAGCATCCGAGTTGAGTCATCATCGCATCCATGGAGTCTATCCCAAGTCCCTTTTTATCCCGTTATATTCCTCCATCCTTCATTGCTTGGTTCCTCTCTTGTGTCGCACATTATGTCCTTCATTCCTACTGTCCCCTATACCTTATGATATGGTGTCAGTCACTGCCAGGTCATCCATGCCCTTTATGCTCTAACAAGGGAAGTCGTTTGTCCGCTACTCAGTACCCCCCATTTCATCATCATCCTTGGTGTCAATCTGTCAGTCACTCTACTATTTTCTCTCGTGCCTTAGTTGAGGATCCCTTATTTCCTCACCTATGGCGGACCTCCTTCTGTCGACATCAGATCATTCATTCCAGAAGACAGGTTTAGAGGGCGGTGTACCTTGGTTCCAAATTCCACCCTTGTTCGGTGCCTTGGATCAAGCAAAGGGACTCCTTATTTCCCTTTGACTTGATTTTTTCTCAGCTCCAACTCCTTTCAACATGATCAAGATCCGTATACTTGATGGTTTAGTGATGCAGTAGATGATACCAGTGATTCCCGGGTGTGTGTGAGATGTTTCAGCCCTCATGAGGGGGTGGCCCTACAGGTAGCCCCCCACATGTCTGGATGGCCTCTTCATTATAGCCTTTGATGCAGCTCCATATATTTGATGATGTCGGCCTCAGCCACTTTCATCGCCTTTTTGTTTGTATGTATCAGTCAGATTTGCAGATCCCTTTCCTATTTACAAGGGAATTTGGGTTGTATTTGTATCTCATGTACTCAGATATTATTGTATAAGTCCTGGTTGTTATCCCAGGCACAATATGTATGTGGGATTCATTATCATGTTTTTATCTGGCTCATGTTTATGCGAGCATGTACTATATTGTTCAGTCCCTTGTTTACTGGATGCATTATTATTTGTACTTTGTCTCGGCAGGCATAGGTATGCCTCCCCTGCTGCCTATAGCACAGGTACTCACTCATAAAAGAGACTTGTCACACTTGTAAGTCTCACCTCCTCAGGGTCTAGTCCTTTAGCGCTTCGTTCTTCCCCTTATTTCTCTCTCTTTGACTTCCCCTTCGGTGTCTAGTGATTGAGTTCTTACAACGTACTTCGGTCATACGATTAGCTCCTAACGCTCGCACGCTGGGGGGAAATCTGTTACACCATTTTTTGGTCATCTAACCCTTTACTATTAGATGGACCAAAGTACACCATGTAAGACCAATTTTACCCTAAGTAAAATTGCTTTCACTATGAAAAATAACTTAGTAAACCACCTTTATTAAGTTGTTTATGGTCTAAACAGGAAACCCCATGAGGAAATATTAAATAAATCTACATTTGTTTAATTTTCCTCAAGGAATAATTAGTTAAACAGCAGTTTAATTAATATTCCTGGTCCTATTTAACCCAAAACAGGAAAATTAATTAGAGAAATTATTATTTATCTTATTATTTTCTAGGAATAATTATTTAAACCTTATTTAAATAATATTCCGTGTTAGATTTGACTAAATCACTCATAAATAATTAAATAAATCATTATTTATTTGATTATTACTCAACCACATCCTTAAAATAATAAATAAATCATTTATTTATTTATTATTTACAAATAAAGGGATTTGGCCCAAGTCAAATTCTTTTTCCCTCCAACAAATATAATAAAATATTCCATAAAAGTTGGATCTTGATTTGGTTAATAATATTTTAATTATGCACCAATATCTAGACTAACTCAATATTTTGTTATAAATAGGAGGGTTTTCCCGTTCATTTACCACCTTTTGTTGCCTAAAGATCACTCTGGATCTATACTTTTGGTCTGACTTTGATCCACCATCATTGTCATATTTTTCTATCTTTTTGCTTGTGAGCTCCCTTTTGAGTTCCATTTTTGTCTGGGTTTTCTACACCATCAAGAGAGAGGAATTTTAGATCTGTAGTGCTGAGGACTTACAAAAACCCATCCCATTGAGAAGAACCGGTAACATCCTTATTTTTTTCCTCCCAGGTGCCATTAATACAAAATCCATTCAACATATTCTTGTCTTGTCTATTGGATGCATGGAGCAACTCTTGTTTTTATTTAATGCTTAATGTCTTTTAATGCATAGATCTAGATTTTTGCAGTATTTATCTTGGTCAACTAATTGCAGATCTAAAGATATTGGCAACCATCTTTGCCATTAGGGTTGTTTGTTATGCACAGCTAAAGTGAACCTTTTTCGTACACTTGCGATTAAGATTCATACTAACAGAAAGTATATCCTTCTCTCCTATTATTTATGTGACAAGTTCTATGTATTATAAGTTTGTTAGTAATAGAAGATTTGGTTCCATTTCTTGAAAAAATAGAGGGAAAGGAAAATTGAGTCACAACCCCTATCAATATTGGGTATTTTATACTAAAAATGCATCTCACTTAGATGATCCACCTCTTATTTTTATTTATTTAAAATGAGGCAAGTATAAGAACATGAAATATTTTCTCTACCCATGTGTTTTCAATTGGGTATGATTCATTTTTCAACAAGTCCCAAAAATTGCATGATTTAGCATGAGAAAATCAAAAACCACAAGAGTAAAATGTTGAATGTTAAGAGAAATTCCTCTATGATGATGTCAATACTCTAGTAAGTACAAATGATCAAGAAACTGTGAAACATTGGATGGATTTCGAGTTAAAATAAATTGAAGATGAATTAATCGATATTCAAGTAAAGCATGAGATAACGGCAGCACCATTATGAGAGTTAATTGAAAAATCATTAAAGGACTCTTCACATAAAATAGTTGAATCCTAATGGCCCACAAGATCAAATAAATAATTATAGTGGTTAATATGGTTTATTTCGAAGGTGCAACATTTAGAAAAGTCTTCATAGGATGAAGAACGAGAGGGCATTTTCTAGTATAGCCTTTTCTATATATATTTATGGTCCACGGGAGACCCATCCTAGTCCATTTGGATGAACACATTTAATTTTACTATTAATGTAAACTATTTTTATAAAAAATTGTATTTTAAAGCTCCACAAATAACTACTTTGGATGCATAGCTAGTGTGATCTCTAAATTTGAGTTTTAAGCATGAGATTTCAAGTGTCTGTCTCCTCAAAACCCTTATTAGTTTAATCAAATGGTCGTGTCAATTTATCTATCCCTTTTACATTCATATTTCCAAATGATATGTTATACTTTACTTGATGATATGTTGGAAGAAATGTGTTACGAAAATTCTCATTTTATTCTTTTGAGTCCTTGTATTATAGTCACCATTGTGAATATTCATTTCCTCTTTAAGGTCTAGTACTATCTCAATAAATTTGTATATACGTTATTATATATTTATCACTTCTGAAAACAGAAGTACCACCTCTCTAAAAATGAAGAATTTTATTTATAATGTTATCTCCAAGACTTTGAAGACCCTAAGAGATAAAAAAAAATTTAGTGACCATGTTGAGGAAATCAAAACAAAATGATGGTTTCAGAGAGCATATACTTTGAATGACTTATCAAAATCTAGTATAACCACAATTACCAGTTGAACTTGAAGTTCAAAGAAGTGTCTTCAACCAATTATATAACTTGGTTTTTTTTAACAATAAATTAAGAGTATCTCAATTGTACTTAGCAAATACTGGCTCAATAAAAGCAACTTTCCAAAGTAGAAAGACAAATAATATGAAAATAGAGTCTTGAAGTTGAATTATTTTGGATTGTATCAAGGACCTTTAATAAGAAGTAGAAATAAAATTATTGAAACTATTCAACAAATTCAACTTAAGCTTTTGTTGAAGTATCAATCGCATACCAAGAGGAAGAAAGAATTGAAAATATGAAGAATACGAAAGACAAAGATATAAAAGAGAAAGGTGAAGAACTATTCCATTACATTTGTGAGGGTACCTAATATTCCCCCAGGTTTTTTTCCCGTCTATAGTGGTGATGGTGTTATGAATCCAAAAAACACCTTGATAAGTTTCTTACAATTTGTGACATCCATTTAATTGAGCATGATGACATTATGGTTAGTATTTTTGCAAACTCTAATATGTTAAATATAATATTGATACCATTCACTCCCAACATGAAGATATATTAGTTCCTTGATGATATGAAATATGTATTTATGGCCACATATGCTCGGCCCATTTCATACCATACTCTTCTCATACTTTCCACACAAATACATCTTCAAAGAATGAAAATATTAGAGATTTCAATATTCATTTCTTTAGGACTTCGCAATAAATTACTTAAGATAAAATTGTGAATGACCTAATTATATTTGCATGTTAAAAAAACATGAAGTGCCATAAATTGTAAAATATGAAATAAATCCAGCACAAATCATGACTTTAGATGAAGCTATGAGAAAAGAAACCGAAATGGAAGAGAACATGTGAGAAGTAATGTTGATCCAGAAATCATCCTTAAATGAGTCTAGAGAAAAGTGTAAAACATATAAATAATCCCATTCTCATTCATCCAAAGTTGTTAAGGAACAATTTTTTGGAAGAGGTATTTTTCAAGAACAAACCCCCAAATGTAAGAAACTATTCCTAAAGAAATTTGAAGGACACAGTAAGGTGTATAAATTGCACAGCTGAACCAAACTATCGAAAAATGAAAAACGAAATAATTAATTTGACAATAAATTATAATTCCACTCCACAATAGTAGCCTCAATATGCAAGTACCATATCATAAAAATTTCTTGATAAAATTAACAAAAATCAAATAAATCATGAACATGGGCCTAGATAACCCTAAATACCAAATCCAAATGTTATTGTGTTAGAAGAAATTATTGAAGAAAAAACACTTGAATAAAATGAATATTAATTGAAGCACCAAACAATGATCGAAACCAATATTGGAATGCATGGAAATAGAAGAAAATTCAATTCCCCTCGTTGAAGGGGATTTTGTTGAAAAAGAAGAGTGTCTTAGTCACGAGAAAGAGATATTTTCTAAACAAGGATTCAAGCAGATAATCTAAAACAAAATAATCAAATGGAAGGAAAGAAAAAAAGGTAATATTTTATAATCAATGAAGCAACAAGTAATCCATCATCTAGTTATAAATCAATCTCAAGAGGCAATATGAATTACTTATAATATAGTTTATAAGCTTACTAAACTGTGAATTACTCTACCATTCCTTGTAGTCAAGATACCTCAATAAAGGGCTAATTCACTCAAAATTTTAGAAAATTAAAACTCATCAAGCTTATATAGAAGCATTTGTTTTACAACAATTACAAAAATTATATACCAAAAAGGCCATGAGGTAGAGTTCCAAAGTTTTATCTATCACTTGAAAATCATGCTTTTATTACATAATTATGTGATTAATAGTGGAGATACCAACAATATCATGTCACTTTCTATTATGGAAGCCTTTAGATTGGAATGTACCAAATATAATGAAACTAAAGAAATCATCTATGTAATTTATTCCAGGAAAATTTCCTGCGTATGGGGAGATCAAATATTTTTGTGCATGGTGTTAGCTCTTCATAAATTTGGCAGATTGGCAATGACCAAAAAGACAAGGGTAACATCAAACCAATCTTGGAGTACTAGGACCTAGCCTTCCTAGACTCAGAGAGGGCTCTCTCTATGCTTATGTAAAGGATTTAACTTGTTTAATTTTAGAGTTTGATTTTAGGCTAGTTATATGGATTAGGGTTTGCTTGTTTGTTTGTTTGGTTGGATAAGTTGTCAAGAAGAATAAGTAGAGTAAGAGAGAATCAATCCATTGGGCTATGGAGTCTGCAAATATTTTGAAGAGTGCAAAAATAGTTCAAGGGTGTTTCATAGGGCAAGTAAACAGGGATCTAAGTAGGTTTTGAGTGAGTGAAATGAACGTGGAGGAGTGAATATAGTAGCTAAGGGGAAATCAAGGATCCTTTAACAAACTAATAATGAGGAAAAGCTTTCAGCATGATTAGCATAGTAAGAACTTGAAGAGCAATGAAGGATTCTTCAACCAAACAATAATAAGCAGACCTAAGAGCAACATATGAGTAAACTTAGAGAGCAGTTATTCTCTGAAACTTACTTGCAAACAATTAGATTTTTAACATAACATCTCAGTAAAACTAAAGAGAACTTAAGGATTCATTAGTTAAACTTCAAGGAAGAAAACATAAATATCAAAGGATGCAGACAAAGCAGGGTGCCATAAAGACATGTCCTACTCTAAGATTTCTATCCCATGTTCAAATAAACATAATGAGAACTGAAGAAAACATGTACAAATATGAAATACAGCACCATTCAACAAAGCTTTATGAATCCTAAGAATGAGCTCAATCCACAGTTGCTCAGTCCAAAGCCATCACAAGACACCAAAGCCAATTTCAAAAATAAACTCAGATTCTATGTCATATTATGCTCAGTAACCAACCAACCATTACAATGAGGCCTCAAGGCTTTATTTAACCAGTAAATGAGGAGGTGGAAACCCTAAGAGGCTTCTAGAAACCATAAATACACCATAAATGTCATTTATATCAAAAGAGGCCATGCAAGGCCCAAGGCACATAATAACTATTGCAATAAATGAAAGATAACTTAAGCATAACTCCTTAATCAAATCTACAGTGATTTGCACAAAAAAAACTTGAAAATATCCTTCTTTGTGTTTTGTTGACTTTTTTGCAAGGGGGCAGCTTCATAGGTCTGAAGGCGCAGCGCCTGCACAAGAAAATTGGGTCCACTTGCAGCAAAATTTTGATGGTATTCCTGATGTTGGAATTGGCTCTGTGATGGCTTTTTGGAAATCCTATTGAGTCTACTTTCCAAAAATACCTTTGGTATTCTGATTGGACTTCATTAACTTGTTCAAAAATTAAAACTGCCAAGGCTTCTCAAGGCACAGCGCCAGCCCTGAAAACGTGGTAGAAAGGTGAAAATTGGCATGCTTTTGGGCCTTTTGAGGGACCAAAACTACTCCAAATGCTATGAAATTTGGTGTGCATGATGTCCTTGAGCTGATGAATCCAAAAATGTAAAATTTACCTCCATTGGATGCCTGTAGGAAAATCGTAGTGCCAAGGGTGCTACGCCTTCGGCCCTTAATATCAGTCAAAAAACCAAAAATGTCAAAAACTTGCCAAATTTTGAAATTATCTTCCTCATGGGGTTTGGGAGGCCTGTAGGGAAGCTTCAACAAGGTTTCCAAGGTTTGCTTGGTCTTCTGCCTCCTTCAGTGTTTGTATTTCGGCAAGGGCTCCTTTGAGCTTGGCCCTTGCAAATTTCTTCTGTAGGCCAAGGTCTCTTTGTGTCTTCTTCAGCTGCTTGTTTTCATCCTTATAATACTCAATGATATAATTTTCCATGCCAATATTTCTTTGTAGGTCTCTAATCTTTGCATCCTTTCTTTGGAGCAAGATGCTTGTAATCCTCTCCTCATCTTCATTTTCACTGTCAAGGTCAATGAATTGGCACTCTTGTTTAGTTTGATGCTTGCCTTTCTTATCTCCAACAGTGACCTTTTCCTTGCCTTTCTCAAGCTTCTTTTCTGAGGTAGAAGGCATGGCCCCTTGCCTTTTAGAGGTGGCAAACACATGTCTTTCTCCTCTTTGGTATGTCAAAGGAAGAGGTTCAACTCTGCTCTTTTTAGTGCCATATGTTTTTTTTTCCATCATTGTGGTCATATTTGTTTGGATCACTGACATCTTGGCTCACTTCTTAATTTGTATCCTTCATGCTGACATAATTTCCCTTTCTTTGGCTATTTTCCTCATGGTTTTCTTCATGATCACTATGAACTTCACTGTCATTTTTTTCACTTATGTCAGCTTCTTCATTACCTTGAATGTTGCTTACCTCATCATCTCCAATATCAGCCTCACCATTTTCCTCTTCACTGATTTCTGCACTATCATCATTACCACTGTCAGGAGCCTCATCAAACTCTATTTCATTGTCCTTTGTCTCTATGTTTTCTACACTATTCTTTGTACTTCCTTCACCTTGCTCATCATGCCTTTGTTCCATACTGTCTTTTGCCTCCTTGTTGTGATTTTCAATGTGGTTTTCACTGCTATCATCAGCTTCTTCACTGAAATTTTGGTCCTTGGTGTCACTGTTGTCATTATCATCATTACCACTGTGAGGTTCATTGTCTTTATTGTCCTCATGGCCATTATGATTGTTGTCATGATTTTCATTGCCATCTACCTCCATGTCTTCTGTTTCATTTCCAACCTCTGCCTCTTCACTTTCATCATTACTGCTTGTCTCCTCATTATTGCTTGATTGATCATTACCTTCTCCTTCATGGTCACTTGCTTGTTCGCTGCTACTTTTTACCTCTTTTACTGATCCTTAGGCATGGTAAACATTACTTTTGACAAATTTTGGGATGTCACACACAGCAATGTCTTCAACCTTCTTTCTGTTGTCATCATGGAGGCCTAACATCTTCATTTTACCTCCTTTGGATATCTTTCCAAAAAGCCTAGGTTTCTGGGTTGCTTGAGAAAAATTATCAGAGTTGTCTTCTAAGTTCTCTATAGCCCTTTCAAGTTCATTATTTTCTGTCCAATTCACCTCACCTTTTTCCCAATTTTATCTGTAATGTCTAAAAAAACTTCTTTTCAGGTTTGGTTTCTTGGTGTGCCTCCTTCATGTGGTTCGCTGCATTGGATCTTTTCTTGGCACATTGCTGACCCATTAAGCTCAAAACCCTAGTTCTCTTCAAGCACAAGTGATTTCCTGTCTTCTTGCCATGATTTTTCTTGATTTAGGATCCGACCTCCTACCTCATCAAATTTCTGGTGATGGATCTCTTAACACTCCTGCAGAAGTGTCAACATCTTAGCATTCACAAAACTTGAATTTTGACAAGGTAGTCTTCTTTGGAGACTTTCAGATCTTCTTTGAATAACCATGTCTCAATATTCCAATACATTTGAGTCAGCCTTTTGCACCAAACAAACAATATTTGGAACACCAATGATGACCTTACAACCTATGAAACCCTAATGAATTAGTAGGAGGGTCCTTTGACTTGATCTTTGACTAAAACCTGGTTTAGGATCTTTAATTGTAAAAATAGAGTTTTTGACAAATTGATATATTGGATATCTAAAATCCAATGTACTTGATTTATCTAATGAGCCTAAAAATATGGTTTTGAGACCATCAACCCTTGAGGAGTGTGGTGAACATGGAAAGGAAGGGTCGTTTAGTAACCCTAGATGGGAAGTGGAGTGATGGGCAAAAGAAAAACAGGATACCGAGGTCATATGCTTGTCAAAGGGATAGACATGAGTAACATGAGCCTATGAGGGGTCTTTTAGGACTGGTAGGTTAACCATGGAATGGAAAAATAGTAGAGTAGTGAAAATTTTGATATAAGGATAATGAAGGCAGTGAGATTTCTAAAACTCACAATATTCAGGAATCTTGTTTTTAGAAATCTAGAACTGATATTTAGTCATCTACAGATAGTATAAATTGTTGATGACTAACAGTGGCTCCACTTAGGGAGGGCAGCTCCTTTCAGGAGGTGTCCAGGACCTCAGAGCTCAAATCTATGAGTATTGAAGACTAGTGCCTTACTTGCACTTTGCAGATTTCTTTCTTTCATCACTGATTTTTTCTCTTTGAAACTATGATCTCAAAATCAAAAAGACATGCTTGCTTCAGCTTCATTTCTACCTACACATCATACCTTGCCTAACATTTTTTTTCTTCTTTTGGGTGCACTTGGACTGGAAAACCCCTGACATTCTTTTTCTCTTGAAAGAAAAACAAACTATATACTTGTACCCTTATCACTTCCAAGAGTTCAGAGTATGCTGATGAACTCTTTCATTCTCTACCTAATCTATTTATCTTTCAAGATTAAGCTGTTTGACATATTTTTATTCTCTAGCCTACTAACATGAAATTTAAAACATGATCATACCAGGATTAAGCAAAGGCTGATTTGTCATGGGTTGTGGCATTTTGGACAAGCTGCACACAAATATTTATTTTTGTACAAAAACTAGAAAACATGAGGATTGTGATTTAGAATTTGTTTAGGCACCCCTCTCTTTCTCCTTGGTTCAGATTTTGAGCATTGAGAACCAGCAATTTCTTTTCCTAATCTATCCTACTAACAAATCAAGTTTAAATAGTCTAACAAGTCTTCTTTCACTAATCTATCAGTATAAATTTAAACATGTCTAATCATGATTAGGCTGTATGATTAAACAAGACTCTTTTTCTTAACAAGTAGTGGCATTTAGACTTGCACACTTTCAACAATACTCTTTTTTGGGTATGGGGTTGTGCCTATTCTTTTCCTGCCCTCTTTTACTTATTTTTTATGTTTTTGTGTTTTTGTTTCTCTTATCTTTCATCAAGAAATGTTATGTACAATGAATGAAAGTTTCAAATTTAGGAAGTTTGACAAAAATAGTGCTTGAGCATCTTGTCATTGACAGGGCTTCCAAATAACTCAATTCCATCCAACTCTTGCAGAAATAATGCATTGTTACCTCTAACTGAATGAATGATGTAAGGACCCTTCCATAAATTTTCAAATTTTCCATGTTTTCCTTTGTCTTCTCTCCTTGAATACCACTTCATCACTTTGTCTCCAATGTGAAAATCACTAGCCTTGGTCCTTCTGTCAAAGATCTTCTTGATTATTTATTGCACTGCTTATGTTCTCTTGTAAACTTCTTCTCTTAACTATTGTAAATGAATGGTTTGGTTAAGCCTTCTTTGCATATCATTCTATTCTGATTGCACCTCTTTGAGGAGCTTCATCATTGGAACTCCCAAGGATGTTGGGAAAACTGCATCCATGCCATAAAATATTTGATAGGGAGACATACCGGTTGATTTCTTGGTGGTTAGTCTATCAGCCCATAGTGCATGCACTAGTTTGCTATGCCATGTTTTTTGGTTTTCTTCTAGCAGCTTCTTGACAATGTTCACTAAGATTTTGTTAGAGGACTCAGCCAGCCCATTACCCTGAGGGAAATAAGCTATTGAATTCCCTAGTGTGATGTGGTACTTGTAGCAAAATTCCACCATCTTCTTGGACTTAAATGCAGCAGCATTATCGGTGATGATCTTTCTTGGGCAACCAAACTGGAACAAGATGTTGGTTTCAATGAATTTGATGGCGACTAAATCAGTGGCATTCCTAGAAGGGATGGCTTCTATCCACTTGGTGAAATAGTCCATGGCAGTGAGGATCCACTTGTGTTGGCCAGATGAGGTAGGGTGGATTCCTCCAATGAATTCCAAACCCCATTGTTGAAAAGTTGCTTTAACACTGATATGATGTAAAGGTAAAGGTAGAATTTCTCTCTTGCCATCAAAGATTTGGCACTTATGGAAAGTCATCAATAGTTTGTGGGTATCAGGGAAAAGGGTGGGCCAATAGTAGCTAGCTCTAAGGATATTTTTGGAAGTGTTTTTCCAGTAGAGGTGACCTCCACACTCTCCCTCATGCAACTGATGCATGATTCTATCTGCATCATCTTCAAGTAAACACTTAAGCAAGATACCAACAGAATTTTTCCAATACAAAAATTTATATATGATGCAGAAATTTAAAGCCTTTTCTTTCAAGAATCTAGCTTTTTCTTGGACAAGGTAGGAGGAGCATTAAGATAGAGAAGTACATATAAAATATCAACATACCAAGATGAATTCAGAAATAATTCTTTAATGGGTGGAGCTGTGAATTCTTCCTAATATTCTAATGCATCAATCATATCCATGTCTAGTGCTTGAAAATTTGATTCAGCCATGAGTTTTGTGAGTCCTTGTCCTTTAATCAGTTTATTGGGTCTGATTTCCAAATCATATTCTAAGACAATAGCAATCTATTTACCCCTTTTACCATTTGGGCCCTGATTTAGAATGTTTTTAACAATTGTATCTGGACCAAAAGCTATGATATGGGAATGCAAAATGTAAACTCTAAAATCTTTCAAAAAATTTACCAAGGCAAAGGCTTATCTCTCCATGATATTTTATTTTAGAGGTGCATCCCTTAATTCTTTGCTAAAGAAAGCTATGGTTTGTTCTCATCCCATTATGTTATTTTGAAGCATTACTGCGGTAATAGTATGTTATGATGCAAAGGAGAAAATGAAGAAATCTTTGGTAAAGTCAGGGCTGATTAGAAACGGTGTATGGGTGAGTGATTTTTTTACCAGTTCAAAGGATTGTTTGGCTTCCATGGTCCACTTGACTCCTACTCCTCTTTTTAGCATTTTCGTGATGTCTCTTAGGAGTTCAGCAAGGTTTGGTATGAACCTCCTTACGAATTTGATCTTTCCAATGAAATATTGCAGCTCTTTAATGTTTCTAGGGTGACTGATTTGTAATATACCTTCAATCCTTTTGGGTTCTATCTTAATCCCCTCTTCATAAATGATGTGGCCTAAGAGTTTTCCTTCTTGAAGACCAAATAGTGTTTTCTTAGGATTTAAAGATAGGCCATACTTCCTACATTTTTCAAAGACCTTTCTCAAGTGAACTAGGTGTTCTTTATCAGTTTTAGAATAGACGGTGATGTCATCAAGGTATATGACTATGAATTAGCCTATGTCTTCGGAAAAAGCTATGTCCATGGCTCTTTGAAAAGTATCCCCCGTATTCATTAACCCAAAAGGAATTTTGATATACATGAAGGTGCCCCAAGGTGTAGTGAAGGCAGTTTTGTGTTGATCACTTGGAAGTACTAGTACCTGATTGTAACCTGAAAATCCATCAAGTAATGATATTATTTTAGAACCTACCACCCTTTGCAATATATGATCCATCCTGGGTAATGAGTAGTTGTCTTTCAGGGAATCTTTGTTCAAGTTTCTAAAGTCTAACTGACACAAGGTTTGAAACCCATTCTGAATACCTAATTGGGACTATAATCCTAGCATCATACATCTTTTTTATTTCTTTGTTAACTAGAGGGACTAGGATGGGGTTTATTCTTCTTAATTTTTTCTTGAAAGGTCTCTAATTTTCTTTGAGAAGAATTTTTTGTTGAATAATGTTTGTGTCATAGGAATTAAGGTTTTCATAACACCATGCAAAAATATCTTTGAATTATTTGAAAAACTCACTGTATTTATGTTTTATGTGAGGAGGGAGAGTTTTGGACAGATTGATCATTTTGGGTTCCCCTAAGCTTCCTATGTTACATTCTTCTACATCAGCCTCGGTGGTTTCCATTTTCGACTTCCTAGAAACATCGTTGAAGTCAAACAACTCTTCTAATGGGGCAAGACCTCTTGGTAATGAATTATCTTTGCATTGTAAAACCTCAAGGTATTTATGATCCAAATATTCAAATAATTCAACATCAAGAGGATATTTTAGCATTTTTATATCAGCAATACAAGGCAGCTCTGCTTTGTGGGTTTGTTTTTCAGCAAGACAAACTTCTTGATGGATTGTGTCTGGTTTTGACAATTCAAACTTAGTTTTAGGCTACAAGAAGTCTTTAATCTGTTTGTCATTTTCAAATACTTGCCAATAATTAATGTTATCTGGGATTGTTGGTCTGCACTTGACTTCTATTATGTATTGTTCCTTTGTATGAGGTGTTTGGCAAGTGTTGGCAGCAAAGGCAAGTTCATTAGCAAGGGTGTTTTGAGCTCTAGGAATGGAAGTAAGTTCATACTTCTCAAAAAATTTCAGGAGGTCTAAGGTAGCATTCCTATATTCTCTTAGCCTAGGATTTTTGGCTGAATACTCTCTTTTCATTTGTCTAATGATCAGCTCGGAATCTCCTAGAATATAAATTTTCTTAGCTCCTATGTCTTTTAGCAAATGTAAACCAAGGAGAAGAGCCTCATACTCTACAATATTGTTAGTGCATTGAAAACCTAGTTTGTATGAGTGACCCTCATTTGTTTTGTGTATCCAAACACCAGCTACTGAACCAGATTTTCCATAGGAGCCATCAAAGCTCATGTTCCAAAGTGTTTCAAGTTCGGATTCATCATTATGTTGTCGTTCAGGGATGCTAGAGTTTTGGCTATCATTTTCTTCATTTGGTGATTGATTTGATTGTTCTGGTGGGCCTAGCTCTTTCTCATTCTCATTTACTCATTCATTAATGTCATCTTCATTGTACAATATAAACGATTCAAGGTCTGAGTGGATGGAATAGAGAGGGGTGTTGTTTGGCCTATCTTGGCTGCTTACCATGTATTTCATGTGAGTTTCCCGGTACAATCTCCTTGTTTGGTTAAAAACTGGGATGGTAGCATATGACATGTCCATTTTGAGATTCCCTTGAAGTTTGGCTCCCCATGATCTAGATAAAAGCATGCCATACTTCGGCGAAATGTCAACAACTACTATGTCCATGACTAGGCTTTTGGCTAGTATTTGTGCAAGAGTGACACACAGATCCTTGATTAGACCCAAACATTTGACTCTACTTAAATCAAAAGAGTACAAGTCTTTGTAAGGTTTTGTTATTTTGAGGCCCAACCTTTCCATAACTACCTTAGGCATAAGACTGTGTGAAGCATCAGAGTCTAGCATAGCATTGTGCAAGATTTTTTCATGTATGTTTAAGCTAACATAGAAGGGAGGTATATCTCCTTCTTGAAATTTTCCCTCCACCTCGGGTCCAAACAACAGCTCAAGCTTGTCATCAGTCAATTTTAGAGTGTCGGTGTCATTTCCTATGTTCAGAACTTTCAAAACTTGGGACCTATACACATCTTGAGTAACTAGTTCAGTAAGAGGTATGCCTATCTTGATCTTGGCAATCTCTCCCTCAAAACTGAAAGGTATTTGTGTTTTTGACATATTTACATCAGTTTTATCAGCCATGATTTTTTCTGCAATTTTAATTTGTTGATTCTCATTTGGAACCTTTATCAAAATATTTTTTTTAGGGCCACTAGTTTATGTACTAGAGCAGCTTGGGGCACCACTTTGTTGGCTATTTTTTTCCTTGTTTTGGTCAGGTTTCTTAGCCATGGTGTTTGTGTTTTTTTTTGTCCTCTTAGGAGTGTTTTCAGGGGTCTTCCTAACAGCAATGTCTAATTTGTTTTTCTTGGAGGCATCTTGGTTTTTCTTACTCCTAAGGTCATACTACCTGTGAAACTCCATGATAGCATTCTCAAATCCTAATATATAGTCTTTAGAATCCTCATAGTTTGTTTCAGTTTGATTTGAGGAAAATAGACATTGCTATTCTTCGGTGAGAAAAGTATTGTCCTCATCATCAGAGCCTGTCACGTTTACATGGTTTTCTTCCGGCTCTTCAGCCTCTCTTTCCTCTTCATCTACATAATTTTCTTGGAAAGGAGGTCTGATTTTCTGGTCATTCTCTCTTTGTCTGATTTAAGGGGGGTCCCTTCTGAAGTTTTGATTCCTATTTTTGTTTTGAGGATTGGCTTGGTTTTCCCTAGGAGGTGTTCTTTCATTCAAGCTTATTTTCTCCATCATTCTTTCCATTGTCCTAACTAGGCTGTCAATTTTAGCATCAGAAGAAGAGGTTGAGGCCATAGTGTCCTCTTTGTATGTAACTCTCTTTTCTGACCTCATCCTAGCCCTCTTGTCAATTAGGTTGGCTTCTACACTGATAGCTCCCCTTTGCATGTCTTCTAATGTTATGGGTTCTCTTTCTCTCAACTGGTAGGCCATGTCTGGATCAAAGCCCTCTGGAAATTTTACTAAGGCTAGGACCTGTGGGGGTTTCATGTGAGGTGGGAGGGCATTGTATACACTATTGAACCTAGTGCAGTAATCTTGAACACTTTCCCCAACATTTCTTTTAAGGTTGTTATACTTTGAACCATTTCTTGGCTTCTCCCCCTAGACTTTGGGCAAACATCCTCATTTGCATGGTCTCCTCTTCTACTTCCATGTAGTCAAAAGCATCACTAATTTTTTCTGCATGCTGTTGGGTAGTGTTAGAGTTAGCTCCAATGAAATGAGGGATTTTGGATTGGTAGTCATTTGGAAAAGGTAGTAAAGATTGTTGTAGTGCCAAAGGGGCATACCATGCTGCCATGATGGGAGGTAATGGGATCCAAGGAGGATTTACAAGGGGAGGGTTTATGAGAGGAGGTGGAGGATGAAGTGGAGTGGTTTGCACAGTGGATGTATGAGTGGGTGTGGCAGAAGTACTTGGACCAGCAAACTGATTTTGAGCAGAATAGGAATGAAATGAGCCAAAGTGATGGAGAAGCTGAAAATCAGGAGGAGTAGAAGGAGAGGCTTCTCTGCTAAGACTTTGGTGCAAATTTGTAGGTTCAAGTTATGTCTGGTCTATCCCACTTTTGGAATTGGTTCTAAATAGGTTTCTTTGATGATGCAAGTCAAATTGGGTATCTTGCAAGGCTGTGAGATGTTCAGGGGCAGCACTTGCTCTATGGATTGTTCTAACACTAGTTGAATCTTCAACTCTAGAAATCTTTCACAAAATCTTCTCTGGGTCATCAACTATGATAGGAGTGTTGGGTTCAGGGTGAGATCTGGTGTTAATTCTTCGTGAATCCAAACTTCAGACCTACAGTATGGAGAGGCTGAAAGTTTTGTGAATTTTTTTGAAAGGCGGACCTCTCTAAATGTTAACTGAACTTACACGGTGTGTGACTAGGCCTTTAAACCACTTAGGACTGATTTGACACAATCCTAGAGGAGTCTAGAAGAACTAGTGGAGCTAGTAGGCCTACTAGAGCTAGTGGAGTGGCCAGGTGGGTGTTTTTTTTTGTTGTTTTGAGGATATGTACTTGTGGTCCACCACTAACTACTGACAAAAACCAATCTAGAGATGTTTTCAGGGGTTTTCTGAGTTTCTCTATGTAACACTAAGGCCTCTAATGAGTGTGGTCCAGTTGATTCATCATGTTGCTAGCATGGTGAATTAGTTTGGTACTAATCTTGGCTAACATTTCAAGTTTTATAAGTTTGATGGAGATTTTTTGAGGTCTTAAGGAGTACTTAGGATGTTACTGACTCAGATGGTCCCACCGTGATCGCCACTATGTTAGCTCCCCGTAATTTTGGCAGATTGGCAATGACCAAAAATACAAGGGTAACATCAAACCAATATTTGGAGTCCTAGGACCTAGCCTTCCTGGAGTCAAAGAGGGCTCTCTCTATGCTTATGTAAAGGATTTAACTTGTTTGATTTTAGAGCTTGATTTTAGGCTAGTTATAGGGATTAGGGTTTGCTTGTTTGTTTGTTTGGTTGGATAAGTTGTCAAGAAGAATAATTAGAGTAAGAGAGGATCAATCCATTGGACTATGGAGTCTGCAAAGATTTTGAAGAGTTCAAAAATAGTTCAAGGGTGTTTCATAGGGCAAGTAAACAGGGCCAAATGGATCTAAGTAGGTTTTGAGTGAGTGAAATGAACATGGAGGATTGAATATAGTAATTAAGGGGAAATCAAGGATCCTTTAACAAACTAATAACAAGGAAAATCTTTCAGCATGATTAGCATAGTAAGAACTTGAAGAGCAATGAAGGATTCTTCAACCAAACAATACTAAGCAGACCTAAGAGCAACAGATGAGTAAACTTAGAGAGCAGTTAAGGATTCTATGAAACTTACTTGAAAACAATTATATTTTTAACATAACATCTCAGTAAAACTAAAGAGCACTTAAGAATTCATTAGTTAAACTTCAAGGAAGAAAACATAAAGAACAAAGGATGCAGACAAAGCAGGGTGCCAAAAAGACATGTCCTACTCTAAGATTTCTATCCCATGATCAGAGAAACATAATGAGAACTGAAAAAAAAAATGTAAAAAGGTGGAATACATCACCATTCAACAAATCTTTATGAATCCTAAGAAAGAGCTCAATCCACAGCCGCTCAGTCCAAGGCCATCACAAGACACCAAAGCCAATTTCACAAATAAACTCAGAGTCTATGTAATATTATGCTCAAAAAACAACCAACCATTACAATGAGGCCTCAGGGCTCTATTTAACCAGTAAATGAGGAGGTGGAAACCCTAAGAGGCTTCTAGAAACCATAAATACACCATAAATGTCATTTATGTCCAAAGAGGCCATGGAAGGCCCAAGGCACATAATAACTATTGCAATAAATGAAAGATAACTTAAACATAACTCCTTAATAAAATATGGAGTTATTTTCCCAAAAAAAACTCGAAAATATCCTTCAGTGTGTTTTGTTGACTTTTTTGCAAGGGAGCAGCTTCATAGGTCTGAAGGTGCAATGCCCGCACAGGAAAATTGGGTCCAATTGCAGCAAAGTTTTGATGGACTTCCTAGTGTCAGAATTGGCTCCGTGATGGTTCATTGGAAAGCTTGTTGAGTATAATTTCAAAAAATTCCTTTGGTTTTATGATTGGGTTTCACTAACCTGTTAAAAAATTAAATCTCCCAAGTCTTCTCAAGGCGCAGCGCCAGCCCTGAAAACATGGCAGAAAGATGAAAATTGGCATGTTTTGGGGCCTTTTGAGGGACCAAAACTGCTCCAAATGCTCTGAAATTTGGTGTGCATGATTTCCGTGGGCTGATGAATCCAAAAATTTAAAATTTACCTCCATTTGATGCTTGTAGGAAAATCATAGCGCTAAGGGTGATGCGCTTTCGGCCCTTAATATCAGTAAAAAAACCAAAAATGTCAAAAACTTGCCAAAATTTGCAATTATCTTCCTCAAGGGGTTTGGGAGGCCTGTAGAGAAGCTTCAACAAGGATTACAAGGTTTTATTGGTATTTTTCCTCCTTGAGTGCTTATATTTCGGCAAGGGCTCCTTTGAGCTTGGCCCTTGCAAATTTCTTCTTCATGGCATAGTGCTTGGCCATCTTTTTCTATAGGCCAAGGTCTCTTTGTGTCTTCTTCAGCTGCTTGTTTTCATCGTTATAATACTCAATGATATACTTTTCCATGCCAAGCTTTCTTTGTAGGTCTCTGATCTTTGCATCCTTTCTTTGGAGCAAGATGCTTGTAATCCTCTCCTCATCTTCATTTTCACTGTCAAGGTCAATGAATTGGCACTCTTGTTTAGTTTGATGCTAGCCTTTCTTATCTCCAACAATGACCTTTTCCTTGCCCTTTTCAAGCTTCTTTGTTGAGGTAGAAGGCATGGCCCCTTTCCTTTTAGAGGCAGCAAACACATTCCTTTATCCTCTTTGGTATGTCAAAGGAAGAGGTTCAAATCTTCTCTTTTTAGTGCCATATGTTTTGTTTCCATAATTGTGGTCATCTTTGTTTGGCTCACTGACATCTTGGCTCACTTCTTCATTTGTATCCTTCACGCTGACATCACTGCCCTTTCTTTGGTTGTTTTCCGCATGGTTGTCTTCATGATCACTATGAACTTCACTGTCATTTGTTTCACTTATGTCATCTTCTTCATTACCTTGATTGTTGCTTACCTCATAATCTCCAATATCAGCCTCACTGTTTTCCTCTTCACTGATTTCTACACTATCATCATTACCACTATTAGGAGCCTCATCAAACTTTGTTTCATTGTCTTCTATCTCCATGTTTTCTACACTATTCTTTGTACTACCTTCATCTTGCTCATCATGGCTTTGTTTCATACTATCTTCTACCTCCTTGCTTTTATTTTCACTGTGGTTTTCACTGCTATCATCAGCTTCTTCACTGACATTCTTTTCCTTGGTGTCACTACTGTTATTAGCATCATTACCGCTATGAGGTTTATTGTCTTTACTGTCCTCATGGCCATTATGACCATTGTCATGATTGTCATTTCCATCTACCTCCATGTCTTTTGTTTCATTTCCAACCTTTTCCTCTTCACTTTCCTCATTACTGCTTGTCTCCTCATTATTGCTTGATTGATCATTACCTTCTCCTTCATGGTCACTTGCTTGTTCGCTGCTACTTTTTACCTCTTTTACTGATCCTTAGGCATGGTAAACATTACTTTTGACAAATTTTGGGATGTCACACACAGCAATCTCTTCAACCTTATTTCTTTTGTCATCATGGAGGCCTAACATCTTCATTTTACCTCGTTTGTCTATCTTTCCAAAAACCCTAGGTTTCTGGGCTGCTTGAGAACAATTATTAGTGTTTTCTTATAAGTTCTCTATAGCCCTTTTAAGCTCATTCTTTTGTCCAGATCACCTCACCTTTTTCCCAATTTTATCTGTAATGTCTAAAAAAACTTCTTTTCAAGTATGGTTTCTTGGTGTGCCTCCTGCATGTGATTTTCTATATTGGATCTTTTCTTGGCACACTGTTGGCCCATTAAGCCCAAAACCCTAGTTCTCTTCAAGCACAAGTGCTTTCCTGTCTTCTTTCTATGAGTTGTCTTGATTTAGGATCCGACCTCCTACATCATAAAATTTCTACTGATGGATCTCTTAACACTCCTGCAGAAGTGTCAAAATCTTAGCATTCACAAAACTTGAATTTTGACAAGGTAGTCTTCTTAGGAGACTTTCAGATTTTCTTTGAATAACCATGTCTCAATATTCCAATACATTTGAGTCAGTATTTTGCACCAGAAAAACAATATTTGGAAAACCAATGATGACCTTACAACCTATGAAACCCTAATGACTTAGTAGGAGGATCCTTTGACTTGATCTTTGACTAAAACCTGGTTTAGGATCTTTAATTGTAAAAACAGAGTTTTTGACAAATTGATACATTGGAGATCCAAAATCCAATGTACTTGATTTATCTAATGAGCCTACAGATATGGTTTTGATACCATCAACCCTTGAGGAACCTGGTGAACATGGAAAGGAAGGGTTGTTTCGTAAAACTAGATGGGAAGTGGAGTGATGGGAAAAAGAAAAAAACGGGTACTGAGGTCATATGCTTGTCAAAGGGATAGAGATGAGTAACATGAGCCTATGAGGGGTATTTTAGGAGTGATAGGTTAACCATGGAATGGAAAAATAGTAGAATAGTGAAAATTTTGATATAAGGATAATGAAGGCAGTGAGATTTCTAAAATTCACAACATTTAGGAATCTTGTTTTTAGAAATCTAGAACTGATATTTAGTCATCTACAAATAGTAAAAATTATTGATGACTAACACATGGATAAGTTTAACATCTGATATTACTATAATTTTTATAATAATAGTTGTATACCTTCCAACTGCATATGATTTATTTATGTTGGTTGTCTATCCTAGTGTTGATGGGTAAAAATGACTTGCCAACAATGAGGGGAATCTCCCGAATGCAGAATCCCAATTAGACTCTACACTTTTTGGTTTAGGGATCCCATCCAATATGTAGGCCCGGTTGCCATCATATTGGTAAAAGAAATTCCTTTTCTCAAACATAGAGGAGACTCGCTAAGATGGGGAATGCACAGATGTTGAATGAATAAAAAGTTAGTGATTCATGAATGCCCTATGAAAAATAATACCATGAATAGCAAAGCGGAATTTAAAGCATGAAACTTAAGCAAAGTATTGTTAGCAAAACTTCACTAAGATCATATGTATACTAAGATTCACGTAAACATATGAGAAATAGTTTGTGATGACTAAGTGTTTAATTTATCATCTATGCACAACTCAATAAATATTTAGAACACATATTAACAGCTTAGTTCATCAACACATCTCTAAGTTAACACATCATATACCATCCACGTATTGCAAAGAAACTCGAAACACACGGAAATACATGAGCAAAAATGTGCACCAATAGTTAAAGGAAGTATTCATTCATTCGAAGGGACCATATTCATAGCATAACCACACAGGATATTTTCGTCTAGTTCAATAGTGACATCCAAAAAAAACTCCTTTGTATTCATCCAAAAGCATACATTCAATAGAAAACAATTTGTCTCTCTACAGAGTCCGGGCTTCAAAAATCCTTTACAATATTTCCCAAGGTTGTACCTATAGGCTAGAGTGACTCTAACTCTAGGGCTCTTTTCTCTTCTTCTGCTTGGGAAACCTTCTACTCAGCTACATGGAGCTTGTTCTTCAGCTCCATGATCTTCTTGATCATTCTGCTAACATTTTCTTTCGTAGTTGTTGCGAAGGCGATCAGAACCATTTCATCTACTCAGCCTCAGATTCTACCTCTTTGAAATATTTAATTGTATAAGTGTCGATGGTGAGCGAGAGGGTCATCCATGTTTTCTTCTTTCCTTTACTTAATGTCTTAGAGAAACCTCTTGACATCTAGTGACAGACTTCCTATAGAAGCATCTTGTCGGTGACAAATCTTGGCAATGCATGGGGTGGCTTGAAGGACTCAAAAATTTTGATGACAGTGCCTTCCTATATGGGAAACCAATGCGCCACCTTAACGACTGTTTCCATGGCTCCCTTAGACATACAGGGTGGGTCCTCCCCAAATAGTAGTCGGTAGAGTGCAGTGATAAATATTTCTACTATAAGATAGATGTCATGTTTGTATCTGGAGACCCAAAAAATCTTTATTTTTTTTGGATTGGGCCTTTGGTCTTTGGGTACTATTTATGATACCATTGGTCAAACTGGCATTGTGAAAAAATAGCATCCAATAGATATGAGGCCATGTGCAACTCATATTCTAACCCCTCTTCTAGAACCTTTGCTACCGATATGTTTGCCCTCAAATCTGATATTAACAAGTGGGCCCAATTGAAGCGTATCCCATGGGTGGCGACCTCATGCATTAAGGGGACACACACTCCATTGAAGGTGGTGGCATCTGCTCTTCCATACATCCGGCACATCACAGTCACAATGAGCCTTTAGACCCTCTTGAAACCTTCCATATTATAATCCTAGTATTTCTTCCCCTTGAACTTCTCATGGTTTTCCCACCAAATCTTTAAAGTATCTTGAACTTGAACATTGTGTGTTGCTACCCACCGGTTATTGAAGGGCTCTTCTTTGTCTGGTAGTTAGTAGTACATGTTAGCGTCTATGGCAGATAGGTTAGGAAAATATTCCTTGGCGTGATCCCTTATTACCCAATGCTTGGAATATGTTTTCTGTAGAATCCAATCGATGACCTTTGCGCATGGGAAGATTGGGGGGTGTGTTGCGACATAGTGTATTTTATACCTTTTAACATTCAAGTACACCTAGCGGTCTGCTAGGTCCTCCGGGAACTCTTGCCTTACAAATTCCTGGTAGAGGTCGCACCAAGATATTTTAGCACTCTTTCCAAAAATGCAAGTTCTCTCTCTATAGATGGGAGTTAGCACTAGAGGTACATCACTCTCTAGATTATCAATTTACGGGCTCTTTTCTCGTCTTCGGATCGTTAAGGGTGCCATGTCACCTAAGGCAGAGGAGATTGGGACGCAATCAAGTTCAGCTTCAATGTCACCTGGCATGTTCGAGAAGCAATCCCATGATAAGTGTTGAGATTCAACAAGATGATGAGCTTAGTGAAAAGTAAGCACCTTCACTAAGTGGGGCCCGCGGGCTATTTTTAGGTGTATGTCTATTTTTAGACATGGTGAGCATATTTTATAAGTTGCAGGATGTTATTTGTAGATGGTTGGTCAAATGTGAAAAATAGATGAAATTCTATTTTTAGAATATTGGGAAAAGTTTATTTATAGATCTTCAATCTAAAAATAGATGCATGTCTATTATTATTAGCCCTTAATAATAATCTGACCATAAATATCAACTTATTCTCTTGGAGCACTTTATTTCAGTGAACAGATTTGGAAAATCAGTGGGCTGAAGGAATTATGCAATTCCTAGGGTTATTGGTGACTCATGCATGGAGGACTCAGTTAGAACTGAAGTGGAAAAGTTGTGACAGAGTTGGAAGAGTAGTTATGGGAGTTGTTATTTAGTTTAACTCAGTTAAGTGAGTTAAACTCAGTTGAGCTAGTTGTATCTAGTCTAATTGAAAGATACACTAGTGAGAGTTTAGTGAATTAATTAGTTAATTAATTCACAACTAATAAATCACTAACAACTGAACAAATACAGCAGTTAACTACTCGCATGTCAGTTCCAGTGGAGACCCAGTGGAGAGATAGGTGAAAGGGTGAGATGGACAATCTGTTGTGACTATAGTGATGCATTCAAAGAATCTGACACACATTGGAGATGCCAATGAGGATTGCGCATTCAAGGAAAGGCAAATTTGAATTCATTCAGGGGTCTTCTTCAGCAAGGATTGCGCAATCGAGATAGACTGTCAGGAGGCAAGAAATTGGTGCATGGAGATGCAAATTTCTGCATGACAGTGTGTAATGATTGTTGATTGTACTGAGAGCTTTATGTAATAAGCTTTGTATTATATTATTACATGATCCATTGATATACATAATATATGATAGTTGGGGTTTTTAGCTTTAATATTTCCCGTTAAACAACTGTGTTTATGTGTGATTTATTTTCTTCACATATGTTTGCAATTGGCGGTTTAATTTCCGCAAAGAATTAAGTGGAAGGATTATGTATTTAACATAAGATTAATTTGTTAGATTAGGAGAATCCAGTAACACATCAGTATTAATAAATTTATACAATAATACCAACAGCATGGAAGCAATAATATGATAGACAGAATCATCGGTTCAAGCCACCTAATTCCAAGGTAGGTCTGGAGTGCCAAGTGACCAACAGGGAAGGTCACACAAGGAATTTTTAGGCGACTGTGACTTTTGATGGTCGCAAAGGTCCAGGAAATTTGGACTTGTGACCTGGCGACCTAGTTGCAGGGTTGCATGGTTTCATTGGGGTGTAAGTGACGGCTTCCGCGACTTGGCGACCTGGCGACTTGGTCGCGAGTCGTGGGTCGTGGGGGTCACGATGTTGCAAGTCGCCAGGTCACTAAGTCACGCTAGGGCTTCCTTGACAGATCGAGTGGGCACTACGTTCATGTGAAATAGGGAAAAACAATAGGAAGGAGGGGAAATCAAGGTTAAGGAGGCCCTTGAGTGCTAGAGAGAGGGACCAAAATGGGAATATAGGGGGAACAGAGGGATCTGGGCCAATTTGGGCACGATGTGACGGCTTGGTGAGAGTGAGGGAGTTAAAGGAAAAAGGATTTTTTTATTATAAAACGTCGGTAGCCGAAGAAAAAAAGGAGAATACCTAGCTAGGGTGATGGTTAATCATGGTAGGCTAGCATAAAAGTAAAAAATAAAATTACAGGAGGTTACGGCAACTTACCCAGATGAAAATTCTCTCTAATTGGGCAGCCAGACTACTTTGGAAGTTCCATCATGCAAGTTGAATGCAACCTACATGACCCTTCTATATATAAAAATTTCGCACGTGCAAGCCTTAATTGTAGTCATAAGGTCTCAAAGTCATGAGGTCGCTAGGATGCAAGTCACTATTTTTGACATCATTCCCGCAATTGCGACCTTGCGACTTTGCGACTGAGCAACCTGGGGGTCGCAGGGTCACAAATGTGGATTCGTCGGGAGATCTGCGACCTTACAACCTTGCGACCTTGAGACCAAGGTGTAGGTCGTGAGGTCTCTAAGTCGCAAAGGATCACCGTTGAGGGGAAGAATGACCTTGCGACCCTGCAACATGAAGAGGTCGTTGGGTCGCCAAGCCGCATATGGTCGAGATTTATGAGGATTGCGACCTTGTGACCACACTTAGAACAAAAACAAAAATAGAGAGAAAGACCAAGTTAAATCATCCATAATAACAAAACCAGCTTTTGACCCAGGCAGGGAGGATACCCTAGGCCTAAGGTTGATGTTCGAGGAATGATCCCACTATTATGCATCTTTGTCAAAAGTCACAGGGGTTTTGAAATTTCGGACTGATGCCAAATTTCGGAGGGTGGTTTTAGCGGCTACAACACTTGGTTATCTTCCTGATTGAGAGGTATTTTTTTTATCCACATTTGGAACCCATTTCTTGACAGGAATGTGTAGGGGGACTTCCCCCCTACTGTTATCACCAAGGAATCCAAGGGGGGACAGAAACAATTATTTGGATCCCAACTTGATTGGGGCTTGGGTACAGTGCCATTGAGGAGAATTTTTTGAAAAAAAATTACCCTGTAAAATATTGTAACTCTATATTCAATCTAGAGCATTCATCATTAGGTCACGGACTTAATGTTAGATGTTATGTTAGGGTTTTTTTTCCTTAGAAATAAGCCCTCTTATTATTAAGGAATTTTTTTGTGGTTGTGTATTACGGAGAGAACATTATAACTAAGAGAGAGAGAATACTCTGTAAGAGATAACAGGAGGTTGCAATGGATTTGCTATAGGTTGTAATCCCTTCATTTTGTTAGAAAGAATCAAAGGAAGGATTGGTTATTTATCCATTGAGTTATCCCACAATGGGTGAACCATGTATATTGGTGTCTCATTTGTATTGTTGCATTTTATTTCCATATTCATTTTTATTTTATTTATTTGTGATTTTATTCCTAACAACTAATGTCAAAACCAAAGGTTTATTTTGATAATAAAAAACATTGGAAACGAGGGTTCTCTATTCAAGTGTGAGTAATGGTGGAAGAATATTTTAGAATTGAGAATTTTAATGCCCAAATATTCCATCTATGAAAGATAAAAATGGAATATTATATATTGTCAAAAAAAAAATTCTACCATTAGACGGAATAGCAAAGCTAGTGACTATGAAAGGCAAAGAATGGATATTCTTGATAGAAAGGCATTGGGAACAATATGACTATGCCTAACAACATCGATGGATTTCAACATTTCAAAAGAAAATACAACAAATGGTTTGATGAAGGAATTGGCTAACCTATATGAAAAACCCTCATCTTCCAACAAGGTATTTCTTATGAATCACTTATTTAATATCAAGATGTCAGAAGGTGGTTCTAATGTTGATCATTTAAATTAATTTGACATAGTCATCAGTCAATTCATTCATATAGGAGTAAAATTTTATGATGAGGTTAAGGCTATTTTGATTTTCTGCTCATTACTAGAAATATGGAATGGCTTGGTCATGGTTGTGAGTAATTTTGTCTTTGTTTAAAATAATGTAAAGTTTGATGATGTTAATGGTGTTATCCTTAGCAAGGAAATGAAATCATAAAAGCACATATGAGATGTAAAGTAATTATTTCATTGTAGAGCATAAGAGAAGACAAATGGAGATAGGAAAGATCCCAGCAAATCATGGAAAATCTAAGAAGGGTATATCCAAATGTAGAGGGAGGATAGAGTTCTTCCATTGTGGGAAGAAAGGACACAAGTGTTAAATTTTCAAATTTTTCTATGTTGTATCAATTACTTTATCCCAATTCAATACTTCAATTATCAATCTTGTCAATTAAAATTATTCTTTCCATTCATTTGCAGTAATTGAAAATAGAACAATAAATGAAATGACAAAGGAGACAATCAACACAACAATAAGAGACACCATATTTTCTCAAAGTCCAGAGAAAAAACCCACTAGGGGGAAAACACTTTGAAATTATTCTTCTATTATATTTTCATAAAATATTAAGCATAGAGTAGAATGAACCCAATACAATATCATCCAGCAATAAACCTCAATAACAATCAGAAACAAGTTTTCAGTGTCAAAATATATCAAAGACAAATTCTTTCAGTCTTTAGTCAGCTGTTGAAAACTTTTGTTGATGGTCAACTTCATTCTAACCCCCAAATGCTCCCTTCAAGTTGACATGCATACGACTTTAGCTCCCAGTCGCTCCCTTGGCCTTAGCAAGCATGTGAATATGGTCGAAATAGCCCAATGTCATGTGAGTGCCTGGAAAACAGAAACCCTAACTCATGTGAGTCTCAGACCTAAAACTTTGGACCCTTGTGCGAGCTTTCCTCTATCGATCATGTGTGAAAAAAATTAGATAGAAGAGAAGAATATGCTTGGATCATATGATATCCAAATGATCTCTAGGTCACTTGTATTCATAGGCTTCCATGGGTGTCGAATTTTCTTTGAGGCTGACCTGTCCAATTGTGCATGTGTGGGTACATAAATTCAAAAACCAACTTCTGCTTGTCCAAATGAGGTGATCTTTAGGTCGATTTTGGTCCTCTCAAAAAGATAAATTCAAGGAAATCATAATCAACATCGAAGAAGTTATTCAAGGTATAATTTTATTGTAGTTTCATAATTTTAACACTCCCTCTCAACTAGGGAGAATTCCACCTATATGTCATGTCGCCATATCATGTCCCATCTCTTCTCAACTCTATTTGTTTAAATATTCTTGAATATAAATAAGAAGAATCATCAGGGAGAAAAAGCTACCACCCTCTATCCATCAGGCTAGTACCTGAAATCTTAATGAGTGGGCTACTGCCCGAAAATATTTTTGGGCGGGCCACTACCATTAGAGGAAATTTTAGCCTAAAAGTGCCCACGAATTTTTCACCTAATTTCAATGTCATAATATGTAAACCAATCAAAATCCTTTAAATTCAAAAATAGGTACATGTAAATATTTTGGAGGGAAAATAAGAAAAACTACTTTTTTAAAGTGTATTTTTGGCTTATCTCCTTATAGGTTTACTCATATTTCAATTATAGACACTCGTTGGATACGAAATTAAATTTCACATACAACAAGTACCCATTATTCATACTTTTGAGAAGACCCACATTGAAAAAAATTGTAGATACATTAAAAAATCATTTTCAAACATGTTTTTTTAATGTCTCTGCATTTTTTTTCAATGTAGGTCTTCTCAAAAGTATGCATAATGGGTACTTGTTGGATGTGAAATTTAATTATGCATCAAAGGAGAATATACACTTGAAATTTGAGTAAACCTATAAGGAGCTAAGCCAAAAATACAATTAAAAAAAGTAGCATTATTCTTTTCCCTTCAAAATTCATAACTCGTATTTTATATTTTAACTATTATTTTATGATTTTTCCTTGGGAGGCCACTTTTAGGCTGAAATTTCCTCTAATTCCAAAAATATCTGTGAGAAAGCTACTACCTAGAATCTCATGGGGGAGCTACTATTACGACCCCATATCGAGCAATAGGTAATGTAGGGCAGCTAATACTCAACCCATCCTATTTCCCACTCATCTTCCCAACAATGAACCATAAGAGTCATTTGGCAGAACATTTGCATCATAATATATCTCATACTAGTACCTGACATAACAAGAGGTCAGGATCACACACCTCTAAGCCTCCTCAACCTATTGGCCAAATAGAGAGGGAGAATCCCAACAAGCCCAGTTTGTGGGTATGATTCCAACTGGGGTATACTCTGCAAATACCAATATAGGGTGAGCTACTACTCCAACCTTATGGGTAACAGATATATGTGATACAGTATTTTCTAGAGTTCCCTCAACCCCAGGAGCCCTCTATCTCAATTCCTAACCCTGGGAGCTCAGACAGGGGGGAAGAGTTGGCTCAGTGTCCTCGATTAGCGATGCCCCTTACCGGGAGGGATCACATCCATAATTCCAAGTTGTTCTATGAAGATCAAGAACTTCCATTTTAGAAAATCCTTAGTGATAATATATGAAATCTGCTCATATGTCGATATGTGATGGAGTCAAATGGCTCCTCTCTACACCATGTCTCGAATGAAGTGATATTGAATCTCTATGTGTTGGACTTGTCATGAAATATGGGATTTTCTGCTAGACGGATCCCTCTCTTGTTGTCGCAATATATCACTATATTATCTAGGACCTGCTCAAATAGCTCAGCAAATAGATTCCTCAAATAAACTGCTTTGCAACTAGCCACGCTAGTGGAAATATACTCAGCCTCAGCGGTACTCAATGCTATAGACTTATGTTTCATGCTCATCCAAGATATCATGGCATATCCAAGGCTAAAACAACATCCAAACATACTCTTCCTATCGATAAAATTTCTCGCCCAGTCAGCATCAGTGTATCCATGAAGTCGAACATCTCCAGCAAAATATCTCAAACCAAGTGTGATCGATCCCTGAAAATATCTCAAAAAACAAATTGCAACATTCCAATGTGCATGGAGAACCTCAATCAAGAATTGACTCAACTTTTTCACTATGTAGCAGATGTCTAGACAAGTGTTCACAAGGAACATAAAAGCCCCAACCAATTTTCGATACTTGGATGGATTCACCAAATCAGTTCCTACAGCTTCTCCACATAACTTCTTGAATTTCATTTCCATTGGTGTGGGTAGGGACTTTCATTTTGTCATTCCAAATATTTCCAACAGCTTCACAACATATTTTCATTGTGAAAGGAAAATCTCATCGGGCCTTTGCCACACCTCAAATCCTAGAAAGTAGTGCATGAGGCCAAGGTCTTTCATCTCAAATTTAGAGGCTAGCTCCCTCTTACGCTCAATCATCAGCATGGAAACGTTTAGGGGCTAATAGCCGTAGGTGGGCTAATTTTCCATGCTTTTTCCAAAAAAAAAGATTCACCAATTTCCATTTTTTTCTAAAATGATTCGCCAAAATTTTATAGTACACCACTATTTT
Organism: Pinus albicaulis; assembly: GCA_034641835.2. Classification (NCBI taxonomy): domain Eukaryota; kingdom Viridiplantae; phylum Streptophyta; class Pinopsida; order Pinales; family Pinaceae; genus Pinus; species Pinus albicaulis. The sequence continues at coordinate 477,262,273 of CM076581.1, read as the reverse complement.
ACTTTAACAATCGCCAAAAGATTATATCAACTAATATAAAATCATTCGAAATCTAAATATTTCTACAAAAATATCACAAATTTTTTTACAATTTTCATATTAGGGATTAGCAAGATTCGCCAAGGTTTCTAAACTTTAAAATCAACTTCCATCCTTAAAATTTTCCCTAATCATCATAGTCTCACTATCTATGAAGAATAGATCATTAACATTTAGAACCAAAATCAGCAGCATACCTTGGACTGCCTTGAAGTAGAGGTTGGCATTGGCATTGCTTCTTTTGAATCACAACTTCACCAAATAATTGTATATGCATGTGTGCCATGATTTGGGGGCTTTCTTCAAACCATACAATGCTTTCTTCAATCTACAAACGTGTGTCTTTTGGTCCTATACTTAAAATCCATGTGGTTTCTCAACATATACTTCCTCATGTAATATACCATGAAGAAATGTTGTCTTTACATCCATCTAATGAAGGGTCCATCCTTGGCTTGCGGCGAGGGAAACTATCGAACGAATGGTTGTATATTGTGCCACATGTGAAAAGATATCATCATAGTATTCTCCCTCTTTCTGCGAAAATCCTCGAGCCACAAACCTTGCCTTGTATTTTTCAATGCTACCATCAACTCCATGCTTGATTTTGAATAGCCATTTTGAATTCACCACAGATTTTCCCTTTAGTCTCGGTATGACTTCCCATATGTCATTCTTCATGATTGATTCATATTCTTGGGCCATAGAATATTTCCAAACTTTTTATTTTACAGCTTCACCCAATGTGGAAGGTTCGAATTGTATTATATTACTCATAGTGGAAACATATCCCTGGTACCTCCATGGATTCTTCCCTTCTCTAAATGATCTTCGAATGGGAGATCGATCCTTATCATCCTACAATGTGTATCGAAGCCAAAGTGGCCTCTTCCTAGTGGGATGATCACATGGAGGAGGATCTATGGGATCCATGGGTTCCATGGGATCATCAACAATCTCAGATTCATGCATGGAAGGACCATCCAGAATATCCATATCTTCATCCTTCTTCTTAGGAGGTGGAGGAAGGTCCCTTGCTTTTCCAAGTCTATAATCTTCATCGAATGTTACATCCCTATCAATCTCAATCTTCTTTTCACCATGAATATTTATTCTAAAATCTTTAGAATTTTTATAATATCCAACAAACGTTCCTTTTATTCCAGTGGCTTCCATATTGTTTCTTTTCTCCTTCGACGCATGAACGTATATGGGGCATCCAAAGATATGGAGATGACTCACATCAGGTTTGACATCTTTGAACACTTCTTTGAGTGTTTTGTTGTCTAATTCTTGATGAGGCACTGTATTTTGAACACATACGTCAGAATTTGTTGCTTTTCCCCAAAGGAAATTTTGTAAATTTTGATCATGTAGCATGGCATGAGCGGCTTCTACGATAGACCTATTCTTCCTTTCCTCTACTCCATTTTTCTCAGGAGTATATGGTGCAGTTGTATCCTTCTTGATACCTTCCTTCTTGAAAAAATCAATGAAATCATTTTAATTGTACTCCCCACCATTTTCAGACCTGAATATCTTGATTTTCTTCTCTGCTTAATTTCGATCAAAGCTATGAACTCCTTGAACTTTTCAAATTCTTCATCCTTGTGATTCAAATAATATATCCATGTATTTCTTTAAAATTCATCGATGAAGGTGATGTAATAGAGATTATTACCAGGAGAATGTACGGGCATCGAACCACTCAAGTTGGAATGAATGAGATGGAGGATTTCACTTGTCTTATTCTCACTTAAGGAGAATGGTCCCTTTGTTTTCTTCCCACTGGCACATCCTAGACATGTTCCATCATGTTGAGCTTGAACCTTTGGAATCCCTTATACAAATTTATCCAATTTTGAAAGAGCATCATAATGCAGATGGTCCAATATTCGGTGCCATAGCTTCCCTAGATGATTAGTGTCATGGACCAATGCTAGGAGTGGTCTTCTAGTAGCCCTATAGATTCCTTCGTATCTCGATCCCAATGTAAATGCATCTCTCATAGGTGATCCAACAGTCCAAGTAATAACCTTTCCCTTGATGAAGGAAGCCCTCATCCATTTCTCTTCCAAAGCAGAGATTGATACCAAATTCTTCTTCAACTCAGCCACATACAATACATCATGTAGCAAAATAGATTCTCCAAAATTCAAATGAAATTTGATGGAACCAAAACCTTTAACGGGATGAGTGGAGTTTTCTCCAATAATGATTTTAAAATTTGACTCCCTCTCTACCAAATTAGAGAGAACTTCCTTATAACTAGAGAAGTGATGAGTGGCCCCACTATCAACCAATCAACTATCCCATGAATCTAGAGGATATGAACTAGTAAGAGTGAAAATAAGAATATATTCAGATTGGTTCACAACATTACTTTCATACCTGGAGAATATTGACTTCTTTTGTTGATGACAATCTTCTTCATGATCACTTGGAGCATCTCTTCTTCTTCTTTCATCTCTTCCATTTCGGTCATTCCTACGATCATCTCTTCTTCTTGAATTATTTAACCTGTTGTTGTTGCTTCTAGTATTGTAGCATGGTCCATTTTTCTTTTCAGGCCAATCTCAAGCATAATGAACCTTCCTGTGAAAATTGTAGCATTCAATGTAAGATTATTCTTTTATTTTATTTTAATTTTGAGGAGGAGGCTTCCTTGAATTCGATGGACCTCATTTCCCTTTCTTCTTATTCTTGTCCAGTGTGATGAATGTATAGGGCTATCATTCTTCATTCTTTTGAATCCTTCCTCTTGATATCATCCTTGATTCTTCTTGAGTGAGAGTTCAAATGATTTCATCAAATGACGGGAGGTAATTGTTGTTGCTTATGGTAGTGATGAAGGTTTCCCAAAGAGGAGGGGGGCCTCTTAGAGTTATGATCACCAATTCCCTGTGAGACACAGATTCCCCAACTCTTTGCAATTGATCTCTAAGACATGATATCTTCATTATATAGGATTGCATGGACTCTCCTTTGTTCATATTTGTGTCCTTGAGTTGATATTTTAAGTAGATGACTTCATTAAAATTGTTGACCTCATAGATGTCAAATATATTACCATACATGTTCTTAGACCTTCTCAACTTTCCAACATATGCAAGTAAATTGTCTTCTAAACCATCAGCTATAATTTTATTTTCTTTATTCTCGGCTTTCTTATGCTTACTCTTGATGGCGGAGGAATAATTTTCCAGAGGCTCGGGTACTTTTCCCTGAATGTAATCCAAAACATCATTATTTTTAGATATGATTTCTAGCCTGACTTTCCATGCAGCAAAATTGGATGAGTCACTCAACTTATCATTTTCCTTGAAGGTGGTAGACATCTTGACTTGACTATATCGGCTCTTTCAACTTTTCCAAAGATAATTACTTCAATCTGTGCATCCTCTTGGGATTTTCCTTCACCTTAGCTTTGAAACCATGTTAAATTTTTAGATTGTTCTATCCTGTATCAATTACTTTATCCCAATTAAATACTTTAATTAGTAATATTTTCAATTACAATTATTATTTCCATTCAACAATAGTAATTAAATATAGAAGAATAAATGAAATGACAAAGGAGACAATCAACACATAAACAAGAGACACCAAATTTGGTCAAGGACCAGGGAAAAACCCCACTAGGGGGAAAACCCTTTGAAATTATTCTTCTATTATATTGTCATAAAATTTTCAGAAGAGAGTACAATGAGCCCAATACAATATTATCCAGCAATACAACTCAATAAAATTAAGAAACAAGTTTTCAGTTTCATAATATATCAGAGACAACTTCTTTTAGTCTTTGGTCACTTGTAGAAAACTTTAGTTGATGGTCAACTTCAGTCAAACCCCCAGTCACTCAATTCAAGTTGACATGTGTGTGACTTTAGTTGCTATTCGCTCCATTGGCCTTAGCAATTTTGTGACTGTGGTCGAAATAGCTGCCCATTTTAATGTGTGTTACTGGGAAATAGAAACCCTAACTCGTTTGAACCTCATACGTGAAACTTCGGACCCCTGTGCGAGCTTTCCTCCATCGATCCTATTTGAATCAAATCAGATATAAGAGAAGAATATGCTTGGATCATATGATCTCCAAAAGAGCTCTAGGTCACTTTTTTTTATATTCTTCCATGGGTTTCCAATTTTCTTTGAGGCCAACTTGTCCAAATGTGCATGTGTGGGTAGATAAATTCAAAAACCAACTTTGGCTTGTGAAAATGGGGTGATCTTTAGGTTGATTTTAGTCCTCTCGAAAATAGGAATTCAAGGCAATCATCATCTCCATCAAATAAGTTTTACAAAGTGTAATTTGACCGTATTTGCATAATTTTAACAACAAGAAAAATTATTCTTGGTCTCTAAAAGGGAAAAAAATGAGATGAAAAACAAGAGAATAAGAAGGAATAAAATATGGTAGTTGTTGAGTTACAAGATGCTTTAATCCTTTCAATAGATAACATAGTGGATTCCTAGGTGATAGGCTCATGGGATTCATTCCATGCCACACCCCATAGGAAATATTTTCAGTATTATGTTCAGGATTATTCTGGATGGGTTTATATGGATGATTATTAACCATGTAAAATTGTTGGAAAGGGTGAGGTATAGATAAAATTATAGAATGGAAACGAATAGTTTGTAGAAATTATTTTGTATATTTGCAACTACTCGTGAATTTTTAACCAAAATCACAAGACACAAACCTACTCTACTTTCTCCGGATATTATTTCACAATTTAGAGCAAAATTTTTAGACATGAAATAGGAAATCACACACATGCAACAAGTATTTTTATCTGGGGAAAGAAATCTGCTAAAAACCCCAATGCATCTTGTATTAATCAGAAGAATAGAGATGGATTACAATTTCTTTGCTCAAATGAGCTCACCCTGTAAGTGCACAACCTATCTCTTTTCTCACTGAAGGCCTCTAACCCAAACTTAGTCAATTTCTTCCTTGTTTTGAGATCATATTTCCTTGCGTTGTTCCTGGTGGAATTAGCCCCTATTTTCAAGTAAATTTTCTCAATTGAATTGTGCAATTCCTCTAGTTCCTTTCTTTGACTGCATACAACATATGTACACTCATAATTAGTCTAGAATTGATGTTACACTACCTTGGAATCTCCATATAAACTGGGTAACTCGAATTCTCTACATGTATTTTATATGTTGGGTTGATTGATCAATTAACTGGATGGTCACTAAGTTTTAATGAAGTCCCACTGCACAAATTGACCCTCCACTAGTTCTTCCATCAGTTGGAACTATTTTAATTGAAAACAACCTTAGGTAATTGACCTTAATTGCTACAAATTATAAATCACACATGATAAATTGAACTCTGACTCCTCCAACTTGAATTTTCTGAGTAAACTAGGTGACACAAGCCATGCCACTCAAGTTAACATCATCCAAGTTGTTTGTCGATGTGGAAATTCAAATTTTCTCAATTTAGTCAAGGAAAAATCAAATTGAGAATTTCTTGCTACATTTTTCAACACTCCCTCTCAACAAGAAAGGGATTATCAATCACGCCTATCTTTCACATGTGGAACTTGAACTTCCCTCTTGACAATTCCTTTGTCAAAATCTTAGCATCTTGTTCCTCTGTGGGAATGTATTGCAACAACATTTTATGCCTCTGCGCATAGCCCTGTAGATGATCGTATCGAATATCAATATGCTTGGAACAATCATGAAAAATAGGATTATCAAAGAGTTTGATTCAACTCTGATTATCATAGTATATCATGGTTGGATCCATCATCTGACCAAATAATCCAACAAGTATATTTCTCTTCCATATAGCCTCATAATTTGCATGAGTGGCAGTCATGTATACTGCTTCTGCCAAGCTGAGTGCCACTAATATTTGTTTCTTAGTGTACCAAGAAATTTTTGCGTACCCAACACTAAAAGATCCAATTGATGTAATATTTTTATCTAATGGAGTTCCTGCCCAATCTGCATCTATGAAGTCATGCAGCTTCACTCCCTTTGTCTATTTGTACCATAGGTCAAACTCAGTAGTGCCTCTAAGGTACTGTAGAACATGTGTATCTTCCCTCCAAAATAATTTGGTTGGTTGAACCATGGCTTGGCTTAACTGATTTAATGCAAATCACATATCTGGTCGTGTGTTCACAAGATACATGAGTGAACCCACCAACTATCAGTACATAATTGCATCCACTTCCTCACCAGAAGTGGCATCCTCTTTCCTCTAGTTGGTTTCTAGAGGAGTCTTCATGGGTTTGCATCTATCCACGTAGAACTTCTGAAGTATCTCATTTGCATACTTTCCCTAAGAGAAAACAGCTCCCCATATCCTTTCCACACTTCCAATCCTATGAAGCAGTTCATGAGGCCCATGTACTTCATCTAGTCAAACTCTCTTACAAGGTCCTCCTTGCAAGATCTGATCATTTTTTCATCACTAGTTATAATCAAATCATCAAAATATAAGACAATAATCAATAATGTACCTTCTAACAATATATGATATAGGTTTTCATCTGCTTCACTTTTGGTGAAGCCCAAACTGGTGAGATAGCTATCGATCCAGGTGTACCAAGCACGGGGTGCTTGCTTGAGACCATACAACACTCGCTTGAGTCTGCACACATGAGACTCTTGATCAAAATTCTTGAAGCCTGATGATTGCTTTATATACACCTCCTCCTCAATAAATCAATTGAGGAATGTTGTTTTCACATTCATCTAGTGTATCTTCCACCCCATTTGTGCAACCAAAGAAATAATCAATCTAATGGATGAGTGTCTTGCTACAGGAGAAAATGTCTATTCATAGTCAATCCCTTCAACCTGAGTGTACCACTTGGATAAAAATTTGGGATTGTACTTTTCTATGCTTCCATTTGTTGCATGATTTACTTTGAAGATCCATCACGACCAAAACACTATTTTTTTTTTTGGTCTTGGGACAGCTTCCAAAACATTGTTTTTTACAATATATTTTTACTCCTCCATTATTGCATCAACCCAAACAGGTTTCTCTATTGCTTCCTTAAAATAGGATGGATCAATCTCTACAAGCTCTTTCATCATATTTTGTAGCTAGTGTATTGATATGGTTACCTTCTTTGCATGTGTTGATTTGAAGGATCACCCACATTATCCCTCGCATCCTGCACAAGTCTCTAATCTTCCTGAGTCCTTTTCCTACCCTTTATGGATGGTTATGCTTGAGCGGTTGTCTCCACTCTCCGCTCCTCAACTTGTGGCTACTCCAAAACTTCTTGAGGTTCCTCCTTTGGAGCTAAAATATCCTCTACTGGTGGTATCTGAAGCTCCCTCTCAAGAGAGCATCACATGGATTTCTCCTCATCAAATTTTACATTCCTTCACACAAATTTCATTATGGGGGATGGCAGGTACACATGGTAGTTGTGGGGAGTTTCTATGTAACCCAAAAATATCCCCAACTCTGTTTTCGGCTTTGGATTCTTCCTGACATATTTGGATACTTGGAAGTAAACAGAGGCTACAAAGATCCTGAAGTTTGACACATACGGATTCCTCCCTGAGAAAACCTCCTCTAGTGTAATCATGCCCAAAATAAAATTTGGACTTCGATTCTGCAAATATATTGTTGTGGTTCATGATTCATCGCACAAGTTCAAAGGTAGGCCTTAGTCATGCAACATCTCTCTCATTGCTCCTACAATGTTTTGGTTCTTCCTCTCAGTCACCTCGTTCTATTGTGGGTTGCGGGGTGTTGTCAACTTTTGTCGAATGCCTTCTTTTGTATATAAATTTTTAAACTCATTCGACACGTACTCACCTTCATTATCTCTATCGCTCCTGGTAGACTTCTCTTTATTTCCTATTTCTTTCTCCACCGGAGCCTTGAACTCCATAAACTTGGAGAAAATCTCCCCCTTCTTCTGTATCAAGAATATCCATCATTTTCATGAGTAGTCATCAATGAAAATTACAAAATGCATGTGCCTTACAGTGGAGGTTGTCGAGAAAGGTCCACAGACATCAAAATGGATCATTTCTAGGACTACATGTGCCTTGCTGTCCCACTCATGGAAAGTGGATTTTGTGTACTTCCCCAAATTGCATCCATTGCACACATCTTGTTGCTCAAATTTCCCTTTGGAGAGGCTTGTGGTTATCTGTTGCATGATCTTAAAAGTTCCATGATGTAAATGGATAAGTATTCTATGCTAAAGTTCACTGACATCGCGGCTCTGCACCTTATCTTCCTTTGTGCTCAATGCAACATGATCCTCCACATCTAGATTGTACAAGCTCTTCACCCGAACACTGATCTGCTTCACTTGTCTCATGGCTATGTGTCTTATAAATGCATTTCCTTTCCTAAATATCATATCATATCCATGGTCTTCCAAAACTAAAATGGAGATGATATTTTTCTTTAGGCCCAGAACGAACATGACATCCTTGAGCTCGACTCTCTTGAAAGGTGAATGTACAAACCCCGATCATGTTGTACCCTCCGTCATCCACCATTTCGATCTGAATCGGAAAATAATTTTCTTCCAGGTCACTAAAAATTCTCTATTCCTTGTCATATGGAATGAGGCACCTAAATCCAAGTACCACACGCTACCCATCACTGTGTTGGTCATGCATGCAATGAGGGTAAAGTCAAGATCGAATTGTAAATTCAAGGCTTCACTTGCTTCTCCTCCTCAAGTATTTTTGCTTTCCTTATTTTTTGGACACTTCGTGGCATAGTTCCTGAACTCATGACAATGGAAGCATTTAGTTTTTGAAAAATATTTCCCCCTTGACAAGATTCTAGTTAGGATTGGGATTTCTTCCCTTGTTCTTTCTTTGCCTTTCCAACCAATGAAAATTTCTCTTCATCCTCGCCCTTGGATGAATTCACATATCTCGTATTCCACCTTTTTTCCTCTTGTAGCAAATCGAACCATAAACACTCCCAATTCGGTAGTTTCTCCCTTCCATTCACTGAATCTTGATAACTGTGCCAACTCTTGGGAAAGCCCAGAAGGACTAGGATTACCAAGTCTTCTTCAAGGAAATTGAACTCGACTCTGCCAAGTTCATCACAAAACTGTGTGAACCTACTTAGGTACTATGTAACTGTGTCACTCTTTTGCATATTGATAATACTAAGTTTATCCCTGAGCGCCAACTTCATGTGGTCACTATTTTTCAAAAACAATTTTGATACCTCTTTCCACATCGTGAATGAAGTTTCCTTTCCATGTATATTTGAGACAATATGTTCCCATACTCCCTCCAATAGGATCCTCCTCACTTTAGCTACATATTTCTTCCACTGAGAAAGATTATGAGCATCATACGCTTGGGGTTTTGCAACATCCGACTTGATTTATTCTAGCAACACATTTTCATCCAATATTACCTCCATGTGGTCCTCCCATGCAACAAAATTAGAGGTGCCTTCCAAGGCATACTCTAGCCTTTATCAATTGAAATCCATCTTCTCAGTTTTGAAGAAAACCTGCAAAACTGATCTCCAAATTCGAGCCTCTGAGAAACAAACTCAAATTTATGCTCTAATGTTAATCCATCTATGATAACATGTATAAATTATGATGTATATTTTCAAATGCTCATGAATTTTTAACCAATATCATAATACAAAAACCTAATCTACTATTCAGTGGACACTAATTCATGATATAGAACAAAAATTTCAGACATGCAATAAGAAATCACACACATTCAACAAGAATTTTTATCTCGGGAAAGAAATATACTAAAAACCCCAATGCCTTTTGAAATAATCGCAAGAATAGAGATGGATTACAATCACTTTGCTCAACTGAGCTCACCCTGAAAGTGCAAAACTTATCTCTCTGCTCATTGAAGGCCTCTAACCCAGACTTAGTCAATTTATGCCTTTTCTTGAGCTATTATTTCCTTAGGTTGTTCATAGTGGAATTAGCCCCTATTTTCAAGGAAATTCCCTCAATGGAATTGCGAAATTCATCTAGGTCCTTCCTCTGACTGCATGAAACATTTGTACACTCATAACTAGTCTACAAATGATGTTAAATATCATCTCGGTAACTCGAATTCTCTGCATGCACTAGCTATTTTGGTTTGATTGATCAGTTAACTTGATGATCATTGATTTTTATTGAAGTCCCACTGAACTTGACCCTCCACTATTTCTTCCAACAGTTGGAACTAGTTTAACTGGAAACAACCTTAGATAATTGGCCTTGATTGCTACAAATTAGCAATCACACATGCTAAACTAAACTTTAACTCCTCCAACGCAACTTTACTAAGTAAATTGGGTGACACAAGTCATGTCACTCAAGTTAACATCATCCAAGTTGTCTACTGATGTGGAAATTCGCACTTTCTCAATTTAATCAAGGCAAAATCAAATTGAGAACTTATTGCGGAATTTTACAACATAGTTGTTGAAAGAGGTAAGGTGTGTTCATGATTTAAGAAGAAATATAATTTCAACATGGGAGTTGGGAATTGAACGTTGTATAGTTACATTTACATGAAATACTTGAAATATCACTAGAGAATCTTTGATAATAGAAATAGGAGAGAAGGGATATACATGGTATTTATATATTGGTAATGTTGACCTTTATATTGCTCAAGATTATACAAGAATGGATACAACATTGTGGCATCATAAGCTTGGACACATGAGTTAGAATGGGATGAAAATTATCCACTCAAGAATTTTTTTTCCATATTTGAAGAAGGTTGATTTAGAATTTTGTGTGCATTGTATTTATGTAAAACATAGAACAGTTATATTTCTCGGAGTTGGGAAGGAAAATAAAAGTCAAAAGTTAGAACTTGCGCATACAGACATATGGGTACCTTCTTAGGTATCTTTCCTTGGTGGATTTTATTATTATATTACTTTTATTGATGATGTAACTAGGAAAACTTGGGTTTATTACCCTATAAAAAATATAAGGTATTTGGTACATTTAAGAATGGAAAGCTTTGGTTGAGAATGAGGCGGGAAATAAGTTGAAGTGTGTTAGATTACATGAGGCAGGAAATAAGATTAGTATGAGATTACATCAAGGATTTCCCTTATATTTTTGCATAGATGTCATGGATATTGGTGTTTACTTAATAAATAAATGGCCTTCAAGTTCCTTTGGTGGTAGAATTATAGAGGTGGCATGGACAACTAAAAACATAAACTACTCGTTTTTTAGCATTTTTCGTTGTGAATCATTTGCCCATATTGATAGGGAAAATAGAAAAATCCAAAGTGTACTTTTATTGGATATGGCGTGAATGATTTTATATATTGCTTATGGGATTATGAAAATCACAAAATAATTAGGAGTAGAAATGTGGTATTCAATGAGAGCCTAATGTACAAATATCAGTTTTAGAGAAAGAAAAAAGAAAATGAAAGCATAGTATACACAGTGCTTGATGAAATCACAGGAAAAAAAAAAAAATTTAAAAATTAAAAAAAAAAATAAATAAATAAATATTTAAAAAAAAAAATTCAAAGGTGTCAAAAACCAAAATGTCACAACAATAGTAGTAGTAGGTACCTTACACTTCTACAAGTCTTATTAGAAGATCAATCAAGTATAGTCCCTGAATGATACTCTTCTTCATTGTATTATGTATTGTTAATTGATTATGTTGAACCAAAAATATATGAATAATCAATCCATGTAGAAACCCAAAAGAAATGGAAGGCATGAAACTTCTGGAATATTTCATACATAACCATACTTGGGACTCAATCATGTCACTTACAAGTAAAATAATGTTGCAGAATAAATGGGCTTACAAATTGAAAGAAGAGGATGGAGGCAAAAATAGGCACAAGGCTAGACTTGATTTAAAGGGGTTTGCATAGAAGAAAGGTATATATTTTAATGAAATATTTTCTCCTATTGTCAAAATTACTTTAATTAGAACTATTTTAAGTTTAGTGGTAGTAGAGGATTTTCATCTTCATAAATTAGATGTAAATACAAATTTTCTCCATGGGGAATTGGAGGAAGAGTTTTATATGAAACGGTTATAGGGGTATAATGTCAAAGGGAAGGAAAAATTAGAAAGAAAATTGAAGAAGGGATTGTATGGTTAAAAGTAACCTCTAAGGTAGTTGTATTTGAAGTTTGACAGGTTTATGGCAGAACAAGGTTATAGAAAAAAAAAAAACAAATTCAAAGGTGTCAAAAACCAAAATGTCACAAAAATAGTAGTAGTAGGTACCTTAGACTTATACAAGTCTTATTAGAAGATCAATCAAGTATAGTCCCTGAATGATACTCTTCTTCATTGTATTATGTATTGTTAACTGATTATGTTGAACTAAAAATATATGAATAATCAATCCATGTAGAAACCCAAAATAAATGGAAGGCATGAAACTTCTGGACTATTTCATACATAACCATACTTGGGACTCAATCATGTCACTTACAAGTAAAATAATGTTGCAGAATAAATGGGCTTACAAATTGAAAGAAGAGGATGGAGGCAAAAATAGGCACAAGGCTAGACTTGATTTAAAGGGGTTTTCATAGAAGAAGGTATATATTTTAATGAAATATTTTCTCCTATTGTCAAAATTACTTTAATTAGAACTATTTTAAGTTTAGTGGTAGTAGAGGATTTTCATCTTCATAAATTAGATGTAAATACAGATTTTCTTCATGGGGAATTGGAGAAAGAGTTTTATATGAAACAGTAATAGGGGTATAATGTCAAAGGGAAGGAAAAATTAGAAAGAAAATTGAAGAAGGGATTGTATGGTTAAAAGTAACCTCTAAGGTAGTTGTATTTGAAGTTTGACAGGTTTATGGCAGAACAAGGTTATAGAAAATGCCACTTTAGTCAATCTATTTTTTTTTAGACTATATAATGGTAGCTATATTATCTTGTTATTTTTTGTAGATGACATGCTTGTTGTAGGGTCTAACATGCAGGATATAAATGAGCTCAAAAAATTTAGCCAATTCATTTAATATAAAGGATTTGAGTGCCGCAAAGAAAATCCTTGGTATGAGAATAACAACAAATAGGAAAAATCATAAAATAACATTGTCTTAGAGTGAGTACATAGAAAAGGTATTGGAAATATTTAAAATGAAATATGCAAAACCAATTAGTATGCCTTGGATATCCATTCCAAATTCTCTAAGGAGATGTGTCCTAAGACACAAGAGGAAATAGAATACATGTCCAAGGTTCCATATTCATCAATTGCTGGTAGCTTGATGTATTTGATGGTGTGCACAAGGCCGAATATTACACATGCAGTGGGATTTATCAGCGGGTATATGAACAATTTAGGTAACGAGCATTGGAAGATAGTAAAGTGGGGTCTTGGATATTTGAGAGGTACTACTACTTAGGAATAATGATTTGGAGGTTAAAATAATATTCTATAGGGATATGTTGACTCAGATATGGAAAGTGATATAGATAGCAAAAGGAGCACCACAAGGTGTTTTTTACCATATGTGGAATGTAATAAGTTTGATTTTGAAATTTCAAAGGGTTGCTGCACTTTCATCAATAGAAGCAGAGTATGTTGCTACTACAAAGGTGAGTAAAGAAATATTTTTGTTACAAAGATTCATGGAGGAACTAGGAAATAAGCATGAAAATAGAAATTTGTATAGTGATAGCCAAACTGCCATTCATCTTGCAAAGAACTTAGAATTTCATTATAAGACTAAGCATATACATCTCAGGTACCATTTTACATGATCAATTTTGGAAGAATGACAATTGAAGTTGGAATAGATACATATTAATCATAATCTTGTAGACTTGTTAATGAAGGTAGTAATCAAGGAGAAATTGAGTTTTTATTCAGTTTCATTTGGTCTTCAAGAATGATGACGAAGATAAGAAACTATCCAGGTCCAAAGTTGAGGTATATTCCAACAAGTGAAATATAAATGGAATCTTGTAATTAGTCTCCAAATGGGAGATTGTTGGTTTTGTAGAGCTTGATTATCTTCCTAATTTAGAGGTCTTATTTTTATCTCGTTTAGACTGTAGAAATTATATGCACTAAGCATGCATATGTCCTAGATCCACCTGATCTCACACTATTTAACTTTATGTAAGATACTGAATCTATTCCACTTGTTAATATTTTGCGGAAAATTTAATTACACACACATGTAAAGCATAAATAAAAACAATCGCACATAACACAGTTTTTAACCGGGAAAGCTTGAAGCTGAAACCCCAAATATATATTATGTATCATGGAATCATATGAAAATCCTCATACAAAGCTTATCAAACTCTCTGTATAGTACAATCGTCATACACTAGTCAGGAACAATCTTGCAAATCCATGCATCGATCTTGCCCTCCTGCTAGCCTGCCTCCACTGCGTAATCCCTGTTGAAGAAAAGATCTGAATGAATTTGAATTACCCTTGCCTTGACTGCGCAATCCTCATTGGAAACTCCAATGTGTGTGTGATGCAATCAATGCATCACTGTAGTCACAACAGATAGTCTATCTTTCCCTTTCACCTATCTCTCCACTGGGTCTCCACTGAAACTGCCATGCACTATAGTTAACTGTTGTATTGTTCAGTTGATTAATGAGTTATTATTTGTCAATTAATTAACTAATTAATTCACTCCACTCTCACTAGCGTATCATTCAGTTAGACTAGATACAACTAGCTCAACTGAGTTAAAATGAATACAACTCCATAACTACTTCTTCCAATTGTGTCATAAATTTGCCACTTGAGTTCTAACTGAGTACTCCATGCATTAGCTCCAGTAAACCCTTGGGAATTGCGTAATTCGCTCAGTCCACTGATGTGCCACATCTGTGCACTGAAACAAAGTGCTCCAAGAGAATAAGTTGTTGTTTAGTGTCTGATTATTATTAAGATCTAATAATAATTGACATGCATTTATTTTTAGATCAACGATCTATAAATAGAATTCGCCCAATATTCTAAAAATAGAATTTCATCTGTTTTTCCAACTTGATCAACCATCCACAAATAGCATCCTATAACTTCTGAAATATGATCATCATGTCTAAAAATAGACTTGCACCAAAAATAGCCTGCAGGCCCACTTAGTGAAGGCGACTCTTTTCACTAAGCTCATCATCTTGTTGAATATCAACACTCCCTCTCAAAAAGATAGGGATTATCCTTCACCCCGATCCTGCCTCTATGGTATCCGAATTTGCTCCTGGTGAGTGCCTTCATCAGAATATCTGCATCCTGATCCTCCGTAGGAATATACTGAAGCAACATGATCTTCCGCTGCACACAATCTCTGATATGATGATACCGGATATCAATATGTTTAGATCTATTATGAAACACAGGATTAACCGAGAGTTTAATGCAACTCTGATTATCACAATGTATCACCGTGGGATCTAAATGTGAACCAAACAAACCAACCAGGATCTTCCTCATCCAGATAGCCTCACATGCAACTTGACTCGCTGCCATGTATTCTGCTTCCATTGAACTGAGTGCCACGGATCTTTGTTTCCTGCTGTACCAAGAAATTGTCGTAGATCCGATACTAAAAATCCCTCCTGATGTGCTCTTTCTGTCTGTTGGGCTTCCTGCCCAATCTGCATCCATGAAGCCATGCAAATTCACCTCATCCATCTGTCTGTACCATAAACCATACTCAGATGTGCCCCAGAGATATCTCAGGACATGCTTGTCTGCCTTCCAAAAGAACTCGGTAGGCTTAACCATCGCTTGTGAAATTTGGTTCACCGCATAGCATATGTTCGGTCTTGTATTGAAATAATACATGAGCGAACCCACCAACTGTCGATAAACAGTGGCATCCACTACCTCTGCCGATGTAGCATCCTCTTTCTTCCAATTTATTGGAAGAGGAGTGTCGATAGGCTTGCAGCCTTGCATGTGAAACCTCTCTAGTATCCCCCAGGCATACTTTCCTTGAGACACAAACAGTTCACCTTCCCGTTGCCATATTTCCAATCCAATGAAATAATGAAGGAGGCCCAAATCCTTCATCTCAAACTCATTTGCAAGATCTGCCTTGCATGAGTGTATCAACTGCTCATCACCTATTAGTATTAAATCATCAACATAAAGTAGAATCATTAAAAGCTTACCCTCCACCACAATCTGGTACAGGTTTGCATCCACCTCACTCTTGGTGAAGCCAAGTCCAGTGAAATAGCTATCGATCCGAGTGTACCAAGCACGGGGTGCTTGTTTCAGCCCATACAGCACTCTTTTGAGCATGCACACATGTGACTCGCTGCTAAAGATCTCAAATCCTTCAGGCTACTCAATGTACACCTCTTCCTCAATGATCCCATTAAGGAACGCAGTCTTCACATCCATCTGATGAATGTGCCAACCCATCTGCGCTGAGAGAGCAAGGATGTTTTGTATGGGAGAATACCTTGCAACAGGTGCAAAGGTTTCTTCATAGTCAATCCCCTCGATCTGTGAGAAGCCTCGGGCAACAAATCTTTCCTTATACTTCTCGACACTCCCATCATCAGCTTTCTTTACCTTGTAGATCCATCTTGATCCTACAACTGATTTTCCCACCAGCCTGGAACAATCTCCCAAGCATTTTTTCTGACAATGGAGTCATACTCCTCCACCATGGAATCTACCCATGTGGGCTCCTGCACTGCTTCTTCGAAAGAAGATGGCTCTGTCACAATACACTTGCTCATAAGAGCCATGTATCCAGTAAATCGGTCAGGTGACTGTCTCTGTCTGCACTATGATGTAGGGACTCCTACATTCTGTGTCGCATCAAGCTTCAATCTCTCAGCTTCTATGGTATGCTTTCTACCTTGTCTAATGTTTGGTTCTGCATGAGTGGACTCCTCCACTCCATGAATCTCCTCCTGTGGCTGATCCACATCTAGAGGCTCATCTTTGGGAACAAGAAGTTCCTCCTCTGCATGCAAGTGTAGCTCCCTCTCAAGAGACAACTTCATGGCTTTCACCTCATTGAATTTTATATCCCATCGCACAACAGTCATCCGACTGTCTAGCAAATACACACGATAGTTATGGGGTGTTTCTGTGTACCCCACAAATATCCCAACTTTTGCAGTCGGCTCCAGCTTCTTCCTGGCGTCCTTCGTCACATGAATGTAAACAAGTGAGCCAAAACTCTTCAAATGAGAAATATCAGGCTTCTTACCAGTAAAAGCTTCTTCGGGTGTAGTCATTCCAAGTACTCTATGAGGACAATGGTTTTGCACATAAACCGCAGTGTTGCATGCTTCCACCCACAAGTGCATCGGTAGGCCCTAGTCATGCAGCATCTCTCGTGCAGCACCCACGATCGTTCTGTTATTTCTCTCCGCGACCCCATTCTGTTGTGGGTTATGAGGCGCTACAAGTTCTCTTTGAATTCCTTCTTTGCTACAGAAGTCTTTGAATTCGCCCGAGATGTATTCACCACCATTATCGCTCCGTAGAGCTTTCACTTGCTTCCCCAACTCCTTCTCCACCAATGCCTTGAACTCATAGAACTTTGAGAATGTTTCACTCTTCTTCTGCATGAAGAAGATCCAGCATCTATGAGAATAGTCATCAACAAATATAACATAATACCTGTGTTTTTTTGTTGAAGCAACCGAGAAAGGTCCACACCCGTCTATGTGAATTCTCTCCAAGATCACCGAAGCACGGTTCTCCTTCTCATGAAAGGTGGTCTTCACAAACTTACCCATATTACATCCCTTGCACTGATCTGACTGTGCAAGAGTACCCTTGGGAAGTCCAGTAGAAATTTACTGCAAAATCTTCAAAGTGCCATGGTGAAGATGGCCCAATATCCTGTGCCATAATTCGCCCTCATCCCGGCTCACCACTTCTTCTGCTTTGCCCACCATTGCAACGCAGCCGTCTACCTCCAGCTTGTAGAGATTCTTAATTCGAACCCCTATCTTCTTGGTTTGACCCATTTTTTTATGTCTAAGGAAGGCTTTTCTCTCACTGAAAACAACATCATAACCCTTGTCTTCCAGCATTGCGACTGAGACCAAGTGCTTCTTCAGAACTGGAACATGCATAACATTCTTCAACAAGAATGGATTACCGGACTCCCTCTCAAAGGTAATGGTCCAATGCCAGTCGCACTGTACCGACCATCATCGCCCATCTCTATATGCATCTAGAGGTCCTTCTCCTCCAAGTCACTAAACAACTCTTTGTCTCCCGTCATATGGAAAGACGCACCACTATCAAGATACCACACCAATCCCATATAGCTTGAAACCAAGCATGCGATCAAGGAGAAATCAAGTTCAAATTGCAAGGCTAAGGCCTCTCCAGCTACAGATCCAGAAACCTTCTTGCTCTTCTTCTTCTGTGGACAATTAGTGGCGAAATGTCCATGTTCATGACAGTGAAAACACTTCACTTTGGACAAATCCTGCTTCTTGCCTTTAGCATCGGATTTTGAAGGATGTTTCTTCCCCTTCCCTTTCCTTGATTTGGCATCCAAAGCGCAATTCTCTTCATCTTCATTCTTCGATGAAGATCCATCCTTGGTACCCTGCCTTATCTCCTCCTACACAAGATCTGACCAAAGTCACTCCCATCACGGCAGTTTCTCCCGTCCATTGATAGAGTCTTCGTAGCTATGCCAATTCTTCGGAAGCCCAAGGAGAGCCAAGTTCACCAAGTCTTCATCATCAACAATAACCCCCACACTTCCCAGTTCATCCTTTCAGTGGACAAACTTCATGAGGTATTTTGGAATACTGTCGCCTTTCTCCATTTTTGTTTTTCTAAGCTTGTATTTAAGCGCCAACTTCCTCTGGTCACTTCTGCTTTGGAACAAGTCTATCAAAGCCTTCCACATTAAGAATGGAGTGGTTTTCCCATGAAGGTTGGACACAATATGGTCCTTCACACCTTCCAACAGAATTCTCCTCGTCTTTGTTGTCTTCTTTTTCCATGCGTCAGGTAATGCAGCATCGCTAGATCCCGCCTTTGGAACATCGCTATCGATGAACTCCTTCAGTCCATTATCCTCCAGCACTGTCTCCATCCTGTCCTTCTAGGCTATGTAATTCGATCTCCCATCAAGGGCATACTCCAATCGCAACCCATTGAAAGCCATTTCAATGTATACTCAACTTCTGCACCAAGAATCTTCTGTAGAAAATTAGAATTGTCCACCAGCACAAACTCACTTTACAATTGCAATCTTCAATCAACAATTCTCTGATACCATGTAGAAATTATATGCAGTAAGCATGCATATGTCCTAGATCCACCTGATCTCACACTATTTAACTTTATGCAAGATACTGAATCTGTTCCACTTGTTAATATTTTGCGGAAAATTTAATTGCACACACATGTAAAGCATAAATAAAAACAATCGCACATAACACCAACTATATATTTTGTATCATGGAATCATATGACAATCCTCATACAAAGCTTATCAAGCTCTCTGTACAGTACAATCGTCATACACTAATCAGGAATAATCTTGCAAATCCATGCACTGATCTTGCCCTCCTTCTAGCCTGCCTCCACTGTGCAATCCCTGCTGAAGAATAGCTCCGAATGAATTTGAATTACCCTTGCCTTGACTGCGCAATCCTCATTGGAAACTCTAATGTGTATGTGATGCAATCAATGCATCACTATAGTCACAACAGATATTCTATCTTTCCCTTTCACCTATCTCTCCACTGGGTCTCCACTGAAACTGCCATGCACTGTAGTTAACTGTTGTATTGTTCAGTTGATTAATGAGTTATTATTTGTCAATTAATTCACTCCACTCTCACTATTGTATCATTCAGTTATACTAGATACAACTAGCTCAACTGAGTCTAAGTAAGTTAAACTGAATACAACTCCATAACTACTTCTTCCAACTGTGTCATAACTCTGCCACTTGAGTTCTAACTGAGTCCTCCATGCACTAGCTCCAGTAAACCCTTGGGAATTGTGTAATTCCCTCAGTCCATTGATGTGCCACATATGTGCACTGAAACAAAGTGCTCCAAGAGAATAAGTTGTTGTTTAGTGTCTGATTATTATTAAGAGCTAATAATAATTGACATGCATCTATTTTTAGATCGATGATCTATAAATAGACTTCACCCAATATTCTAAAAATAGAATTTCATCTATTTTTCCAACTTGATCAACCATCCACAAATAGCATCTTGCAACTTCTGAAATATGATCATCATGTCTAAAAATAGACTTGCGCCAAAAATAGCCTGCGGGCCCACTTAGTGAAGGCGACTCTTTTCACTAAGCTCATCATCTTGTTGAATCTCAACATAGACTCCAGTTCTGAAAGATGGTGTGTAGGGGGGATTTCCCCCCTACTATTATCACCAGGGGGTCGAGGGGGGGAAACAAAAATTCTTGGTTCTGCCCCTATCGGGGGTTCAAGGGAAGCAGCCCCAAAGAGAAATTTTGGAAAAGAATTACCTTGTAAAATATTGTAATTTCATAGTTAATCTAGATCATTCATTATTAGGTCACATATTTGACAATAAATGTTATGTTAGGTCTTTAACCTAGAAGGGAACCCTATTTTTATGAGGTAATTATATTATGGTTGTCTATTAAGAGATCATGGTAATTAAGAGAGAGGATACTGTGAGAGAGAAAGAACAGGAGGTTGTAGTGGATGTACTTTAGGTTGTAATCCCTTCATTTTTTTGGATGGAATAAAAGGAAAGACTAGCTACTTCTTCGTAGGCATAGCCCAAATTGGGTGAACCATGTACATTTGGATCCCCTTTGTATTGTTTCATTCTATTTTTAATTTCCACATTCATCTTGATTTTTTCACTCCAATATTGTATTCCTAACATAGTGCTTGGCTAGGGTTGGTGTTCTATGATTGGAGGATACATTATGAATGATGGAATTTGGATGATATTACCAAATAAATATTGAAATCTTACAAAAATGCCACAATAGTGAAGAAAACCCATCTCTTTTGAGAAAATAGAAGTAGAAATACTTGAAAAGTATAATGATGTTGAGATTAGAAACTATGCTTCTTTTTTTAGTGTCAATCATATACATTATATATCTGTGACTTCTACATCAATGGAAATATCTAGACAGGGCCACCTGAAGGGATCACTTCTCGTCATCTCATTAGCAGAGCCCAACCCAAACTATCGAGGAGAATTGACCCTGTGACCTCCCATTAGCAAGGTGCTTTAATGATAAGAAATTTAACAATTGAGTTAACCCTCAGGGCTAAGATTAGAAACTATGTTGTTTCAATATGGGAGAAATTAATTATGATAAACAAAAGAACCATGACAATTTTCAAGTATTTTGGGAAATTTCTTAGTTGTCCTAAATCTCATATTAAAGTTTTTATTGTTTTAAAGGTTCCATAATATTGTGTTTATCCACATGCATTCAAATTAGAGTTTCCTTGCACCAACAATGAAGCCAAATAAGAGGCCCTAATCCAAATATTAACTCTAGGCCTTTAAATGCAAGTTAATGATTTCATTGTATCTAGAGATTCTAAATTAATCATAAACCATATCAGGAAGAAATATAAGATAAAAATGGAGAAGTTGAAAGAATGTGCAATAAGAATATGGAACATTATTGAAGTATTCAATCCTTTTAATATATTTTTTGTGCTTTGAGAGAAGAATCATAAATCAGATTCAATGATAGGTACAACTTCTCTTTTCAATCCAAATAATTTCCATACTGCTAATACCTTTCATGTAAAAATAGTTATTTGTCCATCAATACTAGAAAATCAAGACTATTGGAAGGTATTTACTGGTGCATGCATTAAGAGTAACTCATATGATAATATGCTCCATAATCAATAAGCCACTCATTATAAGAAAAATTAGATGTTGCATTGAAGGAAAAGCCAAAAAAATAAAGTGCATGTCCATTGGAAGATAGATTTAGAAGAAGAAGAATCAAGTTTGATGTTTTGCTTCTTGGTTGCTACTTCTAATGCCTTCATATTATTTAAATATTTAAACTCTAGATGACCATCTCACCCATAAAAAATGTAAAGTCTTTCGATTTTCTTACTTCTTAATTTTGTTGATTTGTCACCATTGGGGGTAGGATTCTAATATGAGGGTTCGTGACCCTTGTTTTACTCATTGTTGCAAGGATATTACTTCTTTAGATGCTTTTTTTTAATAATTTTATCCTTCCACTTAAGTATTTGTGATGTACATGTAGTATTGATCATTAAAATATGCAAGAGCTTATCATTGTCTCTAATCAAAGAATCACAAAAAAATTCATGATTGGGTAGTGTGTGAGCATCCCTTGGAGCTTCTCTTTTGGCGTTAAAAGTATATACATAATAGAATATGTATTATCAATATTAGCAAAAATAGCATATATCAGTTGGTCATCTTTCCTTTCTATGTTACAATTTTCAAGTAAGAGTGTTTAAGTGTTTTAAACTTAGATAATCTTCAATGCAAGAGAAATTGCTGGAATTTAGAGAAATCAATTGGTTTTCAAATAGGTGGAATAAAATATCACTATATTTACCAAATACTATTGCCAATGTTTTCCGAGTGTCATATAGTTTATCAATTCCTAGAAGGTAGAACCCTAATTCACTAGAAATGGGAATTTTGAGTGATCCACACACTTCATCATTTTTATCCCATTTGGATTTATTTATTTAAGGCATCAATGGGTGTGGTTTATTTTCCTAAGGTAATGTAATAAAGTCCTTTACTTCATGGTAGATCCTCCATATTGTATTTCAATGAGATGTAGTTATTGATAATATGATAAGTTGGCATTGATGTCAACTCTTGATGATGATGTGGTTGTTATTGGTTGTTGTTTGTGTCTAAGGATGCATTTTTGTTGTGGCAATGTTGCAAGGTTGTCTCATGCAATGATATGGATAGAAAAATATTGTTGATATGGTCCTTTTAATTTGTTGTATGGAATAATTTTAATATTTGTTAACTCGTGGTTAATCTCTCCATTGAATGATGGCTTGACTGAATTCATCATGATATAAATACAATTATTATTAAAGCCATGATTTGTTGTTGAAAATGTAAACACAGTTGTCACGTGATCTGGTCCAAGAAATTATAAAAGCATTGGTAATAAATGGAAATGATCGAAAGGGTTGCACATTATGCATTGATAATAAGTGGAAATCCTCCAAGAAGTTGCACATTGATTTGGACCATTTATTAAAGTACGGGCCACAATGGCTAAATATTTTTCTAAGAAACGATATGGTCTGAGTTCGGTCATTTAAACACATTCTGAGGTCAGCTTGAAATACCGTCAAATATTATCATTGGAACTTTCCCATGGTAACCATGAACCGGCATAATCTAATCGATCCTATAAAGACTATAAATATAGAGTGTGATCAAACACTTTCGGTGTGCATTGTGGAGATTAATCACTCTATCTACTCTAGCGCAGGCAGTCATCTTTTAGTATTTGAATTTCTCGGTATTTCTCCAGCACATTATCAAAATTTATTCAACATTCGAAATTTTTTTGGAGATTTCTCTGGCACAAGCACCCATTCCTTCAATCTTGAATTTCTTTGTCCTGGCATAGGATTTCAGTTCATTGAGTGTTCAAATTATTTTGGTTTTTAACTAAAGGGTGAAAAAAATTATGAAATTAACAATAAGGACCGACCTCAATCGGGCCCTTTTTTGTCAGTGTGCGACTAGTCGGGCCCATATTTGTTCTAGTGTGTGATCAGTCGGCCCCGACCCTATTCGGGTCGGTTACTCGTTTTTAAATCTAAGCCATTGTCGGTCTCAACTCACTAACCTCAATCAAGACGTAAAGAAAAATTATGGATTTTGGCATTTAATATTCAAATAAATTTGTGTGCCTTGTGATCTTGGTCAAATCAATCTGGTATGTATTCATTAGAATTATCTTGATTTGGATTTTAAAATATTATGGAAGTCAATCATTATGTTTGATATTCATTGAGTGGGTTTAAGCAATATATGGAGTATGCAAAGTGATTAAAACACCTATGTTAGATAGGGATGGACCAAAGTGCACATATTTGTTGTGTAATTTGCCTATGACATTCTATTCTTTTTGAACTGATAGTGTGTGAGTGCATGAGTTGTATTGGCATGCATTTTTACAATGTTTTAATGATTTATAGGACAATGTTACTTTGAAATCAGAATATTGTATATAGTGCGGATCAATGCTAGAGTATCTTATGCAATTACAGAGTATGGTCAGTTATGGTAATAAAATTGTGGTTTCGAGAAATGTTCTATTGGGCATATATTTCTATGGTATGATGTATATGCAAAATATTGATGATAATGTTGTGGAATTGATGCCATGTTGTTTGTGATATAATGTATCTTTTTCCAGTCGCTGAATGGGAATGAGAGTTGCTTGACATATTGATTATATTGTAGAAAGTTTGAGTGTATTAATAAGCAGAGGTTATTCTTGTTGATTTTGGCTTGGTAATTAAAGTGTCTTGTCTATTGGATATCATTAGTACATTAATGTTAATTCAAAGTGTTATTGGTTCTTTCATTGAAGCATATTTGATTATTGAGAAGTGTAGGTTTTTTAGCATAAATATTTTGTGGGTCTAGTATGAAAATGGACAAAACATGGCCTGAAGTATTTTGAGTTTTTTTGTAGGTGATTCCAATGTGAAATATCCTGAAATGAGATCCACAAGGTTCTGAGTTTTGGATCATTCAGTGAGGGAGTAGTAGCTTCCTTCCGATGGTGTTTGGATAAATTGATCAGTGAGTGGTGGCTTACTTCTAGTAATAGCTGGAGAAATTAATAGAAATGTTGGCCTCTAACATGTAGGAGCTTGCACACTGGTAGTGGGCCATTGTAAGATGTAAAAGATAAATTTTAAGATTACTAATAAAGAAGACAAAGACAACAGCAGCGGTGAGTTTTCCCAGTTGGTGTTTCCACCTAATATCTTATGTCTATGTGTGCTTGATGGTGTTCTCATGTGTTGGATAAGGATTACTTGTTGAGTTTCTTATGATTGATAATGGTTTCTCTTAGATGTACATGTTTACATATATGTTACTAATTAATCATTGGTGCAGTTGAGAAAAGAAAATTTTGGGAAAATTTTGATATATTATGAAATACTTATTCACCCCGCACCCCGCACCCAGCCCCCCCCCCCCCCCCCCCCCCCCGCCCCCGCTTCCACCCCCCCCTTCTAAATATTTTTAAGAATTGGTATCAAATCGAGTCCTTCAAGTTATGGCTTAATCACTAAAAGGAGGATCCTGCAAAATGGGCAGCCAAGATGAAGTATTCTCAACCAAGCCACATCTATTCAATGGAACAAATTTCACATTTTGGAAAATAAGAATGAGATATTATCTAAGATCTCTTGGAATTTATGTCTGGGAAGAAGTAGAAAATGGTTATCAGTAACTTGGAGCCACCCAAATAGATGAAGAAGGAAATAAGAAATATTTAAACAATGCCAAAGTTGTCAACGTTATTCTGGGAGGTCTTGCAAAATCGGATTTTGTGAAGGTAATTCAGTATGAAACCATAAAGAAAATGTGGGAAAATTTGGTAAACATCTATTAAAGGGATACAAAGGTAAAAAGTGAAAAACTACAATCATATATAATTCGAGATGGAACTCTTAAGATGTATGAAGATGAAAGTGTTTCCATTTTTTTCCTCAAAGTAGATGAAGTAGTAAATACTATAAAATTTCTTGGTGATAAGTTTGAAGATTCTACAATTGTTAAAAAGATAGTAAGATTGCTAACTTCCAAGTTTAATTCTAAAGTTTCAAGGATTGAAGAAATGCAGGAATTGAGCTATTTATCCTAAGAAAGGATCCATGGGATACTGGTAACCTACGAAATGAGGACAAAAGGGGACCAATCTGAAGTCAGAGTAGTTATTTTCAAGGATACAAGCAAAGGAAACAAAAACAATAATCAAAGAGCACCAACTATATCTCAGATGAAGAAGAGGAAAACTTCATCATAAATCTACAGATAGGAACTAGAAAATCCATAGGAAATATCACATTTAAGTATTTTAACTGTGGAAGGGTTGGCCACTATGCTACTAAATATCCATACAAATATAATGTTGAAAATTTAAAGAATGTCTCTAAGAAAAATGCCAAAATAAATTTCACATAGAAGAAGATTTTCTATTTGCAAGAAGATGATGAATGTTCATTTAATGATGAGGTAGATAATGACTCTGACTCTAAGTTTTATTACAAGCTCCTCATGGCTCTTAATTATCAATTATAAAGTGAATCAAATATTTGTGATACAAATGATTTTATGGATGCATTGAGAAAAATTAGCAGGCTTAGAAATAAAAACAAAGATCAAGAAAAGGAAATCAAAGTGCATAAATAAAAAGAGAATAGTAATGTTGAAGAAATGACCCACTTAAAGGTTCACCTAGAAGAAGCTAAAAGAGTGGAGGAGGTACAAATGAAACATTTTCAATAGAAAGAGAAGCATTGTGAGAAGACTTACTCTTTAGAAAAATTTGGCTTAGTTATATATGTCAGGGATCAAGAGAACATGTGGCACGTTGACAGAGGCTGCTAAAGACACATGACAAGTGAAAAAAATAAACTTTTTCCTTTAATTAAGTTAAGAAATAAAATTTTTCCTTTGGTAATAATTCTCCTACTACTATAAAAGGAAAAGGATTTGTTGTGTTAAGAGGTAAAACCAAGGACCAAAATGTCTTGTTTGTAGATGGCTTAAAACATAATCTTCTAAGTTTCAGCCAAATGTGTTAAGAAGGACATGAAGTTATCTTCAAGTCCAAAGGATGTGTGGCCAAAGAATTGGAAACAAGGAAAGTTGTAATCAAAGAAACCAAAACTTTGGATAAAGTATATGCCTTAGAAGGTGACAGTGAACATTGATATCTGAGCAAGGCTGAAGAAGTTTGGTTATGGCACAAGTGGCTAGGACATCTCAGTTTCAATCAACTGGTTAAACTAAGCAAGAAGGGATTTGTTTGTAACATGCCAAATATTATTCCACTTGAAGATAGTATCTGCAAATCCTATCAATTCGGTAAGTACTCAAGGGTTAAATTCAAAGAAAAAGAATATTATTTAGAAAGACCCCTTGATTTGATCCATACAGACTTATGTGGACCAATGAAGAAGAAATCTCCTCGAGTTGAGCGATATTTTATGTTTTTAGTTTATGACTACGCTAGAATGTGTTGGGTTAGCTTGTTAAAATTCAAAGATGAGGTTTTTGAAAATTTTAAGATATTGAAGGCTTTGGTTGAAAATCAAATGGATCTAAAAATCAAATGCCTCGGGTATAATAAAGGGGGTGAATTCATATCAAATGAATTATTTTATTTACATGACTAGAATGGAATCAAAAGACAATTATATATTGCCAAAACTCCTTACCAAAATAGATTTGTTGAAAGAATGAATAGAATTGTTCGGCAAATGGCCTGTGCAATGGTTGATGAGTCAGGAGTGCCTCATAACTTTTTGGGAGAAGTAGTGCAAATAGTGTTCAACATAATTAATAAAGCTCATGTAATAGTTAACAGTGATAAGAGTCCATATGAATTATGGTATGGAATATTTGCATCAGTTAATTGTTTTAATATATTTGGAGTAAACTTTTATATCAAAATAAATAATGATAAACTTAGTTAATATGAACCAAGGGAAGATGAAGTCATTCTACTTGGATACTCGTCCAAAAGCAAGGGGTACAAATGTTAGAATAAAATATTTCACAAATTGTTGAATGTATAGATGTTACAATAGATGAAGGATCTGTATTCCCCAAAATACAAACAAAATCTTATGATGAACCTCCAAAAAACTAAATCAATGAGATTATACGGGAAGTAGAAGATGAAGCGTCAAAGAAAGAAGACAGAGAATAAAATTATCCATAAAAGACTCCATCCTTGTATGTGCACAAAAATCATCTTGAAAGTCAAATACTTGGTAATAGAGAGGCTAGTGTACAAACTAGAAGGTGGTTCATTGGTTCATCTAGTCATATAGATTTTTTATCTACAATTGAACCTCAAAATGTGCATCAGGCAAGTCAAAATGAATTTTGGATTAAATCCATTCATGAAGAACT
This sequence comes from Pinus albicaulis, assembly GCA_034641835.2. Classification (NCBI taxonomy): domain Eukaryota; kingdom Viridiplantae; phylum Streptophyta; class Pinopsida; order Pinales; family Pinaceae; genus Pinus; species Pinus albicaulis. The sequence goes on along the minus strand of CM076581.1, from coordinate 477,234,118 downwards.
TAACCAAATTGAAAAAAAAACATACTTGGGATCTGGTTCCAAGGCCATAGAATAAAAATGTAATATGAACCAAATGGATATTCAAGAACACGCTAAATGAATATGGAAAAGTGATCAGGAATAAGGCAGGTCTTATCCGCAAAGGGTATGAAAAATAGGAAGGGATATATTTTTAAGAAAACTTTGCACCAGTCGCTCAGCTCAAAGGCATCAGAATGTTTTGAGAATGTGCCAGCTTCCACAAATTTAAATTATATCAAATAGATGTTAAGTTTTCCTCCTTGAACGGGGATCTAGAAGAGGAGGTTTAAATTGAGCAACTTCAAGGATTTATCCTTGGAAATGACAAGGATCTTGTATGTAAACTCAAGAAATCCTTATAGGGGTTAAAGCAAGCTCCATGAGCTTGGTACTATAATCTTGACAAATATCTTCAGCAATAGGGATTCATGAAAGGATGAACAGATAGCAACTTGTATATCAAAGAAAACAATTAAAACTCTTGGTGGTAATTTTTTATGTTGATGACATCATATTTGGTAGAAATATTGACTCAGTGATTCAAGGGTTTGTAGTAGCCATGCAACATGAATTTGAAATTTCCCTAATTTTTTAACTAACCTTCTTTCTTAGATTATAGGTACATCAAACAAAGGATGCCATATTTCTTTCTCAAACAAAATATATCAAATATATCTTAAGGAAATTTAGGATGGACGATTGTCACACATGTAAGTACACCCATGGTAACAGGGTGTAATCTCAGCGAAGATGATAGATCCTCAAAAGCAAATCAATTTGAATATTAATATATGATTGATAGTTTACTCTATCTTAAAATAACTAGACTAGATATTATGCATGCAGTTGGCATAGTGGGACAGTTTCAAGAAAACCCTAAGGAGACTCATCTCAAAGAATTCAAAAGAATATTCAATTATCTACAGGGATATCCATACATTGGACTATGGCATCCAAAGAATATAGATTTTACTCTTCAATCATATACTCATGTAGATTGGGTTGGAAGCATTAACGATAGAAAAAGTACAAGTACCAGTGGTGGAGCCTTATTTGCAGGAAAATGCTTACTTTCTTAGTTCAACAAAAATCAGATCTTTATTTCCTTATCTACTATTGAAGCATAATACATTGCAAATTCAGCATGTTGTACACAATTTCTTTAGATGATTCAAGCTCTGCAGGATATTCAAGTTACCTATTCACAACCCATGTCTTTTTTTTATGGAAAAATTAGTGCCATTAGCATATCTAAAAAACATTTCATGCATTCTAAGACTAAGCACATCCCCATTAAATACCATTTTCTCAGAGAGAAAGTCTTGGATCATAAATTAAATTTGGAATATTTCCCTTCAAGTGAGAAAATTGCAAATCTAATTACCAAACGTCTTCCCCGTGACTCCTTTGAATATCTTCAACAATTCTTTGGGATAATCCCTACTTCCTCTCTTCCATAATCAACTCCAACAGATTTTTTGTACATTACCTCGGGGGATCACATGGCAGCAGCATAAAGAAGGCAGGGGTATCAATAAACACATCAACAAAATATGACTAGGTGTCATGAATTTAGGGGGAGGTCGTTGAATGATGATTTATCTTACATGGTAGTCTTCACTCATTCTTGTTTGTAACAACTTCATATATATTTTTCCTCCAGTTGTATATCATTAGATTTTTTATTAGATATTCTTTGGTTGGATAGTCCTTATCTATATTTTCATTATGTAAAGCACATATTTATGCAATATTGTAGACCTACATCATTTTTTAGGTCATCATGAGTCATACGGGGATTTATTGTTGTTTGTATCTCATTGATAATCCCTATATATCACTCATAAATACATGTAATTTTATTGTATCTCAATTGTTACTGGGATGTATGAATTCATTGGTTATTTTGTGGCCTCTTGTATATGGAAACGAGGAAAAGGAAATGGAAAAAGTTTTGAACAACAGCATGACAAAGATGTTTGAAGTCTATTGTAGCTTCGCTACATGTTCATGGGGATCTTGTTTAATAGAGAGGAAAGTGTGATGTATTCATAATTTCAGTATTGCTATTTTAAGGGAGATGCATGCATGAATTGAGCCACCCATTTCCCTTGATGTAAAAGGGGGATAATGGCACAACCACTAGCATAAACTAGAGAAGTGGCAAGTTAGCTTGTAGAGAAGAAGATCAGGTTTGTGGTTTAGGTTATAGGTTGACATCAACGTCAAAGGGGATAATGTTGGCATTGTGACAAGTTTGCATTGATATCAACTCCTGATGATGTCGTGGTTGTTATTGGTTGTTGTTTGTGTCTGAGGGCGAATTGTTGTTGTGGAAAATTTGCAGTGTTATCTCATGTGATGACGTGGTTGGAAAAATATTGTTGATATGGTCATTTTAAGTCATTGTATGGAATAATTTTAATATTTTTTAGCTCATTGTTAACCTCTCGATTTATTGATGTCTTGACTCAATCCATCATGATATAAACACAATTATTATTAAAGCCATGGTTTGTTGCTAAAAATGTAAACATAGTTGTCACTTCATCACGTCCAAGAAATTATAAATGCATTGATAATAAATGGAAATGGTCCAAGGGGTTGCACATTGCACATTGATAATTAATGGAAATGATCCAAGAGGTTGCACATTGCTTTGTTTCGTTTATTAAAGTACGGGCCACAATGGTTCCATATTTTTCTAAGAAACGATCTAGTCTAAGTTTGGTCATTTAAACATGTTTTAAGGTCAACTCGAAATACCATAAAATATTACCATTGGATCTTGCCCATGGTAACCATGAATCGATGTAATCTAGCCAATCCTCCGAAGATTATAAATATGATGTGATCAAACACTTCAGTTGTGCATTATGGATATTAATCACTCTAGTACTCTAGCGCAAGCGCCTAACCTTTTAGTTTTTGAATTTCTTGGCATTTCTCTAGCATAGGATCAAAATTTATTCAACGTTTGAAGTTTTTAGATATTTCTCTGGCTCAAGCACCCATTCCTTCACTTTTGAATTTCTTTATTTTGGCATAGGATTTTCATTTTATTCATTATTTGAAGTCTTTTTGTTTTTAACTGAAGGGTGAAAAAAAGATTCAAATCAACTATAAGGGCTGACCTTAGTCAACCCCCTTTTTTTTAGTGTGGGACAAATCGATCTGACCTCAGTCGAGCCCCTTGTTTTTCTAGTGTGAGACTAGTCGTCCCTGACCCTAGAAGGTTTTGTTACTCATTGTTCAAACTAAGCCATAGTTGGTCTCAACTCGCTGACCTCTGTCCCGACATCAAGAAATATTGTGGATTTTGGCATTTAATATTCAAAGAAATTTATGTGCCTAATGATCTTGGTCAAATCAAACTGGAATGTATTCATTAGAATTAGCTTAATCTGGACCTTTAGATATCATGGAAGTAAATCATTATGTCTTATATTCATAGAGTGGATCGAACCAATATATGAAGTATGCAGAGTGATTAAAACACCTATGTGAGACAGAGATGGACGAAAGTGCATAGATTTGTTGTGTTATTCTCCTATGACATTCTAATATTGTTGAACTGAAAGTGTTTGAGTGCAGGGGATGTATTTGCATGAATTTTTACAATGTTATGATGATTTTTATTTCAATTTTTCTTTGAGATAATAATATTTTCTATAGCAGGGATCGATGCCATAGTATCTTATGCAGTGACAAAGTATGGGCAATAGAGGTAATAAAGTAGTGGTTGTAGGAAATGCTCCTTTGGATATATATGTCTATGGTATGATGTATGATCAAAATTTTGATGACAAAGTTGTGGAATTGATGTCATGTTGATTTTGGTTTCATGTATCTTTTGTTAGTTGTTGAATGGGTATGAGAGTTGTTTGATAAACTGATTATATTGTAGAAAGTTTAAGTAAATTGATGAGCGGAGGTTATTGTTGTTGACTTTTTCTTGGTAATTAAAGTGTTTTTTCTATTAAATATCATTAGTACATTGATTTTAATTCAAATTGTTTTTGGGTATTTCACTGAAGCGGATATTATTGTTGAGAAGTTTAGTTTTTTTAGCATAAATTTTGTGTGGGTCTAGTATGAAAATGGGCGAAATGTGTCCTATAGTATTTTGAATTTGTTGCAGGTGGTTCCAGTGTGAAATATTCTTAAACAATATCCACAAGAGTCTAAGGGTTGGAGTCTTCAGTAATGGAGTGGTAGCTTCCTTTCGGTGGTGGCCACAGAATTTGATCACGGAGTGGTGGCTTCCTTCTAATAATAGCTATATAAATTAATGCATGTGATGGCCTTTAGTGGGTAGGAGCCTACACACTAGTAGTGGGCCAGTGTAAGATGTAAAAGACAAATTTTATATTAATAAAAAAGAAGACAAAGAAAACACCAGTGGTAGTTTTTCCCAATTGGGTTTTCCACCTAATATATGGTGTTTATGTATGCTTGATGGTGTTCTCATGTGCTTTCTAATGATTATTTGTTGAGTTTCTCATGATAGATAATGGTTGCTATTATATGTACATGTTTACATATATGTTATTGATTAATCATTGGTACAATTGAGAAAAGAAAAAACTGGGAAAAAGTTCAAATAGTACGAAATATTGATTCGCCCCCTTTCTCACTATTTCTGATAGTACTTTGAACTGATAAGAAATATCACTTTGACTAACCGTACTAGAATATGTGGGTAAGATGGATTCAAAAGCAAAAACCCTTCATCTAAATGGAAATTTCTAAAAAATAGTTGTTTTAAAAGAAGAAACACTAAGAACAAACTATGGATGTCAAAATAATGTCATTTTTAAAAAAGGCATAAAGGTAACCAAAGTGTCACATGTAGATAGAGGTTTTTCTATGCAATAATTAATGTGAAATGAGGTTTCCTAGTAAAGAGCAAAAAACAAAAAAATCCTTCTTTCTCTCATTTTGTTTATAAGTTCATTTATAGAAATGAGATATTTATTCATTAAACAACTCACTTTTATAAAATAAGTGAGAAATATTTTTACAATAAAATTACCTTATAAATTAAAGTTGCATGGAAAAAAAAACCTTAAAAAGAACATTAAAATTATTTTGTAGTAATACACTTTTATAAGATAGATGAAATTCATTTCTGGAGAAAGTTATGTGGTAAATTAAATTTGCATGAGCATCATCAAAAAGTAACTTAATGTAAAAAGATTTTGAACTCAAAACGTATTATTCAATCAAATCAATTTTAGGAAATGGATTAATACAAAATATATAATAAATGTTATGAAAGAGGGAGGATTTTTTTCGTTTCTTTACTTTTTTATTTTTTTATTCAAAATGCATGCTTAGCCCAAAAATCTTATTTCTATTTTTTAAAAAAATCAATATATTGGCATAAAAATTTTCAAATAATTAAATTCAAAACTTTATAGATCTCGATTAATATAACAAGAAAATGAAAGTTTTATATTTGTTTTTGGATCAATGGTGCCTCATAAAGCACTAAGCAAAGGGAATATGAAAAAAAAAAGTTTTCACCATGTTTCTGATTTTTCAAGATCACACAAGGCACATGGAAAAGATCATATGCGAACCAGAAAGGGTAGAAAACCATAACTATAAACAGAAAAGCAATACATTGACACATTAAACAAAAAATGTATTGAGACTTTATATATCCAACTCCGACAAAAATAGTTATATCTTCGGCAAATGAAAACCTTTTTTAGTGAAACAAATAGTGTTTTCAATTGAAAACAATGATTTGAAATTAATGTATGACTCTCTCAACCTAGAAATATATATATATATATATATATATATATATATATATATATATATATATATATATATATATATATATATATATAATTCCTTTGATGCATTTAATGATGCAGGTTCAAAATTTTGATCAACAATAGGAGTCTTTATACAAGCTTTGATACCATGTTTAACAAATGGGGTATTTCCACATAGGTTGAACAGCTTAAGCAATTACTTACACAAAATATATCCAAGACCAGTGCACTAGTGTATTACATGCTTAAAACTCTCAAAGAAGGAAATATTTCATAGCCACTACCAATGCAGCTACTTGAGGCAATATATTTATGTATAAGAATACAATTTTTAATATAAAATTCTCATGCTAAACCATCAAAAAATGATAGAGATCGTTGATTAATTGGGTGTTAAGCCATGGATCAATTTAGCTATTAGTAACAAGGATAATTTGAACCATCGAATCACTTTATGTTTAAACCATATCATGGCTGTCAAAATTACATAACTACAAATACATACTAAAGAAACACATTTCGCCTTATAACACATTAAACCAAATTAATTTTAAATCATTCCTAAATGTATAAATATCCTAACATCATATTCTCACTCAGTAACTTCTTCACCCATACATCCTACACAACTCTTACTAACTAATTCTCAACATCTTATTAATTAATTCTGAACATATTCGCCAGCTCAACTTAAAAGTGATTGTCAATATTATAACTACAATCCCACAAGTTTGGAAGACGTAATAATAGTGCAATGAAATTGAAAAATGCACTCAATATCCCCAACAGGATCAACAACATTAGGCTTTCCAACATAATTGAAAGGAAGTTCATGTTAACTTCAAAGTTCACATAGAATGCATAGTCATCAAAAACAACATGGAAATATCGAAGTAGGAAACTTGCAAGAATTATGGCCTAAATCATGAGATGAACAATCAATCGTTGTCAAAATAGTTTAGGAGTAAAATCAAATGGAGGCTCTTGGAAATGTGGTGGGATATATTTATATATAGGTTGATGGAATAGGAATTCAAGAACCAAAGCAAGGATCGAAGTTGCCATTGGGAGAAAGCAAAAGGAGAAGTGGCCAATGCCTGAGATTAGTAGAACATTACATGAATGGTATAAGCATATTCCAAATAATTGTTGGAATCCTAAGACTACTTGAAAAGCATATGATCTAAAACTAAAAAAAAAATCATTTAATAATAATTTACTTTGCATTCATCGACAACAAGGTTTTCCACCCTACAAGGATCATTTGGTGATTTTTTTATATATACAACTATATTCAAAATTAAAAATAATTCCTTCAAATAAAATTTAGTTTCCCTTCATACCTCACTCAAAAATGGGTTGAATCGATTATTTTCTATATATAACTATAATTAACATGTTGTCAATAAACCACCATACTCCCTAAACTCAATATCCCAGTTTTAAAGAAGTGTATTTGTTGGATTTTATCACTTAAACCAATGAATACCAAAATCTAATCAATCTAATTATATATTTTTAAATCAAAGGTCAATACCAAAGGGTTAATTTATTTCAGTCTTTCCCTATGTTGAGATTCAACAAGAAGATCCTAGTGAAAATTAATCACCTACACTAGGATGGAGCCTCAAGCTATTTTTAGGTGCATGTCTATTTATAGATGTATGTGAGAAATCTATTTATAGAATGCATGTCTACTATTATTATCCCTTAATATTAGTTGGACAATAAACTATATTCTATTCTCAATGAGCACTTGGAAATAGTTAACTGAAGTGGAAAATGCATTAGCTAAAGGAATTTCGAGTTAAGTGGTTGGTTGGTGGGACATGCAGGTTGACTTAGTTGTAACTAAGTGATTTGAAGCTGTAACGGAGTTGGAAGTGCAATTATGCAAGTTGTAAAGTTGTTTAACTCAATTAAGTGAGTTAAACTTAGTTGTGCTAGTTGTAACTGAAGATACACTAGTGAGAGAACAAGCGAATTAATTATTAATCAATTCACAATCAGTGATCTCACATGCAACTGAATATTTACTATTATTAACTGCATGCATGTCAAATCCATTGGAGACCCAGTTGAGTTCTAGGTGAAAGGGAAGTAAACTATCATTTGTGATATTATCCGGTTGCACACATGCAACCACACATACATTGGATGTGCCCATGAGGATTGTGTTGTCAAGGCAAGTAATATTGCATTCATTTAGGGATTGTTATCAGCAGGGATTGCGTAGTGGAGGCAGGTTTTCTGGAGACAATAAATTGGCTAAGTAACTTGCCAATTTTTGTATGATAGTGTGAGACAATTAGCTCATGTACTGAGAGCTCTTGGATTAGAGATTTGTATGTAATTGTTTCATGATCCATGATATAATATGCAATAGAAGATAGTGGGGTTTTTAGCTATAAACTTTCCCCGGTAAATTATCTGTGTTGTGTATGATTGATCTTTCTTCATGATATTGTAATTAGCGATTGTGTTTTAAATTTCTGCAAAGATTAGTAGAAGCGATTATGTGTTTAACAGTAGCACATTGTTAGATCGGGAGAATCCAGGACATACATGTATTTTGTATAATTTCTACACCCTATAGTCATGAATTTTGTAAAATTGATACAACACACGTGGAAGTTTAATGGCTCTTTTGTTTCTCTTTAAATATAGATATTAATGTTTGTTACTATGTCAAATTATATCGGCAACATTTATTACAAATTTATAAAATCGTTGTTGTTCGAAAAAAAAAATAGTTCACATTAAATCATTTAAGAAAAAACATTGTCAAAACCTCATTTGAAAAATTGACTGTTATAACAAGTTTCTTTCTCACTTTAATTCACAAGCCCAAAGAATATAGAATATCCATGTTTAAATTTGTGAAGAAAGATATTAACAATTAACTACTCTATGGAACATTCGTTTTTAAATTTTGTAATGTTTCCTTGAGAAGAAAGTTATTAACAAATAATTCATCTTCGTTCTCATATGTGGCCTTCTTAATTAGCGATGCAATTGGATTTTGGGTCCTTTTTTCATGGGACTTTCAATTAACAGATTACTTTAGCATCTTATCATATAGGTTTTCTCACATTGATGTGGTGTTTAATCTAGTCAATTTTTATGTGTTTTTGATGATTTTATTCACACTTTTGGACCATACTGACACTTAGTTAATCATTGAGTTGTTCTATCAATTTATGAGAAACCACACTAAGATGTGTGTACCAATCAATTATGTTGCAAGAGAAGTAAGGAAATCATATGTGGTAATCTACACATATTATTCTTGAAATTTCAGAGAACCCGTCTACCAAATATTGTCTAGGCTAATTGGTATTTGTGAAGTGCACATTGTTGAAAGTTGTCATTGATGTCAAATATTGTCCGAATGAAGGAGAAATTTACATATGCAAATAGCATATTTTGAAATATTAGTTTTGGACTTTTTATGCCACACTTGGATACCCTATATTCGAATGCATTTTTACTTCATTTACCTAGCTCAAATAGAACCATAACATATATGGTTAGAAAGCTTATTCCAGAACCTTTCCAACATATTGTAACAAACAATAACCCCCCATTTTGTATTTAACCATAATAATAATAATAAACCCTTTTTAAATTTTAACTTATATTTTTCTTTCATTGAAATTTTAGCCTTTAAAAACCCAAAAACACTTTAAAATTCTATACTTTTTACTAATATATAACCTGAGGGTTAAATAATCATCACAACCATGATTTTATATATTAATAAACTATATAAATAAATAAGACCTCAAGCACAGACCAATTTGACCGAAACAATTCACAACAGCCTTCGTATAAAACAAAACTTAGACTATTCGATAATGTCACTCAAATGATTACCTTTTTGCTTGACACAATAGAGCCCGGAGGTCTTTCCCTATAGCATTCACGAGCAACTCCTTTCATTTCATCCAGGAATTACCTTATGGGGTGATACAAACTATACACATCAACTTCATGCGGGCCCCCTCATCCACGTGGCATACTCATCATTTCCCCATTCTCGTCTTTGTTCCATTATCCTGACACCTCATCCCATAATGACTTTCCCCGAAGATTTCCTCTCGTCGCTCCATTAAAATGAGACAGGGACAAACTCTCGGGACAGCTCACCATTATACATGTGCATATGGGTCCACCCTCCCGCTTATGTTTCCACTATCCCAATGGGAATTCATATTCCCTCATTGCACCTAATCCCATAAGATTCTCCTCAGAAATTTCAATGTGCATACCTTATATTATCTTTGGGATTCCATTCCCGAGAAGAATCAACCTTCCACCTGGAATTTATATTAACCTGTTTATTTTCCCATTGAAACATCGTGCACTTCCTTTTCCACGTCACCTCAGAGCCATTCACCTCGGCGATATATTGAATCAATCTCCTTGTTTCCTCTGGGATTTTATTCTCGAGCTAACGTGAGAAGCCACGTAAAATGATGAGTCACCCCTTATCCTAGTTAAATCATGCCACCTATCTCCCATGAAAATCCATCGCATCCATTTGGTGAATTGATTATCACGCCCCAGAGTTTAATTTTCATCTCGCCACATTTCAAGCGTTCAAATTCTTGCATGCATGAGTTAGTGGTTTAAGAGTTGTATGCAAGTTGTATTAAATTGATGGGTTTTATTTCTATTGTCCTATGAAATGGAATTTTAACCCTGGTTTTCATTGTAACAGTGCAATACCTCTACGAGATCTGCTAAAATTGTCGATATGGTGAAAGGAAAAATAAAAGACCCTAGTTCAACAACCAACGGGGCTAACCCTCGAAGAAATTGATGAAAATTTACCAAATCTTTTTTTGTTCACTGATACCGTTTGCATGATAGATTCTAGAATTTCATCTTAGAATACAATGTATAGATTACTTGAGGAAACATTATGAGAAGAATAGGAAGACATAAGACCTACAATTGCAACCATTGCTCTAGGAGGCAATAAAAATTTTGAAGCAACACTCCAAAATGTTGCAAAATCTCACTTGCACAGGGTTGATGCCCGTATGAGACTTTTTCTCTACACCAATATGATTTGTTGAGAGGTTGAAAATGTTGATATCACAGAAAGAAAATTTGTCACTTCTCGTGACATGATAACTGGGTCTTTCAAGCCATAACAGGGTATGTATAAATTGTCTAAACTACATCTTGTGTATAATTCTCAATTTGTTAACAAATTTATGTAACATGAATGCAATAATACTGATGAAAAAAAAAAGCTTCCTAGTTTAATTAGAGAATGGAGGATAGATCAAAACAAACATAAAGAGCAATAATCACGCAAATATTCTATACAATCCCTAAGTCCCCCTTTCCCCTATGTTGCCTCTATGTTGTGTAGATTATTTGCTTACCAAAATGTCACAATTTCCATTGGATTAGGTCCCTCTCATCCATAAAGTAAATTGTGATCTGTAAACATTTCAATTGAGCCGAAACATTGTGATCTGTAAATTGTTGTGGATATTCCACTGGATAGTTCATCACAACGGATATGATAAAATGTAATTATAAATCCAAGATATACACTATTGCAGTTTTATTTCTCTTTGGATTTATATATTTTTATATTATTGTTAATATCATATGCATGCAAATTAAAATTATGCAAAAAATAGAGAACATCGTAAAAAAATATCACACACACACTTGACACAAGATATGACCTGGGAAACCCTTTCGAGAGAAAAACCCAACTAGAAGGTGTGACCACTTTGCTCTCTTTCTTTGAATAGAAATATGGTTGAGTATAAAAAAGTATGGTTTGTAGCATGTGGGTTTCTATGGTGCACAAATCCTCTTTTTTTTCTCTACCTATTAATCCTCTTGGATATTTTTTCTCAACTATGGAACAAATTCACTCAAAAGAATGAAACCTATTTTCCTCCTAGTGGCCGAGTTATAGCACAGCCTAATAGCCTACTAGTGGTTAAGCTTGACTGCCTCAACTATTAACCATAGCTACAATATAGATTCTTCTATAGTCTTATACACCATAATCATGTGTCTAGCCCTTTTTTCATGAATAATGGGGGATGACGTGGCATCCTCTCGAATTATGGTGGAAAACAGGAAGGTCAACTTCTGAGTGGAATAAATTTTGCATACAGACTCTGATTGGCATGACTCTTGCGTTGTTGGAAAGGTATTTGTGTATAGAATAGGAAAAAAAGTGTTTCCCTAGAGTGGAAAATTTTACCTCCAAAAAACATATTTTGATGCATCAAAACACTCTCGCAAGGTTTCATACCCCAATTTTCCAAACTGGGTCCCAATGGTAAAAATGGTCCCAAGAGTTGATTCCTCCACTTTTTCTGCTCTGAAAGCATCGAGATGGATGAAAAAAAATACAATGTTTCAATCTAGATCACACCTCCCCAACTTGGGAGGATTTTGGTCCCCAAAATCTTCTATTGAATGAGGTGAGAAATTTCTCCTCCATCTTCTCTTTGGTGTACCATTTAAATTTTCCTGGATTTTATCCTTCCAACCTAATCTGCCAAAGATCATGTACTGCCCATGTCTTGTAGTTATAGACCTCTTCTACAAAACTTTATATTCTTTAAACTTTTCTTGAGCATCTAGTGCCAAATCCTCCACAAAAAGTAGGACATTTTCCTCTTCTTGATCTAGCATGGAAGGCTCATAGAGTTTCAAATTCTCTACATTCATAACTAAGTAAATGTGCATATATTGTGGTAGACTAAGTTGATAGGAAATATCACCCACTTTTTCCAGTATCTCAAAGGGACCCTGCCTCAAATCCTTTATTTTCTTACCAAGCACCTAAAACCTCTCCTTGTTCAATTGTATCCATACTTTGTCTCCCACCTTGAATGAGTTATATGTCCTATGTTGATCATTCCTAGCCTTATATTTCTCATTTGACTTTTTTAGTGTGCCTTGACTAATATTCTCTATAAATTTCTCATCCCTCCAAGCATCTTTTGTAAGATCTTCCCTCACTCCTCCTTATTTTCCATATGCAATTTTTGAAGGTGAAGGAGAAAAATATCCAAAACAAGTTTCAAATGGGGAATTTCCTATAGAAGTGTGGATTGCTTTATTGTAAGAACATTGTATATATACCATATTTTCATCCTAGGTCTTCAGATGCTTCTGGTTTTTTCCCCTCAAAAGTTGCACTAAAATCTTGTTGATTAATTTTGTCTACCCATCTGTCTATGGATGGAATGTTGTAGATAATTTCAACTTTGTTTCCATCTTCTCCCATAATATAGTCCAAAATGCACTGATAAATATTGTTTCCTTGTCTGAAACGGTGCTCCATGGTGTACCAAATTACACCCAAACCTGTCCAAAGAACAAGTTTGTTTGTTCTTGCCCACTGATGGTTATTTTACAGGGCATCGGAACACACATCTTGTTGAACCTGTCAACTACCACAAACAAGTAGTCATGTCCCTTCCTGGTTGTTGGTAAACTTCCCACAAATTCCATGGAAATGTTTTCCCAAGGACGAGTGGGTATGGGTAAGGGATGATATAGACCCTTTTTCTTATTGTTATGTTTTTTTGTACAACAAATCATGCATCCTCTTATGAACCTAGCTACTTGCTCTTGCATCTTGGGCCAATACACATACCTTTGCAATTTGGTCGCAGTCTTCCCTACACCAAAGTGCCCTGCAACCTAGGAGGTGTGAGCCTCTCTAATCGGATGTAATATCTCACCTTTAGGAACACATAGCTTGTCCAACTTGTAGAGTAACCCATCTTGGAGATGGTATTCAATGGTTTTTTCTCCATCGTGCACATGAATCTAACTCTGCAACTATTGAAACACCTCCTTAAAGTCCTCATCCTCTTAATATGCCTCTCTATATGCATCATGGGTGAATGGATCCATGTGCATAAGAGTTCCCAAAATTGTGATCTTGGATGTGGGTATACTTGAGAGCATGTCGACCAATTTGTTTGTGTTTCCCTTATTGCACTTTATCACCAAATGAAACTGTTCTAGAAACCCCATCCACTTGTAATGCCTGGTCTGTTGCAGCTTCTTTGAGCTTGCAGGTACTATATTGGTTGGTGATCTCTATGGATTACTGTCTCCTTTCCCATCAAATAGTTCTTCCACTTCTTCACAACTTGCACCAAGTCATAGAGCTCCTTGTTGTAGGTAGGGTAGTTAACAACTACTCCATGATATACTTTAAAATGGTAGCATACAATCCTTCCTCCCTAACCACTCACATATTTCTATAATTCAAAGAGATGCTACAAGTTTGGTAATGCCAGAATTGGTGTTTAACTAATTTTCTTATTTAGCTCCTCGAAAGTCCTATGTTGACTCTTTCCCCACTGGAAACTCTTGCCACTTGTTGTTATGGCATGGAGAAGTGTTTCTACCACTAAAAATGAGGCTATGAATTTCCTCAGATATTTTAATACCCCAATGAAACTCTTGACCTCATAAAAGGTAGTAGGCACTAGTCATTTCATGATGGCCTCCATCTTGGCAGGATCTATCTTTAGCTCTCCTCCACCTATCACATACCCCATATACACCAAAGAATATTGTGCAAACTCACACTTTTTGATATTTTCTAGTAGTTGGTGCTTCTTTAATGTCTCCAGCACCTGCATCAAATGTGACATGTGCTCCTCCCAAGTATCACTATATACCAATATATCATCCAAATATGCAATAACAAATAAATCTATGAAAGGGCGCAATTCATCATTCTTGAATCTCATAAACGTAGTTAGTGCATTGCATAGGCCAAATTCCATGACTAACCACTCATAAAAACCTTGCATGGTTTTGGAGGAGGTCTTCGAGGTATCATCTCATTTGACTCAAACTTGTGATATCCATACTTTAAGTTCAGCTTGGTGAACTATTTTTCTTGTTGCATCTGATCTAGCAGATCATCTATTCTAGGTAGGGGGTACCTATTATTTCGCATGATTTTTTTCAATGCCCTATAATCTATACACATCCACCAATTCCTATCCTTCTTTGGCACAATGATGATGGGTGACTCACAAGGTGATGTAATCGGTCGAATGACACCATGTTCCAGCAGTTGCTACAACTACTTCTTCACCTCACTAGTTTGTATAACAGACTGCATGTATAGCCCAATGTTTGGAAATGGGGAGTCTGACAATAGTTGGATCTCGTGCTCCACTTCCCTCTTAGGTGGTAACTATTTAGGCTCTTGGAACATATCCCTATATTCATGTAGCAACTCTTCCAGTTGTTTTTTTTGTTTCTTAGTAAACCCCTTCGAGGATGCCTTGCCTATTACTAACTCTTCTACAGAATGAATTTCTCTTAAATATATATATATATATATATATATATATATATATATATATATATATATATATATATATATATATATATATATATATATCGTTTGTTAACAAGTCAATTTATCGCTTGGTCGGGTACCCTACAAAGAAATTTTTGACTTAATTTTATGTGCATTAATGGTGAACAATTTTCTGTCCTTGATGATTCGATATTGGTTAGCTCTCCGCATGAATATTGCATCTTGCATGTACACGTAGGGACTCCCAAACACAACTCCACATACATCAAGGGGAACCACATCTAGTTCTATTTCATCAATAAAATTAGCATTGATGGAAAATCTAATTTTGCACTATTTTTTTACCTTTAGCTTTGCATCCTTACTTACCCATCCCAATGGATATGGGCTTCGATAATCACGAACTTCCAACCCAAACTTCTTGACCAACTATGTTGCAATCATATGTGTCTGCGATCCTGATTCAAACAAAGAATCAATCTTGGTCTTCTTGACATGTATCTTATATGGAAGAGTTTGGTCATTTATTTCTATTCTTGTTGTTGAAGGTTACTCATATTCACCTCTTTTTTCACTGATGTACAGATGATCTTATCATCCACATCTTAGATACTTTCAATTTGGTTTCTTGAATCAATGGCCATGAGATTTTTCTTCTTATTGTCTATCTTTTTTTTCTTCGAGTTAAGATCTGGATGCAACTTCCAACACTTCTCCTTTTTATGACCGTCAATGTTGTAGTGGTTGCTTTGGTTGCTGAAATATTTGCACTATTGTGTTGTGGTTGTTGTATTTTTACCTTTTCCCCATTTCTGCTTCTTCTTCCCCTCCTTAGAAGTGTCTTTCTGCTCCTTCTTTGATCCACTTGATTGAGACTTCTTCAGGCCTATGTTCTCTAGGTATTGTGCCACTACACAAGTATCATCTACCGATTTTGGGCTTGAATGGCATCACTTTCTTCTATGTGTGGAAATGGAGAGCCCTCAAATACTAGAGTACATATGGGTTCTTTGGAGAGATACCCAGCATTATGTTTATCTTTCTAAACTCTGTAGTATGCTCTTGCACGCTTTGCTATGTCTTTTTCCTAAATTAGTTCCATCAGATCCATTGGTCCTACACAAATCGAATAAGGTAAAATTGTGACTTTATGATAATTTTAAATTCCTCCCATTTAGTCACTATAGGTTCTCCCTCCAACCTCAAGGTTTTTGTGTGGCTTTCCCACCAAGTCTGGGCATGGACCTCTAATTTCATCTCGTGTAAATGAAATCTTATGTTCTTCCTCAATTTGATGGACACTGAAATACACTTTCAGTTGTTGCAACCAATGATTTAGCTTCAAATCATCGATCTCTCCATGTTATGGCTTGATATCAACCTTTTCTTCCATTTTAAATAGGGTTTGTGATTGATTCATGGTACTCGAACTAGGTTGATATTTTCTCAGTTCTTTATTTGGTTGGTTCTTTGTTTATTCCTGATCTCCTAATCCCCCTTATGATTTTTCCTCTACATTTGAACCCCCATCTTCTTCAAATATCCTAACCTTATTTCTCAGGGCCGCCATGAGGATATTTACATTACAATTTATATCAACGACTTTTTGTTCCAGCCATGAAAACCTCTCCTTTGTAGGAACAAGACGGTTATTTACAAATTCGTTAGCCATGATTATGGATTTATAATTTTTTGCATAGACGATCTAGATCCCCTACAAATCTCCACAATACACCCAAATAAAAATTCTCTGATACCAATATGATCTATAAACTACCATGGATATTCCACTAGAAATTTCATCACAACAAATCTTATAAAATATACTTAAAAATCCAAGATATACACTATTACAGTTTTATTTCTCTTTGGATTTATATATTTGTCGATTTATGTTAGTAACATATGCATGAAAATTAAAATTATGCATAAAATAGAGAACAATGTAAAAAAATCTACCACACACATTTGACACAAGATATGACATGGGAAACCCTTTTGGGAGAAAAAACTAGCTGGAAGGTGAGGTCACTCCACTCTCTTTCTTTGAATGCAAATATTATTGCAAGTAAAAAAAATTATGGCATGTGGTCCGTGGGCTGCTATAGTGCACAAATACTCTATGTTTTTTCTATCCCCTATCCCTCTTGGCTATTTTTTCTTAGCTATGGAATAAATTCACTCAAAATAATGGAACCCCTTTTCTTCCTAGTGGCTCAATTATAACACAACCTGATAGCCTACTAGTGATTAGGCTTGACTACCTTAGCCCTTAAATAAAGTTACAATATAGAATCTTCTAAAGTCTCATACATCATAATCACATGGCTATCTCGTTTTTCATGAATAATGAGGGTTGACATGGCATCCTCTCAAATTGTGGTGGTGAAAATAGGAACATCAACTTCTTAGCAGCATAAATTTCACATGTAGAATTCGATTGGCATGATTTTTGCGCCATTGGAAAGGTTTTTGTGTGTAGAATAGGGAAAAAAATGGTGAGCTTAAGTGGCAAATTTTTACCCCAAAAAAATCATTTGATGCCTCAAAACACTACTCGAAGATTTCAAACCTCAATTTTTCAAATTGGATCCTGCTAGTAAAAATGGGTATGAGAGTTGACTCCTCCACTTTTTCCACTTTGAAAGCATTTAGATTTGTTATGAAACCAGCTCGAAAAATAGAAGAAAAGAGAGATCAACGCCTTAGAAATCAGCCACTTCAAGGGGGCAACCTCCTTTACATTACATAAATGAATAATTCTTGGATGATACAAATGACAAAACCTCATTTCTATATATAGGAGTCCATGGGGTCACAATATAATCCTAGCCGACCTAACAATAATAATGTAAGGGTACAATAATAACAATATGGGGGTTACAGGGGTACAACAATAACAATAATAGGGCCACACTGATAACAATAAGGGGATACACTAGTATTATAGCAACCTAACAAGCCCCTCTCCTTCAAACAAGTGTTTCCCTCAACGCTTGATTATTTCTGAATGCTTCTGTATAAATTTCTCATCCTCCCATGTGGAATATTCAACGGGTAAGTTCTTCCACTTTTGTAGTTTTCGAGTTCTTGTTTCTGTGACTACTTCAGAACTTCTTTTGCTACGATGTTGATCTTCTTGTTGTTTCATTTGATTCTGCACCAAAGTTAGGTTATCCTTTGAGAGTTGGAGAACTTGTTGTTGATGCTTGATGTGATCTTCCACTACTTTATCATCCATATTATATTTCATTTTATGCTTCAAATTGTCCAACTTAGCCTCCATTTTTTATTTTAAACCATTTATGTCATCTTTTATTGCTTTTGTAAGATCAAAATTTGTTGCACTTGGTACCGGAATTTTGATATCTCATACTGCAATTCTTCCTCTTCATGCGTCATAGTAGAGATTTCTAAGGGCTTAATGGGTGTGGAATTATTTTTGGGAGGCATTATAGAACCCAATACTGATCAAAATGCTTCAATATTCCCTTGGAATCACTTCAAACTTCTTTTTCAAACAAACGTTATGAAATTTTAAAAAACAAATAGACACCTTTTTTCTTGATTTTTAGGAGGTCGATATTAAACCTGAATTATCTCTATGATTTCGGATCTTCAGTATCTAAAATTTGGTCCTGTAGTAGCCCTCTTAGTCTTATTTCCAATGCCACAAGTCTGACTTGATTTGGATACTTCAATACAAAGTTATGCCCAATCACCCACAATGAACTAATTATGGAGTGGTTCAGTAGAGCGAAATTGTACGGTGTGCCACGTATCACTTTTTCCTCCTTAGGAACTAAAATTGATATACGGGAAACTACAGTCTGTTTGATTTCGACCACTTTTTACAGAATTCCAATCCGATGCTCAGAGAGAGAGTTATGACGATTTTCCCAAGGTCACCTCTTTTAGATGAAATTCGGGAGCCTAAAACAACCCTAACTTCCATAGATCATATCTACGAAAATATTATGAACCAAGATTTGAAATGTCTACACTACGTTCCTCAGGATTTTCGCTTCTCGTGGTAAAAATTTCAGCTTTTGAACCTTCGTAAAAAAAACGTTATAGATAAAATGCCACGATGCCCTGTTTGGAGCAGCAAAACCCTAGAATCCAAAGCTCTAAAACCAAATGTTATGAAACCAGCTCCAAAAATAGAAGAAAAGAGAGATCAACACCTTAGAGATTAGCCACTTCGAGGGGGAAACCTCCTTTACATTACATAAATGAACAATTCTTGGATGATACAAATGACAAAACCTCCTTTCTATATATAGGAGTCCATGGGGTCATAATATAATCCTTGTCGACCTAACAATAATAATGTAAGGCCACAATAATAACAATATTGGGGTTATGGGGTACAACAATAACAATAAGGGGGCTACATTAACAACAATTAGGGGATACACTAGTATTATAGTGACCTAACAAGATAGATTTCAAACGATTTAATGATCCAATATAGATCGTGTTGTCTGATAATAGCTCCAAAAATATCTCTATTTTTGCATCAAACATGTGTCCACCCACAACCCACCCTTTTGTATCTCAGATTTCATAATGGATGTCATATGTTTCTCTTTGTATTTTCTAGCAATGGGTTGGAAATGACACTTTTTGACCCTATGCTTATCCACATTTATCATATTAAATTGTGGGAATACAATTTTTTTGACCAATTTTACCAAATCTACCAACTCGTTATGATTCATAAATATCAAGCAATTTTTGGTTCTAAAATTCCCGATATCGTTATGGATTGTTTGTTAAGAATTAGAGATAGGTTCTCGAAAGAAATTTTTACTTATATCAGGGTTTGGGGAAGCTACAGTACTCCACATATTTTTCCTTTTTTTATTCAAAATAAGCTTTTATGCAAAGAAGTTTCTCACTAAACAATAGGGACGGGATAGCCCTTGAATTAAAGAAAGCTTCCAAAATAGTCTGGCCCAATTCCCTTTGAAAATTGGTATCTATACGCTACAGAATTATACTCATGCTACAAAATATTTAAATCCCTTCTATGTTTTAAAATTGGCTACTATTCCTACAAAATTTCATGAACCTACCAAGTTAATCAATAGAATAACTACTGGTGCAAACATTAGGAGATATGTCCATGAGACTAATCATTATAATGAAATATTTTCTGGAGCCTCTTCTTATCTACTTGTCTGCAATAAAGCTAGACAATTACCTCTAGAAACCTATCAGCATTTTCTAGTCTTTCGAGACACAAGGTCTCCTTTTCCACCAAATCTGTTACAATTTCCAGAGGAAGGTATATCAGTAAAATTTGTAGGTGCTTCAACATAGAAATTTACTCCATAACCAATTATACATGTTTAGATTCCTTCTCTTGAGTCTCGGGAGAAAGTAACTTGAGAATGGATTAGTGATATTGTTAAGGATTGGAAAATGTTTGAAGATATTACTTTAGATCATGTTAAGCAAGTAAAATAAACAACCATGCCTAAAATAAGTGTTAAAACTTCAATTGGACAATAATAAGTTATTGCCTCAACTAATGCCTCTAAGAATTATCTTGTAGAACCAAGTGTTATTGCTAAAGCACCTATTAGTTCTTGGCCTAGTGTGGATACAACTCCAGCCTCTCCTAATCCTATTATTTAGTTGGATCTTGAATAAATAACACCTATCGAAGTATTCTATAGTCCAAATCTCAACTTCATTCTTAAAAAGAGAAAAAGAGAGAGAGAGAAGACAGTTGAGACACAAGTTTTGAAAACAGCTACTGCCCTACCAGCAACTCCCTAGGAGGTAATTTGGGAAGGTACATCGGCAGCACCTAATGAGAAATTTGAATTATTGTCCCAATATGCAAGGGCTTATGATTTTACTAGTATGGACAAAGCAACAAAATTCAGGGAACTTATCAAGAAAAAATATGAAAGGATACATCAGCTGGAACAACACTCTTCACAGGATGAAGTTCAAATGCAAGCTCAAATTTCCTTGGTCATAAGCCAATATGAGTACGCAGTTAAACAAAAGGATGTAAAGATAACTAAATGGCAGGAGAAGATAAATCAAATTGAGGTGAATGTTTTAGATCTTGTTAAATTTAAGCATGAAGTTCATCGCTTAAATCAGTAGTTTCAGCATGAGAAACATATTTTTTGTAACAAATTAGGCACAATATAGGCTCAGGAAAAATTGGTCAATTCTTTTCTTGATGATGTGATTAATATTTAAAACGGTATGATGAAACCAAGCACAATCTCAATGATATTTTACAATGGAAATAAGATCTGAAAAGGTTCTTTCCAAACCTGCCCATAATTAATAAAATGAAAAAATCTAAAGTCCTTCATGTTTGGAAGACTAATATATGTTTGGTTAAGGAATTGGTAAAATATGTTGAAAGGATTTCTAATTATTTTATTCAATCTATCATTTACTCACTTAAGGAGGTGAAAATGTTACCAAGTAATTTAGAGGAAACTCTCCTAGAAGCAGAAGTATTGAAAGAAAAATGGAAAAATGACAGAACAAAGTCACATATGAGGTTTGAAAAATTTTCAAAGGTATATTTTGAGTTAACCTGGGAATTATTTATCAAACCTCATGGATAACTTCAAGTAAATATGGTCATCAATGAATAGGAAACTTAGTTACTACCATCCTTGCAAGTTCAAGTGTATAGTTGTCACGTGCGCATTAGACCTCACTCTCCTCTCGAGCTAGGTCATCTTCTAGAATTCTATCAGCAATGTAAAGCACCCACTGGCTCTTCACCAACAATTTTTCCTCTAAGTTTAAAATTTCATTTTAGTTTTAAAAGTTGCGACAAAAATATGTTTTTCTCAAGCTTGTTTTTGCGTTAGTTGAGATAATTTCAAAGATGTGACTATTTTCCTCTCTTATTTGAAAAATTATTTAAACCAATTTCGAGCCTGGGGACAAGAGTTCACAAATTTTGAAAGAGAAGTCCCAGTTGCACTTTTGTATGAGTTTCTTTTCTAATATAATTTGAACCAATCTGTATTCCATGTCTTAGAGAAACGGAGCAGAATTGGTACTATTAGTGATTTTTCCTTGTTTATATTTTTTATTGGAATCGTTTGAATTTATTCATATTTATAAGTGACCAATTTAATAATTTATTTATGTCTTATTGTAACTTCCATTTGTAAACATAATAATTCGATATTATATGTGGATTTTGTTCATATAAAAATTCAATTCACTATTTAATCGAATTTTCTATCATTTATAGTATGTTTTAATTAAACGATTTAACGAAGAGATATACATCTCTAGTAATTGAGTTACCTTTCATTTCACATATGAAATTTTACTCGGGTTTATATTAAATGATATAGTTTAGTTAGATTTTATTTATTTTTCTTTAGTCTTTCCTTAGAATCATTATCTCGTTTTCTACATTTTTCTTTTAATTCATATATCCTTAAGCTCCCATCCATTGCAGCAAATTTCATATAGGTAACTGGACCCAATTTGTAACCAGTCATAATTACCATCCTAAACGGATAAGGTCCTAATTGGGGCTCTGGCCAGGTGATATCCCCAATGTTGATAAGGTCATTTTTTTCCATCAACACAACAGTATATGTCACTCCCTGTAACTCCTCGTGGTTGAGGAGAAACTATTCTTTGAATATTCACTATACATTCTACCAATTACACAAGCCATTCCAGCCAATAAACAAGTTGTCCTAGTTAGACCCCAAATGAAATATAATTAGGTGTGAGAAGGATCATTTTAGGTCACTAACTCAAGCAAGTTCATCTATGTTCAAACAAGCGAAGAAAACGAGTTATGAGGTTCATACCTCATGAACCATATGTTGGAGATACTGAGAGGGGGTGAATTAGTATTTCACTTCAATTAGTTAATTTTAACTTCACAGAGCCTTAATTATTATTAACATTAGTTCAAAAAAATCAATTAAAAACACCATTCAATAATGAAAAATCATAGAAGACAATACATAATATATTTTTAGGTGGAACCCCTTCTAGGAGAAAAACCACCAAACGCTTCTTAATATAATTTTTTAAAGATTACATCAATAGGAAGCTCCAACTGAAAGGACACTCCAACTCCCTGGTTTACAAGATCCAACTGTAAGGACACTCTAATGCCCTATTTTATCAACTTCAACTAGAAGGATGCTCTAATGCCTTGGTTTATTAGCTTCAACTGGAAGGACACTCCAATGCCCTGGTTTTATCAGCTTCGACTAAAAGGATGTTCCAACACCCTACACAAGTTATAACCTTCCCTAGCACCACCCTTCCACCCTAAAGTGTTTTCAGGCTCCAACTTGAAGGAAACTCCAATATCCGCCTTGCACACCCTGTCACCCTAAAAATAAAAGATAAAGAACAAATAGATTACTCTATATTACTTCTAATACACTGATATCCATACTATTATTGTATTTCCTTTGCTCTTTTCATCACTACCATAGTATTACGTAAACACCACTAATGACATTGTTGACTCATGGTCATTACCAGTTGATAAAAAAATTTCTTAGCATAAACAACTCAGCCATGTACAATCCTTGTCCCAACAACTCTATTTAAAAAAAAAAATCTATAAAAACATGGTATATTTAGTTTAGGCATAAACCTTAGCACAACATAATAGTATTATTCCAATACCATAGATGTGTTATAACAATTATAACACTATGCAACAACTCTAGTCATGTTTAGCACACTACTTAAAACATGAATTATAATCTCGGCTACAATATCAATTATTCTCTGCTCACCACACATTTCATGAAATTTTCAAACCCTAGTAACATGCATGTACTAATAATATCATACTATGCAACATATTCTCAACAAATTCTCATACAGCCATACCCTCAAAACATAATAGCAATATTTTCACCATAGACTCGAGATCATCAGCAACATGGCCTCTCATTTTGCCATTCAAACATTAGTTATACATTACAGATCTTATGTCAATATAAGGCTCAATGTCTTAGCCTTTTATTTTCTGTCATAACCTAAGTATGTTTTCATTATACTCAAATAAGTACCAACAATGACACACTAGCAAAAGCATATTTGATACAAATATTGGCAGAAAAATTATGAACTTGCACAATCATACCAATGCTTTGTTGTCCTTAGCAACTTCAACTCAAAATTATAATCATAAACTCTAATCAATACTTTTCCCTAACATTACATATTCATTATGATCATCTCTCACGATATCTACTCAAATTTCATGCACTCGGTACAATTTTTCCCTCATTTATACTATACAGTTATTGCCAATGTGTAGGCCCTTTATTCATACTTTAGACATAGGCTACCAAAACGTTTTGTCTAGGTTCTCTTGGCTTTGATACATAAGAAGCCACTCATATTAATAGTTGTTTCAACATTTTGAAAAAATTTCACTGGCATTTTTCTCCATACAAAGTTTTCAACGTGCCATTAGATCAATGTGTTTACACATAGCTCATTCAAATATGCCTTCAACGTGATTCTTGTAATCAATGGATGAATGAAAAATAAGTTTAGCCTTTTATATTATTAATTGGTCCTTAATTTGATCAATGATAGTATAGCTAATGTCTCCTAAACATTATGGTAAAATTGACCTCAAAGGATTCTAGAAACATTATTATATTAGTCTGCCAATGATGAATATTTGCTACAAATGTGTCCAATAGAAGAGTAACCCACTAAACCCCTAATCAAACTGAAGATTCCACAATAGTAAGATGTAAATGGTACAAATATTCAAATATACTTCAAGGATATTTTATTTATAGGGCTTCACCAAGTAGCTTGTAATAGGGTTTTCATAAAGCTTGAAATTAACGCCAAAATGTCAACAAGGAGGATCCTTTGTGAAAAAATTGCCTCTAAAATTTACACTAGATTTTGCTTCAAAAAGGATCTTGAATTTACCTTAGATCGGGCCTCTAATCTAGTTCAATGAAGTCTTCTTGATTTCCTGAAATCACAATAAATATTTCCACAACTCTTTGTAAAATATGCCTCATGAAATGATAGTGAGAGCCTTAGAGAAGTAAGTTGAATTCAATACTCAGCCACAGAATTTCAGGGATCTAGGTCAAACATATAGCTATTGAAATACCATTAACACAATTTGCACAATGTCACGTATCTACCCCAAAAAATGCTACAAATAATTTAGACAAATCATACCATAGGTTTCGAGTCAAGCTTGGATCATAATCGTTCATCAATAGAGTCTTAATGATTGAAATACACCTCATATCTAGGCTAAAGATGTATGTTGCACAAAATTGATCAAAAATATTGAATATCAATGTTCTACAGAACTCATCAATGGCATCAAGAGGCTGAAATATATAATCACAAAGATTTCATGAGTTGATTAAAAGAGTCGAATATATTTCCATATAGATGCCACTATACAAACCTGAAGGAGACTGAATGTTTGTGCTAACAAACTAATCAAAAAAGGTTGAATATCTTGCCACAGTAATATTTGTGAAAAGGGTTGAATTCAGGCCTTGGATATATGTGCATGAAATTGAACAACCTTAGATAAAATCTCATATTTTCTTCAGAAAAATGTCTCAGAATTGCCTCAGAAAAGGTCGAATGGACTCAGAAGGTGCTTATTACCCTATTGGATAAACAGAACCAAAACATTAAAATTAAACCAAAATCCTTTCTTCAATCTCCAACCTTTTGCTTCAGATGTGCTTGACTACTCAAGGCCACAGAGCTAACTCAGATAATGATGTTAAAAATGCTTTCTTTTGTGGAGTAATTGAGCTTCCTTTTTATAGTTAAAGAGGAGGATATTTTTAATGGAGATGACATGTGCAAAAAGGAAGGAAGCTCACTTGTAAATAAAATTTGAATTTTTAAAAATTGATATCTAGAGCCAAAAACCCCAATTAACAATAGGGTTGAATTATCCTTTAATTATTAAATAATATGCCCTTGATATAATTCTATTTTGCAACTAAGTTTGACCTCAACAAATATCTAAATAATGCCTTCAACAAAAATTATTATTGGCCTTAAATATTCAACCAATTGTTGAACTACCACATCATCTTATGTTGGGGATTTTGACCATATCTTCGGGGCTTAAACTTTGAACAGACATATCTCCTCAATCGTGAGGAGTTATGAGGTGCGTTATATACCATTGGAATCGGTGTGATGAGGAGAATCCAAGGATGATGGTTTCTCAATCAAAACCAGAGTCATTTTCATCCATTTTCCTCAAAACGTGTGGGAAATCTAGGGCTTCCCTTTCTCTCTTCCAAGTCTTCTTGTCAATTGGAGCTTCCAATCAATGAAAACCAGAAAAATATCAAGATAATTCAAGTATCGACGTTGGCATCAATGACAACAACATTCAACAATATCCCCATTTTTCGATGATGGAAATACACATACTCCCCCTATGATTATTGCTCCCGCTTTCTTCATGATTTTTATATTCTTCTCCTAATTTCTCTCCCCCTTTGACATCAATGGAAAAATGTTATTCCCACTGAAGAGATACCTTATTCTCTCTTCTTGCAATGGACTGCCTTTCTCCCCCTGACATGTTATGCCTTTCACAACTTGCCACAGTTGATTCTACGAGACCTTCTGTAATATTTTCCATGACTTGGTTGTTTCTCTACTGAACAAAAAGCTGAAAAAATTAATATGGAAACATCTTCCCATCTACCATATGACAACCTATTGAAGGATAGATCTTCAAATCTACAACCACTTCTACATAGACTCCTCGTCTTCAACATTCATAGGTCAAGGAATCAACAAGTTGTATTCCTTAGAATAACATGTAAATCAACTTTGCATCCAGATCATCCTAATCATCAACTTCTTCCATTGTAGATTCATCATGACCGTGCAACTTCACAAATCCTGAGAGCATGAATACTGATATTTTTTCATTTTCCTGGTCTTCTTGATTTTTTTTCTTCTCCAAATCTTCTTGTATCTAATATTAGAATTTTTCCTCATGGAAGATTCTATCATGTATCTACAATCATGAGCTATATGTACATAGTTATGGAATTTCAATAATTCTACATGATACCTTAATAACGGCAACTGAAATATAATTTCTCCTGACGAAGTCATTTTTATATATGTCTTGAGTTCCAACAGCCTTTCTTCTAAGGTTTTGATAAAGTCTTTGATAATCATCCTTGTCATAAGGTTTACAATCCCTAGCCTTATGTCCAAATTTAGTACATGCAAAACAATAACTATTAAACATGTTATGGTACCTAGATAGAATGGCTTTCCCTGATGATCTCCTAAATACATTCTTTCTTGGAGGAGGATCAATCCGTTGATGCTCTTTTTCCCTGATTACCTCAGCATAACTTTTTGGAGCAACATCACTTTGATTTTAACTTTGAGGGATATTAATATAAAACTTCTCATCGATCTTACTTTGTGGGGGCTTTTAGCTAGTGCCTTCATTTCATGGTTCCTTACCTACTTATTTTGCCTTCATATTCAACTGAGAAATTTCTTTATCTTTATTATAATTGACATTATTCTTCCTTTCATCATCCAACAATTTATCCTTCCACCATCCTTTGTGGTTATTTTTCCTTTATTACCTCAGCATGACTTCTTGTAGCAACATCACTTCAATTTTACCTTTGATTGATATTTCTATCAGCCTTCTCATCAATCTTGCTCTGTGGGGGCTTGTAGCTTGTGCCTATTGAATATTGTAACTAGGTTCGGTCTTCATAAATTGTATTTGATTAAATATTTATTGTACTTGTCAAAAGAATAAAGAAAATAATTTTATATTATTATTAAATGACTTATTAAAGCATGGATTTCATGCTTGGGTCATATTATTTTAGGTAAAATTCCCCATTGTGGGCTTCTAGGTTTTATTCTAAGTTTGTAGTGTCATTGCATATTTAAATTGAATCGTACTGGGCTTTTGAATCATACAATTAGGTCAAGTATTGAGTCAAATATTATTTATGGAGCCTCCACATCAAGTTGGACTTCAAGTGATCAAGTTTGCCTCAAGTCCGGTAATTTGAACCCATCATAATCCTATAAATACAGGGAGATCAAATTCATTTTGAGGCATCTCCCTCACATGGAAAAATTCAATATCATTTACTACATCAAGGAAAAGTGTGAAGTGAAGGAAAGGGTCAATTTGATTATGGTTTTGGGAAAGCTAATATATTGTAAGAAAATCGAAATTTTGGTTCTACCCTCTCTCTCACGTGCTATAATTTGGAAGATCAAATTCTCTAAGTATTTTGATGCTTCATTTGTTGCATCAATTGCTGCCAACTGCTGCTGCCAAACAAAGAATAGGTTGAAGTTTATTTTGTTGAATTTTGTTGCCTTGAGAATTTGTATTGGGTAAAAATCGAACTCCCATAAGCTAGATTAAAGTATTTCCCTCAAGATCTAAGTTCCAAAAGAAAGGTTGAAGTTCCAGGTTGAAGAAATTGCTCCATAGTGCTACTATTGTTGGTGTTGCTGCTAGATTAAGGAAGGATTAAAACGAAGGTTGACTTGGTGTGGAGGAAGTCCAAGTCAAGGTCTAGATTCTCAATAAATACTATTGAAAGAATAATTAATGACTGGGTTTTCCCCAAGAGTGGGGTTTTTCCTTGCCTGTTGGCCTACATCTGGTGTCCTTGATCTATGTGTATTTGCTTTGATATTTGCTTGATGAAATAAGAAGAAAATAATAATAACTAAATAATATCACAAGTAAATAATCAATAATAATATAATATTTCTTCCATTTTGATTCTCTAACATGGTTTCGGATATTTGGTGAAAGAAGAAGGAAAAGTCAGTCTCGAGGATTTGATCAAGGAGACATAATAAGCTCACTAGAGAAAACTCTTTAAGGAAATAAGTCTTCACTACCTTCAAGGAATATTTCTAGCACTATCAAGGGATAGAAAAATATTTATGGAGCTTCAAACTATAGACCTTGCAAAACTATGATTGACCTCCTCCTTGAAAATAACAAGGTCTTAGACTTGGTAAAGGGAAAATTGAAGAAGCCCAAAGAAGAATCTATTGATGTTAATAAGGTAAAATTCAGAGAATTGGAATTAGTGGCTATGAATTTGATGGTTGAAGGCATAAAGTAAAACCTTTTCCCCTTCATAGAAAACATTTATCATGCCCAGGAAATGCATGATGCCTTTTTAAAACTATTTACCATCAAGAATATTGGAAAAGTGGCAAGCCTAAAAAATGAGCTAAGGACTACTAATATGACCAAGGAGGATATTATGTCCACTTTCTTTGTGAAGATAGCATGAATAAGAGATGGTATTCATGTCATTGATGAAATGGTCACATATAAAGAACTTGTGATCACAGCCATTCTAGGGCTACCACCTACTTGGGGTGCATTTTCTTCAGGTCTCAACAGCTAGAAAGAAACTCCCACCTTTGAGGAACTATGGACATTCTGC
Organism: Pinus albicaulis; assembly: GCA_034641835.2. Classification (NCBI taxonomy): domain Eukaryota; kingdom Viridiplantae; phylum Streptophyta; class Pinopsida; order Pinales; family Pinaceae; genus Pinus; species Pinus albicaulis. Next base: position 477,204,470 of record CM076581.1, on the reverse strand, counting down.
ACTCAAGAAGAGTTAAGAATATCAATGGTATCCAACAATGAATAAGTCTCAAATTCTTATGTTTCTCATCACAAGGGAAACTTCAAGAAGAAATGGCCAAGGAATAATGTTGATATGTCCAAGATTGAATGCTATCATTTTCACAAAATGGGGAATTATAGAAGTGAGTGCCACGAAAATCCTAGAAGTAACAAAAGAGATAGATATCGTGAAAATGTGGTTGAATAAGTATCCTCTCCCAAGAGAGCAAAGCCCGAAGAGGATAAGGGAATTACATTACTAAGCCCCTTTATCCTAGCCTTAGATATTTAATTTGTATATTCTATGTTTAGTTATAGGTTTAACATATTTTTGGAAAGACATTTTTCTTTTTTTATAAGTTTTTAGGTTTCCCTCAAATATTTGGAGGTAACCCACAATAACTCCTCAAGATAAGTATATCATTCCCTCTCTAGTTGTTTTCATGTACTTATTTAAAAATTTTATTATATTAAATACTAATCACATGTCTACCTCTATTTCATTGCCTAGGAATTAACCTCCTGAATGCTCAAGAATTATGGAAGAAAGCCTCAAGTATTAAGAGGGAAGCCCTCACTAGCCTATATCATTGGAATTGAAAAGGTTTGTCAAAAAATCAAAGGTATGTATTATATTATAAAGTCTTGTTATTATTTTTGGTATATCGATTCTACATCACTAACTATTGTTGTGTTTAGCTCTCATGAATCTTAAAATATTATTGTTTGGGATGATTCATCATATGATGAATATACCCACATTATACATCTTTGATTGTTTGCATAAAATTAACCCTAAAAGGTTCTCCGGAAAACCCTAACCTAAGGGTATGTTGATAATGTGTAAAACCCTAAACCTACTTATGGATATTAATGAAGAAATTTTTGTACTAATTGATATATTGATAATGTCGTGTTTGGGATTTGATATGATCATGGAAGCTCTAACTTATTACAGTTGAAATGATGTTGTTTTAAATCTCGAACCTTTGAATTCTTGATAGCATAATGGTTTTCTTTGACACGAACTGAAACCCTAAGTTTTGGTTAGGTCTACAAGAAAATTCCTTGTTATGAAAAGCCCTAGGAAGGAAACCCTAGGTATATATTTATTCAATTCCCTAGCTTAATCTAAGTAAGTGTATGTCTAATATTTTAATATCTTCTAATCATATGATATGCTTATGCATGATGAAAATCTCCTAGATATATGTGTTGATAAAAATTATAATGGTCATAAGTTCTAGGGTTTGGAATCAAGCTCTAGTCAAAGTTCAGAGTTCAAGGATGATGATTGAAGAGTCTAGGGTTTTACATCTAATCCCTAGTAATGATTAAATTCTCTAGTATTTGTATTCATCTGAATCTATATAATGTTTCCTGAGAATTTATAGATGAAAAAACTAGGTTTTACATCAAACCCTAGTAGAATTTACTTATGATGTGTTTGTTTTGATTGATTACATCAAACCCTAGTAAAATAATTTCATGTTGAATATGCCTTGATTGAGTGAAATATATAGTTTAAATAAAACCCTAGTAGATAGTCTTTCATATGGCTTTTGAAAGTTATTAGATACCTTTATTTTATTTTTGATTTATTTCTAGGGATCACTATATGATAGAACTAATCTTCTGTTATCTTGATTGAATTGTTGATGTGATTTAGGAATTGTATCAAACCTGGGCTAGATGATTTAGGTATTCAGGTATAGTCTCTTGTTGATTATGTAAAGTCTAAATTATTCCGCTAATATAAATTTTTGTTATGAATAACTTCATGCTTCTACATAATTGGTTGTACTTACTATCTAAGTTATGCAGGTACATCATATTAGTGAAGAAGTCTGTAAGAGAAGTTAATATGATGAGAAGAAAGGAAGCCATGAAATATTCTCCAACACCAAAGGAAAAATTTAGTGTGCCTACATTAAGAGGGAACCTAGATAAATGAAATATTCCTATTTAAGAGGGACGGCACAACATAACTCTTGATTGGAGAATATATATTGGAAGAAATGTTGCTACATGTGAAGTAGGGAAAGGAATATTCTCTCAAAGATTCAACTGATAGTGCTATTGATATTAGTTCAAGGGAAACATCGAAATCCTGAAGGTATGCTTTGATTATGTATTTGAAAGTATATTGTCGATTGGGGTTGTGTTTGTATAGGTGAATCTCTCAAAAGTTTGGATAGCATGTTGGTTACCAATCAGTTTGATTCGGAGAGATTGGTTATCCTTGATCTGTTGGATCAAGGGTGTTGAGGCTTTGCGAGTGAAGCATTGCCTGGAAAGACATCAGGTCGGAACTTTGTGTTTATTTATGGTAGTAAGGATAGCATTGGGTGGATGTGCACCTAGTTCCCTCGGTTGATGGTTAGTAAGTATGCCTGATGGTACCTACAGAGGCTAGAATATTTAGTCCATCTCAGTCCTACTTGGATAGATTGCCTTGGTCAGGAATCTAGTCCATGGAATTTCGGTGCCTAAATTGTTGAGTGACAAATGGATAGATTACCCTGGTCATGAATGTAGTCCATGGAATTAAAGTACTTAAAAAAAATTCATATTTCACATAGTTGAGATATTCCTTGTACTATTATATTATGAATACCTCCCTAGACAAGAGGGAGTGTTGAAGATTGTAACAAGGTTCGCTCTTCATAAATTGTATTTGATTCAATATTTATTGTACTTGTCAAAAGAATAAAGAAAAGAATTTTATTTATTATTAAATGACTTATTAAAGCATGGGTTTCATGCTTGGGTCATATTATTTTAGGTCAAAGTCCCCATTGTGGAATTCTATGTTTTATTCTGAGTTTATAATGTCATTTATTATTTAAATTGACTCATACTGGGCTTTTTAATCATGCAATTAGGTCAAGTATTGAGTCAAATATGAATTATGGAACCTCCACATCAAGTCTACCTTCAAGTGATCAATTTGGCCTCAAGTCCAGTAATTATAACCCATCAGAAGCCTATAAATACAAGGAGATCAAATTCATCTTGAGGCATCTCTCTCACACACAGAAATTCAATATCATTTACTGCATCAGGGAAAAGTGTGAAGTGAAGGAAAGGGTCAATTTGAGTACAGTTTTGGGCAAGCTAATAGATTGAAAGAAAATCGAAATGTTGGTGCTACCCTCTCTCTCTCTCACATACTATAATTTGGAAGATCGAAGTCTCTAAGTATTCATTTGCTTTAGTTGTTGCATCATTTGCTTCTAGTTGTTGCTGCCAAAGGAAGAATAGGTCGAAATTGATTTTGTTGAATGATGTTGCCTTGAGAAGTTATATTGCGTCAAAATCGAACTCCCAGAAACTAGATCGAAGTATTTCCCTCAAGATAGAAGTTCCAGAAGCAAGGTCGAAGTTCCAAGTCGAAGAAACTGCTCCATAGTGCTACTACTATTGTTGTCGCTGCCAGATTGAGGAAGGATCAAAAGGAAGGCTGACTTGATGTGGATAAAGTATGAGTCAAGGTATAGAGTCTCAAGAAATATTATTAAAGGAAGAATTATTGACTGGGTTTTCCCCGGAGGTGGGGTTTTTCCCTAGCTGTTGGCCTATATCTAGTGTCCTTCATCTATGTGCATTTGCTTTGATATTTTCTTGATGAACTAAGAAGAAATAATTAATAATAACATAATAAGAACTAAATAATATCACAATTAAACAATAAATAATAAGAGAATATTTCTGCCTATATGATTATCTAACAGTGTCTTCATTGCATGGAGCCTTACCTGCTTCTTTTTCCTTCATCTTCAACTAAGAAATTTCTTGATCTTTCTTATTAATGACATTATTCTTCCTTTCTCCATCCAACGATTTCTCTTTCTGCCATTTCCTGGGCTTGTTTATTTCAGTTAGGGAAGCATCAACTTCTCTTTGCTTTTGAGAAATATCTTCATCAAACTGATTGTTCAAGACTTGTCTTCTTTCTTATACCTCCTCTACTTGCATTTTTAGTAGGGTGCTACCTTTCGCTTTCCTTTTGTTGATCTGATGGATCAATAAAATGCTCAAAATTCAAAGTGCTTGAAACGGCTCAAAACTGGTGCCAAAGCAAATATCTTGTCGCATTGAATCCAACACAACTCGTTTCACTCAAAACTGATATCATATACTCTCGATATCGCATTCTAACCGATTTGGCAAATAGGAAAAATTTTAAAATTTTGAGTTGTAGGGATGCCCAGTTTGCAGTCTATATATTGACTAGGAAATTATTGGGAATTTAAATGTGTATTCTATTGGCCAATGGTGAGAGGAAAAGTGTCATGTTCTTATTGGTTTGGATTGGTGCAATTTCATTGGCTTATGGGTTGTCGAATCAGGAGCGGCCGCGTGCGCCAATGGGTGGCAAAAACGTGGCCTTCTATAGTTGTTGTAAAATTTTATATATAGGCCAAACTACCTCCACGAGAATCGAACCACGGACCTACCAACCAGCAACACCGAGCTCCACCAATCCACCTACCATGTTACTTATTAAACCATGGTACCCGACTCATATTTAAACTTTATTGTAAATGGTTTTGGGGGTTGGTGCCTAGGTTAACCCATGCCCCGGTCCACCCAAGACACAACACATTGTGGGAAGCGAGGGGCACATGGTTAACCCCGACTGGAGACCACAGTTCAATAGAAATACACCTCAAGTTTTACCATGGTCATGGCACAATTTGATAGCAGTTACAACGGGACTAACGACCGACAGAAACCACGTTAAACTATATTTTATGTGAAGTATGGTGGGGAGTGGAACCTGACTTTGGGCGGGGTTCCGAAAAATTAACACCAACAAATAATTGCAACCACAGTTATGTATGCAGGTTGGTTTAAAACCCATGGCACAGAAAATTCAAATCCTATATGTCAACCCCACCTAAGCTCCAATTCTGGTTCAGAGGCGTGGGTTAAGATTTCGGCAGGAGTCTATTTGAATAGTCTGGATCTGACGGTCAACAAGGTGCCACTTGGCGTTATTTTTTTGGTTTGTGGGGGATATTAGAAAATTTAATGAAGTGACAATTTGCACTCGAACCAGTGTGAATATCGTCAGCGTGGGGTAAATTTGTCACTCCACGTAGCCGAAAAAGTCAGAATTTGTACGATGGATTGCAGGTGGGTGCAATTTGGAGGAAAATTAGCAGGAAAACTTCTATGGAGCATAACTCAGTCACTTTTTGAAATTTTTGAGTGCATAGAGATCCCAGCTAGGGGTTTTTTACTGTTCTGGAGCCATTGGTGATAGTATTTTTACATTATGAGCACTGCAAGCCATTTAAACACTTATTTTTTAGCATAATGAAAGAGGCCCAACATTGGAAGTTGGACCAGGAGATGTATCCCAAGAGGGGTGAACTCCTTCATCATTTGTTGTCTTTTTTTTCTGTTATGGTACTATTGTCTCCATTATTTGTTGTATAAATGAGTTTATTCACTAGTTTAATTAGCTATTGTGGCTTGTTAAATTTCATAAAAAACCTAAAATTTAACTTGTAAATTTTACCATAAACCTTCAAGTTTAAATATACAGATTAGTTTGGTATCAAAGCTTAGGTTCTTAGGTTATTTTCCTTTTTTTTAGGGTTTAATTTGTTGCAATATTTTCTGATGCTTACAAGGTTGAATCTCAAAAGAGGAGAAGGAAAACTAGTGGGATCAAGTACTCAAGCTAATTCAAGGAGAGCACATTTTCCACAAGTTTCACCTCAAATTTCACCAAAAGCCTCATCAGTCATGGCACATCAAGGAGAGCCTGATAATATGACTGAAGATGAGAAGGATTTTAGGAAATCATTCTTTGACATGACTGAGATGGTGAAAGTTCTCTATGAGGAGAGGAATTCAAGGTTGCAAGGTGAGAGCTCAAATCCTCCAAAGGGAGATTGAGGAAATGGAGACAAGCCTCCAAACGCGAATGTAGGTAATGGTGAAAATCCACCTCTAACTCCACCTTTCTCTTCACCTCCATATCCACCTTCGTCATCTTCTACATCAAATGCTTCCCAAACACCTCCACATTCTCCAAAGGGACATGGTAAAACTTCACTTTCGAAACTTGACATAAATTTTGAATTGACTATGTATAATGGAGAGGTAAATGCTGAGAAATTAGATAATTGGGTTCGTCAGCTTGAAGTGTATTGCGGGATACAAAGGATCAAGGATGATGATACCAAGATTCAGATCGCTTCATTAAATTAAGGTTGGAAAGTGAAACACTTATTTGGTGGGAAGCCAAAACTCAAGAGGACATTAAGAAACATGGTAAGGTTTTATCCTCTTAGAATGATTTTGTTTCTACATTAAGAAGATATTTTTATTCATAAGAATACATGCAAAAAGCTATCATGGATTGGAAAAACTTTAGGCGGTTAAAGGGTCAAAGTGTGCAAAGTTATAGCTAATAGTTTAGAAGGAGAGCATTTATTTTGGGTGAGTTTTATCCTCTCAAGACACTTTACACAAATACATTGGAGGTTTACATATCTACTTGAGACACACTATTCTCATGTTTAACCCTACAAATTTAGATTAAGTTTGTGTACATACCACACATCTAGAAGCAAGGGGGACGGATGTTTCTAATGAAAAAAGTGAGAACTCCTTTGAGTATGGAGAAAAAGGAAAGGGGAGGTTCAAAGGAAAAGGGAAGAATATTTTTTCCATCAATATGGAGACAGAAAAACTCACATGCAAACATTGTTCCAAAGAGGGCCATGATGAAGACCACTGTTGAAAACTTCTTCCTGAGATGAGACCCAAAAATTTTAAAAACAAGGAGAAAGAAAAGGTTGTTGCAACCATACAACAAGATTTAGGAGAATATTCCAGAGATAAAACAAAGATAACAACCATGGGATTGAAAGGTATGAACATTGCAAGTACTAGTTCTTCAAATAGTCTCATTGAAACTCAATATGAAAAAACAAGAATGGAGCTTTTCCACATTAGAGTTATGTCAAAATATACCAAGATAGACACATTGTTTGATAGTGGATCACAAGCAAACCTCATTTCTGAAGATATTGTCAAGAAATTGAATTTAGAAACCATTTTTAATCCTAAACCTTATCCTTTAGGTGGGGTATGTGAGAATGAAAAATTTCAAATGACGAAGAAATGCATACTTAGATTTTCTATCACTGCAAACTTTCTTGATGACGTAGAACTTGATGTAGTTCCGTTGGATATATGTGGTATCGTTTTGGGAAGCCCATATTTATATGATAGGAGAACCAATTTTCATCGCCATGAGAATAAATATCATTTGTTAAAAAATGGGATTGGGTACATTATTAGAGCACAGCGGCACAAAATTGAGTTTATCTCTTGTGAACGTTGGACAAATGAAGAGGATTGTTAATGCTAGTCAAAATTTTGCATTGTTAATGTTCAAGAACAAAGATGTTGAGGGAGATAAATCCTTTCAAGGATATGAATCAAGTTTGAAATCTAATTTCATTAAGATTTCTAATTGATGTGATAATATGTTTCAGGAGTCTAACATGTTTCCTCCCAAAAGAGGAAAACAATATGAAGGTCAATTACAGCAGGATGCATCATTGTTGAACATTGGTGTGAACAAGATGCTAGTGTTAAAGAATGCAGGAGTCAAAAAGTAAATGAAAAATCTATTTGACAAAGAGGGAAGTGGTTCTAAACATTTTCTTGTGGGTTTCATAATGTTTAAGCTTTGAAGAAATATGGTGCATGGCGATGGCGATCACATTTGGTAAAGATTCAAGCCAAGTGCAAGGCTAGACATGTTAAGCACCATTATGGAAACAGTGTTCAAGGTGAAGTGAACTTGAAACTAAATATTTTTTCTTTGATTGAAGATCGAGGAGGGAATGTTCATATTCCTTCCAAGGAAGTTTTCTTTTATGAAATTTTAAAAAAATGCAGCAAGATATCGTCTTTAAGAGAAAGACAAGTACTTCAAAACAAGGGAAAGTGAAGTACCTTCATGAAAAGCTTAAAGCAAAAATTCCAAGAAAATCTAAATGAATTGAGGCTGTAAGGGTGAGGAAACTATACCCTCATTTTTTTGTTGACTTAAAATGAGCTTTTGGAAGTCCAAAATCTTCCAGTGGGGAGGAATGATCTAGTGGATCGGTTAAATCGTCAAAATTAAAAGTGCTCAAAATGACTCGAAACAAATTCCAAAGCGAATATCTCATCACCCTGAATCCAATGCAACTCGTTTCACTCAAAACCGATATCATATGCTCTCGATATCATGTTCTGACCGATTTGGAAAATATCAAAAATTTTAAAATTTTGAGTTGCAGGGATGCCCAGTCAACAGTTCGTATGCTGACTAGGAAATGATTGGGTAGTTGACTGTGTATTCTATTGGCCAATGGTGAGAATAAAAGTGTCTTATTCTTATTGGTTTGTATTGGTGCAATTTCATTGGCTTATGGGTTCGTGAGCTAGTTGAATCAGGAGCGGCCACGTGGGACAATGGGTGGCCACCACGTGGCCTCCTATTGTTGGTGTAAACTTTTGTATATAGGCCAAACTTCCTCCACAGGAATCGAACCACAGACCTACCAACCACCAACACCGAGCTCCACTAGTCTTCCTACCATGTTAATTATTAAACCATGGTACCCAACTCATATTTAAACTATTGTAAATGGTGTTGGGGGTCAGGATCGGGGTTAACCACTGGCCCCCGGTCCACCCAAGCCACGACACATGGTGGGCATCGCCCCAGACCACATTTCAACGTAAATGTACTGCAATTTTTACCACAATCATGGCATAGTTTGGCAGCGGTTAGAACGGGACTAACCACTCGCGGAAACCACGTTAAACTACAGCTTATGCAGAGTATGGTTTGGAGTATGGCGAGGAGTGGAACCTTCCTTTAGGGGGGTTACAGAAAATTAACACCAACAAATAATTGCAACCACAGTTATGTATGTGGGTTGGTTTAAAACCCATGGTGCGTAAAATTCAAATCCTAACTGGCGAGGTATGTTAACCCCACCCATGCTCTAACTCTGTTTCACAGGAGCAGGTTAATATTTCAACGATATTCTGTTTGAATAGTGTGGATCTGAAAATCAACAAGGTGCTACTTGGCATTATTTTTTCGGTTCATGGGGGATATTAGACAATTTAATGAAGCGACAATTTGCACCCAAACCGGCACGAATATCATTGGCGTGGGGCGAATTTGTCACTCCAGGTGGTCGAAAAAGTCGGAATTTGTAGGATGGATTGCAGGTGGGTGCGATTTGGAGGAAAGTTAGCAGGAAAACTTCTTTGGAGCATAACTCAGTCAATTTTTGACATTTTTTAGTGCAGAAAGAGCCCAGCTAGGGGTTTTTTACTATTTTGGAGCCATTGGTGACATTATTTTTTCATTCTAAGCATTGAAAACCATGTAAACACTTCCTTTTGAGCATAATGACAGAGGCCCAACATTGGAAGTTGGACCAAGAGATGTAGCCTAGGAGTGGTGAACTCCTTCATCATTTGTTGTCTTGTGTTTATTTTTATGGTGTTGTTATCTCCATTATTTGTTGTATAAATTAGTTTAATCATTTGTTTAATGATGTATTGTAAATTTTTAAATTCCATAAAAAACCTAAATTTTCACTTTCAAATTTTACCGTAAACCTTCAAGTTTACATATACATATAATTTCTAATATTATTAATTTATGCTAAATATGCATCAAGTTGCTTTTTCTTTTTATCAACTTATGTTACATACTTCTAAAAAGACTCCTCTAATTGGCTTGTTAATTTTTCTCTTTCTTTTCATCTTCCAGCACTTGAAGTCTTAGAAGGAAAACTTCTTCTTTGAGTATATGACTTTGCTTTCTTGCTTTATTAAGATCACATAAGTTGTTGATAAATTCTCCCTCCATGTGGACCATTGCTTCTTCTTCTACTACTACTTCATCTTAATCAAAATCATCATCAACATTTTCATCTTGACCTACATGCTTCTTTGAGTAGAGATCATGGAGCTTCTCCCAATGACTTTTGGATGATAAGCATTGATCAACTTTGGATTTTACAAAGTCTAGCATATATCCTAGAATGACATTAATTTCTTTTGCATTGTACCTTCTAGATTCATCAATATATGTGTCTCCAGAAAAAATAGAGCGCTATACATCACATCCATAAGCTTTCAAATAGACTTCCATTTTAGATTCCCATATTTCATATTTGGCTTCATCGAACTCAAGAGTTGGACCAAATTGATTTTCTTTATTAGTTGTAATAAATTTTGAGACTACTGCAATACTAGAGACGTCCTTTGATCATTTGGATGTGTGCTTCTTTGACTTTCCCATCTCTGCACTTCCAAGATATGCCTTCCAATTGTTAGGTTGCAACTGAAGGAACTTGATCTGATTCCACTTTTTGGAACCATGATTTTCATTATACCAAAACCCACATGCATTAGTCTATGCTACAATCATCAAAGTTAGGATTCACGAGAGGCGGTTAGTCCATGTTTCAAAACATACATTGGACGTTGAAGCCAATGTCCAACACCATAAGTGAATAGGAGCTTATTTGGAGAGAATTTTAGGGAAGGAATTTTGGTACATTTTTTAAGGGATTTTGACTTATTTTGGAAAGTTTTTTGGTTAATTTTTGAAATATTTTTTGGCAAACTTTTTGAAGGTTTCTTGTCCCGCTTTGAAGGATGTTTCTGGATATATTCTTTAGGGCCAAATTTTGTTCCCATTGAAGGCCAAAGTTCATATCTATGTAGAGGAAAAATTCCAATGTGGAAGGAATATTTTCAAGCATGTCCTAAGAGAAAATGTCTCTCCCTGTTGAGGCAAGATTTTAAGACTGAAGTTCTGGTACAAAGAAGGTCGAACTTAGGCATGTTTTGAGGGACAAAATATTGGTGTATTTGAAGAAAAATTTTAGGTCTATTTTGAAGATCTAACACTATTTTCGGTTGAGGAGGTCGAACCTTGTAGAGGGGGAAGAGTTATAGAAGCCAATTTTTGATTGCTTGAGGGCTAATTTTAAGTGCATTAAATTCCAAGTTTTAGTCCTATTTTGGGGCCTATTGAGGCTGAGTTCAAGAACCATTTATTGAGGGAATTTATGTTGCTAGGAAGGTCGTGTTTGGGAAAATCAATGCTATGTGAAGGACAGAGGAGTAGCTTCCAGGAGGGTAGAATTTATTTGACTAATATTGACTCTTGTATTATAAATCAAGGAGTTGGTTCTTCCTTTCAGTTGGATGTGATAAACCAAGGAGTTAGTGCTTCCTTTCAGTTGGTTCTAATAAATTTGAATGTATTTATATATAGTACATTCAAATTTATTAGCACCAACTCCTTGGTTTATCATCACCAACTGAAAGCTTAAGCACCAACTCCTTGATTTATCAGCATAAATCAAGGAGTTGGTGATTCCTTTTAGTTGGTGATGATAAACCAGGGAGTTGGTGCTTTCTTTCAATTGGTGTTGATAAATTTGAATGTACTATATATATATATATATATATATATATATATATATATATATATATATATATATATATATATATATATAATCATTATGCGGTTTTCCAAGACTTTGTGCTATTATTATGTGCTTTACTTTGTATCTATGTATGCATTTACAAGTTTTTGAAGTTAAAAAATTTTAATATCGGTTCACCCCCCCCCCCCCAATTATTATTGAATATTCCAATGATTGGAATCAAAGCGGGTTCCTTCAGAAACAGTTTGACCACTGGAAAGTAGATATCAGTCAGACACATGGACAAGCAAGTAGAATGCACCAAACATGATATGCCATTGTTTAAAGGAAAAAATTATGCCTCTTGGAGCAAAAGGGTGAGATCGTTCTTACAAGCACAAGGAGCTAATGTTTAGAAAGTTGTTATAAATGAATACAAGGTACCATCCTCTACTCCAATAGATCTGGTTGGAAGAAGACTCTATGAAAGTAATTCTAAGGCTATGTATGTCATTCTAGGAGGATTTATAGGATCATAATTTTTCTAGGTTATGCATTCTGAATCAGCAAAGGAAATATGGGACAAGCTCAAGAATTTGTATGAAGGATATGAAAAGGTAAAAGGGACCAAGATTCAAATTTATAGAGGGAAGTTTGAACACCTGAAGATGAAGGAAGATGAAGACATTACAGCTTAATTTTTAAGGGTTCATGAGATCATGAATACTATGAGAGGACTGGGAGAGAATATCGCAGATACAAGCATCATTCAAAGGATACTAGAACTCTCTCTATGATATTTAATTCTAAAATTTGACCTTTAAAAGAAAGACAAGATCCAATTATGTTAGGTATGGATGAGCTACAACTCTTACAACATATAAAATGAGGAAAAAATAGGAAATCCCATCCAAAGGGGAAGAATATTTCAAAGTATCCAAGAAGATAAGGAAGAATCATAAAAAGTCAAAAACAAGCTCTAGCTATAGTGAAGATTCAGATGATGAAGAATAGTGCGTCTTTGTGAGAAACTGGAAAAGAGGAACTGGAAAATATAAAGGTAAGATTCCTTTAAAATATTCTGAATGTCGTAGAATTGGTCATTATGCTTGTAAATTTCCTTTTGCAGAGGGGGAAAATAGTGATGAAGAATAAATTTATAAGAAAGAAAAGAAATGTCATAAAATAAACAAAGGAAAGAACAAGGGAAAATTTATCAAGAAGAAAATTATTTATTCCAAAGAAGATAGAAATTCACCTGATGAATATGATGATAGTGACCATGATTATGATAGATTGATCTTCATGGCATTAGATACTTAGAATGAAACTTCTTAAAACTATGAAAGAAATCATGAAGAAGAAGGAGAAGTGGATCTTGAGTTAGAATTGATTAGTTTCTTAAGTGATCTTAGAAGAATGGGGAAGAAAAATATCATACTCAAGGAAGAGGTAAAAAAACTAAAATAATAATTAAAATTTCCCAGTGGGAAATTTGAATAGACCAAGCATAAAATCATAATTTGAAAGTACAATTAGAAGAAACCATAGTGATTGAAGAAACACTCAAAAGACATTTGGAAGAGAAGGAGATAATATTTGAGAACTAGAAGCTAAGATATTTTCCTTGAGGAAGGAACTACAAAAGAAGGATATCTAACATAACTTTGAAAATAGTACCAAAACTTTGAATGAAATCGTCAACAACCAAAAACCATTCAATAACAAGCTTTGATGAGGATATAAAGAAAATAATACTAATAAAAGGTTCAGGCTCTATAATGATAGGAAATGGACAAAACCAAGGAAGCTACATTGATGCACTTAAGGGTACTATCGAGAAGGAAGAATACAAGCTACTAAAGGAGGACATAGAAAAAGTAGCAGTGAAAAAAATTCAATAATATCATGGATTCAGAAGGACAACACCATCAAGAACACCACCTACACTCAGGTACCAAAATATTTTTCTTGGAATGTATTATTCTTGTAATAATTTTAGGCATAAGGCTATAATTGTAGTGCCTATGCAAGGGGTACAAATACAAGAACTAGGTATATAAATCCCAATAACTACTATGAATGTAGTTATGGTAAAAAGCCTCATGAGATTTTCAACATAAATTATAACAGTTTTGGTGCTCGTATTTATGAAACTAACTCTTACCAATGCAACAATTTTGGACATAGACAGAAATTATAGAAGCAATTTGATAGTTACTTCAAGGGAAATGAGGCAGGTTCATATCCATCATATGGGGGAACAACCAATAACTTGGAAAAAGAAGCAGAGAGATTTGAAGGTTGAGGAATGTGGACTTTCTCTACAAGCCGAAAGAAGAAGAATTAAATAGTATACTTATAGTGGATGCTCAAATCATATGACTGGAGACAAAACATAATTCCAACATTGAAGAAAGAAAAAGAAGGATTTCTCACTTTTGGGAATGATAACTCTGCAAAAATTATAGGGAAAGGCACAGTTAGACTTTGAAGAAAATAAGCATTGGTGGAAAATGTTTTACTTGTTGAAGATATGAAGCATAATTTGCTAAGTGTTAGCCAAATGTGTGATTAGGGACACACACTTCTATTTTTTTCAAAATAATGTGAAATAAGGAAAGAAGGATTGGGGAAAGTGGTTGCAACATCAATAAGAACTCCAAACAACATAGCCCTGAGGATTAGCTTAATTGGTCGAGTTCCCATATCTAAAGCACCTCGCTAATGGGAGGTCACTGGTTCAATTCTCCTCAGCACCCTCAGGGTTAGGATCTGCTAATAAGTCGGTGGGATGTGATCCCTTCAGGTGGATTTGCGCAAATACTTCCTCAAAAAAATAACTCCAAACAACATATACGTCCTAAATGAGATTGGAAAGGAAAAATGTTGCTTTGGAAAGGAAGATGAAAGTTGCCTTTGGCGTAGGATATTAGGGCATATACACTTTGAAAATCTTATCAATATCAGCAAGAAGGAAGTTGTAAGGGATGTGTTTGAAATTACAAAGCCTTCAACACTATGTGCAAGTATTTCCAGCATGGAAAACAAACAAGAGTTGAGTTTAAAACTAAGGAACATTCCACAACAAAACCATTGGAACTTGTACATACCAATTCATGTGGGTCAACAAGAACAGAAGGACTTGATGGAAAATAATACTTCATGTTTCTTTTTTATGACTACACAAGGATGACCTGGGTATGTTTTATTTAAAAAAAAATACATAAGCTTTTGAGAATTTCAAAATATTCAAGGAACTTGTTGAAATGAAATTGATTTGAAAATAAAAGCTTGAGATTAGATAATGGAGGAGAATTTACTTTAAATGAATTCGATGGCTAATGTGAAGAACATAGAATAATAAGACACTTCTCAATAGCTATAACTTCTCATCAAAATGGAGTGATTGAAAGAAAGAAAAAAATTGTGGAAGAGATGGCTAGAACTTTGTTGCATGAATCCAAGCTAAGTAATATCTTTTGGTTACAATAATTACATACAGTTGTTCACATTTTGAACAAAGGATTGCTCATAAGAAATAATGACAAAACTCCCTATGAATTGTGGAAGGGAAGACCAACTAGTGTCAAGAATTTCATAATATTTGGAAGAAAATTTTACACAAAGAGGGATGGCCAGAAGTTACGAAATTTTGACTCTTGGACAGATTAATCCATACTTGTTGGGTACTCATGTAAAATCAAAGCACACAAGTGCTACAGTCTTAGACTCAACAAGATAGTGGAAAGCATCAATGTAAAAACTGATGAAACAAACTTGCTAAAGAACAAGAAGGAAAGAAAAAATCCACACATATTTGAATAATAGAAGAGGAAGAACCAAATAATGAGGAAGAAGAAGAAGATAAACACCAAGAAAAGAAGCAGCCAGAGGTAAAATAAGAAGAAGCAAATAATCACCAAGATTTTCAAAAACGTTCCAGGATGCCTAAAAGCTAGTATCAATAGAATCATCCACCATAACAAATTATTGGGGAGAAGAGTGCAGGGGTAGAAACCCAAACTTGAAGAAAAAAAGAAAAAACACCAAAGCAAGGGCATATATCAATATTTTCCATAATTGAACAAAGTATCTTTGAGGAAGCTAGGAATGATGAACATTGGATCAAGGCCATGGAAGAAGAACTAAATCAAATTTGGAATAATGAGATATGGGAACATATTCCAAGACCCAAGAATGAAAATGTGATTGGTACAAAATGGTTCTTAATAAAAAAACTATTTGAAAATAGAAAAGTGACCAAAAACAAAGCAAGACTAGTGTGCAAAGAATATTCCCAATCTTAATGGATAGAATTTAAAGAAACTTTTTCTCCAATATTGTAAGGACTCATCTCGAATTATGAGCAAAATATGATTATTAGTACACATACAAGGCATGCATATGATAGCTACATATGCATGCATCGCATACACTGCACTAGTATACAACTAATTTGCTATGAAGAATGTATAAACATAGGTAAATGAGTTAATACTAAATTAAATACCTGACTATCAAAAATGTAATAAATGTATTAAGTTTAGAATTTGATAATAAAATTTAATGGATGTACTAAATTAATATTACAATTAATGATCTCATTAATTAATAAACATGTTTAAAATATCATTAATTAATAAACCTATTTGAAAACTCATTAATTAATAATCCCATTTTGGGAACCGACTCAAACGAACCAAATCCCATTTTACGAATATAAATATTTTTTTTAACCCTAAAGGAAGGTGACCACTTGAAATCAATGTGATTGAATAAACAAAAGAATATAATAATTTGTTTTCAAACTGATTTGTCAAGAAAGTACATGGGATACTTTGTAAATGACTTTGTGTTGGATGCGTACCCTGCTGCCTCTACTAAATCAAGGTAAATTTAATTCCATTTATTATTAGAGGCAGATGACTAGAAATCGCCTCAAAAGACCTTGAAGGCCATTCATTGAAATTTCAGACGAAACTAGGTACATACATGTATTTAATTTGATAGACTTTAGGTAAAAAAATTCTTCTTTGATCGAACCATAGAATCAGGATCTACAAATACCCAGAATGGAAGCAAACATAATGCTCTTGGCCTATACATGCTCCAAAATAATCATAGTGTATCATATGGATGTAAAATCATCCTTTCTTAATGGAGAGTTGGAAGAATAAGTCTACATATAACAACTAAAAGGATTCTCATTATCAAAAGATGAAGACTATGTTTGTAGAATGAATAAATTCATGTATGAACTTAAGAATCCCCTAGAAATTGTTACTTAATATTGGATATGTATTTGTAGCAACAACAATTCAAAAAGGGAAATGTAGACAGTAATATCTACATAAAGGAAGATCAAGGCACTATGATCATCATTGAAGTATATATTGATGGCATCATCTTTAGAAGTGATGATGATATATTAAGTCATAACTTTGTAAAAGATATGTAGAATGAATTTGAAATGTATTTTTTGTTGAGAAATCTAGGGCATTAGCTGTAGGTGATTTATATTTTATTAGTGAATTCTTGTGAATGCTTTTTACTTCTTTAGATTAGGATCTTATTCTTATTATATTATTAGTGCTCTTCTTCATCAAATAATAACTAATGCATGAACATAAATAGACACGAGACACAACATGTAGGCTATGAGCCAGGGCCAAAACCTCTCACTCTTTCAGAGGAAAATCCACAAAAATTCTTCTTATAGAGATTCCAATTGACGAATACCAAGACCAAGACCCTTGACCTATCAACCGCTTCCAAGACCAAGACACTAGCTCTCTTGATTGTCTTCTCCTTCCTCCTTTCGGTTCCTCTTACGCATTGAGATCATCTCCTTTCTAAGCATAATATTATAGAGATGAATTGTTGACACGCTTGAGATGGAATTGTGCCATATCACTTGTTTTGTCACCAAATGGTTTGTACTGCAGCATTAGTGAGAGATTGTAATACTTCTCTTAATTGTAGCTCCTTCACATCACCAAATTGTGGCTTATATACATCATCTAGTTGTGGTATAGATACCCTCATTCAAACTCTATCTTTCTGTAGTAGCATTGAGACTTTTTACCCAGATATCCAAACTATATGTTTTCATTATCTACCCGAGATTACAAAGAGACATGTATGAGCTTCCTTTATTATGGAGATTAGAACTGTGTCCTAGACAAACTTTCGATGTCTCTTCTCTTTAGTCTGAACTATGTACTGTGATGTGACATCTGAATTCCTCCTTATGATTGTCCACCGAAAACTATAGAAGAATCTGAGTTTTATGAACTGTATTTATGCGAGGTGCCTTTACCTTGTATATATAGTGGTTGGTCTTATTAAATGAGCCGACATGAGCCATGTGAATCGTTGTGACTTCGTAAGGTAAGGCCAACGTTATCTTTACTTCATCTTGAAGCCAACAAGAGGAAGAGAGCTATTGATTGTCGTTGGATGGATTTATAATCATATCTACATTTGAAAAATTCCCAAGGGCTAATCCATCCATGACATTAATTATTTTGACTTTAATGACAAATCCTAAGGCTCTCAATGGGAGCCATCTAAATAAAATCACTTTCTCATGAAACCCATGAAGCAAGGTTCACAATAATAATTTTAGTTTCTTCATTACATAATTTACAAAATTCACAATTACATGTCATTATGAATACTGAATCCAGTTACACTTTTCAACACTCTCTTAACTCGGGAGGTATCCATAATGGTACTTGGGCATTCTCAATATGAATAATTTATCATAAGAAGAATCGAATTGGTAACCCATTTTTATAGCATCATATCAACCAGCATTTTCACATAGCAAGGCCTTGATTAATAGCTCTATCTCTCCACAATATCTGAGCTCAATGTTGGCGAGACTAATGATTTATATACACCCTAATCATTGTCTCTTCTAGAACATACCCCACCCGGGTTCTCAGGGTGTGTTCCACCAGGACTATTCTTATCTTGGATTCCCAGTCCTCAAAGAATATAGGTCCTTTGTGACTACTCTTATCTTGTATGCCCTGACTCATCCTCAAAGAGTAACGGATGTCAGATTTTTACCCAATCCTCCATTTTTTCTTCCCATGTAAATACAAGAATGATATGTCTATCTCTCATCATGGCCTTCACTAATACTTGCAGTTGTTAGTCCTGGTCTAGTGCATGACACATGAAGTAGAGAACCATAATTGTCACTCCCTCTTAATTAGGGAGGACATATTCCAATAAAGGAATGTAACCATTCCTACAAAAATAATGTACCTAATCTCCCTCTTGGAATAGGAATTTCCAAGTTTCTTCCAAGTGAGAAACTTGTTTCTAGGCTTCTTCTAAGTGAGAAACTTGTTTCCAGACTCCCTCTTAATCGGGGACCTACAATAGCTCCTCGGGTGGAGATAATGGGAAAACCAACTGCTTTGAAGAACACATTCTTTTGATGTCATGAATTTCTTCTTTGTTATCAATTCTTCACCTTTTGGGACTTCTTCATAGGGCACAGACAATCCATCACTTTCATCCATGAGTCAGTCATGTCATCATTCCTTTCATCAAAAAGTGATTCATCAGTCTTCATATGGCCTTGCTTCATGCCATGCTGCTTTCTTCATGCCATATTTTTCATAAGGATCTTACATCCTTCTATATGGTCCTCTTGGAAGTCATCCACAGTTCTTCCCTTTGGCAGTCCTGCATAAGCCCATCCAGATAACTTTTCAAAAATAAGAAATGAACACTTAAATCAAAATTACATTTTTGATGGTCTTTCATCATGATATATTCTTGTATGTATCAATATCATGCATACATGTTGACACATCTCCCAAAGATATCCATTGTCAAGGGTCTCCATCTTTTTCAAACTTCCATCATAGTATTCATATCTTTCTAGGATATTTCCTAGTCAAATATTCTTGGTCTTCTGGATGTTGATTTCCTTTTCCATGGTTGCATATCTCATGATCTCTTCCATCCTTTATTCACACATTCCATTCCCATGAGCTTCCAATCAGAGTTCCTTATTTGTATTCAACCACCTCATACCTCAAATGAGGACATATTATCTTGATTTCATCTAGTGTGGCCTATGCCTTCCTGCATCCTTTAAGAGGAGCAAATATTTTCCCCTTTGAAGATGATTCTCAATCTAGAAGTAGTGATCCATATTACCTGCAACCATATGATATGACATTATAATATTAAATACAAGCATACATACCTCATTTACCTTTAGGTCATCTAGGATTCTTTTAGCAGCTTCCTTGATTGGAAAAGATCTTCAACCCTTTGATATGCTTCATCTCTTATGTTATCATCCCATGAACTCCACAAATTTGAGTTCCTGATGAAACACTTGCTTCCTCTCTAGATCGGTGAACCCTATGATGAGGATTCCATCAGAGAATATTAAGGATATTTCATATCCCTATCCAGAAGATGTTTCCTTTTTTACTTGATGTATGATGAGGCTTTTCCTGGATGACTTCTTCATTTCCTTAAGTTTATAAAGAGGTTCCCAGGAGTTATATCCCTCATATTTGACTGCCATGGATTTTTGTCTACCTATCCTTCATGATTCCCTATGGTGATGTCACTAGATCTTGTTTCTAATGCTTCCATTATGCCACAATTCATCTTATTATTTATTATATCCATATCCTATAAAAAAATATTTAGGAGCTATGACAATACTTTTTGTGAGGGAAACTATCTCAATCATAGTAGAGATCTCTTACTTCCTTTTTTCTTGTACTTCTTCTCTTTGGCTTCCTCCACCTTTTTGGTGATATGGACTTCTTTTCTTCCTCTTTCCCTTTAGGAAAATATTTCCTATAATTTCCGCAATTTTTCCATAGCATTGAATCTTAGCTATGCTCTTCTTTCTTTTCTAAGGATCATATTTTCCAAACTTCCCTTTCCTTCTTGCAAATGTTTGAGTCCTTTAACCTTCAACATTTTTTCCCTCAACTTGTCTTCTTCTATCTATCATAGAAACCACGAGTTTTCGAATGAGTTAACTTTATTATCTCCATGGACATTTCTTACCTTGTTCATTAGTTAATGCATTTAGAACAATGATGATTATATTCTTATCATCTCTCCCAGATCTCGTAGTTGAGGTCTTCTGAAGATATCCCCTCATTCTTTGATACCTTCAATTTTGTGTAGCTCAAGTCTAGATGATATGACCTTCTTTATCGCATCTTCAGAGTTCTTACAGCTTATCATATATCTCTTTGATGTCTCCAATCCTGTTATATAGGGATGAGGGGACCTTTGACTAATTTCATAAGAATCCTTTGAGCCCTTTGATCCCTTTCCATGTAATCAGATAATGCTCGACCTTCGAAGACTTATATGATCAATGACTTCACTTTCTTTGAGGACTATGTCTATCCCCAATTTTCCATGCAAGGAATTTCGATGACCCAACTAGCTTATGGATCTCCTTGCAAACACGAAGTCATTTTACCAAATTTGATTAAAGAATGAAAGATACTTACTTGACAAGTGAAGATGAAATATTCAACTTGACCACTTTGATGATGGTTGAAGAAGATGTATTAGTGATTCATTTTTGGATGATATTCTTCCAAATGAAAAACCCTTTCTTCAATAAAGGATATTTCTCCTTTTATGATGACAACAGCTCCTTTTGATGATGGCTAGAGGATCCAAAACTCTTGTTGTTGTAGACTGCTTCTTCGATCTAGGGTTTTATTCTTCAATGTAGATCTTGATATTTTTCTTTGATAACCTTCAACATGCTTAGATGCCTTTCTTGAAACTCGATCCTTGAGTGTCTCTTTGATTAGATGCCCTTCCTTTTAATTTAGCATCTTAGCTCTAATTCCATGTTGAGAAATCTATGGCATTGTATTTAGGTGATTTCTCTTCTATTAGTGACTGCTTGTGAATGTTTTTTTACTTCTTTAGATTATGATCTTCTTCTTATTATA
This sequence comes from Pinus albicaulis, assembly GCA_034641835.2. Lineage (NCBI taxonomy): Eukaryota > Viridiplantae > Streptophyta > Pinopsida > Pinales > Pinaceae > Pinus > Pinus albicaulis. The sequence continues at coordinate 477,182,987 of CM076581.1, read as the reverse complement.
TTATTAGTGTTCTTATTCATCAAACAATAACCAATGCATGAACATATATAGATAAGAGACACAACACGTAGCCTATGATCCAGGGACAAAACCCCTCACTCTTTGAGAGGAAAACCAGTACAAATTCTTCTTATAGAGATTCTAATTTATGAATACCAAGACCAAGACCCTTGACATATTAGTCACTTCCAATACCAAGACATTAGCTCTCTTGATTGTCTTCTCCTTCCTCCTTTCGGTTCCTCTTATGCAATGAGATCATCTCCTTTATAAGCATAATATTATAGCAATGAATTGTTGAAGCACTTGAGATGGAACTGTACCATATCACTTGTTTTGTCACCAAACTGTCCTTACTACAGCATTAGTAAGAAAATATAATACTTCTCTTAATTCTATCTCCTTCACATCATCAAATTGTGGCTTCTATACATCATCTAGCTGTGGTATAGATACCCTCATCTGAACTCTATCTTTTTGGTGTATCATTGAGACATTTTACCCAAATATGTTAACTTTATATTTTCACTGTCTACCTGAGATTACAGAGAGACATATCCGATCTTCCTTTACTGTGGATATCTGAATTATATCCTAGACAAACGTTCATTGTCTCTTCTCTTTAGTCTGAACTGTGTAATGTGATATGACATATGAATTCCTCACTGTGATTTTCTACCAAAAACTACATAAGAATATGAGTTTTATGAGCTCTACTTATTCAAATTGCCTTTACCTTGTATATATAGTGGTTGGTCTTCATAAACGAGTCGACATGAGCCATGTGAATCATAGTGACTCCATAAGGTAAGTTAGACATGATCTTTACTTCATCTTGAAGTCGACAAAAGGAAGAGAGCTCGTTCTTATTGTTGGAGATATTTATAATCATATATACATTTGACAAATACCCAAGAAGGGCTACTACATACATGACATTAATTATTTTGACTTTAATGATAAATCATAAGGCTCTCAATGGGAGCCATCTAAATAAAATCACTTGCTCATGAAACCCATGAAGAAATGTTCACAATGATAATTTTATTTTATTCATTACATCATTTACAAAAGTCACAATTACATTTCATTATGAAGATAAAACCTAGTTACACTTTTCAACATTTTCTTTGGGAGTTGAATTTATTTTTTGGACTCCAAATATCTCAACTATATGGAGGAATTTTCTTCTCTCAAACCAAGTACATCAAATAAATGTTGAAGTTAAAAATGGAAGATTGTAAACCAATGAGCACTCTTATGGTCATCAGATGCAATTTGAGCAAAGAAGATGAATCTAAGGAAGTGGATCAAAGACTCTATAGATCAATGATTGGTAGCCTACTCTATGTGACATCTTCAAGATCATATGTAAAGAAAGCAATTGGACAAGTTGCAATATTTCAAACAACACTGAAGAAAACTCATGTTCTACAAGTGAAGAGGATATTCAAATATCTCAAAGGAACAATAGACTTTGGGTTGTGGTATCTGAAAGGAAAGGAATTGACACTAGTAGCTTACACGGATGTAGATTGGGCAGAAACTATAGATGAAAGAAGAAGTACAAGTGGAGCAACCTTCTACTTGGGAGATTGTTTAGTATCGTGGTTCAGCAAGAAGAAAACATTCAATATCCTTGTCTATAGCAGAAGGAGAATATATTACAGTAGCAACATGTTGTACTTAGGTCCTCTCGATGAAGCAAACCTTGCAAGACATACAAGTAAAATATGATGATCCTATTTCGATACACTAGTGCAATAAATATCTCCAACAATCGAGTGATTCATTCCAAAACCAAGCATATTCCTATAAAGTTTCACTTTTTAAGGGAGCAAGTCACAAAAAAAATATCAAGCTACAGTATGTTGGGACAAAGGAACAGATTGTAGACGTATTCACCAAACCACTTCCCAGAGAGACATTTGAGTATCTGAAACAAACATTAGGAGTAATTTTTGTTCCAAATTGATTTTCACAATATTCAACAAAGAAATACAATGGGAGAAATAGTGTTAGGTGGGGTTACCCTTTGTCATTGATGTCAAAGGGGGAGAGAAATATCAAGAAGCACGAAGAAAGGGGAGCACAATCACAGGAGGAGTATGATGGCTTTCATTAATGGAAAAGGGGTAGATTGTTTAAAGAAGTTTTCATTGATGTCAAAGGATGTCCAAATGAAAGAGAAATTACATATTCAAATATCATATTTCGAAATATTTTTTTTGAACTTTTGATGCCCCATTTAGATACCCTATATTTTAATTCATTTTTGCTCCATTTGCCTAGCTCAAATGGAAGCATAACATATATGGTTGGAAAGGATATTTCGAGACCTTCCCAATGGTATATAGCACTCCATAAAACTCCACATGATTGAGTAGAACTAATTTTTTTAATATTCACTATACATTATGCTAGTTGCACAATCTAGTCCAACTAGTGGACAAGTCAGCCTAGACTAAACCCTGAATGAACTATAAATAGGCATGAGATGGATAATTTCAAGTCACTTGCTTTAGCATGTTAGAATATGTTTAAACAAGCAAAGAAAAGGATTTATGAGGTTCATACCTCATGAACCAGAAGTGAAGAGGAGCTAATTTGGTGAGACTTTCTGGGGAAGCATTTTTGGCACATTTTTTAAGGGTTTTTGGCTTATTTTGGAAGGATTTTTGTCACACTTTTTTAAGGTTTCTGGTCTTGGTTCGAAGGATGGTTTTAGATCTATTATTGAGGGACAATTTGTTTCCCCTTTGAAGGTAAAATTTCATATATGTGTAGTTGGATGAATTTCAATGTGGAAGGTCGAGTTTCAGTCCTGTCCTGAATGTAGTTACCTATCCCTATTGAGGCCAAATTTCAAGACTGAAGTTCTATTACAAAGAAGGCCTAACTTGGTTGTGTTTTGAGGACAAAATCTCGGTGTGTTTGAAGGCAAGTTTCAGGTATGATCTTGAAGATCTAACATTGTTCTATGTTGAGGAGGTTGAACCTTTTGGACGAGGTAGAGTTCTAGAAGTTGAGTTCTAATTGCTTGAGGATTAAGTTTAGGTGCATTAAAGTCCAAGTTTCAGTTCTGGTTTGCGGCCCATTGAGGCTGAGTTCCACTGATAAGGAGGCCAAGTTTAAGGATCATTTTTTGAGGGAAGTTATGTTGATAAGAAGGTCGTGTTCCGAAAACTGAATAATTATGTGAAGGACGGAGGAGTAGCTGCCAGGAGGTTAGACTTTATTTGACTAATATTGACACTCATACAAACTTTGGTGCTAATAAATCAAGGAGTTGGTGCAGATAAATTAAGGAGTTGGTATTGATAAACCAGAGAGTTGGTTCTTAGGCTATATATATATATATATATATATATATATATATATATATATATATATATATATATATATATATACTTTATGGTTTTCCACGTAAAAATCTATGTACTTTGTATATTTATGTGTTGTGTTTTATATTTGTGGATGCAGTTACAGGTTTTTGAAATTAAAAATTGTTAATATAGATTCATTCACTCCCACCCTCACTTCCCACTCTTATTATTGTTGAATATTCCAACACACGTGTTCTATTGATTTCTCAATTGAATGAAGTAGTGACGTCAAACAATATATTGAATTTAGTGACATCAAACAATATATTGAATTTTATTGTAAGCTCGTAATTTTTATATTTGTCGATTCACCATTATGTAGAAGGGAATTAACAAAAGGTCTAATATCATCTTAGAGATATAATTAACTCCATAAGAAACCCAAGGTTAATTTTATTAGTTCTTCTTCTTTAAATTAAAATTCACAAGGGTTTTGAGATCAAGTTCAATTAATCCTTTTTATGGTTTTTAGTTGATATTCACTGGTGATTATCGCAATTCATAAATAAATAAATAAACTAAAAAAACAAAACAAAGTAAATAACATTCATTTTAAAAACTTAATATAAAAGTGAATGACTAACCATATTAACTCTAGGTGAAATTACATATTGAGATCTATATACTTTAAAAGAAAGTATATCAATATAAAATATAGATGCAGGAAGTATAATTATATTTTCAAAAAAATTATGAATTCCAATATTAGGTATTGAATAGAAATATATACTCTAAAAACTAATATATCAACATAACTAAAATGTTCATCATGCTAAAGAAATAATTCAATTATAAGATACATTAAAAGATTGGATTTGTAGATTCCAATAAGACTTTAAACATATATAGTTTAAGTATGTAATAATATGATAATAGTATATTTTATGTTATTAGTATAAAAAAAGGTGTAGTCGACTCTTAATTCCAATAGAACTCACCCCTTATGGATAATAGGAGGGGACTTCAACATGATCACCAAGCTTGAAGAAAAAACAGGAGGATGACCATCACTGGAGCCTGAAAGTGCCCACTTCAAAGAGTTCATCAATCAAAGTTGACTCATTGATCTGCCTTTCTCCAACGGCATGTACACTTGGAATAACAAGAGAGCTGGGAATCAGCAAATAGCGTCCAAGCTGGACCGCTTCTTAATATCAGATAATGCCATACATATGGGGGGAGACATCTTTGCTTCCATTCTTCCCATTACAGGCTCGGACCATTGGCCTATCTCTCTTCAATGGCAGAGACCCTGCAACCTATCCAAGCAGCCCTTTAGGTTCGAAGCTTTTTGGCTTGACCATCCCACCTTCAAAACTCTGGTTCATACAGCCTGGAAGAGCTTTGTTCCGCCAGCTAGCTCAAAAATGTATCAGTTCCAGCAAAAACTTCGACATCTAAAATCACAAATTAAAGCTTGGAACCACTCCATATTTGGGAACATTTTCCAGGAGAAACAACGGCTTGAACACAGCATGGCTGAGATTCAACAGGAAATCATCAAAAATGGAAGAACAGAACTCCTTGTCGCTCTAGAACAGAGACTTCAGGAGCAGCTAGATGAGAGAAGAAAACAAGAAGAAGTTCTTTGGCGGAAAAAGTCCAGAATTCGATGGTTAAAGGAAGGCGAAAGAAACACAAAATTCTTTCATCGCTCCACAATCCAAAGAAGAATGAACAACCACATTGCCCACATCACCACTCAGCAAGGAGAACATCTGGAAAACCATGAAGACATCGAACGAGTACTTCTAGAGCACTTTAAGAATGTCCATCAAGAACCTCCAATCGACCGGCAACCAGCAATCATAAAGATCACTCAGCACATCCCTAAACTCATAACGGAGGAGCACAATAAAATGCTATTGCGACCAATCACACTCCAGGAGGTTGAAACAGCGATGGCCCAATCCAAGGAGTGCAAAGCTCCAGGTCTGGATGGCTTTACCTCAAACTTCTTTCACAATTTCTAGGATCTAGTTAAGCTAGAAGTGTGGAAAATAGTGGAGGAATCCAAATCAATGCATTGACTTCTACCCTCTCTCAACGCTACTTTCATATCTCTTGTACCAAAAGAAGACCATCCAAGCACACCGGACAAATTTCGGCCCATAGCTCTGTGCAACGTCATCTAAAAAGTAATCCAAAAGTCATTGCCAATCGCCTCAAGTCGTTGCTCCCACTGCTTATATCGCCTGAACAAACCGGCTATGTGGAGGGTCGCCAAATTCTAGCCGGGGTCATCCTAACGCACGAAGTTATTCATTCCTTAAAGATCAGCAAAAAGGCAGGTATGCTTCTTAAAATCGATCTATCCAAGGCTTTTGATAAATTAAGTTGGAACTACATTCACCAGATTCTGGGTGCTTTTGGCTTCAGTGAAATGTGGATAATATGGGTTATGAACCTCATCTCTTCCACCTTTTCCTCCATATTAGTTAATGGGATACCCTCTCACCCGTTTTCTCCTTCAAGAGGCATTAGACAAGGCAACCCTCTATTGCCTTTTCTGTTTGTTCTCATGGCGGAAGGACTGGGAAGGTTAATCCAACATGCTCTTCAAACTCAGAATCTGAAAGGTATCTCCCTCCATGGCTCCCCAGCAACCACCCATCAGCAGTTCATGGACAATAACATGCTATTCGGCCACCCCTCAGTGCAAGAAGCCCATTCTTTTAAATCCATCCTGAATCTTTTATTTGAAGCCTCTAGAACCTCCATTAATGCTGCCAAATCTCAGATTTACTTTTTCAACACCCCTGCCCAAACCCAAGCCAATATTGCTCGCATTCTAGGCTTCTCCATTGCTTCTCTCCCTACTAAATACTTAGGAGCTCCCCTCATAGACTTTGCCATCAAGAAATCTTCCTGTAATATGCTCCTCGAAAAATTGGAAGCCCGCCTCTCCTCCTGGACCTATTGAGCCCTCAACATGGCCAACCGTTTAATCCTCATCAAAGTTGTCCTGCAATCTATGCCTCTTTACCTATTCTCGGTTCTTTCTGTGCCAAAATGGGTTCTCAAACAGATAAGATCTTTGCAACGCAACTTCCTTTGGGGCTCTTCAGGTCAAAATCGCAAATGGGCTCTAGTCAAATGGAGCACGGTTTGCACTTCTAAAGCTGCCAGAGGACTTGGCCTCAGAGATCCCACTCATAGAAATGAAGTTATGGGAGCGCGAATGTGGTGGAAATGGATGTCGGCACCTCACACCCCTTGGGAAAAATTGTGGACCACAAAATATGCAAATAACAGACCTCCAGAGGACCTGATCAAGCTCTCCCCAGAAGACACGGGTTCGCTAATTTGGAACGCTGCTAAACAACATAGTGCACTGATACAACAACATAGTTTTTGGGAAATCCGCAATGGAGGCATTGCTCGTTTCTGGGTGGACTCATGGCAACAAAAACCCAAGATGACCGACATTCTCAATCCCCACAATTTGGGAAATCTGAACATTAATCTGGAAGACAAGGTTCACCGGCACTGACTTCCTAGAAGTGATAACAGGTTTAGGCAATGGAGGCACACTGATCAAGATGCCCCCCAGGCATAAGTCGACTCATGGAATGCTCTCAACTCAAAACTTCAGCAAAGAAAGATCAGATATTCGGAGCACACAGACATCCTTCGGTGGGGATACACTCCCAAAGGTATGTTTACCACAAAAGAGGCAGACACTTTGATGCACCCGACCCCTGATCCTCTTGATCCTCTATGGCTACGCATATGGTCTCCCGAGATTTGGCCTAAAGTCTCAGCTTTCCTATGGATCCTCAGTCACAAAAGGATTCTCACCTGGGATAATTTAATCAAGTGGGACTTTACAGGTCCCTCTCGATGTCCTAGCTGCAATCAAAGAAACGAGACAATATAGCACCTAATGGTCTCTTGTACTCTTGCAAACACACTATGGGAAAAGATCAGCTTTCGCTGCCAACGAAGCAAACCTTCCAGGGACATTCTTATCACCATACGCAACTGGCCTGAGACCCCATACAGCAGCGCTCTTCTCAATGCTCTTTGGCGAATTATTCCAGGCCTTCTCCTATGGACTATATGGAAAGAGAGAAACAAAAGAATCTTCAGGAGCCAGAGAACATCTTTGGAGATAATATGGGGCATCTTCAGTAATAACCTCCAAGAATCCCTGGCCCTTCAAGCCTGGAAGGAAGAATATCTCCCTTCAAAGCCTCAGGAAAAAGCCATCTGGGAGAACTGGCAACTCACGATTCCTCACAGTCCTACCAACAAAGCTACAAGCACTCTGAAAATTCCATCTCGTTGGTCTCCTCCCTCTCCTGGAATTATCAAACTAAATTTTGATGGTGCTTCAAAGGGTAATCCCAGACAAGCAGGATTCGGGGGCATTTTTAGAGATTCCAAGGGCACTCCTATATCTATCTATTACGGATCCATTGGCTGGGACACCAACAACTCAGCTGAGTTGGAAGGTTTGTGGCAAGGATTATGCTTAACTCAGCAATACAACTTCTTTCCCATTGTCATTGAAGGAGACTCTCAGGTGTTAATTAATATGGCTAATCAACTTCTATGGGGAACCACAGCGGCCAAGGTAACCACCAGCTGGAGACTTGCCACGCGGCTCAAATTGATGGAACGTTGGCTCAAGGCTCATAAGGCTGTCTCGTTCACTCACATTAAACGGGATGGCAACAAGGTTGCTGACTTCCTGGCCAATATTGGAGTAGAAAGAACCGACACTCTCAAGCACGGACCCCTCAATATCCTCCATGAGAGTGCTCTTCTACATAATTGCATCAATCTAGTGCACAAAGACATTGTAGTTCCGGATGCAGATGATCTATAAGTACGATGGGATGTATGTCCCGAAGGCGGGCACGTGGGGTGGCCATCTGGTCACCCACCTGCGCATTAATCCTCCCATTAATGTTTCCAACCTGGGCATTAAACTCCGCAATCGAGCCATTAGCTCGTCCCACCGCCATTTTCTCCCGCTCCCCTGGTTTATTATGACGACACTTGCTCATGCTCATTCTCATTCTGCTCATTCTCATCCTACTCCTCAGAGCTGCTACTGCCCTCCTGCTTGCGCCAAGCCAAGTGCTCGCACGCATACTGGGAGGCGCTGCTATCTGCTTGGCTGCCTAGAAACATTGCCAGAATTCCACTTCTCTCAAAGAGAGTTCTGTTTCAAGGCTCCTTTCTCCAGTTTTACGCAGGCCAATCCTCTGTCTCTTACCCAGAGTTTCTCTCGCTCGCCTACCCGTTCCTGCAGATTGCGCTCAATTTCCAAAATGCCTCGGATTAGGCATAGAATGCGAAGTCACAGAGGAGGTAGCAGAGGCCGAGCAATTCGTGCCCAGTCTTCCTCTGGCAATGATTCTTCGTCTGAGGATGTAGCCCGCAGTCATTTCCCAAAAACTCATAGCAAAAGAGGGCGAGCTAGCCTCTTTGGGCAGGTGCACTCCACCCTCGGCTCTCAGCCTCTCCACACCGCTTCTACTTCGCAACCTGTTTCTCAGTCCGCCACTCCCCTTGTCGCCCTTCGCCACACCTCCCAACGAGCTGAATTTCAATTTGTTTGTACTATGGACCGCCCGGTTCTCACCGCCTTCATAACCGTCTCTCTCCAAGAGGAAGCTGCTAGTTCCAAGCCTACTGACGAGCCCGTCCCTCAGCCCCCTCTGATCCATGATGCTTCGCAGGGTCTGAAAAGAGATGACAACGCACAGGAACAGATGAAGGTTGCGGCTGCAACTGCCACTTGTGCCACCACCGACGAAGAGGATAGCAGCAGTGCGAAGTATTTTTGCCGCGTAGTGGAGGAGCCTCCCTCTACTGCAGATGACAAGTGACCACTGCTATCACAACTAGAACGCGGTGCCGCAACCCAGGTATAATGGGGGGCTTTATTTGTTTTTGTTTAAATCCCTCTTGTTGAGCGAGAAAAACATCGTTTATCTTAGTCAAGTTTTGCTTTCATGGTCTTACTTGTTACTATGTTCTTACTTAATGCCGGTTTCCCCTGCGCGGGCGGCAAGATATGCGTCTAAGGGACTGGTTCCCCCTACCGGGGCAGTCCAAAACCATGTTTTTTTTTTAGCTTCAAACCCAACCTTCAGGCTTACTTAGCTGAAGCTGTGGTAGTTTTGTACTAATATGTTACATAAATAGAATTAGAATTATTCAGATTTAATAAAAAATAAAAAAATATTAGTTTTAAAAAAAATAAAAAATAAAAGATATTAGTTTTAAAAAAAAATAAAAAATAAAAAAAGGTGTAGTCTAACTTTGGTTTTTTTGAATGGAATCTTGCAATATAATTTCTAGTAAGATTGTGATTTTTTGTTGTTTAAAATGCACTTCTGAGTACATGAATGAATTCAACACCCTTAAAAACCCCTGAAGCACGGGAAAATTGACCAGAAAAAATACCCATAAAAGAGTCATTTCATCTATTAGTTAGACTATGCTTAAAATATTAATATATACTCTAAAAGAAAATATATCAATATAAAATATGGATGCATGAAATATAACTATATTTTCCAAAAAATCATGAACTTCAATATTAGATATTGAATAGAGATATATACTCTAAAAACAAATATATCAATATAATTAAAATGTTCATCATGTTGCTAAAGAAATAGCTCAATTATAAGATACAATAAAGTATTGGAGTTGTAGATTCCAATAACACCTTAAGCATATATATTTAAGTGTGTATTAATATGATAAGAAGAACGGATTGTGATTTCTTGTTATTTAAAATTCACTTGTGAGTACATTAATGGATTCAACACCCTTAAATTAGTATATACTCTAATATATCAATATAAAATATGGATGCATGAAATATAGATATATTTTCCAAAAAATCACGAACTCCAATATTAGATATTGAATAGAGATATATACTCTAAAAACAAATACATCAATATAATTAAAATTTTCATCATGTTTCTAAAGAAACAGTTCACTTGGAAGATACAATAAAAGATTGGAGTTATAGATTCCAATAATACCTTAAGCATATATATTTTAAGTGTGTATTAATATGATAAGAAGAACAGATTGTGATTTCTTGTTGTTTAAAATTCACTTCTTGGTACATTAATGGATTCAACACCCTAAAAACCCCGGAGGCACCTGAACTTTGCAAATTAAACAACTTAAACTTGTGATTTTTAGGTTTCTTATTGTTTAAAATTCACTTCTGAGTACATTAATGGATTCAACACCCTGATTTCTTCTTGTTTAAAATTCACTTCTCGGTACATTAATGGATTCAACACCCTTAAAAACCCGTAAGACACCTAAACTTGCAAATTAAACAACTTAAACTTGTGATTTTTAGGTTTCTTGTTGTTTAAAATTCACTTCTGAGTACATTAATGGATTCAACACCCTTAAAAACCCCTGAGGCACCTAAACTTTGCAAATTAAACAACTTAAACTTGTGATTTTTAGGTTTCTTGTTGTTTAAAATTCACTTTTGAGTACATTAATGGATTCAACTACCTTAAAACCCCTTGAGACACCTGAACTTTGCAAATTAAACAACTTAAACTTGTGATTTTTAGAAATATTCACTGGATTTTGGGAAAATTGACCAGAAAATATACCCATAAAAAGTCATTTCATCTATTAATTAACCTAAGCTTAAAAAAATAATAACAAAAATATTAATTATATATATATATATATATATATATATATATATATAATTGAAAAACAATTAAATAAATTAATAATAAAAATAATATTTCTTAAATAACCCAAAGATATAATATTAATCGAACATCTTTACAAATAAAAAAAATTGTGAAGTAATTATGTATTTCATAAATGAATTAAAATCTATTTTTATTTCAAGATGGATATATATTAATTAATGTGACATAAAACTAACTTAATTAAAGTTTATTTCCAAATTAAATCATAAATATTATAAAAGTTAAACCAATTTAATTAAAGTTGATTTTATATATAAGTTTTCAAATAGGATTATTTTGAGTGGTTGGACGAAATAGTTGTTATCTTCCGCACTTAAGTTCAAATTTTGGCTTGTGACATAATGAGCTATAATGTATTGATAAATATTGTTGTAATAGCTTCATGTCTATGAATATTATTGTATTGGTTTCTAATCTTATGAACTCTGAGTGAGTATACTTGTGGGTTGCCCTAATATCTAATCTTCAAACAAAAAAGGGAACTAATTTATTTCCTCGCAATATATATATATATATATATATATCACAAAAAAACATTAATTTTATTTATAAAAATTAAAACACTTTATTTTTAAAAAATTAAAATTTATTTATATAATTATAAAAAATTATTTTGATCAAATAAAGTCTGGCCTCCTTGAAAGAAAGTTGTAAATTTTATTAAAAAAATCTAATGAAACCAACCAACCATAAAATCTATAATAATAATAAAAACACCACTCCATTAAAAAAAAAATGAACAAAGTCCCAAGTGAATCTTAAGTATGCTATATCATACCATAGAACAATAAAGCAACATACCATAGAGCATTATAGAGAGATGACCGAGCATAAAGATTGCATCAAACAACAAGAGGGTGCAATAATATTTGGTGCCATAAACTTAAAGCACTATAAAAATTTATTTTAATCAGATAAAGTTTGGCTTCTTTGAAAGAAAGTTGTAAATTTTATTAAAAAAAAAATTCTAATAAAACCAACTAACTGTACAATCTATAATAATAAAAAACAATACTCCATTAAAAAAAAATGAACAATATGCTAAAGTAATATACCATAGAGCATTATAGAGAGATAACCGAGCATAAAGATTACATCAAACAACATGAGGGTGCAATAATATTTGGTACCCATAGACTTAAAACACTTTTAAAAGAGCATTAGCTCATGATAATGTGTACTTATGCACATCCGAATAAATTGAGCACCATCCTAGATAGAGGTTATAGGCTCACATCAAATTATCTTGACTTGACATTTGCCACCTACATTAACCATATAATTTGGATCCATTGTAATCAAATAATACTTTGAATTTGTTTGGATATGAAATTTCAAAAAAAAAATATTGTGCTCAAATAAAATAGTAAATATATTATGTTTGTGTGATTTAATATAGAGTAGATGTGTAGATGTAATGTAAGTATGTTTTAAAATGTCGACTCAATTATGAAAAATAAAAACAAAAAATAATGAGTATAAACATTCAAATGTTGGCTCAATTAATATTAAAAAGTTAAAAGTAATAAAAAATAAAATTCAATTTGTTATATTTTGATTTTGTTATTAACTTGTGAATAAGATTTGTTACAATACCATGGTTTATCAATACCACAAGCCTAACAACCCTAACTTATTTCACAATCAAAATATTTTATATTAATATGACAAGATTCTTAATCATGGATATTCACCTCCACTTTATTGAGGATATTATTAACTTGTAAATAAGATTTGTTACCATACCATAGGTCAATTCATGACTTATCAATACCACATGCCCAAAAAAACATAACATATTTCACAATCAAAATATTTTATATATTATTAACTTGTAAATAAGTTTTAGTACAATACCATGGGTCAATGTCTTAGCTTATCAATAAACATAACTTATTTCACAATATTTTACAACAATATGACAAGATTCTTAACCATGGAAATTCACCCCCTCTTTATCATGGATATTATTAATTTGTAAATAGGATTTGTTACAATACTATGTGTTAATACCATGGTTTATCAATACTACATGCCCAAAAGCCATAAATTATTTCAAATCAAATTATTTTATAACAATATGACAATATTCTTAACCATGGATATTCACCCACACTTTGCCATTGATATTATGAATTTGTGAATAGGTTTTGTTACAATACCGTGGCTTATCAATACCACATGCCCAAAAATCATAACTTATTTCACAATCAAAATATTTTATAACAATATGACAAGATTATTTGTCATGGATATTCATCGGCACTTTACCATGGATATTATTAACTTGTAAATAGGCTTTGTTACAATACCATGGGTCAATCATGGCTAATCAATACCACATATCCAAAAACCATAACTTTGGCAGTCAAACTATTTTATAATTATTTTATTTTAATTTAATTTTATACCATTTTTTTAATTAAATCTAAAAGGAAAAAGGTTATAATTATTTTTGAGATATATCTAAACTCTCTATCCTCACCACTACTAAAAATATTCCCATAGAAATTAAATCAAGGTTTTAATAAAATTAAAATGAGAATATTTTTATAGATAAAGATATGAAATTTATATAATATAAATGAGATTACTAAGAACCAACATAGATCCAACTTAACTAAGAATCCACGCTATGAGAGCAACCAAAGTGACTAACAATAATAGAGAAAAGATAGTGCATGATTCTTTTAAGTTTACATTATTGTATTTTCTTTGACATGATTGATCCAAAATATAGGTTATATATTACTACCAATTGAGTTTTTTCTTTTAGACACCTTTTTAAGCATGATACAATGGGATCAAATTTAATAGAGGGGGTGGAGAGAGATGAAGGGAGATAGTGACAGAGCTAGAGTTTGGGGAGAGAGAGAGAGAGTGTGTGTGTGTTTGTGTTGGGAGGAGAGAGAGGAAGGGAGATAGTGATAGAGCTAGAGGTTGGGGAGAGAGAGAGAGAGAGAGTGTGTGTGTGTGTGTGTGTGTGTTGGGAGGGGGGAGAGAGAGAGATGGATTTGGAGGGGGAGAGAGAGGGAGGAGAAAGAAGAAGAGATGGAGGGAGATAGTGATAGAGTTGCAAGGAATAGAGAGAGATTGGGGGCCAAGAGACAAAGGGAGGTGGGAGAGAAAGGGAGAGAGAGGAAAGAACAGAGAGAGGACTCAAAAGAGTGAAGGAGAGAGAGAGAGGGGGGGGAGAGATGGAGTTGGAGGGGGAAGAGAGAGAGGGAAGGAAGAAGAAAGACATATAGCGGGAAATGAGGGGAGAGAGCGGGAGTGACAAGGGAGAGATGGAGAGAGAGTGAAGGAGAGAGGAGAGCGAGAGGGAAGAGAGGGGGGGAAAAGAGAGAGGGAGAGAAGGAGAAAAGAGAGAGAGGGAGAGGAAGAGGGAAAGGGAGGGAGAGAGAGATATGAAAAGAGAGTGTGTATGTTTGGGGGGTGAGATTGAGAGAGTGAATAAGAAAGAGACAGATACAAATATAGATATTATATAACCAACCTAGATCCATCTTAACCCCAGATCTATCAAGCACTGAGAGAGATTAAATCTCTCAAAGTGCAAACATTTCCTCAAGTTTTGCACTCGAAAAAAAAGGTTTGCACCTCAAGAGATTTGATCCCTCTCGACACTTGATAGATCCGGAGTTAAGATGGATCTAGACTGATATATAAATAAGATATAAAAAACTTCAAAGAAATAACATTATGCTCAAATACAAATAGTAAAGGTATTATATGTTACATAATAAGAATAAGGAGGTTATATTTTATATAGACATATCTATAATTTAAAACAAATTTAAAAATGGAACTCAACCAGAGTAACAACATCAAGAGAATTAAAACCATATTGTCTTTACCTCAAAACAATGAATGGTGTTTTCTCCCCCCCTAAATGTACCACAACATCAAGAGAATTTGAAACATATTGTCTTTACCTCAAAACAATGAATGGTGTCTTCTCCCCCTAAATGTACCACACTAGAGATGCTAAAAATAGCCACCAAAAGGCAGTATGCATAAATATATTTTGTAGGGCTATTCTTATTGCTGAAAAGAAATTGTCGGATGCAAATAGAATATAGGCTCTTCATTTGCTTGACACATATGGTAGGTTTTGATGATAATTATAATTTGAAGTGCTTGCCATGTGATGACCTAGACTCAAAACGTAACAGGTCTGTTCTCTGTGATAATGCAGTTGACCAACGCTTACAAAGGTGTAAGGTCATGTTAATGCAATAAACACAGATCCAGTACAAATGCAGCACCGCTATTAATGGTGGTCCCCATGTTAATGGGGAACTTTTGTTAATGGTGATTCCCCGTGCTATTTGCAGATGAGGTCATATGCAAGTCCTTGGTGACTTTAACAAGATAGAAAGCCCCTCAATCAGAGCATCACATCCAAAAATCATGGTGTTGTAAAGTTGATATTGTAAGTTCCACACTGTCCACTCAAAAAGGACGTAACCAACCAAAAAAAGATGATAACAATGATATGCTATCGTCACAAAATTACTATATCTAGAAGCTTATTTGGCCAACAAGGAACATATGGAATATATATGGGCTCCCCCACAAATGTTATATCTGGATGCATTATCCTCATCATGATAAGTGGAAACCTAATTTAAAAAAATCAAGGGGCGTTGATAGTGATACAATCTTATGTAAATGTGTTGACTACAGATACGGAACTTGGATAGGATCTGCTTCCCTTTTTTATTAACACTGAAACATTGTTAAGAGAAGATCATACATATGATTCCATATTATAATGAACCAAATCAATTATAGTAAAAAAATAAATTGCATCCTCAATTGAAGTTCCAGGAAGAAAGAGGCTGGAAATTATCCTCTTGACAATTTCAATATAGACAAAGAAAAAAAGTACAGCAATGTACGCAATAAGGGCTCCATATTAGCACTTACAACTGCTTTCCTTCGATGAGTCAATATTACAACGTAAAAAGGACAATGTGCCCTTCAATTATTAATTCACAGAGAAATAATTGAAAGCAACTACCACCTTTATACAAGTTTAAGTGGATAACACACTTGAATTTCTGAGATGATATAAGCTTCATCCTCCTGCTTAGGGGGGAGGCTCTAAAAGCTGCTCCCAGTCAGCTGAAGTGTGACGTAAATCTCTGTATTTTGTAATTGGAGCTATCTTCAACCAATGCCAAGGCCAACATACGTAACGCATTCTTGCAAGACTATTTCGTTCACCTCTGCCATCTAGCTCCTCAAACTGCCGCGATAATTCCTCAACCCTTTCTCTAAATGCAGCAGCACTCCTATCTGTTAAACGAAGTGATCTCTCTGCAGCTTCACGAGCAGCCATAGCAGCAGCTACCAATTCTTCTTTTAACTTCAACCTGTTGTTTGCCACAGCCAAAGATTGTTCCATATCTTCCAGCTCTTGTTTGAGAATTGTTATCTGTGTATAGAAAGGAGAGGGGACACTAAATAATCAAAGCAAAATATAATCATAAACAAATACCATTAAATGATGTTCTAATGGCAGCAATCAACAAAGATATAGCTCTTCTGCCACTTTCAACTCTCGTGTTCTTAAAGATGAATTACAAAATTGTACCATAGATCATAACTCAAGAGACTAGCTATCACAGGGATCTATTTTGATACTCAACAAATAGCTCCAGCATACCTAAAACACTAAACAGACTGCAAAGATAAAATTTAATTTCCTGATTGTCTATTGCATCACGGAAAATTAAATCTTCAAGGATTCTCTTGCCTACAACCACAAGCCAAGGAAACACCACTATTTTCTACATAACTGAAAATAAAGTCATATCAGCAGAAATTATCTCTATATTTGAGATTGATCAAACATAGTAACAGTAAGAAACGATCAATAAACTTGATGGTTGCAAATTAACATCTTTATTGCCAGCTGCTGACTGGATTGTCGGTGGAGATTTTAACATGGTTGAGTGGGATGCTGATCATGGTGGTCGCGCAGGTGCTCTATTAGTGATGCTGAGTGGCAGGCTTGGTCGAGGTGTAATTCCACCCTACAAGTGTTTGACTTCAACTATAAAAAAAGGGGGCTGACTATGAATAGCAGTTCACTTGGACCAATTTTCAAAAGGGATAAGACAGGGAGCAGGTGAGACTTGACCAGATATATCGCCCCAGGGAGGGCATCTCATTTTCTGGTACACTTCATCCAGTCAATGGATTGGTGGATGTTACAGGCTATAATCATCTTCCTGTTCAGAGTCTTAATAAAGTGGAAATTTCAGTGGATTCGACACCTTCAACCTAATTTAAGTTGATTGTGTCTCCTTTGGAGTCAACAGACTTCCGAGCTCTAGTTCAAAGGTTTGGACCCTCTCTCATGTTGAGAATTTGGTAGGGCATAGTTTAATTCAATTCTCTAATTGATAATTATTTGTGAGCTTACTTCTCTTACTTAGGTCTTCTCTTCATTAGCTTATTATGTCTTTCATCAAGTCAATTATCAAAACACAAGAGACACAAATTTAAGCTATTCAAGCCAGGGCCAAAACCTCTCCCTCTTGGAGAGGAAAACCCGCAAGTCATTCTTCTTATAGACCTTCAGTTGACAAGTACCATGACCATGACACAGACCCTTGACCTTAGTGTACCTCCAACACCCTTGTCACCTGCTCTTCTTGGCTCCTTATTGCTGAGCCTTCTTTCTGCACTGCACTGCACCAATACTAAGATACTTGGTTCCTATTTCTGAACTGTGAACTGCTTTTCTTCACTGGAC
Source organism: Pinus albicaulis (assembly GCA_034641835.2). Taxonomy (NCBI): domain Eukaryota; kingdom Viridiplantae; phylum Streptophyta; class Pinopsida; order Pinales; family Pinaceae; genus Pinus; species Pinus albicaulis. Next base: position 477,165,105 of record CM076581.1, on the reverse strand, counting down.
AGTCCACCTTCTTCGCACTATAGGGAGACCTCTTCTTGCACTCCTTGCAAGTTGCAATCTATTTCCTTTGCTGGACAGTCCACCTTCTTCTTCGCACTTACTGCATGTCTTGTTACTTCCTGAGATCACCTTTGGTCAGCATGTCATTACCCTCAGTTACTGTGAGATAGATCAATCTTCCCTTCGTTATCTTTTCTTCCTGTTAGAGTATTACAGAGATACTCCCTTTTTCGCACTCCTTACTCAGACCCAATCCGAGAATACTACAGATTTATCCCTTGAATAGGTCTCGGCATCCTTCACTGTGATATTAACCTTCTCCTTCGCTGTATATACCTCTTCTCTTTGCTGTCTATTCCGCAACAAACTGCAGACTTTTCACTGTAATATACATCCAAAAATCTCAGACAATACAAACTATTATTGTCTCTGTTCTGCGCAGTATACTAGGGTATAAATAGTTGTTTCCGTCTGTAATAAGCTGACCTGTGTATGAATAGCTATGACTGATCTTTGAGCCGACTTGTCCAACTGTTATGAGGGTGACTTCTCCAAGGAGTATTCTTCCAGCAAGGTGACAAGGGTGTTTACATCGTTTCTTTGACTCTTTTCAAGTGTAGCATTGCTTCATATACATGACTCTAATTTATACATTTATAACAAGATGACAAATCCCTAAAAGACATCAAGAAGAAGTCTTTGACCTATAATAAAATTCCTTGCTCATGAAACCCATGAAGCAAGCTTAACAAAAATACATTTTATTATCTTTGTCTTCTTCATTACATAAATTCATAATTACATGTTCATTATGAAGACCGAACCTAGTTACACTATCAAACACTCCCTCTTAACTAGGGAGGCATTCATAATGGCACATGGTTAATTTCAATATGAAGAATCTCATAAGAAGAATCGGATTCGCAATCGCATCTGTATAGCATCATATCAACCAGCATTGTCATAGTGCAAGGCCTTGACTAACATTCCCATCTCTCAATGAGACAATGGGCTACAATGCTAGCGAGACACACGACTTATAGACACCATCGTCATTGTCTCTCCAAGGTACATCACCCAAGTGTTCACAAAGTATGACCTTCCTGGACTCTTCTTATCTTGGGTGGCTAGCCCTCAAAGAATATTGGTCCATGACTACTCTTATCTTGAATGCCCTATCACATTCTCAAAGAATATCGGATGCCAGATGATTACCCAATCCTCCATTCTGTCTTCCCAGTCGAAGACCAGAATATGTGTCTATCTCTCCCTCTCAACTAGGGAGGACCCATTCACCATGTGTCTATATTCCTCTTCATGTCCTTCACTAAAACTTACAGTTGTTAGTCCTGGTCTAGTGCATGACACATGAGATAGGAAAACACAATTGTCACTCCCTCTTAATCAGGGATGACCAATCTATTCCATAAACGAATGTACTCATTCCTACACAAGGAATGTACCTAAGCTTATTCTTAGGAATTATCAAGTTTCTTCCAAGTAAGAAATTTACCACCAAGCTCCTTCTTAACCAGGGACCTGTAGCAACAATGGTGAGACACCCAACTGCTCATGAAGAATTCCTCCCTTCGATGTCATGATATTGAGGAATCTTCAACTTTAGGATAGCTTCATAGGGCATAGATCATCCATCACTTTCATCCATGAGTCATGTCATCTATCAGAAAGTGATTCATCAGTCTTTCTCATCTGGTCCATCATCATGACATGTTGCTTTCCTTCAAACCATATTTCTTCCAAGGATCTTTCATCCTTCCATATGGTAAGCAGCCATGCATAAACTTATCCATATAAACATATATACATGAACTTTTAAATCAAAAGTTACCTCAGTGATGATCTTTCTTCATGACATCTTCTTGTAGGCATCAGCATCCTTTATTCAGATTGACACATCTCCTAAAGATATGTATTGTCAAGGGTCTTCATCTTTACCGAACTTCTATCAAAGTCTACATATCTTCCCAAGAGATCTCCCAGTCAAATCTTCTTGGTTTCCGGATGATAACTGCTTCTTATCATGGTTACACTTCATGATCTCTTCATTTCTTTCTCCACACAGTTTTACGTCATTCCTAGGAACTTTCAGTATTCAGTTCACTGTTTGTATACAACCACCTCATATTCCATATGAGGACATATTATATTCATTTCATATGTTATTGGCAACCTGTGTATCTGAAGAGATTCTCCTTTCTTTGATCATACTTCTAAAGGTAGAAGTCCATCACCTGCAACCATATGACATGACTCCATAGCATCCAGTGTCAGCATATATATATATGTACCTCATCTTTTTCTTTTTGAGTCATCCTGCAGCAATTTCCCTAGAATGAAGAACTTCATTCCCTTGACCTGCTTCATCAATATGTCATCATATCCTAATCCCAGAATTCTACAAGATAGAATTCCCGATGAAACCTTTTGCTTTCTTTCTAACCAGTGAATCCAAAGAGGACTCCATATTGATTATTGAATGATGACCCTCAATCTCAATGACTGCCTTCCATCAATGTTGTTATCAGTGAGGCTTCCAGGAGCCACTTCTTTCATAGCTTAGTTTTATTGTGAATTTCCTCCTATGACAAGTTCTCCTTCCATGCTTCTATCTTGATGCCATTTCTAAAGTGATGCATTAATGTACAATGCTTTCTAACATATTATTTTACAACCGACAGAAATCTCTTAAGAGGAAGATGATCTCAATCATAGTACAGATCTTTCGCTTCTTCTTTCTTAGATTTCTTTGCATAAGGTTCTTCCCTTTCTTTTGTGACATGGGCTTCTTCCTTTTTCCTCTTGTCCTTTCGAGATTTAGGACAATCCCTTTTATAATGCCCAAGTTCATTACATCCAAAGCATCGTACTTTGTCCCATAGTATTAAAAACCGGAACCGGTGACCGGACCGGTGGACCTAATGAACCAGGTTTCTGACCAGAACCGATCTAATCGATACTGGTCAAGTCTAAACGAACCGGTTTTTAAAAACATACATTAAATAATTATTTTTTAATAAAAAAAAACTATTTTTAAGATTTGCAACCATGATTCCAAGCCAATAGAGACAAAATATGCAAAGTTTGCTCATTTATATACCATGTCAGGGTGAATATATCAAAATGGCACTGAGTGCAATACATATCATCGAAAAATACATAAGCAATGAGGCTCCAAATGGCCCATAAAGTCCAAAAACAATGCTACAAGCTATGAGGCCATTGGCCTAATACAAGACTACAAGTCTAGAGTCTAGACTCTACAGTGTACACATGAATCATGATCAATCATCAAATTCATCACCACTACTAGACACAGGATCAACATCGGCAGCAGCATAGACATCATTCGGATCAGAGTCTGAGGATGCCTCAGCCTCATCTGCAACCTCAATACCACTGCCACCAATAACAATAGAAGTGGACCTAATGGAAGCACGAGTTACTCGAGTTGCATGACTAGTGCCTTCCATTGGTTGTTTGCCTTTCCTTGATGCAGCTACCAATCCTGGGTCTTCGTCTGATGGCGCCACCAAATCTGCTTCAAGTTCATTCCCTGCTAATGCTGCATCAAAATCAAAATCTGCCTCAAACACTGGATCTTCAATCTCCTCCACCCATTCTGATGTTGGATCAATATCGTCCAACACAATGGGATCTAGATCAAGTGTTTTGTTCATCAGTTGGTTCCGCCTCAAGCGAAGGTTGTATTGCACAAACACAAGATCATTTAACCGTTTCTGTTCCAAACGGTTTCTCTTCTTAGTGTATATGCGCTCAAAAACAGACCAATTGCGCTCACAACTTGAAGCACTGCAAGTTTGGCTGAGGATTCTAATTGCAAACTTTTGCAATTGAGGACATTGGCCGCCAAATGACTCCCACCAATGTGTTGCAAATAAAAGGACATTAATTAGTAACATAGCTCATTTCATTACTTATTTACAAACAATTTAACTTGAAAAGAAAAACAAATTGGAATTGCTTACTTGGTTGATCCACATCTCTTTCCATTTTCGCCAAGTTCTTTCCAAAGGTACCAGCTGCCATACTGAAGAGTAAGTTGTTTATGTGTTTCCAACAACTCTGCATGGATAGGGACCATGCGCTCCAAGCAATCAATCAATCCAAATCTGACCTCCCCATCCTGCTGATCTCCTAACCGAACTTAATAATGATACTTTGGGTTCAAAAAATACCCAGCTACATGTGTAGGACGATGGAGTTGATTGTTCCATTTGTTATCAATGATCTCCCATATACAACCATATTTAGCTAACATGTCCCTATAAACTGCCCGTATCTGCTCCTTTGCCTGATCAATAGCCTCATAAATATATCCCATTGCCATCTTTTCCCCATCCACCATCCTTAGCACCTTAACAAGGGGCTCAGTAATTTTTACAAGCTCTGAAGACCTTCTCCAAAAATAATTGTCAAAGACTTTCTTTTTCGTGTCTTTTCCATCTTGTCTATGAGCCCACCGAGATTCAGTCCAATCATCAGAAGAAAACATTTTTTGTAGGTTTTTCTGTTGAGAATTGAGACATTGCAACGTGAGGAAGTGAGTTGCAAATCTCGTAATTGCATGCCTAACAAGCTCTTTGCCCCCAGTCTTTTCCCTCATTAGGCTCAATACCCATGAGTGGTTGTAAATGTATTTTGTAATGCACTTGCCATGCTCTACAGTGTTTTTTACCCACTCCACTTTGTCTATGTCCTCAAGCATGAGGTCTATGCAATGTGCAGCACATGGAGTCCAAAATATGAACCTATATTTGGACTCAAGCATCTTTCCAGCAAGAACATAGTTTGAGGCATTATCTGTGATGACCTGCACAACATTCTGCTCCCCCACTTCCTGAATAATCACATCCAAAAGCTCAAATAGAAGGGTTGCATCCTTCACCTTATCAGATGCATCAATTGATCTCAAAAACATTGTTCCTTGAGGGAAAGAAACAAAGAAGTTAATGATACTGCGATTCTTTCCATCAGTCCATCCATCTGACATGATGGAACAACCTGTTTTGAGCCATGACTCTCTATAGTCAGCCAAATACTCATCAATGGAACAAATCTCTTTTTGCAAAAGAGATCCCCTCAAGTCATGCACAATAGGGCCTTTGAAGCCCCTTCCTGTAGCTAAAACAGAGTCCCACATAGCTTGGTAATAAGGTGAGCAAGCAGCATTAAATGGGATATCTGCATCATACCACCATCTAGCAATGTACTGATAAGAAGTTTCTTTGCATTGTTTTTTCCAATGTTGATCCAAAGTGGGTTGACAACTTGGTTGGGAGGAAGTGGTTGTGGGATTAGCAGTGGATGGGAAATAACTCTGGATGTTGGGTCTCTTTGTTGATTTTGATTTTTGGCCAACAGGAGGAACATAGTGAAAGGAGTCATTGGTGGAAGGGATAGAAGTGGAGTCTTGAATGTCATAATCATCATACCCACTCTGTCTCAGGGTTTCTATTAGTTCCCTCTTCCTTGCAATTTAATCTTGGATGGCCTTTTCCCTAGCCTTAGTCTCCTCAAACTTTTCAAACTTGGCAAGGTATTTTGCCCTAGCAGGACCTATCACTTCATTAAGTGCATCACATGGCTTTACTTGGCCTCTTATCCCAGCCAAGTATTGTTTCAATCTAAGAATACCCCCACCTCCAATAGATTTTTCACAAAATTTGCATATCATCTTTCCATCAACCACATCACAATGGGCCCATGCACTGTCCTTGGCTTTTGGAGCCATTTTGACTTGAAATAATTGAAATTTGGAAATAAATCTGCCATTTAAAAAAAATTGCAGCTAAGATAAATGGACAACCAAGGCTAAATTTACAAAACAAAATGCACATTCAAACATACAAAATTTGACAGCGTAGGGCTAGAGATTTGATAGCAATAGCATAGCTAAACACATAAGAAAATAAATACATGAACAACAATGAAATGATGGATTTTTCAAGTGAAAATCCTTACCTGGCAATGCAAACTAGCTTCCTTAGCGTCCTCTTGAAGATGCCAACTCTACTGACAGGTCCAAACTATTATCTCCAAAATAGCTCCAACTCCAACTTCGAGCCTCCAAGATCACTGCTCCAGCAAACACTCAACACTCTCCAAGCTCTCAATCAAACTCACAAAAGCTGCAAATGAGATGGTGTGAGGCAAATGAGAGGCTGCCCCTACTTATAAAGGATTGGAGAGGGTGTTTTTGGAGGGAAACAACCCTCCCCATCCCTCCAAATCAACCCTAAACAAGCATTATGTCCGTGCGTGGGTCCCAACAGCCGTTTAGTAGCTGACCGGCCGATTAAGGACGGAACCGGCCGGTTTATCTATAAACCAGTCGGTTTCGTCCTTAATCGGCCGATCAGCACCAGTTTGACCGGAATTTCATGCGTAGGAGGGGGTTCAACCAGGGTTTTTGACCGGTTTTGACCGGCCAGGGGTCTGACCGACCGATTTGACTGGTTTCCGGTTTGACCCAGCCGGTTTTTAATACTATGCTTTGTCCATATTTCTCCTTTTATTCTGAGGACCAAATTTACCAAATCTTCCTTTCTTCCTGGACATAGCTGCAAAGGCTTGATTTTCTTCACTTGGTCTTGTATCAACTTTTGATTTTAACCTAGTCTCCTCTATTTTACATAGGGACCACAGATCCTGGAATGGTGTTGCTTCTTTCTTCCCATATAAGCTTGAAGTGAAGTTACCCCATTCTCCCGGTAGAGAATTCAGCACCACTGTAGTCATTTCACTACAAACATTACTTCTCCCAATTCCGGCAGTTGGTCTCGTATTTCAAAAATCCTCATAAAATATGAAGTGATTTCTTCCTCTCTTGACAATTTCATCTTGTATAGTTCTTGTCTCAGAGAGATTACTTCTCCTACAGTACTTACAGAGAATAGCTCCACCAACTTTTCATATATTTCTTTTGCACTTTCTAGTTTTGATATATAGGGTATGCGTGAGTCCTTAATGGATTCAATGAGAATCCTTTGGGCTCTTATTTCTCCCTTTATGTACTTGGCATGAGCTGGAGCATCTTCTTTTGAGATGTAGATCCTTTGATGTAGCCCATAACTTCGTTTTCAATTATATTCAAATCTGTCCTTTTCTTCCATGCATGAAAGTTTGATGACCTAGCCAATTTGTTGCTTTCTTTGCAATAAGTCATTTTGACATATTCAAATGAGGCCATAGAAATACTTACTTGTGTAGATTGATTTCTTCCTTTAATCAACTTCCTGGATGATGATGATGAAGATGATGGCAGAAACCCCCTCTTAGATTGATTTCTTCAGAGTAGGTGGTCTTGGATCCTTGATGACTACTTCAGAATGATTGTCTTGAATAGTGTTAGATGGTGCTTGATGATGTGTCTTCCAACAATGTTGATTAGGCTTCAATATTAAGAATCTTTGATGGCAAAGATTACCTCCTCGATGTGTGGATCCTTTGAAGGTCTCCTTGGGATGACTTGAGGGTTTCCTTGCAAACTGATTTGACTCATCAACGTAGACTTTGACTTTTGATTTGATGCTTTCTAGAGAAATTGATTCTTTCTCTTTGATGCTTTCTATAGAAATTGATTCTTTCTCTTTGATCCTTGAGTGTCTCTTTGTCAAGTAGCCCTTTGTCTTCGGCATCTTAGCTCTGAAACCATGTTGAGAATTTGGTAGGGCATAATTTAATTCAATTCTCTACTTGATAATTACTTGTGAGCTTACTTCTCTTACTTAGGTCTTCTCTTCATTAGCTTATTATGCCTTTCATCAAGTCAATTATCAAAACACAAGAGGCACAAATTTAGGCTATCCAAGCCAGCGCTAGAACCTCTCCCTCTTGAAGACGAAAACCCGCAAGTAATTTTTCTTATAGACTTTCAGTTGACAAGTACCATGACCATGACACAGACCCTTGACCTTAGTGTACCTCCAACACCCTTGTCACATGCTCTTCTTGACTCCTTATTGTTGATCCTTCTTCCTGCACTGCACTGCACCAATACTGGGATACTTGGTTTCTATTTTTAAACTGTGAACTCCTCCTTTTCTTCGTTGGACAATCCACCTTCTTTGCACTAGACCTCTTCTTGCACTCCTTGCAATCTATTTCCTTTTTCGGACAGTCCACCTTCTTCTTCGCACTTAATGCATGTCTTGTTTTTTCCTGAGATCACCTTTAGTCAGCGTGTCATTACCCTCGGTTATTGTGAGATAGATAAGTCTTCCCTTCATTATCTTTTCTTCCTGTTAGAGTATTCCAGAGATACTCCCTTTTTCGCACTCCTTACTCAGACCCAATCTGAGAATACTACAGATTTATCCCTTGAATAGGTCTCGGCATCCTTCACCGTGATATTAACCCTTCTCCTTCGTTGTATATACCTCTTCTCTTTGTTGTCTATTCCGCACCAAACTGCAGACTTTTCACTGTAATATATGTCCGAAAATCACGGACAATACAAACTATCCTTGTCTCTGTTCTATGCAATATACTAGGGTATAAATAGTTGTTTCCATTTGTAATAAGCCGACCTGTGTATGAATAGTTGTGACTAATCTTTGAGCCGACTTGTCCAACTATTATGAGGTCGACTTCTCCAAGGAGTATTCTTCCAGCAAGGTGACAAGGGTGTTTACATCATTTCTTTGACTCCTTACAAGTGTAGCATTGCTTCATATACATGACTCTAATTTATACATTTATGACAAGATGACAAATCCCTAAAAAACATCAAGAAGAAGTCTTTGACCTATAATAAAATTCCTTGCTCATTAAACGCATGAAGCAAGCTTGACAAAAATACATTTTATTATCTTTGTCTTCTTCATTACATAAATTCATAATTACATAGTCATTATGAAGACCGAACCTAGTTACACTTTCCAACATCTCAAAGGCTTATCGATGTGCAAGGATGGATTTTTTGGTGGGAAACTATTGTTTGCCATGATTTTAAATTCATAAGATGGTGGGATCAGATGATGGCCCTTAAGAAGAGGAAGGAGTTGTGGGAAGCTCAGCATGGAATTGAGTCGGTGCACATTTTCCTTGAAGAGGATATCCATATGTAGCCCTTCAAGATGACGTTGCACAATTGGATATGGTGGTTTGAAAGCCAAAAGAGTATACTACTAGAGGTGCCATGGTTCGATCTTGCCTGCAGCACATTCAGGAAGGAGATGAGGGCTCTAAATTTTATCCTGAGCTTTTCTGAAAAGGAAATGACCGAAGACAAAGTTCTTGGTTTGTGCCACACAGATGTTTCTCTTGCTGATGATCGAGCTAGAGGTATGTTTGGATTACATTTTCAAAATATTTTTTGTTCTTATGCTTTAATAGATCATATGTTGCTTGGCATGTTTGGACGTGGCCACCAGAAAGCAAAATTCGATCATTGGAGCGCTTAAAGCAGTGAAGGCCCTGGGAGGAATTACCCAATGATTATATAGTCTTTCAACTGCAGGGGTTTGGCCAACCCCTCTAAAAGATTGACCCATAGGAGGTCAGTAGATTTAAATTCTCCAAATATTATCCTATTGCAGGCGACGATGGGAGAGGGGGAAGCGATTTTAAAGGTGTTTGAGAATTTGCTTAATGGTTGGAGTTTTTTCAGTTCTAATGCACAAGAGCGGTTAGGTGTCCTAGCTATAGGATGGAGCCCTCGGAACATCAAATCCCTAAACCAACGCGGTTTTGAATCAACTTTAGGCATGGATTTCATCTCTGTACACTTAAACCTGGAATTGAGAGTTATAAACATCTATGGACCATTTATGGAGAGAACAAACGTGTGGGAAACCCTTTTCCAGAAGCAACTGTTGCATGCAGAGAATCTAATCTTGGGAGGGGATTTCAGTTTCTCTTTGGGAGCAACTGAAGCTTGTGGGCCACATGCAAGACTAGATCCTCTAACAAATTTCTTTGAGCATTTATTTCTAAGTCATAAGTTAATAGATGTTGTTATGACAAAGATTCCACCAACTTGGAGAAATAAGCAAATTGGAGAGGCCATAGTGGCCAAAAGACTGGACTGGTTCCTGCTCTCTGAATTACAAGTAGAAAATTTTCCCTTGATGCGGCAATGGATTGATCAAGGGGGAGAGGCTTACCACGACCTGATCTTCCTGGAAATCAAAGGGGTGAGAAAGAAACCATTGAGTCCTTTCAAGTTCAATGTGGCATGGTTAAAAGAAGAAGATATTTTAAAATTGGTTAAATCCATCTAGGTCCCTCATAACCCTGTCTTTGGGACTTCTACCGGTGTCCATTTTACAAGAAATATTTTCTAGGTCAAGAAGGCTACAATTCAATGGGCAGCTTATAAGCGAACCAAGGATGACCAGGAGCTAAAGGATGTTAAGACAGAGTTGGAGCAACTGGGGAACTCTGAGGACGGGGTTCCTTAGTGATGACACAAAGACCAAACTTCTCCAACTAGAGACTAGGAAAACGAAACTTTTGGAAGACAAGGAGGCAGCGTGGAGGTTAAAAAGCAGAGCTATTTCGCTGGACGCGGTGGATGGAAATACATTTTCTTCTAAAACTATGCTAAAAGAAAATGGCTAACACGATCTGGAAGCTGGAAAACTAGGAAGGGGGCACTGTCTGTTCTTTTGAGGAGTTGGTGAGCCTAGGGAAACATCATTTTGGCACCCTTTTTAAAGCCGAGGAAGGTGCCTTCATAGAAGAGGTTATTAGAATAGCTCAATTGCTTCCCAGATTTTTTGAGGAGGAAGACAATCACAAGTTAATGGAGGAAATATCAAATGCGGAACTCAAAAGAGGTTTTACACAACTTCCAGAAGGATAAGTGCCCAGGGCCTAATGGAAGGCCCATAGAGTTTTTTCTGGGCCTCTATGATTTTTTGGGGAATGATTTGTTGAAGGTGGTAGAGGAGTCTATATAGTCATGGAAAGTGCTAGTCTCTTTCAACTCAACTTTCATAGCTCTTATCCAAAATGTGGATAACCCTGCTAACTCTAATGACTTTTGGCCAATTTCTCTTTGCAATTGCATTTACAAGATTACTGCCAAAGTTATTGCTCGACAGTTGAAACCCATTTTCTACAAAGTTATCTCAAAAGAACAATTTGGTGTCTTAGAAGGACACCAAATCCATGAAGCCATTGGAGTGGCTCAGCAAGGCCCACACAGCAGCCTTCAACAAGGAAATTAAAGGGTGTTGTTCTAAAGATTGATCTTTCAAAATCCTATGACCAAGTCAATTGGATTTATCTTCGTCTTTTATTAACTCATCTTGTCTTTGAAGTGCCTTTCATCACTTGGGTCATGAGTTGTCTCACGACAACTTCCTTTGCAGTTTTGCGGTTTTGATCAACAGTTCTGCTCTCCTTTTTTCCATGCTCAAAGGGGGTTGTGGAAAGCATGTCCCATTTCCCCCACTTTTATTCATGCTTGTAGCTGAAGGGCTCAATGGTTTACTGACTAATGCCAAATAGAGAGGGGCATCCAGAGTAATAGTGGTGGCAAAAAATATGATTTTGTCACATCTATTGTTCGTAGACGACATTATGATTTTCTGTGATGGATCTCAAAGAACTATAGAATTTCTTCAACAAGCCTTATCCCTCTTTTGGAAAGCCACGCTTGGAAATAAATTCACAAGTTGTCTAGCCACCTTCTGGGAGATTTAAAGGTCCAGTTTGTACAATCCATGTTATCTTTTACTCTGATTCCATTTGATGATGGGCTTGTTGTCACCCAAATTGTACAGGTGAATGCGACAACGACTCAGGGCAGGGGCTGTCACTTTGATCCCCGCCCTCTCCATTCTAGTTATCTCCCTAAGGCAGGCTATGGGGGGTAATCCCTATGAAATGTGAGGATGAAAGACTTGTCGAGAACCGACAAGTTCTGGAGGCAACACTGAATAGCCTAGTAACTTGGTTAATGATGATTGACAAGTTAAATTATTAGCACGATTTAATTAGATTATTGAGAGATCAGTGCCTTATGGAGTCAATTCACTTGCACAATATAGATTAATGATCAAGTTACCGGATGAACAGTGGCAGCTAGGATGAAAACTATCCTATATGAGATGCGACACCTAGATCTATGTGATATGCAAGATCTTGGTTATTTTTAGATCAAATGCCTATTCTAAGCGACTCCTCTCTCTCAATTGTTTTGAAGTTAGTCTCAAGTGTAGGTTGTGGAGAGAAACTCAAGGGAAGACAACAATGGTTATATTAATGATACCTCCCTTGGTGTTCTAACCACCCGAATACCTCCAGCGCTGCAGGGACTATGGCCATGACAACTGCAAGGTCACCGTGTTAACCACAAGTGAGGGTCTAAATTTCACAAGTTGGGTAGAAAGGTGGTCCTATCTTCTTTCAACCAAGCTTATGCTTGGAGGTATATTAATTAATGCACTACTAGCCCTATAATAATATGCAAGATTATGAGTGATAACTTTAAGTGAGATTATTTATGATCCTTTAAGTACTTTGAGTTAAATTACTTGAAATTAGATGTTCAGTACAAGACCATGAATCAAGTACTTAAAGTGAAATTACAAGAACAAATCTCACTAAAGCAATGAGACAAGATTTGCTAATTAAAGTGCTTCAAAACCAATGAAACAGTGTAACAATGAAACAAGCAACCTCCAATTGATTAATAATGACAATGAAGGACAAGAAGCACCAATTCAATGTATGAATTATAAACCAAGTGAGATAGTGAGGAATGTAAAGTGATCTTATAAATTACCAATCTTAATGTTGATGACAAGGAACTGTTGAGAATTTGGAGGGCTAGAGATTAATTCAAATTCTCTTCTTGATAATTACTTGTGAGCTTGCTTATGTCTTTTCTTCTTTAGCTTATTTAATCTTTCATCAAGTCAATTATCAAAATACACGAGACACACAAATTAGGCTCCTAGAGCCAGGGCAAAACCTCTCCCTCTTGGAGAGGAAAACCCACAAGAAATTCTTCTTATAGATTTTCAAATGACAAGTACCATGACCAAGACTCAGACCCTTGACCTATGGATGCTTCCAAGACTTTGTTACTTCTTCTTTGATGATCTTCTTTCGCTATAATATCACTGTACAATTCCAAAGACAAAATTATACTTCACTGGATATATATATCAAAACGTTGTCTATATTCGCACTTCATTAACTCTAATCCAAATAACAGAATTGACCTTGACCTTAACTCAGTGCTAGTCTGAAGTATTCTCTGTTGTCATGCCAGAACTATCCGCAATCTACTGCTCTTTTATCTGCACTTGAATGCTCTCTAAACTTCGCAATGTAGTTCACACTTCAAACCATACTTCAATCCGCACTACAATACCTTCTGAACTTCACACTTTATACACTCAGAAATCTGCACTTCTTTTCAGGAACAGCCCGCACTTTTTTTTATTAGGCTGCAACACTTATCACACTAAAACATCCCACAAATATATGTATCTTGTTTAGTCCTAAAACTCGTCCAAAAAACGCTCTAAAACATGTCCAAAAACCGCACTGAAACTCATCAAAAGATCCGCACTGAACTTCCGAGATGACCGAAAAAAATCTGTGTTTTTTGCGAAGTCTCCTGAGGTATATATAGTTGTTTGCCCGTGTATATAAGTGGACCTGACTTTGTGAACCGATGTAACTATCTGGGAGCCGACATGACTATTATGAGGCCGACTTCTCACTGCATATAGTGCCAACTTTATTACATCTTTCCCAGCGTTTGAAGGAGAGCTATCTTGAGGGTTGTTAGAGCCTTTCTTTTACAAGGTTCATGACAAGGTCTTGGAGATTTTAATGATGACAATGCTCTTCATATACATGACTCTATTTTCATTTATAAACAAAAGAAAAACCCTAAATAGACATCAAGAAGAAGTCTATTAACCTGTAATAAAATTCTTGCTCATGAAACCCATGAAGCAAGTACAACAAATACATTTATTATCTTTGTCTTCTTCTTTTCATAATTACATAGTCAATATGAAGACCGATCCTAATTACACTTTTCAACACTCCCTCTTAACTAGTGAGGTATTCATACAGGTACATGGTCACTTTCAAACTGAAGAATCTCATAAGAAGAATTGGATTGGTAATTGCATCTGTATAGCATCATATCAACCAGCATTGTCCTAGTGCAAGGCCTTGACTAACAGCCCCATCTCTCAAAGAGACAATGGGCTACAATGCTGGCGAGACACGTGACTTATAGACACCATAGTCATTGTCTCTCCAAGGTACATACTCCACCCAGGTGTTCCTAGAGTATGACCTTCTTGGACTATTCTTCTCTTGGGTAGCCAGCCCTCAAAGAATATCGATCCTCGACTACTCTTATCTTGAATGCCCTATCTCATTCTCAAAGAGTATCGAATGCCAGATGATTACCCAATCCTCCATTCTGTCTTCCAGGTGAAGACCAAAATGATGTGTCTATCCATTCTCTCCACATGGCCTTCACTAAGACTTACGGTTGTTAGTCATGGTCTAGTGCATGACACATGTATTAGAGAATCACATACGTCACTCCCTCTTTACTCAGGAAGGACATACTTCAAGTTTCTTCCAAGTAAGAAACTTACCACCAGGCTCCCTCTCAACCAGGGTCCTGCAGCAACAATGGTGAGAGACACAGCTGCTCATGAAGAATTCCTCCCCTCGATGTCATGGATTTCGATATTGAGGAATCTTCAACTTTTGGCTTCATAGGGCACAGATCATCCATCACTTTCAGTCACGAGTCATGTCCACTATCAAAAAGTGATTCATCATTCTTTCTCATCTGGTCCACCATAATGCCATGCTGCTTTCCTTCGAATCATCTCCAAGGAACATACATCCTTTCTCATGATTGGCAGCCCTGCACAAATTCATCCAGATAAATATATACACATGAACTTTTAAAACAAAAGTTACCTCAGTGATGATCTTTCACCATTACATGTTCCTGTAGGCATCGGCATCCTTTATTCAGATTGACACATCTCCTAATGATATGTTTTTTCAAGGGTCTTCTTCTTTAACAGACTTATGTCAGAGTCTACATATCCTCCTAGGAGATCTCCTAGTCACATCTTCTTGGCTTCCGGATGATAACTGCCTCTTGACATGGTTGCATTTCATGATCTCTTCCTTTATGCACATTCTTCATTCCTAGGAACTTACAAATTTTCCAGTTCCTCGTTCATACACAACCACCTCATATTCCATATGAGGATATATTATGTTGATTTCATCTGTCAGAGTACTGAGAGATCCTCCTTCGTAGATCATACTTCTAAATATAGAAGTCCATTACCTGCAACCATATGACATGACTTCACAGCATCCAATATTAGCATATAAATATATATACCTCATACCCTTTTCCTTTGAGTCATCCTGTAGCAATTTCACTACAATAAAAAGCTTCATTCCCTTGGCCTCCTCTATCAATATGTCATCACATCCCAGAATTTTGTTTCCATGATAACCCTTGATCTTGATGACTGCCTTCCATTAGTAATGTTATCAAAGAAGTTTTTCCCGGAGTTGTTTCACCAAGAGCTCCTACCATGCTTCTATCATGATGCCATCAATATACATTGCTTGCTATCATACTATTTTACAACCAACATAAATCACTTAAAGGAGAAGATGATATCAGTCATAGTGGAGATCCCTCGCTTCTTCTTTCTTAGATTTCTTTGCATCAAGTTCTTCTCTTATATGGGCTTCTTCCTTTTTCCTCTTGTCCTTTCTAAATTTAGGACAATCTCATTTATAATGCCCAAGATCATTACATCCAAAGCATCGTGCTTTATCCACATTTCTTTTCTTATTCTGAGGACCAAATTTACCGAATCTTCCTTTCTTTCTAGACATGGCGGCAAAGGCTTGATTCCCTACACTTGATCCTGCTTTCAATTTTGATTCTTCTATCTTTCCTACACTTTGGAATGGCATGGCTTCTTCTCTCCCATCTATGTTTGAAGTGAAACCTCTCCATTCCTTTGGTAAAGCATTTTGTACCATATTGAGTATTTCTCTATCAGACATTACTTCTCCCAACTTCAGTAGTTGTTCTCCTATTGCGAAAATCTCCATCATATATGAAGTTATTTCTTCCTTTGACATTCTCAATTTGTATAAGTTTTGTCTCAAGGATATTATTTCCTTTGTAGAACCTTTCAAGAATAGTTCCACCAATTTTTCATATATTTCTTTTAAGGATTCTAGCTTTGATACATAGGGAATGAGAGATTCTTTTATGGATTCTATAAGAATCCTTCGGGCTCTTATGTCTCCCTACATGTATTTGATATATGCTAGAATGTCTTCTTTTGGAGGTTGAATTGTAGATCCTTCAATGAAACCCATAACTTCATTTTCAATTAGCTTAAGATATGTCCTTGTCTTCCATGCATTAAAGTTTGATGAGCCAACCAATTTGTTGCTCTCTATACTGTTGAGAATTTGGAGGGTTGGAGATTAATTCAAACTCTCTTCTTGACAATTACTTGTGAGCTTACTTGAGTTACTTATATCTTCTCTTCGTTATCTTATTTAGTCTTTCATCAAGTCAATTATCAAAACACACAAGACACAAGAATTAGGCTCCTAGAGCCAGGGCAAAACCTCTCCCTCTTGGAGAGGAAAACCCACGAGAAATTCTTCTTATAGATCTTCAAATGACAAGTACCATGACCAAGACTTAGACCCTTGACATATGAATGCCTCCAAAACCTTGTCCCTGCTACTTTGTCTTTCTCCAATGCTGATCTTTCCTTTCTTCATCAAAGTGCACTGACTTCAGATTACATAGAGACTTTGCTCCTCATATATCACAGCCCCTATTCAACATATATGAGACATTCCACATATATCAAAACAGTCCTCATAACGTCTTCACACAGGTCCGCACTCAACATACTTTGACACCGTCGTGGCTCTGCATCTGATCCAGACTTCCATCATTCTGATATCCGCACCTCCTTTTATCCTTTAGCCTACACTTTATATTCGCACTTGATCACAGATGTATCCTAGTTCTGAAATCCGTATATCTTCCTTCATGCTAACCTGAGTTTGCTGCTTCAAAACAATATATAACAGATTCATACTTTACCCTGGAAACACTGTTGGTAACTCGCACTTTTCAAACTTATTACAATGTCAAATATTACATAGAAGTCCGCAATTTTCTTCAGGTTTGACCGCAACTACAATTTACTAATCCGCACTTTTAAGTCACTGTGAAACTGCAAAATAAATACGCAATGTATTACTAATAAAAGCTCACACTTCATCACAAATATAATCTGCATTGTATCACTGAGAAATCCCGCTTTTCAATTATAGAGATCACCACAAATTTACTTCAGGTTGTCCGCACTTATTTTAGGTTGTCCGCACTTCTATCTCGGAGAGATCCACACTTGTTTTCATTACAAATGATACGTAGAACAGTCATATATATATGAGTTGTCTCACTGTCTTTGGGCCGACCTTCCAGCAAGATAGTAGGTCGACTTCATAGCTGATGAAGGACAGTTAATTCAACGTTTATAATGGTATCTTCTTGCATCTTTCAAAAGCCATTTCTTCACGGTATATAGCCAAGATCTTGGAGCATATTTTGTTGACTAGACTCTTCATGAATATGACTCTTATATACATTTATATCTAGAAGACAAATCCTAATAGACATCAAGAAGAAGTCTATTAACCTATAATAAAATCTTGCTCATGAAACCCATTAAGCAAGAAAAAAAAAATACATTTTATTATCTTTGTCTTCTACTTTACATAAATTCATAATTACATAGTCAATATGAAGACCGACCTAGTTACACTTTTCAACACTCCCTCTTAACTAGGGAGGTATTCATACAAGTACATGGTCACTTTCAAACTAAAGAATCTCATAAGAAGAATCGGATTGATAATCGCATTTGTATAGCATCATATCAACCAACATTGTCCTAGTGCAAGGCCTTGACTAACAGCCCCATCTCTCAACGAGACAATGGGCTACAATGTTGGCGAGACACGTGACATATAGACACCATAGTCATTGTCTCTCCAAGGTACATACTCCACCCGGGTGTTCCCAACGTATGACCTTCTTGGACTATTCTTCTCTTGGGTAGCTAGCCCTCAAAGAATATCGATCCCCGACTACTCTTATCTTGAATGCCCTAACACATTGTCAAAGAGTATCGAATGCCAGATGATTACCTAATCCTCCATTTTGTCTTCCCAAGTGAAGACCAGAATGATGTGTCTATCTCTCCCTCTCAGCCAGGGAGGACCTATTCCACAAGGGAATGTACTCATTCCTGTATAAGGAATGTACCTAAACTCATTCTTAGGAATTACCCAGTTTCTTCCAAGTAAGAAACTGATCACCAGACTCCCTCTCAATCAGGGACCTGCGGCAACAATGGTGAGAAACCCAACTGCTCATGAAGAATTCCTCCCCTTGAAGTCATGGATTTCGATATTGAGGAATCTTCTTCAACTTTAGTTCCATAGGGCACAGATCATCCATCACTTTTATTCATGAGTCATGTCATCTACCAAAAAGTGATTCATCTGTCTTTCTCATCTGGTTCATCGTTATGCCATGCTACTTTCCTTCGAATCATCTCCAAGGATCATACATCCTTTCTCATGATTAGCAGCCCTGCAGAAATTCATCCTGATAAACATATACATATGGACTTTTAAAACAAAAGTTACCTCAGTGATGGACTTTCACCATGACATCTTCCTGTAGGCATCGGCATCCTTTATTCAGATTGATACAACTCCTAATGATATGTTTTTTCAAGGGTCTTCTTTACCAGACTTCTGTCGAAGTCTACATACCCTACTAGGAGATCTCCTAGTCACATCTTCTTGGCTTCCAGATGAAAACTGCCTCTTGACATTGTTGCATTTCATGATCTCTTCCTTTCTCCACATTCTTCATTCCCAGGAACTTACACATTTTCCAGTTCCTCGTTCATATACAGCCACCTCATATTCCATGAGGATATATATATATTATGTTGAATTCATCTGATAGTGCACCGAGAGATCCTCCTTCATAGATCATACTTCTAAATATAGAAGTCTATTACCTGCAACCATATGACATGACTTCACAGTATCCAGTGTCGGCATATAAATATATACATACCTCATACCTCATACCTCAGCATATAAGTCATCCTTCAGCAGTTTTTACTAGAATGAAGAGCTTCATTCCCTTGGCCTGTTCCATCAATATGTCATCACATCCCAGAATTTTGTTTTTCATGATGACCCTTGATCTTGATGACTGCCTTCCATCAATATTGTTATCAAAGAGGTTTTCCAGGAGTTGTTTTACCAAGAACTCCTACCATGCTTTGATCAGGATGCTACACTGCTTCCTAGCATACAACCAACATAAAACACTTAAAGGAGAAGATGATCTAAATCATAGTGGAGATCCCCCGCTTCTTCTTTCTTAGATTTATTTGCATCAGGTTCTTCTCTCATTTCTGAGATATGGGCTTCTTCCCTATTTCTCTTGTCCTTTTCAGATTTAGGACAAACTCTTTTATTTTGCCCAAGTTCATCACATCCAAAGCATCGTGCTTTGTCCATACTATTCTGAGGACCAAACTTACCGAATCTTCCTTTCTTCCTTGACGTGGCTGCAAAGGCTTGATTCCCTTCACTTGATCCTGTAACACCTTTGGCTTTCAATCTTGTTTCCTATATTTTACATAAAGAACCTAAATCATGGAATGGTGTGGCTTCCTTCTTCCCGTATAAACCTGAAGTGAAGTTTCCCCATTCATTTGGTAGAGCTTCCAACACCACTTCAGTCATCTCAGTGTCAGACATTACTTCTCCCACTTCTTGCAGATGATCTCAGAGAGATTGCTTCTCCTACAGTACTCACAGAGAATAGCTCCACCAATTTCTCATATATTTCTTTTGATGATTCTAGATTTGGTACATCGGATATAAGAGAGTCTTTTATGGATTCTGCAAGAATCCTTTGGGCTCTTATATCTCTCTTCATGTATTTGGCATGACTTCATTGTCCTTGTCTTCTAGGAAAGTTTGAAACCCTAACCAGTTTGTTGCTTTCTTTGCAAAGAAAACATTTTGATAGATTCATATGAAGTCATAGGGATACTTACTTGAGTAGATGTTTTTCTTCTTCTATCAACTTCCTTGTTGAAGATGATGGCAAGAACTCCCTCTTAGATTGATTTCAAAGTAGGTGATCTTGGATCCTTGATGGTCAAGGATTACTTCATAATGAAGATGTCTTCAATGTGTCTCCTCGATGTGTGGATTCCTTGAAAAAGGGTGAGAGTCTTCTTGATATGGCTTGAGGATTTCCTTGCAAACTGATTTGACCTTACAATGTAGACTTTGACTTTTGCCTTGATGCTTTCTAGAAAACTGAATTTTGATCCTTGGTGTCTTCTTGTCAAATAGCCCTTTGTCTTTAGCACCTTAGCTCTGATACTATGTTGAGAATTTGGAGGGTTGGAGATTAATTCAAATTCTCTTCTTGGTAATTACTTGTGAGCTTACTTGAGTTACTTATATCTTCTCTTCGTTATCTTATTTAGTCTTTCATCAAGTCAATTATCAAAACACACAAGACACAAGAATTAGGCTCCTAGAGCCAGGGCAAAACCTCTCCCTCTTGGAGAGGAAAACCCACGAGAAATTCCTCTTATAGATCTTCAAATGACAAGTACCATGACCAAGACTTGGACCCTTGACATATGAATGCCTCCAAAACCTTGTCCCTGCTTCTTTGTCTTTCTCCAACGCTGATCTTTCCTTTCTTCATCAAAGTGCACTGACTTCAGATTATATAGAGACTTTGCTCCTCATATATCACAGCCCCTATTCAGCATATATGAGACATTCTGCATATATCACAACATATATCAAAACAGTCCTCATAACGTCTTCACATAGGTCTGCACTTCAACATACTTTGACACCATTGTGGCTCCGCATCTAATCTAGACTTCATCATTCTGATATCTGCACCTCCTTTTATCCTTTAGCCCGCACTTTATATTCGCATTTGATCACAGATGTATCCTAGTTCTGAAATCCGCATATCTTCCTTCATGCTAACCCGAGTTCGCTGCTTCAGAACAATATATAACAGATTCATACTTTACCCTGGAAACACTGCTGGTAACTCGCACTTTTCAAACTTTATTACGCTGTCAAATATTACATAGAAGTTCGCAATTTTCTTCAAGTTTGACTGCAGCTACAATTTACTAATCCGCACTTTTAAGTCACTGGGAAACCGCAGAAGAAATACACACTGTATTGCTAAGAAAAGCTCGCACTTCATCGCAAATATAATCTGCATTGTATCACTAAGAAATCTCACTTTTAAATTACAGAGATCACCGCAAATTTACTTCATGTTGTCCACACTTCTTTTAGGTTGTCCGCACTTCTATCTCAGAGAGATATGCACTTGCTTTCGTTACAAATGATACGTAGAACAGTCATATATATATGAGCTATCTCACTGTCTTTGGGCCAACCTTCCAGCAAGATAGTAGGCCGACTTCATAGCTGATGAAGGACAGTCAATTCAACGTTTATAATGGTATCTTCTTGCATCTTTCAGGAGCCATTTCTTCACGGTATATAGCCAAGATCTTGGAGCATATTTTGTTGACTGGACTCTTCATGAATATGACTCTTAAATACATTTATATCTAGAAGACCAATCCTAATAGACATCAAGAAGAAGTCTATAAACCTATAATAAAATCTTGCTCATCAAACCCATGAAGTAAGAAAAACAAAAAGACATTTGATTATCTTTGTCTTCTACTTTACATAAATTCATAATTACATAGTCAATATGAAGATCAACCTAGTTACACTTTTCAACATATACAATAAGTCATTTTGACAGATTTAGATAAGGTCATAAATACTTACTTGAGTAAGTAACTTTCTCCTTCAGTAACCTCCTTGATGAAGAAGTTAGGAGCTTCTTCTAAAATAGAAATCTCCAATCTAGGTGACCTTGGATCCTTGATGGTAAAGGATGTCTTCAAAAGATGATGTCCTCTTCTACCACTATCTTGAATGTAAAATCTTTGATGGCAAAGATTATTTTCTTGAAAAGTCGATACTTTGAATGAGATGAAGATCTTTGTCGAAAATAGCTTGAGAGTCTTTCTTGCAAACTTGATTTTTGCTTCCTAGAGTGTCTCTTTGTCAAGTAGCCCTTGAGTTCAACACCTTAGCTTTGATACCATGTTGAGAATTTGGAGGGCTAGAGATTAATTCAAATTCTCTTCTTGATAATTACTTGTGAACTTGCTTATGTCTTTTCTTCTTTAGCTTATTTAATCTTTCATCAAGTCAATTATCAAAATACACGAGACACAAATATTAGGCTCCTAGAACTAGGGCAAAACCTCTCCCTCCTGGAGAGGAAAACCCAAGAGAAATTCTTCTTATAGATTTTCAAATGACAAGTACCATGACCAAGACTCAGACCCTTGACCTATGGATGCTTACAACACCTTGTTACTTCTTCTTTGATGAACTTCTTTCGCTATAATATCACTGTACAATTCCCAAGACAAAACTGTACTTCACTAGATATATATATCAGAACGTTGTATATATTCGCACTTCATTAACTCTGATCCAAATAACAGAAATGACCTTGACCTTAACTCAGTGATGGTCCGAAGTATTCTTTGTTGTCATGCCAGAACTATCCACGATCTACTGCTCTTTTATCTGCACTTGAATGCTCTCTAAACTTTGCACTGTAGTTCACACTTCAAACCGTACTTCAATCTGCACTACAATACCTTCTGAACTTTGCACTTTATACACTCAAAAATCTGCACTTATTTTCAGGAACAGTCCACACTTCTTTTTATTAGACTGCAGCACCTGTCACACTAAAACATCCCACAAATATATGTATCTTGTTTAGTCCTGAAACTCGTCCAAAACACGCTCTAAAACATGTCCAAAAACCGCACTGAAACTCATCAAAAGATCCACACTGAACTTCAGAGATGACCAAAAAACTTCTCTGTTTTTTGCGAAGTCTCCTGAGGTATATATGGTTGTTTGCCCCTGTATATAAGCCGACCTGACTTTGTGAACCGATGTGACTATTTGGGAGCCGACATGACTGTTATGAGGCCGACTTCTCACTGCATATAGTGCCAACTTTATTACATCTTTTCCAGCGTTTGAAGGAGAGCTATCTTGAGGGTTGTTAGAGCCTTTCTTTTACAAGGTTCATGACAAGGTCTTGGAGCTTTTAATGATGACAATGCTCTTCATATACATGACTCTAATTTCATTTATAAACAGAAGACAAACCCTAAATAGACATCAAGAAGAAGTCTATTAACCTATAATAAAATTCTTGCTCGTGAAACTATTAAAATTGGACAACTAGGTCCAAACTCCATGTTGTGATGGTCAGATGAAGATACCAATAATTTTATTGGGTTCCTCTTTCGGAGAGGTGTAAGATCGATCTAAAATTGATCTTAATCCGATGAGCAGAACATTTATTTTGAATTTATTTTTAATAATTTCAAATATGTGCAGGTTGGCCTTAAGGTTTTACACCCCCAGCAGATGTGTCACACACCTCAGTGATTGATATAAATAGAGTCAACGTTGGAGGACTTTTTCAATCATCTCATCCTCACACATCATCTCCTCTTCTGATTTAGTACGAGCTCCTTGGAAGCAGTTTCGGTTCACACATGAGAAGAAAGACGAATTTACTGCAGCTAGGGTTTGGACAAATTTACTGCAGCTAGGGTTTCCACACAAGTTTGAACAGCGTTGACTTTGGTCAACGCATGGTCCAAAGAGGCTGAAAATTGGTGGAGACTTCGATTTTGGAAGGCCGTACACATTGGCACAAGAACCGAGGTCAAAAGGTTGACCAAAGACCGAGTTGCGTTGACTTTCTTGTTGTTGTCCTGCGTTGAATTTTCTGGACAACGTTGACTTTTCTGGGGTTGACTTTGAGTTGACCGTGTGGCTTTTTTTAGCGCTGTTGTGACACATGCTGGGTTGGCTGACCAAGGAGACTTTGCTGGTTGAAGCATCCTGCTGACCGCCGTATCGCACCACCACATTTTTCTGTTTCTGGTTTGTCTTCTGAAAATCCTCTGGTATGTTCTATCAGCATTTTACTTGATTGTTTATGTGATCGCTGTAGTGAAAAGTAAAGTTGCATCAAGCATAGAACATCTACATAAATTTACATGGTATCAGAGCCTGAGGTGAAGACAAGCCCTATTTGTAGCAATCACCAAAGAGGATAATGGGTTCCACAAACTATGGCTTCAAGAAGGATGACAAATTGACTGGGAAGGATGACTTCCATGCTTGGAAGATGATATTGGATCTCAAATTGGAAGACCAAGATGTCATGGACTATGTGCAGGGTAAAATCCAAGAACCTCCATCCACTGCTACTGTTGTTGCCAAAACAAAGTACAAGAAGGGGGAGATCAAAGCAAAGTTGATGATTAGGGAATCCATTCATAAAAGCTTGGTGGCCTACATCTCTGAGTAGGGCACATCCAAAGAGATGTATGATAAATTGATCCTCATGTTCAAGGCCAACAATGTGAATCAAGTACTATTCTTCAAGAATCAATTGAAGAATCTGAAGAAAGGCAGGGATGAGTCTGTCCAATCATACTTTCTGAAGTTGATTAAATTCAGGAAAAATCTGTTAGCTATTGGAGAGACAATAGCTGATCAAGAGATGGTACTCACCGCACTTGCAGGGCTCTCATCTAAATGGCATGTGTTCAACACTACCATTCTAAATAATAATGTGATACCTGACTTTGACGAAGTACTATCAAGATGTGTTCAAGAAGAATCAAGAATGAAGGAGTATGGAAATGAAGGAAATGCTGCATACGCTGCTCATTCTAAAGGAAGAACTTTGGTGGCCCAAAGAACAATAGAAAAGCAGGGGCCCAAGGAAAGAAGGGCAAGTGTTTCACTTGTCATAGGCCTGGTCACTACGCTAGAGAATGTCCTTTCAAGAAGGATTCTCCCGATGGTGATGATAACAACAACAACCAAAGGAATGGTAATCAAAGGAACACCAAGTCCAAGGGAGAGAGGAAGGCTCCCTCCGACGGAAATGATCAACCTTTCAAAAGGTCAAGAAACTCCAGGTATGAGGAATCACATGTTGTTGATAAAAGAAATGAATACATTCTTGTATCTGCCCTCTCTGTTGCATCCCCACCCGACACTATGGATGTCTGGTTGATAGATAGTGGTGCCTCAAGGCACATCACTAGGTTCAAGGAAGCACTCTCTGATATGGTTGAGAAGGATACTAATCAGGAAATTATCCTTGGAGATAATGCCACATATCCCGTGAAAGGGACAGGGACTGTGACCCTCCACTTGTCTCAAGGTCACGTCCTCCAGTTGCAGGATGTACTCTATGTACCAAATTTGAAGAAGAACCTTGTGTCTATATCGGCCATGGAAGACAAAGGTTTCAATGTGGCATTCACTAATGGAAAGGTGCTCATGTGGAAGAAGAGCTTCAAGGAAGCTATCTCGATTGGGTTTAGAGTTGATACACTCTACCAGGTTGGAGGAAGTCTGCTGGGAGCAATGACATGTGATTCTATCCGACAGACTGAACTATGGCACTGAAGGTTTGGACACCTTCACTACAAAGCCCTTCCCAAAGCAAGGAAGGTGGTGACAGGGATGCCCGAGTTTTCAAATAATCATGAAGGTGTATGTAAGGGTCGTGCCGAAGGAAAACATACAAGGGGACCTTTCCCCTCAAGTTTCACAAAGACATCTGATATCTTGCAATTGATCCATTCTGATCTATCCGGTATGCTACCCGTAACATCCTTGGGAGGATGTTCATATTATATGACGTTCATAGATGACTTCTCTCGCAAAACCTAGATATACTTCTTAAAGAAGAAGGATGAGGCTTTCATGTGGTTCCGTACCTTCAAAGCCTTGGTGGAAAATATGACAGGGAAGAAGATCAAGATTTTGAGAACTGATAATGGCACTGAATATGAGACGAACGAGTTCAAGGACTTTTGCAGAGAAGCTGGCATTAAGAGGGAGACCACAACTGTCTATACTCCCGAGCAAAATGGTGTTGTTGAACAAAAGAACAGGACCATTGTGGAAGCTGCCCGTGCAATTCTATGTGACCAAGGTCTGCCGAAGTTTCTGTGGGGAGAAGCTGCGAACACTGCTGTGTACATACAAAACAGATGCCCGCATTCCACTCTAGAATCCAAAACTCCTGAAGAGGTTTTTCTCTCGTAAGAAACCTCATGTCTCACATTTTAGAGATTTTGGATGTCCTGTTTACTTTCATGTGCCGAAAGAAAAGAGGAGCAAGTTGGATGCTTCTGGGAAGAAAGGAATGTTTGTGGGCTATAGTGAAACTTCGAAGGCCTATAGAGTCTATGTGCCTGGTCAAAGGGAAGTGGAGATATGCCACGATGTCACCTTTGACGAAGATACTTCCCTGAGGGAAGTAGTCAATCTTCCGAGATTTGAGGAAGATCATGAAGCAAGGCCTGGAAATCAAGAGGAACCGAAGGATGAAACGATGCCTGATGTTGAAGGACCAATGGACCCGATTGATCCACCTCCTTCACTGGGAAAGAGACCATCATGACTCCGAGACACTCTCGAGGATGCTGAGGGACATGCGGCCCCAAGGGGGACATTCCGTGAAAGCAAGAAGTCGAGTAGATACCAAGGGTATCTAGCAGCCATGAGTACTATTGTACAATCCGAGCCTGGATCTTTTGAGGAAACCGTAAAGCATCAAGTTTGGAAGGATGACATGCACGAAGAGTATGAGTCCATAATGAAGAATGATGTCTGGAATGTGGTTCCAAGACCGAAGGACAAAGCAGTTGTCACCTCGAAATGGCTCTACAAGATCAAGCATGGATCTGATGGAAGTGCTGGAAAGTTCAAGGCAAGATTTGTTGCCCATGGCTTCTCTCAAAAGGAAGGCATAGATTATGATGACATATTTGCACCTGTGGCCCAATATACCACCATTCGATC
This sequence comes from Pinus albicaulis, assembly GCA_034641835.2. Taxonomy (NCBI): domain Eukaryota; kingdom Viridiplantae; phylum Streptophyta; class Pinopsida; order Pinales; family Pinaceae; genus Pinus; species Pinus albicaulis. Next base: position 477,137,946 of record CM076581.1, on the reverse strand, counting down.
TATTATAGCCCTTGCTGCTACGCAAGGATGGAGTCTTCGTCAAATGGATGTGAAGACCGCATTTCTGCATGGTGCGATAAAGGAAGAGGTATATGTGGAACAACCTCTGGGGTTTGAAGTCCAGGATCGGGACACCCATGTCTGCAGGTTGAAGAAAGCTCTCTATGGGTTGAAGCAAGCACCTAGAGCTTGGTACGAGAGGATAGATAGCTACTTGATGAAGCTGGGCTTCACTCGAAGTAATGTTGATCTGAACCTTTACTTCAAGGTTGTCAAGGGAAAGCCTCTCATTCAGGTGTTGTATGTGGATGACCTCTTCTTGACAGGTGTTGACCCTCTCATTCATCAGTGCAAGAGGGAGCTCGCTACTGAGTTCGAGATGAAGGACCTAGGACTAATGCACTACTTCCTAGGCCTAGAGGTCTGGCAGAGACCTAGCGAGATTTTCCTTTCTCAAGGAAAATACATTGTGAAGCCTCTGGAAAGATTTGGAATGGTGGACTGCAAGTCCGTGTCGACACCAATGGAGCTCAACTTCAAGAAGTTGAGTGGCAGTGCTGTTGGGCCCGTATTGTCTAATCCTACTGAGTATCGTCAACTCGTAGGGGCCCTGATATTCTTAGTCAACACCCGTCCAGATATATGTTTTGCAGTGAACACTTTGAGTCAACAGATAGTTGAGCCTCATCACTTTCACTGGGTTGGTGCCAGGAATCTTCTGAGATATCTTCGGGGCACGATAAACCATGGGCTGAGATACACTGCCAGGAGTGTGAAACTCCTTAGATATACTAATGCCGATTGGGCTGGCAATGTGGTGGATCATAAGAGCACATTGGGATGCTGCTTCAATCTTGGTTCTGCTTCGATCTCATGGATGAGTAGGAAGCAGAAGTCGGTGGCTTTATGCACCGCAGAGGCCGAATACATTGCAGCGAGTATGGCCTGTTGTGAAGCAGTTTGGTTGCGAAAGCTCTTTAGTGAGTTATTCGGACATGTGCTAGATACCACTGTGATACTCTGTGATAACCAAAGTGGGATTCGCTTGTCCGAGAATCTAGTGTTCTACGATCGATCCAAGCATATTGATATCAGGTACCACTTTATCCGAGATATGGTACAGCGAGGCGGCGTAAGGCTCGATCATATAGGAACTGATGAGCAGGTCGCGGATATTCTCACAAAGCCCCTGGGGAAGGTCAAGCTCCTAACCTTCCGTGAGAGTCTTGGTATCATGGAACGACCCTATGATGTGGGTCCTGTTGGACGATGAGCTCTGGGAGCTCTGGGGGGCTTTGGGGATAGCTTCTTGGAGCTATAAGCAACCACAGGGCTAGGCTTGCCGAACCTTGTTGGTGTGCTTGGGCCCCACCGTGATTATTGAGTTGGTTCACCTCTCATTATCTGTGCCCCGTATGCATCCTACCCATTGAGTTCAGGGCTCATGGGAAGTACCTCTCATTTGGCCAATGAGGTGGGAAAAGCTAGAGACTAGTAGCAAAGACTGATGGACGCATCAGAGATTGCCATACTCTCTATCTAGGATGGCATGGTCCAACCACTTGATCTGGGATCAAGTATAGTGAGGTTTCGGACCTCCAACTGACTTCGGGTCAGGTAAACCAACTTCGGGTTGGTATGAGACTCTTTGTGAGTCCGATAGGGGTTTCGAACCTCTGGGCTGAATCTGTCAGCCGGGGAATGATGTCTTTGTGACTTACCCACTTTTGTTCTGAAATAAAGAGGCCAGCAAAGCAAGTTACAGCGGGATGACGCACGATGTTTGATTGCACAGGTGGATGGAGTTCTCCCTAGTTGAGAGGGAGTGTTAAAATTGGACAACTAGGTCCAAACTCCATGTTGTGATGCTCAGATAAAGATACCAATAATTTTATTGGGTTCCTCTTTCGGAGAGGTGTAAGATCGATCTAAAATTGATCTTAATCCGATGAGCAAAACATTTATTTTGAATTTATTTTTAATAATTTCAAATATGTGTAGGTTGGCCTTAAGGTTTTACACCCCCAGCAGATGTGTCACACACCTCAGTGATTGATATAAATAAAGTCAACGTTGGAGGACTTTTTCAATCATCTCATCCTCACACATCATCTCCTCTTCTGATTTAGTACGAGCTCCTTGGAAGCAGTTTCGGTTCACACATGAGAAGAAAAACGAATTTACTGCAGCTAGGGTTTGGACGAATTTACTGCAGCTAGGGTTTCCACGCAAGTTTGACCAGCGTTGACTTCGGTCAACGCATGGTCCAAAGAGGCTGAAAATTGGTGGAGAATTCGATTTTGGAAGGCCGTACACATTGGCATAAGAACTGAGGTCAAAAGGTTGACCGAAGACCGAGTTGCGTTGACTTTCTTGCTACTGTCCTGCATTGACTTTTCTGGGGTTGACTTTGAGTTGACCGTGTGGCTGTTTTGAGGGCTGTTGTGACACATGCTGGGTTGGCTAACCAAGGAGACTTTGCTGGTTGAAGCATCCTGTTGACCGCCGTAACGCACCACCACATTTTTCTATTTCCGGTTCGTCTTCTGAAGATCCTCTGGTATGTTCTATCAGCGTTTTACTTGATTGTTTATGTGATTGCTGTAGTGAAAAGTAAAGTTGCATCAAGCATAGAACATCTACATAAATTTACAGAAACCCATGAAGCAAGTACAACAAATACATTTTATTATCTTTGTCTTCTTCTTTTCATAATTACATAGTCAATATGAAGACCAATCCTAGTTACAATTTTCAACAGGAACAAGAACAATGTTATATCAAGTTAGCAATTAGACATAATGTGCCTTAATAAACAAGAGCATTAACCATTATCCAAACTTCTCAACAAGATATGCAATCAGATTCTCTTCACAATGAGGTTGATTTAGAGCATACTTGTATGCAAATCTTGAAATGCACAATTATGCCAGTGATGCAAAGAGTGACCAGGAAGACAACAATGATTAGTTTATCCAATTAGAGCAAAACTACTTGTGTTACTTTGCCAAATCAAGCTTATTATGACCTCTTAAGTATATTAGGATTACTTTGATCAAGAACTTAGCATCAAAACTCACAAATTTCACTGCTGCAATACTTATATTAGACTCAGAAATATTTATATCAGACTCAGAAATACTTATATGAACTACCCAAAATTAGCTAGAAAACCATAGAAATCATGAAATAAGTGCTTATTGATTGAGATTAATTGTGAAGTGAATGTGGACTTATGCCAATGATTTTTAGGGCTTATTTAGAGTGTGTATTCAAAGATTATGCCACTGTGATTATGATGGTTCAGATCTGATATATGAAACAGTAAAGAGAATATGAGGAAAGAGAGCAAACCCTTAGGCCTAGAGTCCTAGTTTGATGGCTAGTTGACCTTCCAATGAACTAGAGCCCTTCTAAACACCTGCAACACAAGTATTAGCCTTAAATCAAATGGATCAGCCCTCTTATGACTAAATCTAAGGCTGCTAGGGCTGGTTGATGGCCTATTTGGCAACTTTGGCCCTTGAAACCCTTTCCCTAGAGGCTAGTTAATCTAAAAAACAAATTGTTAGCCCATTAAACTGAAAAATTATGATCCAAATCAATAGATATCAATCCCAAATAATTTCCAATGATGCCTTAAGGCTGCAACCACAAAGATAAGTCCAAAATCAATGCCAAAACCCCACAACTATGCCAAAATCACTGCGGCTAGGGAGAAAAAACCCAATGAGGCCTACGGCTAGGGCAAAATGGCCTCCTAGGCCCACGTCCTAGGCCTGCAAGGCCTCTAAGGCCTGCGGATGCCTAAGGAAAGCCTCCTATAGGCTGCAGCTTGCCCACAAAGGCCTCTAAGACCTGCGGCAAGGGAAGGGAAGGCCCTTAGGGCCTGCAACTAAGCCCAAGAGGGTTGTCGCATGGGGAAAAAGCCTAAAAAGGGTTGCGTCCAAAAAGAAAAGGCCCCTAGGGGCTACGTGTTAAATTTGGACAACTAGGTCCAAACTCCATGTTATGATGCTCAGATTAAGAGGCTAATATTTTTGTTGGATTCCTCTTTCGGAGAGGTGTAAAATCCATATATAATATGTCTTAATCCGATGAGCAGAACATTTATTTTGAATTTATTATTCATAATAATTATATGTGCATGTCGGCCTTAAGGTTTCACACCCCCAGCAGATGTGTTACACGCCCCAATGATGGATATAAATACAGGCAAAGTTGGAGAGCATTTCACAACAACTCAACTCACATCTTCTTCTCTCATCTGATTTAGTACGAGCTCCTTGGAGGACAAGTTCAGCCCACACGTGTGAAGGAGAAGAAGGACAAATCTGTACGGCTGAGCTGAAGGACGAATTTCTGCAGTTAGGGTTTTGCAGAAAGTTTGACCAGCGGTGACTTTGGTCAACGCATGGTCCGAATGGGCTGAAATTTGGTGAGAAGTTCGATTTTGGAAGGCCGTACTGTTTGGCACAGAAATCGAGGTCAAAGGGTTGACCAATCTGCTGCTGCATTGACTTTTAGCTTGCTGCCCTGCATTGACTTTTCTGGACAGCGTTGACTTTTTTGGAGTTGACTTGGGTTGACTCGTTTGCTGATTGGAGGACTGTTGTGACACATTCTGGGTTGGCTGACCAAGGAGACTTTGCTGGTTGAAGGATCCTGTTGACCGCCGTAACGCACCACCAAAATTTTCTGTTTCTGGTTTGTCTTCTATAAGATCCACTTATATGTTCTATCTGCATTTTACTTAACTATTTGTGTGATTGATGTAAGAAAAGTAAAGTTGCTCCAAGCATAGAACATCTACAAAAAATTTACATGGTATCAGAGCTGAGGTGAAGACAAACTCTATCTTTAGCAATCACCACCGGAAGAAATGGGTTCCACAAGTCTTGAATTCAAGGAGAATGACAAGTTGACTGGAAGGGATGACTTCCATGCCTGGAAGATGATATTAGATCTCAAATTGGAGGACCATGATCTCTTGGATCATGTGCTGGGTAAAATTCAAGAACCTCCATCCAATGCTACCGCTGCTGTTAGAAACAAGTATAAGAAGGGAGAGATCAAAGCAAAGCTGTTGATCAGGGAATCCATACATAAGAGCCTGGTTGCTTATATATCTGAACTAGGCACATCCAAGGAGATGTATGACAAATTGATCCTTATGTTCAAAGTAAACAATGTGAACCAAGTGCTATTCCTCAAGAACAAGTTGAAGAATATGAAGAAGGGTCCGGATGAGTCTGTTCAAACTTACTTTCTGAAATTGACCAAAACAAGGAACAATCTGCTAGCTATTGGGGAGACAATAGCTGATCGTGAGATGGTTCTCACCGCACTTGGAGGACTTCCATATGAATGGCAAGTATTCACAACTACCATTCTCAAAAATAATACCATTCCTAACTTTGATGAGCTTCTGTCTAGATGTATGCAAGAAGAAACAAGGATGAAGGAATTCGATAATGACAGAAATGCTGCCTATGGTGCTCATTCTCGAAAGAAGAACTCTGGTGGTCCTAAGGACAAAGGAAGAACGAAGGCTCAAGAAAAGAAGGGCAAGTGTTTCACTTGCCATAGGCCTGGTCGCTATGCTAGAGAATGCCCCTTCAAGAAGGATTCTCCCGATAGTGATGATAACAACAACAACCGAAGGAATGGGAATCGAAGAAATGACAGATCCAAAGGAAAGAGGAAGGCTCACTTTGGTGGAAACAATCAACCTTCTAAAAGGTCTAGAAATACCAGGTATGAGGAGTCTAATGCTGTTGATAAAAGAAATGAGTATATTCTTGTATCTGCTCTCTCTGCTACATCTCCGCCCGACACTATGGATGTTTGGCTAATCGATAGTGGTGCCTCAAGACACATCACCGGATTCAAGGGAGCACTCTCTGACATGGTTGAAAGGGATACTAATCTAGAAATTATCCTTGGGGATAATGCCACATATCCCGTGAAAGGGACAGGGACTGTGACCCTCCACTTGTCTCAAGGACAAGTCCACGTTTGCAAGATGTACTCTATGTACCTAAATTGAAGAAGAACCTTGTGTCTGTATCTGCCATGGAAGACAAAGGATTCAATGTAACTTTCTCTGATGGAAAGGTGCTCATGTGGAAGGAGAGCTTCAATGAAGCTATCTCAATTGGTTTTAGAGTTGGTACACTCTACCAGGTTAGAGGGAGTCCGTTGGGAGCTATGACTTGTGATACTATCCGTCAAACCGAACTATGGCACCGAAGATTTGGACACCTTCATTACAAGGCCCTTCCCGAAGCTAGGAAGGTAGTGACAGGGATGCCTGACTTTGGAAATAATCATGAAGGTGTATGTAAGGGCTGTGCTGAAGGAAAACATACAAGGGGACCTTTCCCCTCAAGTGTCACAAAGACATCTGATATATTGCAACTGGTCCATTCTGATATATCTGGTATGTTGCCCGTGACATCCCTGGGGGGATGTTCTTACTACATGACATTTACCGATGACTTCTCTCGCAAAACCTGGATATACTTCTTGAAGAAGAAGGATGAGGCTTTCATGTGGTTCCGTACCTTCAAAGCCTTGGTGGAAAATATGACCGGAAAGAAGATCAAGATTTTTGAGGACTGACAATGGCACTGAATATGAGTCAAATGAGTTCAAAGACTTTTGCAGAGAAGCTGGCATTAAGAGGGAGACTACCACTTCATATACTCCTGAGCAGAATGGTGTTGCTGAACGCAAGAATAGGACTATTGTGGAAGTTGCCCGTGCCATGCTATGTGACCAGGGTCTACCAAAGTTTCTGTGGGGAGAAGCTGCAAATACTGCTGTGTACATTCAAAACCGATGCCCTCATTCCGCTTTGGACTCCAAAACTCTCGAAGAGGTTTTCTCTGGTAAGAAACCTGATGTCTCACATTTCAGAATTTTTGGATGTCCTGTCTATTTTCATGTGCCGAAAGAAAAGAGAAGTAAGCTGGATGCTACTGGGAAGAAATGAATGTTTGTGGGCTACAGTGAGACTTCTAAGGCATATAGAGTCTATGTACCTGGTCAAAGGGAAGTAGAAATAAGCCATGATGTCACTTTTGACGAAGATGCTTCCCTGAAGAAAGTAGTAGATCTTCCAAGATCTGGAGAAAATCATGAAGAAAGGCCTGGAAATCTGGAAGAACCGCAGGATGAGACAATGCCTGATATTGAAGGACCAATGGACCCTATTGATCCATCTCCTTCACTGGGAAAGAGACCATCATGGCTCAGGGACACCCTCGAAGATGCTGAGGGTCATGCTGCCCCAAGGGGAACATTCCGAGAAAGCAAGAAGTCGTGTAGATACCAAGGGTATCTAGCTGCCATGAGTACTATTGTACAATCTGAACCTGGATCTTTTGAGGAAGCCGTAAAGCATCAAGTCTGGAAGGATGCTATGCACGAAGAATATGAGTCCATAATGAAGAATGATGTCTGGGATGTGGTCCCGAGATCGAAGGACAAATTTGTTGTCACCGCAAAATGGCTCTACAAGATCAAACATGGATCTGATGGGAGTGCTGAAAAGTTTAAGGCAAGGTTTGTTGCCCGTGGCTTCTCTCAAAAGGAAGGAATTGACTATGATGACATATTTGCACCTGTGGCACGATATACCACCATTCGATCAATCACAGCCCTTGCTGCTACGCAAGGATGGAGTCTTCATCAGATGGATGTCAAGACCGCTTTTCTGCATGGTGCAATAAAGGAAGAGGTGTATGTGGAACAACCTCTGGGATTTGAAGTTCAGGATCGAGACACTCATGTCTGCAGGTTGAAGAAAGCCCTCTATGGGTTAAAGCAAGCACCCAGAGCTTGGTACGAGAGGATGGATAGTTACTTGATGAAGTTGGGCTTCACTCGAAGTAACACTGATCCGAACCTTTACTTCAAGGTTGTGCAGGGGAAGCCTCTCATTCTAGTGCTGTATGTGGACAACCTCTTCCTGACAGGTGCTGACCCTCTCATTCATCAATGTAAGAGGGAGCTCGCTGCTGAGTTCGAGATGAAGGACCTAGGACCGATGCACTACTTCCTAGGCCTGGAGGTCTGGCAGAGACCTGGAGAGATTTTCCTTTCTCAAGGAAAATACATTGTGAAGCTTCTGGAAAGATTTGGAATGGTGGACTGTAAGTCCGTGTCGACACCGATGGAACTCAACTTTAAGAAGTTGAGTGGCAGCGCTGCTGGGCCTATCTTGGCCAATCCTACCGAGTATCGTCAACTCATAGGAGCTTTGATGTTCTTAGTGAACACCCGTCCGGACATATGTTTTGCAGTGAACACTTTGAGTCAACAGATGGTTGAGCCTCATCATTTTCACTGGGTTGGTGCCAAGAATCTTTTGAGATATCTTCTGGGCACGATAAACCATGGGCTGAGATACACTGCCGGGAGTGTGATACTCCGTGGATATACTGATGCCGATTGGGCTGGCAGTGTGGTGGATCGTAAGAGCACATCGGGATGCTGCTTCAATCTTGGTTCTGCTTCGATCTCATGGATGAGCAGAAAGCAGAAGTCGGTGGCTTTGAGCACCGCTGAGGCCGAATACATTGCTGCAAGTATGGCCTGTTGTGAAGCAGTTTGGTTGCGTAAGCTCTTTAGTGAGCTGTTTGGACATGTGCTAGATACCACTGTGATACTCTGTGATAACCAGAGTGGGATTCGTATGACTGAGAATCTTGTGTTCCACGACCGATCCAAGCATATTGATATTAGGTACCACTTTATCCGGGATATGGTACAGCGAGGCGCCGTAAGGCTCGATCATATAGGAACTGATGAGCAGGTCGCGGATATTCTCACTAAGCCCCCGGGGAAGGTCAAGTTCCTAACCTTCCGTGAGAGTCTTGGTATCGTGGAACGACCCTATGATGTGGGTCCTGTTGGACGATGAGCTCTGGGAGCTTTGGGGGGCTTTGGGGATAGCTTCTCGGAGCTATAAGCACTCATAATGCTTCTGCCCCACCTTTGTGATTATTGAGCTGGTTCGCCTCTCATTTATCTGTGCCCCGTATGCATCCTACCCATTGAGTTCAGGGCTCATGGGAAGTACCTCTCATTTGGCCAATGAGGTGGAAAAAGCTAGAGACTATTAGCAAAGACTGATGGACGCATCAGAGATTGCCGTACTCTCTATCTAGGATGGCACGGTCCAACCACTTGATCTGGGATCAAGTTTAGTGAGGTCTGGGACCTTTGCCTGACTTTGGGTCAGATGAACCAACTTTGGGTTGGTTGGATACTCTTTATGAGTTTGATAGAGGTTTTGAACCTCTGGACTGATTATGTCAGTCGGGGGATGATGTCTTTGTGACTGACCCTCTTCTGTTCTGAAATAAAGAGGCCAGCAAAGCAAGTTACGGCGGGATGACGCACGATGTTTGATTGCACTAATGGATGGAGTTCTCCCTAGTTGAGAGGGAGTGTTAAATTTGGACAACTAGGTCCAAACTCCATGTTATGATGCTCAGATTAAGAGGCTATTATTTTTGTTGGAATCCTCTTTCGGAGAGGTGTAAAATCCATATATAATATGTCTTAATCCGATGAGCAGAACATTTATTTTGAATTTATTATTCTTAATAAATTACATGTGCAGGTCGGCCTTAAGGTTGCACGCCCCCAGCAGATGTGTCACACGCCCCAATGATGGATATAAATACAGGAAAAGTTGGAGAGCATTTCATCACAACACAACTCACATCTTCCTCTCTCATCTGAAATAGTACGAGCTACCTGGAGGACGAGTTTAGCCACACGTGTGAAGGAGAAGGAGGACAAATCATTGCACGCTGAAATGAAGGACTAATTTCGCTATGGTTTTGGTAGCTTGGACCTGCTGACTCTGTCAACGATGGTCCGAATGGGTCAAATTGGTGAGAAGTTTGATTTTGGAAGGCCGTATCACTGGGCACGTAAATCGAGGTCAAAGGGTTGACCAATCTGTCAGCCGCGTTGATTCTTTAGCTTGTCGCCCGTTGCTGGACTTTCTCCCGAGCCGCTTGACTTTGGAGTTGACTTGGGTTGACTCGTTGTCAATACTGAGGACCGTTGTGACACATTCGGTTGGTCGACCAAGGAGACTTTGTTGGCTGAAGCTATCCTGCCGACTCGTAACGCACCTTTGAAATTTTCTGCTTCTGGTTTGTCTTCTATAAGATCCACTTATATGTTCTATCTGCATTTTACTTAACTATTTGTGTGATTGCTGTAAGAAAAGTAAAGTTGCTCCAAGCATAGAACATCTACAAAAAATTTACACTACGGCTAGGCCTTAAAGGCCCTAAAAACCCCACATCACCCTTGCAAAAGGACTCGGCCCCCTGAAACACAAAATTTTCCATGCAAAATCACTTTAAAAGGCCTCAAAAGGATAGGAGACTCCTTCTAGCTAAGCATCGAGTTCTGGAAGCTAGAGAGGCTAGATCTTTACCCTCAAGGGCCTAGATCAGCCTTCCTCACTTGAATGAATAGCCCAAAAAATAATTGTTGCTTCAAACCCTTGAGCTATCACCTGCACAAATGAAAAGAAGAAGGCCCAAGAGGCCAATATATACAAAAATTGAAATAAAACCCCAATAATTATTTACAAAACTTCAAAAATAAACAAGGGTTAGATTTATTTACAAATATTCACAATATTTACAAAATTAAAATATTTGCTCTTATTAGCAGATTAAATATTTAAAACCCCAGTAATAAACTTGAAATAATTTTGAGAAAATAGAATTTTTTTAAAATTTTGTGTGATAGAAAAACCCTTCTGCATAGAAAATTTGTTAGATTAAGGCCTGGAGCCAAACAAGGGTGTGATCCCTTCACAGTCTATGAACTTGGAGCCCAAGGGCAGGAGCAACCTGTAATAATGCACTTCCAATGATAGATTATTAAACAAGAGGGGCTTGATTCATAAAATAGATCTATAAGTCTGGAGATACCTACCAGACTTCGCTAGATCTAGAGTATTTACTCTCCCTCAACACCTAAGGCAAGATACATGTACCAATAGATGTTTCGTCGTGCAGCAATTGAAAAATAATCAACAATATTATAGCTTAAAGCATATCAAATAAACATCCAGCACATACCATAGATCAACAACTAAAATACACCTTGAATATAACATCAAATACCATTTATTAAGTGCAAAAAATATCCAGCAAGAGAAATCCATTTTATTAAATGCAAAAAATATCCAACAGAGCGAAATCAAGACTATTTAGACTCAAAGATTACCAGAGGAGCTTAGTTGCTTCTTTATATAGAAAATGAAATAGAAAAAAACCCCTCCAAGTGGAAATAATAGCTAGTTGGCTTGATACTCGTCAAAATAATCTCATTCGTTGAAAATAACTTGATCTTCTTTTAATCTCCTCGTCGATTTTTTATTTTGAAGGAAAAAATCGAATTTCTCTTTAAAAACATTTTTTATTAATCCAAAAATTAATATTTTAGATTAATATCCTCAAAAAATTCACTGACTTAACCACAAAGGTCCAAGGGGTCAAATTTTCTTGAAAAATCCATTTTTCCCTTGGTGGGTGTCCTCCAAAAAGTTAGTTTTCTTTGACCCATGAATTTCTTGTTATTTTCCACTTGGAGTGGATTATTTAATTCTTTCAAATTATTTTTTGACTCAAAATTAATTAATATTTTGGCTTAGGATTTTTATTTAATTTGCTAAAAAAATTAATTAAATGACCAGAGGGGATTAATTATTTTGTTCACCCTCAAAAATTTTAGCCATGGTGTCTAACTATGAGTAACCATGCACTAAAATATTTTTACATCAAGATAATACAAATTAATTCAACCCTTAGAAGGGGAAATACATATTCAAGTATAGACCCTCAAGAAACTACCCAATTCTGCGACGCAATATGATCTAGTATGAAAAAAAGTGTGTTTATAATAAAATAATTTAGCCATGGTGTCTAACTATGAGTAACCATGCACTAAAATATTCTTAAACGCACTTTTACATACACTTGATAAACACTAGAACTCACCTAAGACCTTGTCAATGAATTCCACCCTAGCTTTGGGGTTATAAATGGAAGAAAAACTTTGTTGATTATATGTGTTTACAAACACACATAATTCGGTGAGGTTAAAAAACTTCCTAGGATGAAATCCTTTGACAAAAATCATAGGCTTACCCAGGTGTCATGACTCATTACATGGCTTAATGGTCATACTAGCATCATTTACAACATTTTTTGCAGAAATTGGGTTTACAATATTAAAACTTGAAGTTGAATGATGACAATGATCCTTGAAAAATTTTGTTTGGTGCCTGTACTCTGCTTCTTGGATTGTTTACGAAGTGTGGACACTAGGGCTCAAACATGAAATATTTGGGTTTCCACTTCAAACCAAATTCCTACAGGAAAGAGGATTGATTCTAGCTCCTAGCTAAATTAGAAAAGAAACTCAAAACCTAGAGTGTGAGATGTCTCTCCCATGCAGGAAGACTTTTATTGATCAAATCAGTATTGGAAGCAATACCAATCTACTAGATGGCTCTCACTTGGATCTCGAAAGGAATTCTGGGAAAGATGGGGAAGGTATGCTTAAGATTCATGTGGGCAAGCTCTTGGGATCATTTTGTTATGCCCAGGGTAAGATGGGATAAAATAGTGGTCCCAAAATATTAGGGCAGATGAGGCCTTAAAAATATCTCCCTTTTCGCCAAATCGTTGGTAGCAAAGGTAGAATGAAGCCTCTTATCTACACAGAGCTTGTGAACGGTTGTGGTTCACTCAAAATACATCTACCCATACTCAAATGACTGGTTGATACTCCAAATAAAGCTAGCCCTAACATGTTTGTAATTTGGAAAGCAGTGATTGCCTCTTTTCCTTTAATTGCAGATGGTCTCCTATGGAGAGTTGGAAATGGCCAGAAATTGAGAGTGGGAATTAACCCTTGGACAAACTATGGGAACGAATACCAAGGGTTAGTAATTACCCTCAAGGGTTAGTAATTACTTAAACAATGTTGAAATTGGGTAGCTTGGGAGGTACTCCTACAAGCCTTGGGTGCCTTCGGTGCTAGGTTTGAGAACAAAAAACCCACAAAAGGATGAGTTTGTGGGAAAAATACCCAAGTTTGGGTTTTTGTCCCAAAGGAGTGGGTTTGAAACCCAAGAAAATGAATTTAATTTAATTTTGATTCATGTAGGCTCAAGTCGGCTAGTAAGGCCAAGAGACATACCCCTTGGGGTTTCACACCTCTTAGAACAAGTAAATATAGAAGCCAAAGGAGAGGCTAGTGGACATTAGAGGAAATTTCAGCTTAAAAGTGGCCTCCTAAGGAAAAATAATTAAATAATAATTAAAATAATAAAATAAAAGTTATGAATTTTGGAGGGAAAAGAACAAAACTACTTTTTTTACCTGTATTTTTGGCTTATCTCCTTATCTATTTATCCAAATTTCAAGTGTAGACACCCGTTGGATGCAGAATTAAATTCCACATCCAACGAGTGTCTACCCTTGAAATTTGGGTAACCTATAAGGAGATAAGCTAAAAATACAAGTACAAAAAGTAATTTTTCTTCTTTTCCTTCCAAAATATTTACATGTACCTTTTTTTAAATTTAAAAAATTTTGATTGGTTTACATATTATGAAATGGAAATTAAGTGAAAATTGCATAGGCACTTTTAGGCTGAAATTTCCTCTAATGACAAGATGTGAAGGGAAACTCATGTAAAGGAAGGGCAGCAAAAGAGAGTCGCAACAAGAAGAGGAGGCCGAGTAGGATCAGCTGGAAGGAGGCTGCAACCAAGGAGAAGAGGGTCACAAGCCTTGTAGTAGTTTGTCCTTTGAGGCTCATAGTAAAGGGGCCACAAGGTTGTAGTAAAGGGGCCAGCAGGAAGGGGCCATTGGCTGCAGGCCTGTGTAACAGGCCGAGGATCACCAGGAAAAGAGGCTTGTTAGGGTAGGTCGAGGGAAAAAGGAAAGCAAGCCAAGGCTATATGTTCAGTAATTTTAATTTTTGACAGCAAGGAAAGGGACTGCTACAGAAGACTAGTTATAGTTGTAACAGTGATTGCAAGAGGACTAGTTGCCAAGGACCATGAGCTAAAGTTACAAGCTCGAGTAATTATAGTTGTATGTGTTATTTGTGCATTTGTATTTTGGGCAGATGAGAGCCTAAAGGATTAAGTTTCATCCCCTGGGTATTTAGTCAAAGGACAAATTATTATTTTGTATTATATTTAGCTTGGTATAGGGATTATAAAGGGCCACGATCCCTAGTACGGGAGCGCTATGATTCTCTTATTGATGGATTGATAAGGAATGTATTTGGGCCAATAAATCTTGTGTATTTTGTTGATTTCTCTATTGTTATATTTTGTTGTGCAAAGTGCTTTATAGTTGGGAATCTCTAGTGTGTTCATGTGCTTATCTAAGTCATAGACTAGACCTAGGGTGCGTCGAAATTCCAACATGGAATCAAAGCTACTTTGAAGGGCAGTTGGATCAAAGTGTGCACAAGGATCAAATCTAAGAGGGAGTTGAATTGACTTGTTGTTGAAGGAAGGACAGCTTGTCACAATGGTTACTGGCTTGAGGTATGAGGACCGGTTGGAGGGGTTGTCCAACTACAATACATGGAAGGAAAGGATCAAGCTAGTGTTGTTGGTGAATGATCTATGGGAATTTTCTAACAATAAGAATACCCCGCCAACTGACACAACTAATTTGGCTAGGCATCAGAAGTCGGATGCAAAGGCCAAGTTGATCATTCTTGATGGAGTCAAGGATCACTTGATACCTCATCTCCCCAGGGAGAACACTGCATGGGATATGTGGGAGGCTCTAAAGTGTTGTTTCAGAACAAGAACAAGAACCAAAAGATGGTATTGAGAGAGAAGCTCAAGGACATCAAGATGACAAATAGAGAGTGTAATTTCATATCTCATCAGGGTTCAGCAAGTTCGTGACGAGCTTAGTGCTAATGGTGATGATGTACGAGAACCTGAGTTAGTGAGGACTGCCTTGAAAGGATTTTCCGAGCAATGGAAGCCATTTATCAAAGGAATAGTCTCACGAGAGAATCTGCCATATTAGAACATGTTATGTGATGATTTCATGCAAGAGGAACTTCGAGACAAGGATCTTCAAAAGAAGAATACTAATGAAGAGAATCTTGCTCTCGATAGTAAGTTGAAGAAGGGCAAAGGGAAGTTCGACAATGGAAAGAAGAAAGACCTGAGTAAAGTGAAATGATTTACATGTGGCAAGTTTGGTCATTATGCAAGTAAATTTCTGCAAAGGAATAAAGGAGGGAACGAGAAGAAGCAAGAGATGAAAATGGTTACTTGAGCTACAGTCTAACCATTTAGGATGGAGTTAGGATGATTGTTGTGAGTCCAGGATGTACTTTGGGTATCGAAGCTCAAGTGCAGCATGTTGTTTGTCTCAACCATTGAGGCTAAGGGGTTTGAAGTAATGTTCCGGGATGGAAAGGTGATACTCAAGCCTAGTGGCTCTAACTCCAATTCAAGAGCGGTTCTTGGAGTCAAAGAGAATGGTCTGTACAAGCTAAAGAGAAAACCTATTAACTAGGGAAAGAAGAAGGTTCCTGAGACTTAGAGGGAGTTTACAGATTCCGAGGGAGAGTTCGCAACCCAAGAATAGCACATCGTCAGAGGGAAGAAAGGAGACTTCCATATCTGACAAGCAAGAGCCATGGAATGGATTAAAGGCCTATCAAGAGAATAAGAGGCAAGATGCTTCTAGTAGCAGGGACACCTCCAAGAAGAGTGTTGTTTTGGCAGCAAATTTCGCTTCTATGTTGAACGCGTATGATGATTCGAGAGCAGTCATGGAAGAGGATAGTGTTCTAGTGTGGGAAGAAGAGATACTCCCGAGGAATGGAAGTACCTCCCTCGCTAAAAGGGAGTGCTGAAATTGGGTAGTTTGGGAGGTATTTGTTAATTTTGGACAACTAGGTCCAAACTCCATGTTGTGATGCTCAGATGAAGATGCCAATATTTTTATTGGATTCCTCTTTTGGAGAGGTGCAAAATTGATCTAAATATCATCTTGATCCAATGAGAAGAACATTTATTTTAAATTAATTCCACTTATGTGCAAGGTCGGCTAGAATTGAAATGTAGGCTCGAAGCCCCAACAGATGTGTCACACACCCTCACTTATGGATATATATAGGTCAACGTTGGAGGTCATTTTCATCATCACTCATCACACATTCTCTCTCATCATCTGATTGGTTCGATCATCATCTTGGAGGCTCTTCTTCTCTCACACGTGGGAAATTGCAGCAAAGGATTTTATGGTTTTGACCTAGGGTTTCAGTGCAGATTTGACGAGCGTTGACTTTGGTCAACACATGGTCAACTTGACCTAAAACTCTCCATAAATTCCGATTTCTGCAGTTTGCATTTTCTAGCACAGAAATCGAGGCTAGACGTTGACTTTGAACTGGCTGCGTTGACTTTTGTTTTTGTTGTTTTTGCGTTGACCGTTGACTGGATAGCGTTGAATTTTGTTGACTTTGGGTTGACTGTTATAGAGCTATCTGAGAGGGTTGTGTGACACATTCTGGTTGGCTGACCGTGTAGAGACTTTGCTAATCAAGTTAAGTGTATTTTTGACTTGTCTTCTATCTATCTACTGATATGTTTTATCAGCATTTTACTTTCTTGTTTATGTGATTGTTGTCTGATATTGGGGATAAAAGTAAGGTTGCATCAAGCATAGAACAACTACGAAAATTTACATGGTATCAGAGCTAAGGTGAAGACAAAGCCCAAGTTTGTAGCAATCACTGAAGAGGAGCATTTGTCAAGGACCCATGGGTACCTCAAACTATAATGGCTTCAAAGTTGACTGGGAAGGAAGACTTCCATGCCTGGAAGATGACTTTGGATTTAATGTTGGAAGATCAAGATGTCATGGACTATGTGTAGGGTAAAATCCAAGAGCCTCCATCATCTGCACCAGCTGCCACCAAGTCAAAATATAAGAAGGGGGAAATCAAAGCAAAGTTGATGATCCGGGATTTAATTCATAAGAGTTTGGTTGCCTACATCTCTGAGCTACACACATCCAAGGAGATGTATGATAAGTTGGTCAACATGTTCAAGGCCAACAATGCAAATCAAGTCCTTTTCTTTAAGAACCAACTGAAGAATCTGAAGAAAGGCAGGGATGAATCCGTTCAATCTTATTTTCTGAAGTTGACCGAAATCAGAAATAATTTTCTAGCCATTGGGGAGACAATAGCTGATCGAGAAATGGTTCTCACCGCACTTGGAGGTCTCTCCTATGAATGGCATGTATTCAATACTACCATTCTCAATAACAATGTGATACCTGATTTTAATGAAGTATTATCGAGATGCGTACAAGAGGAAACAAGAATGAAGGAACATGAAAATGAAGGTAATGTCGCCTTCACCACTCGTGCTAAGAAGAAGAACAATGGTGGTCCGAGGAACCATGGAAGAGCAGGGGCCCAAGGAAAGAAAGGAAGATGTTACACATGTAACAAGACCGGCCACTATGCTAGAGAATGCCCTAATAAGAAGGATTCTCCTAGGGATGATGATAACAACAACAACCGGAGAATGGCAATCAAAGGAACAACAGGTTCAAGGGAAAGAGGAAGGCTCCCTCTGGTCGCAATGGAAATGGGCAATCTTTCAAAAGGTTGAGAAATTCCAAGTATGAGGAATCTAATGTTGTTGATGATAAAAGAAATGAATTCATCTTGTATCTGCCCTCTCTGCTACATCTCCACCCGACACTATGGATGTCTAGTTGATTGATAGTGGTGCCTCAAGGCACCTCACTGGGTTTAAGGAAGCACTTTCTGATTTGGTTGAGAAGGATGTTAATCTGAAAATTATCCTTGGAGATAATGCCACATATCCCGTGAAAGGGACAGGGACTGTGACCCTCCACTTATCTCAAGGTCAAGTCCTCCGCTTGCAAGATGTACTATATGTACCTGATTTGAAGAAGAATCTTGTGTCTATTTCGGCCATGGAAGACAAAGGTTTCAATGTGGCACTCGTTGATGGGAAGGTGAGCATTTGGAAGAAGAGCTTCAAGGAAGCTATCACAATTGAGTTTAGAGTTGATACACTCTACTAGGTTGGCTTCGAATTTTTGTCGTTCGATCAGACTGGTGTGTAACAGGGGATGACATGAGTATTAGCTTACAGGAGCTATACAGTGGAGGCTCGATTGATCATGGCACCGCGGTTCTGGCATCTTCCCGTAGACTGGTTTGTAGGTCCCTGTTCGGATCAAAGGAACGCGGGAAAATATTTGCATTTGCATTCATGGTTGCCCCTATGCGTAGGTGAGGGGAAACGGAAACGGTGACTGGATCCTAAACAGGCTCCTTCAAACGGTACTAAAAAACGGTAACGTCGTGGGACGGAAACGGGGAGGAGCGTGGGGCCCGCGTTCGCCAAAGGGATTCGCCGGTCGCCGGGGGCGCAAAACCCAAAGGGCATTCCGTCGAATGGTTAGTTTACTCCCTTCTTTGAAGACCATCCTTGAAGTTGAGTTGAATACCACTGTTGAGACACTTTTGAAGTCTTGTTAGAGATGATTGTAGAGGACCTATTGTGGAGATATTGAAGCCAGACTTATACTCAGATTTTTGGAGCAGCCCTTCTTGTATTTTTTGGAACAATGTTGAAGACCTTGGAGCCATCATTGGAGTAGTTGTTGAAGAGGGTTTTGTGCAGACTTGAAAACAAAGTTGGAGCAGACTTGTTGACCTTGTTGAAGCAGCCTTACTGAAGAATTGTTGAGCTGATATAGGTCACTTGTTGGAGCAGACATCCATGTCTATACTTGGAGCATTATTGATGACATTTTGGAGCATTTTTGAAGTAAGTATTTCTTGAAAAGTTTTGATTTAATCAAGTTGGAGCTTGGAGTTGTTGAGAGGATTGGAGTTCTCATTTCTTACCAAGTTGGAGCTTGGAATTGTTGAGAGGATTGGAGTCCTCATTTTGACCAAGTAGGAGCTTGGATTTGTTCAAGGTTGGAGTCCTAAAAAGGTCAAAGATTTTGTTGTACAGGTTGGAGTCTGATTTGTTGTAAAAGAGGATTGGAATACTCACTATTTTGATCAATAAAATTATTTTTGTTCTATCTCTTGTGTTATGGTTTATTTTGTGATAAAAATCTGAACTGGCATAAAATAACATTTGAATGAAATATAGATTCACCCTCCTCTCAATATTTCCCATAGCTAGAGTTTGCAGTAACAGTTATTAAGTTTCCACGACCCTAATCTCTCATTGAGAACAACAGTTGAGATTTAATCCCAATCTCACTAGAGATCAATGATGGAGATTTATCTAAACCACTAGTGTAATTAAATTACACTTTAGACTTTTCATAACTTAAAATTTAAAAATTAAAAGGTTCTTCACTTTAATAAAGTGAATTACAAAATAGAAAGGAGTCTAATGACTTCCCGCATGTTTGACATAAAACCTATGCCAAAGTTCCTATCCGAGCTACAAACATTAAAAAGTTACAACTTCTTCACTCCCAATGCATCCATCGATCAACCGATTGAGTTGGTCAACTGATACAACTACTTAAACCCAATTATCTATTCATCACATTACTCTATTCTTTAATAAGTATAATCACATACAAATGTATAATGCCCAAGTCTAACAAACACTAGAGAAATCTCAAGGAAATGGTAAGAATGGTAGAGATTCTCGTTGTTGATTTCTGGTAGTATCAGATGTGCTCTAAGTCTCAAAATTTGCAGAGAGACTTAGACACATGTATTCCAGATAACCCAGAAATCGTTTTGGGAAATTCCACCCGGATTGTATTTTATTGAAAAATTTAATTATTTTAAATGGACCCTAAGTCTAAACTTAGGAAAATAAAATAATTAAAGTGAATAAATAGAATATGGGTGCGAATGTTCTAGAAAAGGCGGATCAAGTCAAACAATAACCTTAGTCGTTGATTGGAGATCTAATCTCGGTCATTGAATTTTCAACGAGAAGACTATAAGAAAGGCATGAGGGTCATTTGGAAAAACACACCGAGAGGATCAAGAGATCGAATTTTCATAAGTGAGTAGTGCTCAGAGAAAAACTTTGATCGAGAGATTCCACGCAGAGGGGGGCAGAGAGTTTTTGGTCGGAGGATCTTCTCCGAAGCCAAGAATAGGCAACAGAGACGCAGAGAGATACGCAGAGGAGGCAGTGTAGTGCCCAGTGAGGATGACGCAGGGCCACGAAGGCCACACGTAGAGCAGCATAGTGCTTTCCGAGCAGAGGTCTGAGTTCAAGCTGGGAGATCGAAGTTTTGGGCCGGGAGGGTTGGAATCAAGCTCTTGAGACCTGAACGATTTGATAGAGGTGACGCAGTCTCCCAGAGCCATTGACGCAAGCCCATGCAGTGACTGCGAGGGGGCAGCGCAGAGGGTGTCAGGAGATCGTTGTTTCAACTACCGGATCAGCCGAGACTTGCAGTGTAGAGTGAGGAAATCTCACTAATTTCTTCTGCCAAGTGATATTCTTTGTACTGGATAGCCAGCAAGGCATCCAGAGATTGTATTCAGAAATAACTGTTGCTTAATAATAAAAACCATCAAATTTGTTGCACCAGTTTTCCCACATTGGTTTTTCCGGGGACGTTAGTCCAAAATAACGGTGTCAAATGTGTTTATGATATTCTTGTTTCAATTATGTTTCCACCTTGAATTATTTCCGCAGTTTATTTAGTGAAGGTTGCAGTGTGTTTAATTCGATGTTGTCGTAGCAATAAACTGAATAATTAACTTATCAATTAGAAGAATTAATACCAATTGCTGCAATAGGATTCCAGTGTAGGTATTTTCACACTCGTTACAAACTCTCCAATCGGAAGATATGCTCCATGCAACACACAGAGATTTTCCTACCCTATAAATAAAACAAACCTTGATACCCCATGCAATGTGCCTAGATGCAAATCAACATGCTACTCCAATAACAAAAGCAATTATGATAGGAGTGAGCCTCAAATGACAAAACAAAGAGACAACAAACAAGCGAGTGAGGGCACTTGCACACTCAAGGGTGGATTGCACCTAAAAATCCAAATAAACGAGAAAGACTTCTCCAGAAATGCACTCAAAAGAGTGATATCATTTGATTCATAGATGGATAGGATTTATAATTTTATTGCAAGAGAGGAGGGAAACCACTATTTATACAAAAGAGGGACTAAAGCCCTAACTTGTTGCCCAAGTTATCTTTATGGGGTAATTAGGCTTTTATTTATCTAGTTAATCCTAAACAAGCTACTCATCTATTTAAAGACTTATTTAAGATAAATAGATTTACAACAAATATGGAAAAATTAAAACATTATTACAAAACTATGAGCTTGCATATAAAATAGCTCATAAACCTAGATTTACTTGCATAAATAAAAATGTTTTGTTTATGCACACATCCATATTAAGACAGGAAACCTAGATTATAAACAATGGTCTAGATATGTAGGTCAAAAATCAGTCAGGATTATACATGCGTAACTTAGATTCAAACAAGCATACTAACAAACAAAACCTTCATACCTCTTTTTGGCATTCCTTCATAATAGCTTTTCCAGCTTCTGCTTCCAGCTCACAAGCCTCCCTCCATCTGGCTATGTCTTCTTCTGCCACTGCAATATCTTTCATGAGAGCTTCAACCTTCCAAGACACAGACAATGTCAACCAAATTATATATTCTTGATCAAAATCATCGAACAATAACATGAATAAACATCTAGCAAGTATTTGATTTTAAAACTGAGATCAGCAATATAATGTTTTATGACTGATTTTAAAACAAATCTAAAGAGGCATATTACATTTTCAATTAGTTCGATCTCCCTTTCTTCAAGCTCTTTGATGCGTAACTTATATTTAGCAAGATCCTGGTTTTGACTCTCTGAAAGTTCTCTGAGGAGGTTAGCTTCTGCTCTGAAACATGACAGAAAAATTAAGCTGGAGTGACATGTTTGGGAACCTGAGAATAGTATATAAATAAAAGTATATGATTGGCTGCTTGAACCCGACCAAGGACATACAATGTTGTTGCATACACTATCTTTGGAACTGATCAAGATATGGAGTTAATAAGATCAACTAATGTAAACCATAGAATCCAAACCATAAAAGCATGTCATTAAAATTGATATTCTGAATTTTGTTAAGGGTGAACACCTTTAGAAGGTGTATTCATGTGTTACAAAAGCTAAAGCACATACCGTGATGCTTCCAAGGAGTGCCGCAATTCTGTTATTTCAAGCCGTGTTGATTTTATTATACTTTCCATAGCAAAGGCCTGTGTTAACAATACAACACAATTATCAACACAAAATAGTAAAGTACTAGGGGCATAACTCTCTACCAATGAGCTCCACAATGCTTGGTATATGGATTTTACTTGTGTGAATATTTGAATGGAAGGAAAAAGTATGAGATAACAAAAGTTGTCAACATGTCCAACCTTAGTTACCAAATTTATATTCTGCAACTCAAACTTAGTAAAATAGCCATTCCCAAGGAAAAAAATTGTTTTCAAGTAAAAAAATTCATACTCTCGAACTTTATAACCTACAAAGATTCTGGAACAGCATAAAAAAGATGTATATCAAATATTTGAAGTTTTGGAGCTTGAAATCGTACTCAACATGCTCATTTTTGGCATTTTCTGGACTTGTTTTCCCTTTATCATTTTAAAACACAACTAATCAAGTATGTAAGAAAAGGAATCAAGCTTTTTCCAGATAAGTGGTTAAATCATTGCTACGAAATGCATATATTTCAAAGAAAATTGGCTTTTGTTTGGAAAAAGTGAAATCAGGTACTGAAGGCAGCAGCATTACACAATGCACGCATTTCACAGATGATTTGCTATTTAGTAAAAAAGACAGCAGAATTGGTGACAGTGGTGTTATAAACTACATTCATTTCACAATATGTTTGGTTTCGTTTACAAAAGAGATGAAGGAAAGTAAATTAGGACGTCTAAAACAAGGTTACTTGGGAGTGGGAGCGGGAGCGGGAGCGGGGAGCAACATTTTCAAAAGCTCCCAGTTCGGGAGTGAATCGGGAGCAAATTTTTATATAATATATATTTTTATATATTTTGATGCATATATGTCAACAAAAGCATGTAGAATGATGAATTAGATATAAAAAGCATAAAAACATAGATTGAACAATATAACATCAATCATCTAAAAGTTATAATCTTCATCAACCACGTCCACAAGTTAGTAACATACAACATCTCAAGTCTCATGATTCATCAATCTTAAAGTTTCGAGCTTTAAAAATTCAATAAATAACATTTATCATCATTGATCACCAAAGTTGTACTTGTAACCATTACAACAAAGAATGAAATGTTTCAACTTTCACGAAGCATCATATTCATAATTCATTACCAATGAGTTATAATTGCCAACTTCAAACTTCAAACTTAAATTGTCATATATTGTTTACAAAAAATATCATAATAAATATGAAAGAGTCGACAATTATAAAAACTACTAGAAACTAGAAAAGACAAGTAAATCTATTATCTATTGCTAATGCTTGAGCTCTTGCCACGAGAAATATCTAATTTCTGAGCAGGTCGTGGTGGTCTTCTAGGAGTATCCTCCTGCATAGTCGCACGACCAAAACATAAGGCACATGCCCTCCATGTGAGGACGTAGATGGAGGCAGCAGCAACAAAGGAACAGTGGTTGGAACTCGAGCACTGCTACTGGATGGCGGGGGTGGCATGGTTGTTGTTGCTTCATCATCATCTTTCAAAAATTTTGCTTCCAATTCTTCTAGATGTACAGTGCCATCCTCCAAAATATCGTCCTCTGGGTTGTTGTCCCGAGTTTTATATGATGTATCCTCATAAGCCCAATCACAATAATGACTCAACAACCTCAAGTTGTAGTGCACATAAACCAAGCTTTCTACCTGGTTTTCATTGAGTTTGTTTCTTCTCACATTATGGATGAAGTTGTAGGTGCTCCAACACCTCTCTGCAAAAGAAGTATTTACAACTTGTGAGAGCACTTTTTTTCCAATTTTGGCAAAAGTCCCTGGCCACCATATGCTTTCCCCCATGTGATAGCATCTGTTGATTTGGGGTAGCATCGGATGTGCTCTAAGTCTCAAATTTTGTGGAGAGGCTTAGACACATGTATTACAGATAACCCAGAAATCGTTTGGTGAAATTCAACTCAGACTGTATTCTATAGAAATAATTAATTATTTTTAAAAGGACCTTAAGTCTAAACTTAGAAAAATAAAATGATTGAAGTGAATTAATAGAATCTAAGTGAGAATGATCTAGAACACACAGATCAAGTCAAAAGTTAATCTTAGTAGTTGATTAAAGATCTTATCTGGGTTGTTGAAGTCTCAACGAGAAGACTATAAGAATGGCTTGAAGGGTCATTTGGAAAATACATTTGGCGGAGAGATCAAGTGATCGATTTCTTTAGTGAGCAGTGCTCAGGGAGAAACTTCGATCTAGAGATATTTTGCAGAGAGGGGCAGTAATTCCAATTGGATAGCCTATTCCTGAGCTGGAGAATACAAATCAGAGAAGACATAAAGCAGCACCAGCAGAGGCAGCGTAGCAGCTACACAAAGACAGCGCAACGCCACGCAGAGGGAGGACTGCAGTCTTGAGGAAGTTCGTTGATCAGTTGAGGATCAGTCAGATCCAGTGCCGGAGAGTCGGGGTGTTTGACCGGAAGGGGCCAGAGGGTTAGATCTGGCCAGCAAAAGAGCCATAACATAGAAGCCACGCAGTCCCCACGCAGAGTGACACAAAGACTAGGTAGTGACTGCGCAAAGGTAGTGGAGGGCTTGTGTTAATTTTGGGCAACTAGGTCCAAACTCCATGTTGTACTGCTCAGATGATGATGCCAATATTTTTATTGGATTCCTCTTTCGGAGAAGTACAAGATTGATCTAAAGATCATCTTGATCAGATTAGCAGAACATTTATTTTGAATTTATTCCACTTATATGCAAGGTCAACCATAGTTGTAATGTAGGCTTGAGTGCCTCAACAGATGTGTCACACACCCTCATAGATGGATATAAATTGGAGAGACTTGAGGTCATTTCATCATCATCTCATCACACACATTACTCATGATTTGATTGGTTTGTTCAACCTAGAAGATGCTTCTCTCTCTCCCACATATAAATATGGATGTCATAAATCTACATGATGCCGTAAATCCAAAAGTTACATGGTATCAGAGCTGAGGTGAAGACAAAGCCCAAGATAGTGCGAAAAGAAATCACCGAAGAAGAAGTCTTGTCAAGGACCAATGGTCTAATGATAAGTTGACTGACAATTCTGATTATCATGCATGGAAGATGTCCTTGGATTTGGCATTAGACGATCAAGATGTCATGGACTATGTGCAGGGGTAGATTCATGAACCTCCATCATATTTTATGAGGCTCACAGAATCCAAGAATGATCATGAAGGCATATGTCAGGGTTGTGCCGAAGGAAAGCATACAAGGGGACCTTTCCCCTAAAGTGTCACAAAAACATCTGATATCTTGCAATTGATACATTATGATTTATCTGGTATGCTGCCCGTGAAATCTTTGGGAGGATGTTCTTATTACATGACTTTTATAAATGACTTCTCTGGCACGACCTGGATATATTTCTTGAAGAAGGATGAAGCATTCAAATGGTTTTGTACCTTCAAGGCCTTGGTGGAAAATCAAACAGGAAAGAAGATCAAGATTTTGAGGACCGATAATGGCACCGAATATGAGTCAAATGAGTTCAATGACTTTTGCAGAGGAGCTGGCATTAAGAGGGAGACCACAACCGTGTATACTCCTGAGCAAAATGGTGTTGTTGAAAGAAAGAATAGGACCATTGTGGAAGTTTCCCGTGCCATGCTATGTCACCAAGGTCTTCCGAAGTTTCTATGGGGAAAAGCTGCGAACACTGCTGTGTACGTACAAAATCGATGCCCGCATTCCGCTCTGGACTCCAAAACTCCCGAAGAAGTCTTCTTTGGTAAGAAACCTGATGTTTCTCATTTTAGAGTTTTTGGTTGTCCTGTTTACTTTCATGTGCCGAAAGAGAAGAGAAGCAAGTTGGATGCTTCTGGAAAGAAGGGAATGTTTGTGGGCTACAGTGAAACTTCGAAGGCATATAGAATCTATGTGCCTGGTCAAAGAGAAGTGGAGATATGCCACAATGTCACCTTCGATGAAGATGCTTCCCTCAGGAAAGTGATAAATCTTCCTAGCTCTAAGGAAGACATTGATGAAAGAACAGGGAAGCAGGAAGAGCCGAAGGATGAGATGATGCCCAATGTTGAAGGACCGATGGACCCTATTGATCCACCTCCTTCAATGAAGAGAAGACCCTCATGGCTTAGGGATACTCTCGAGGATGCCGAGAGACATATGGCCCCAAGGGGCACATTCTGTGAAAGCAAGAAGCCGAATAGACACCAAGGGTATCTAGCAACCATGAGTACTATCATACAATCTGCACCTGGATCATTTGAAGAAGCCGCAAAGCATCAAGTTTGGAAGGATGCTATGCACGAAGAGTACGAGTCCATTACCGAGACCGAAGGACAAAGCTATTGTCACCTCGAAATGGCTCTATTAGATCAAGCATGGATCTGATGGTAGTGCTGAAAAGTACAAGGCAAGATTCATTGCCCGAGGCTTCTCTCAAAAGGAAGGCATAGATTATGATGATATATTTGCACCTATGGCCCGCAATACCACCATCCGATCTATTATTTCCCTTGCTACAATGCAAGGATGGAGTCTCCATCAGATGGATGTGAAAATCGCTTTTCTGCATGGTTCGATAAAGGAATAGGTGTATGTGGAGCAACCTCTGGGGTTCGAAGTCCAGGATAGAGACCCTCATGTATGCAGGTTGAAGAAATCCCCAAGGCTTGGTACGAGAGGATAGATAGCTTCTTGATGAAGCTAGGCTTCACTCGAATTAATGTTGATCTGAACCTTTACTTCAAGGTTGATAGAGAAAAGCCTCTCATTTTGGTTCTCTATGTGGACAATCTCTTCCTGACAGGTGTTGACCCTCTCATTCATCAGTGTAAGAGGGAGCTCGCTTCCGAGTTCGAGATGAAAGACCTAGGATTGATGCATTACTTCCTAGGCTTCGAGGTCTGGCAGAGACCTGGCGAGATTTTCCTCTCTCAAGGAAAATATATTGTGAAGCTGCTGGAGAGATTTGGTATGGTGGATTGTAAGTCCGTGTCGACACCGATGGAACTCAACTTCAAGAAGTTGTGTGGAAATGTTGTTGGGCCCGCATTGGGAAATCTTACCGAGTATCGTCAACTTGTAGGAGCATTGATGTTCTTAGTGAACTCCCGTCCGGACATATGTTTTGCAGTGAACACTTTGAGTCAAAACATGGTTGATCCTCATCACATTCACTGGGTTGGTGCTAAGAATCTCTTGAGATATCTTCGGGGCACGATAAACCATGGGCTGAGATACACTGCTAGGAGTTTGAGACTCCATGGATATACTTATGCCGATTGGGCTGGCAGTGTGGTGGATCGCAAGAGCACATCTAGACGCTGCTTCACACTTGGTTCTGCTTCGATATCTTGGATGAGCAGGAAGAAAAATTCAGTGGCTTTGAGCACTGCTGAGGCTGAATACATTGCAGCTAGTATGGCCTGTTGTGAAGCTATTTGGTTGCGAAAGCTCTTCAGTGAGTTGTTCGGGCATGTGCTAGATACCATCGTTATCCTTTGTGATAACTAGAGTGGGATTCGTTTGTCAAAGAATCTCGTGTTCCACGATCGATCCAAGCATATTGATATCAGGTACCATTTTATCCGGGATATGGTATAGCGAGGCGCCGTAAGGCTCGATCATATAGGAGCTGATGAGCAAGTCGCGGATATTCTCACTAAGCCCTTGGCGAAGGTCAAGTTCGTAACCTTCCGTGAGAATCTTGGAATCGTGGAACGACCCTATTCTGAGGATCCTGTTGGACGATGAGCTCTGGGAGCTCTAGGGGGCTTTGGGGATAGCTCCTTGGAGCTCTAAGAAACCACAGGGCTAGGCTTGCCGAACATTGTTGGTGTGCTTCCGCCCCACCATGATGATATTGAGTTGGTTCACCTCTCTTTGATATGTGCCCCGTATGCATTCTACCCATGGAGTTTCAGACTCATGGGAAGTACCTCTCATCTTGGCCAATGAGGTGGGAAATGTGGATAGAGACCAATAGAAATACCGATGGACGTATCGAAGATTGTCGTACTCTCTGTGTCTAGGATGGCACGTGTCCAACCACTTGATCTGAGATCAAGTCCAAGTGAGGTTTCGGCATAGTTTTAAAAATCAGAATCGGGTTCCGATTCGGCCGAGGGTTGGCTCCGACTCCGACTCTGACTCAGTATCGACTCGGCCGATTCGATTTCAGTGACACAGTTTTTGTAAAAAATACATTAAATATTAATTTTTTTGTAAAAAAACATAATTTTAAAGATTTTTATTCATGTTTCCAAACACAAAGCATTACAATATAAACAAAAGACAACATATGATCAAAGTAGGCTCATGAATATATCCATTATATCAAAATTGCACCCAGTGCACTGTCCAATACATGATGATGAGATAGAGATCAAAACAAAAAACATAAACAAGGAGGTTGTAAATGGCCTCCACAACAAAACATGAATAGTCACTACTGCAGCCTGCTAGACATCTGACAAGCCAATGTCCTCTGGCTCTTCCTCAAACTCTGAGTCTGAACCAGAGGGGGAAACCGCTCGCTCCTCCTCTAAATCAACATCCTCAACTGGAACTATACCCTTGCCCTTACCACCCTGAGATAGACGAGTTATGCGCCTCCGTCGTGGCTGACTAGAGGAAGTGCCTGTGCTTGCAACTAGAGGGCTTGGGACTGGGTCTGCTACTAGTGGATCTGCATTGAGCATAGCCTCTAACTGTGTATCGAAGTCATTCCCCACACCAATATCCTCATCAGAGTCAAACTCTGGTGGACAAGTCTCCACTACCCAATCCGATGTTGGATCAATATCCTCCAACACAATGGGATCTGAATCAGGTCTTTTGTTCAACAATTGGTTGCATCTTAGTTGGAGGTTGTACTGGACATACACTAGATCATGTAATCGTTTTTGCTCCAAACAGTTTCTTTTCTTTGTGTGAATCCTCTCAAAGACAGACCAATTGCGCTCACAGCGAGAAGCACTGCAAGTTTGACTCAAAATGTGGATTGCAAACCTCTGCAATTTAGGACAATGGCTACCAAATGCCTCCCACCATTGTGCTGCAAAAAATGAGTTTCAGTTAGCTCAACAATTTATATCCAACTTTGAAATTGAAATTATAAACAATTATACAAAATAATAAAATATGAATTTGAAAATTGAAATTCCTGGCTCATCTGATTCCCTTGCAATCCTTGCAAGGTTCTTGCTAAAGGTACCTGTGGCTTGGCTGAACACAGTGATCTGATTGTGTATCTTCAACTGCTCACTCTCTGTGGGGATCATGCGATCAATGCAGTCAATCAATCCATCTCTAACCTCCCCATTCAAAGCTCTTGCTTCCTAAGCTTTATAATGATACCTTGGGTTCAGAAAATACTCAGCTGCATGTATAGGGCAATGAGTTGATTGTTCCATCTCTGATCAATGATCACCCAAATGGGCCCATACTTACCAACTCTGTCCTTGTATGCTGCCCTTATTTGCTCCTTTGCTTGATCCATAGCCTCATAAATGAAGCCCATAGCCAATCTTTCCCCATCCACCAAGCACAACACCTTAACCAGTGGCTCAGCAAGTTTCACAATCTCTGCTGCCTTTTTCCAAAATATTTCTTCGTTGACTTTCCTTTTCACATCTTTGCCATCCTGTTTGTGAGCCCACTGACATTCATTCCATTCATTACTAGAAAACAACTTTTGCAAGTTTCTATGTTGGACAAGCATAGATTGCAATGTCAAAAAATGTGTTGCAAATCTAGGGATGGCAAGCCTAATAATTTCCTTGCCCCGTATGTTTTTCCTCATCAGATTCAGAATCCATGAGTGATTGTAAATATATTTTGTGATGCATTTGGCATGCTCTATAGTGTTCTTGATCCAGTCTATTTTGTCAATATCCTCAAGCATGAGGTCTATGCAATGTGCAGCACATGGGGTCCAAAAGACGGTTCGGTGTTTTTCCTCTAACAATTTACCAGCAAGAACATAGTTAGAGGCATTGTCTGTGATGATTTGAATAACGTTTGCCACCCCCACCTCTTCAACAACCTCATTCAAAAGACGAAACAAAAAATGTGCATCTTTCACCCTATCAGATGCATCAACTGATTTTAGAAACATGGTTCCCCGTGGGCAAAAGACAAGAAAGTTTATGATGGTACGGTTCCTCTGATCAGTCCATCCATCTGACATGATGGTACATCCTGTATGTGCCCATGAGTTTTTGAACTCTTTCAAATAATCATCAATGGACATAATCTCTTTTTGTAAAAGAGATCCTCTTAACTCATGTATAGTAGGGCCTTTGAAGCCCTTTCCAGCAACATATATGGCATCAAAAATAGGTTCATAATATGGTGAACGAGTAGCATTGAAGGGAATATCAGCATCATACCACCATCTAGCAATGTAATCACAAGCAACATCTCTCAATTCTTTTCTCCAATGAGCATCTAAAGTGGGCTGCACAGTTGGAGGACTAGGACCATGTGCAGTTGCACTATCAGAGGGAGAAGAGAGCAAGAAAAAAAAATTGATAGTACCCTTATTTCTCATTACACCCTTACCCTTTTCAAAAATAGACTCCATAGAGGGAGGAACATAGCGAAAGGGGTTTGATGCATCAGTGCAAGGGATAGATGAAGAACCCTCATAATCAAAACTTGGGTTGGCAGCCATCATATGTTGTAGATTTCTCTTCCTCCCAATTTCAGCTTGTATTTCTTTTTGCCTAATTTTGTCTTCCTCAAACTTTTGAAATTGTTCTTTCAACTCCTTCCTAATTTCCCCAATGTTTTGTGCTTCACATGGAGTAATTTGGCCTCTAAGACCAGCCAAATGTAGTTTCAGTCTATGAATGCCCCCTCCACCCCCCTTAATTTTTTTCTTACAAAATTTGCAATACATTTGATCATCAAAGCATCTTTCGCTCTAGGGGCCATTTTGGACTAAGTTTTTGACTTGGAAAGAAAAGGTTTAAATATGAAAATGAAAACAAACAAAAAAACTACTCATTCTATGTTCATTTCTTTCACCAAAAACTATGTTTACCATTTTCAGATTTGCAAAATAAATAAAACAAGCAAAGGCAGATTTTAGAAGAGAAAAAATAAATACCTCTAGCCTCTAGCCTCCTCAATGCAGCTCCAACAAATCAACTTCTCAATGCTGCTCCAAAGCTTGCCCAATAAGCTCCTCACCGCTGCTCCAAAGCTTGCCCAAAAGACTCCTCAAAGCTGCTCCAAAACCAACTCCACAACTCTTCACAAAATCCTCACAAATGCTCAAGCAAATTCAATGAGATAGATGTGAGGTATTGAGAGGGGTTGGGTAGGTTAAATAGGATGGGAAGGGGTTAGATAAGGTAAAAAAAACCTAACAGCAAAAAAAAATTGATTTTCAAGTCTGTTTTTTGGGATTTTTTGGGGCCCGCGATCGGCTGGAGTTGACCAGCCGAGCTAACTCGGGCTCAGCCGAGCCGGTCGGTTTGTGACCAAGGTGGCCAAGTCGATGTACGGCTCGATCACAAACTGGCCGCCGGACCGGTTTAACCACCGAGTCAGACCGGCCATCCCTTTGGCTCGGTCGACTCGACCGATTCCAAGTCTGGACGGCCGGTTTTTAAAACCATGGGTTTTGGGCCTCCAACTGACTTCGGGTTAGTATATGACTCTTTTGAGTCCAAGTGAGATTTCGTACTTCCAATTGACTTCGGGTCAGTTAAACTAACTTAGGGTTAGTATATGACTCTTTTGAGTCCAAGTGAGATTTCAGACCTCCAACTGACTTCAAGTCAGTTAAACTAACCTTTGGTTAGTATGAGACTCCTTTGAGTCCTATAGAGGTTTCAGACCTCTGAGCTGACTTCGAGTCAGCCGGGAGTGATGTCTTTGTGACTCACCGTTTGAAATAAAGAGCCAGCAAAGCAAGTTATGGCAGGATGACGCACAATGTTTGGATGGCACTGGTGGATGGAGTTCTCCCTAGTTTAGAGGGAGTGTTAATTTTGGGCAACTAGGTCCAAACTCCATGTTGTACTGTTCAGATGATGATGCCAAAAATTTTATTGGATTCCTCTTTCGGATAATCAATGAATGAATTGATTTACAATGAGCAGTGAAGCTCAATAAATAATACAACTGTAGAAACAGCAACAGCAAGTTTCTACTAAGAAAGTAGAAACAACAAGTTTCTAACAAGAAACTGCTAATTACAAACTAAGAAAGTAGAAACAGCAAGTTTCTACTAAGAATATAGAAATAGCAAGTTTCTAACAAGAAACTGCTAATTACAATCATAGATGAGCAGTAAACTCTAAAATAGCATTATTCTAATACCCTCCCTTAATGCTCAATCTATTTACAACACCGATAGACCCTCTGAATTTTACAAACTTATCAGGACCAAGAGGCTTGGTGAAGATGTCTGCTAGTTGCTCCTTTGTGCGAACATATAGTAACTGAATGGATCCGTCTTCAACAAGTTGGCGAATGTAGTGACAATGAATTTCCACATGCTTTGTTCGTTCATGGAAGACTGGATTCTTGGCGAGTTTGAGCACTCCCTGATTATCACAGAACAAGGGAGTAGGACTGCCTGGGAAACATGCATATCCTCAAGCATGCGTCGAAGCCAAACTGCCTCGCAAGATGCCTTAACTGCTCCCCGATATTCTGCTTCTGTCGAGGAGAGAGCCACTGCCTGCTGCTTCTTACTAGCCCATGTGATAGCGCCGGATCCCAGACTAAACACATACCCAGCTGTAGATTTACGGTCATCAACCGAACCAGCCCAGTCTGAATCTGTGTAACCACTGAGTGTAGGATTTGAACTCCGAGTGTACAGAAGTCCATAATCAAGGGTTCCTCTTACATAACGCAGCACATGCTTTGCTGCTATCCAATGATCAGCTTTAGGAGCTGACATGAAGCGTGAAATGTAGCTCACTGCAAAACTGATATCAGGTCGAGTGGCAGTAAGGTAGATGAGGCTGCCCACTAACTACCTGAATAAAGTTTCATCCACAAGTGGTGAGGATGACTGAGCTGAAAGTTTGAGCCCTGGTTCCATAGGAGTCGTGGTAGGTTTGCAATCCTGCATTCTAAACCTTTCCACAAGATTTCTGGCATACTTGGACTGAGAGAGAAAGATGTTGTTCTCAGTCTGCTAGACTTCCACCCCTAAACAGTAATGAAGAAGCCCCAAATCTGTCAGATCAAAAGTGCTGCACAAATCTTGTTTGATCCCATGGACCAAATGTGTTGAACTGCCAGTAATAATAAGATCATCCACATAGACAACCACAAACAAAATATCATCACCAGTATGTTTGATATACAGGTTTGCATCAGATGGACTCCGCTGAAAACCATGATCTGTTAGGTACTTATCAATTTTCATGTACCAAGCCTGAGGGGCTTGTTTCAGACCATAGAGTGCTTTTACTAATCTACAAACTTTCTGTGATTGATTGGCAACCTTGAATCCTGGAGGCTGCGTCATGTAGACTTCTTCCTGTAAGTCACCATTCAGAAAAGCACTCTTTACATCCATTTGATGGACTGTCCAATTGAACTGAGCTGCTAAGGCAAGGACAAGCCGTATGGTACTCATCTTGGCTGTAGGAGCAAAGGTCTCCTCATAGTCTATGCCTTCTTTCTGTGAGAATCCTCGAGCAACAAGACGAGCCTTATACTTGTCGAGGGTTCCGTCAACTTTGTATTTCACTTTATACAGCCATTTGCGGCTAATGGGTGTTTTCCCTGCAGGAAGATCAGAAAGGTTCCAAGTGTGATTCTTCTGAAGACTCTGGATTCAACCTCCATAGCCTGTTCCCACTCAGGTATGCCCTTAGCGTTTGAATAGGTTTGAGGCTCAAAAACACTATGTATGTTAGCCATAAGAGCAAAATTTACTGTAGGTTGTTGTTTGCTCTTATTTCTGGAAGTTCTACCTTCAAGGAGTTCATTATCCCGAAGATCACCAATAGTTTTAGCCCACCATTTAGGCCGGAGAGTAGAAGAACCAATATCTGGAGGAGGTGGAGGAGGCTCAGGAACAATAGGAGCAGCAAGACGAGGATTATTTTCCGGAGGAAGATCAGGTAGTGCATCATCAAAGACTAATGCTACATCATCCCTCCCATCAGGTGGACCTAACGGAAGAAAAACATTGTGAGGTTGATCCTCAGAACACTGCTCAGAAGGAAGGGACTGAAAGAACCCTCTGTCTTCATCAAATACCACGTCCCGACTGAAGATAAGATGATCAGTGTCTATATCTATCAGCCTATAGGCCTTGTGGTGATCACTATACCCTGTCATCATGAGCTTCTGGCTTTTGGAATCCAACTTAGAGCGCTTAGCACCGGGAATCCAAACATATGCAACTGAGCCAAAAACTTTGAGATGGCTGATCTTAGGCTTTCGACCAGACCAAACCTCTTTTGGAGTCTTCCCTTTAATAGCCTGAGTAGGTGATCGATTAAGAAGATAGACTGCAATAAACACTGCTTCCCCCCAAAATTTGTTCGGAACACTCCTATGTTGTAACATAGAACGAGCCATTTCAACAACCGTACGGTTGCGACGTTCTACAACACTGTTCTGCTGAGGAGTGTAGGGTGTGGTTAATTGGCGTTTGATGCCATGGGTATCACAGAAGTTGGAGAAAGAAGAAGAACAAAATTCCCCCCCGTTATCTGTCCTAAGAGTTATGATATTACAGCGAGACTCTTTTTCAACTAAGGACTTAAACTTCTGAAAGATACTAAATACATCAGATTTATGTTTTAGAAAGTACACCCACATTTTTCTATTGAAATCATCTACAATGAGCAAAAAATATTTGCAACCCGTAACTGAAGATGTATTCATAGGACCACAAATATCAGCATGAATTAACTGGAGTACCTTAGATGCGCACCAAGATTCTCCATCCTTGAATGAAGACCGATGTTGCTTGCCAGCTTGACAGGCGCCGCACACTCCCAAATGTTGTGTCTGAATATCAGGTAACCCTGACACAAGTCCTTCTCGAGATAGCTGAGAGACTTACTGAATGTTTAAATGCCCATATCTCTGATGCCACAGAGTGCTGATGGGAGAAACACGAGCTGCTAGAGCCACTTCTGGGGAATCACCAGTGTCAAGAAGCCTATATAGACCATGATCCTCTAGGCCAATAGCAACTGTAAGCCGAGCGTCCCTGTCAATAATGGAGCACTTGTGCACACTGAACACCACATCGAGCTAAGGAGAGTTTCTCATAATCTGGCTGACAGACAGCAAATTAATTTCCATACCAGAAACATAGTACACATTCAAGAAGATGAGTGTGCGCCCACCAGACTGGATCTGAACTGTACCTCTACCAACCACCGTGTACTCCTCACCTCCGCCGAAGACCACGGAATCACTGAAAGATGAGAAGTCAATAAACCAGTCACGCCTGTGAGAGAAATGACGTGATGCACTAGAGTCAATGTACCAAGCAGATGACGGGGCGTGATCCGAGTACCTTTTAGCCATAAAGGCATAAAAGGAAGATTCCTTCTGCTCGAAATGTTCTGCGACATTTGCTTGCTGATGAGACCCTCCCTGCTTCTTCTGTTCAGAAGCAATCCTCTGTCGACAATCTTTCTTCAAATGACCAAACTTGTGACAGTGATTACACTGCACATTTTTCTTCTTATTAGGATCATAAGACTGAGAAGAACCTGTCTTCTGAAATGACTGAGAGGACTGATATTTGGTAGCAAAAGCATTTTTTGAGGAGGTTGATGAAGCACCACTACCAAACTGCTGTTTCCAACGATCCTGTTGTAGGAGTTTGGTGCATAGCTTTGGAAACTTCAGATCAACATTAGTGGAGGTAATGTTGAGAGTTTCTATAAAGTGTTCATAAGATTTTGGTACACTTTTCAGGGTGATGACTACCATATCTTCTTCCTCCATGGTCCGACCAATGGCTTCGAGCTGATCTCGAATGGCTTTAATCTTGTTAAGATGTTTCTGTAAAGACATATGTTCGTCCATCATGATGGAGAATAACTGATTCTTTAGAAAGAAAGCTCTGCTCTTGTCGGATGTCTTGTGCAATTCCTTCAAATGTTTCCAGTTTACGTGATCATGCAGAAGGGATCGTAATGTGATCATCGATTCACAGAGTTTGAGAAGCATAACAGCCTCTCGATTTCGATCATCAAACTTATCTTGATCTGCACCAGGTGCACCACGACAAAGCTCTGTGCCCAAAACGAGCTGGTCAAGACGCCTATATTAAAAAATGGTCAACATTCTCTATTTCCAGATGTTATAATTATTGCCATTAAAGCACTGATTGCCTTCCAACATCAGATTGGTTAGTGAGGCCAACTGCACGTTTTCCAAGACACGCAAAACGACCAAGGAGTCTAGCACAAATTTTAATGCAGATGGCGGCTGATCTGGACAAAAAACTACTGGAAATTTAAATGCTCATCCAGCCAAAAATGGGTGCATACCTCGATTCTTCCAAAATATCAGTATGGAATTCAATCTACTATAGAAAAACAATACCCAAATCAGCCTTTAATAACTCGTCCCAGTCATATGAAAATTGCACAAGCGACTACATTCGACATTGGACCGACCAAACAAACTAAATGCAGTACGGGGATAGATATGACTGATAGGAGTCTTTATCCCACGAAATACTCAACAGAAAATGACCCACCAAAGAAAGAATTGCAGAGAAAAAAAACGACGCCTCAAAAATTGTGACGCCAAAAAAAATTTCAGACTTCTAGAGAGCTGTTTCGAAATGAAGCACATAATTTTTCAAATATTGAAGAATTATTTTGAAAAAAATACTTGAGCTCTGATACCATAATCAATGAATGAATTGATTTACGATGAGCAGTGCAGCTCAATAAATAATACAACTGTAGAAACAACAACAAGAAGTTTCTACTAAGAAAGTAGAAACAACAAGTTTCTAACAAGAAACTGCTAATTACAAACTAAGAAAGTAGAAACAACAAGTTTCTACTAAGAATATAGAAACAATAAGTTTCTAACAAGAAACTGCTAATTACAATCATAGATGAGCAATAAACTCTAAATAGCATTATTCTAATATCGTAGAGGTGCAAGATTGATCTAAAGATCATCTTGATCGGATGAGCAGAAAATTTATTTAGAATTTATTCCACTTATGTGCAAGGTCGGCCAAAATTGTAATGTAGGCTTGAGTGCCTCAACAGATGTGCCACACACCCTCACAGATGGATATAAATTGGAGAGACTTGGAGGTCATTTTATCATCATCTCATCACACACATTCCTCATGATCCGATTGGTTCGTTCAACCTAGAAGATGCTTCTCTCTCTCCCACGTGTAAATATGGATGCCGTAAATCTGGATGATGCCGGAAATGGATGCTGTAAATCTGGATGATGCCGGAAATGGATGCGGTAAATCTGGATGATGTCGGAAATGGATGCTGTAAATATGGATGATGCCGTAATTATGGATGTCGAAAATGTGGATGATGCCGGAAATCTAGATGTGGGATTCTTTTGTTGAATTATGTTGACTTTTGATGAGCTGTCTTTGAGGGTTGTGTGTGTGACACTTGGAGGGTTGGCTGACCTGAGAAAGACTTTGCTAGTTGAAGCATCCTGTTGACTACCGTAACGCACACTATTCTACATCCTTGTTGGACAAGAAGATATTGAAAATCTAATCTATTTTATTGGCTTGTCTTCTGTTGATCTATTGGTATGTTCTATCAACATTTTACTTTCATGTTTATGTGATTGCTATATTATATCGAGCGCTAGAAGATTGAAGTAAATTTGCATTAAGCATAGAACATTCTGTCTATCCAAAATTTACAGCTTGCCATCCAGGGTTTTGGCCAGTTGTGCTTCCAATGTCAGGGTGTGAAGTAATCTCACCAGCGTTCTTGCCAGTCAGATTCTCTGTGAGAATAGCCAGAAAGGCATCCAATTTGTATTCATAAATAATTACTGCATAATAATATAAACCCTCAGATCTGTTGCACTTGTTTTCCCGCATCAAGTTTTTCCGGGAACATTAGTCCAAAAATAATTGTGTCGAATGGTTATAACTTGTGTGATCTATGTTTGTTTAGATTTGTTTCCGCACTTGTAATTCTTCCGCAATTAATTTGTGTAGGCTGTAGTGAATGGATTTCGATATTTGCTTGTGGAACACTGTGAATAATTTGTTAAGTAAATAACAAATAGAAGACTTTCCATCAGTTGTTGCTGTAGGATTCCTGAGTTGACGGAATTTTCACATGGCATTAGAGCTTGTTTAAGCTGAGTGCAGGAGAGACAAAGAACAGATCCAACAGATTTAGCGTTGGTGAAGCTGGGATCAAAGAGTTGTGTAAGTAGCAGATCGATCTCCTAGTTGATTGCGCAGTCCAAGCCAGGAGGGCTAGACCAGCAGGAAAATATCTCTCTGAGTGAGCCGACAGAGAGGTAGGATTGTTCTAGGTTGTTGATTGTCCGAGGCAGAGGGAGCAGCGCAGCAAATCTACGTAGATCAGTAGTTGGAGGGACGCAATTGACTATGCGGCAGTGATTGCTGGTGCAGAGCGTCAGGGAGTGTAGTTGAAACATAGTTTGGGGATTTCTGACCTCATTGAGTTTTCTTGCCCAAGAAACTCAGATTCCTCGTGCAATAGCAGTAGATTTTGCGGCTTGCTCCATAAAGTTAGCTGCACAGAGGGTGAGAGGCAGCAGATCAACAGCGTTTGGCTGAGATGGCAACCAGTGGGTTGCGTGACCAGGACCGGTTGGAGGGTGCCTCCAACTATGTAATCTGGAAGGCAAGGATCTCCTTCCTTCTAGATGAGCATGACCTCAAGCACTTTATCGAAAGTGCTCAGGCTGAATCGGCAGATGCAGCACCATTAAGGGCCTTCAAGAAGAATATGGAAAAGGCCAGGCAGTTGATCCTCGACGGAGTGAAGGATCATATTGTTTCACACATCTCTGGCAAAGGGACAGCCAAGGAGATGTGGGATGGGTTGGCAATGCTATATCAGGGGTCTTCCGAGCAGCGAAAGATGTTTTTGGAGGAGAAAATGCGGACCACCAGGATGCAAAAAGGAGAGCGCATTGATCCATTCCTGTGACTTCAGGAAAACCGAGATCAACTGGCACTTGTGGGGTCAGCTCCTCAGGCCACAAAGATGGTCAGACTTGCCTTAAATTTTGTGTCCGAAGACTATCAAGTCTTTGTCCAGAGCATCCTGGGCAGAGAGAATTTGTCGGGCTGGGAAGCAATGTGGGCAACTCTTCAGCAAGAAGAGATGAGGAGATGTTTACTCAAGTGTCAACTTGAGAGCAGCAGTAGTAGTGGTTCGAAAGTCAAGAAGGAGGAGGATGAGAATGCTGCCCTTGCATCAAAGTGACAGCAAGAGCAACGCAGGATGAAGAAGGATCTATCAAAGATCAAATGCTTCCGGTGTGGTGAGATGGGACATTACGCCACACAATGTCCTCTCAGAAAGAAGGCCAAGGATGAGAAGCATGATCCTCAGGCTGCAACAACAAAGATAGAGGAGGAGGAGTTTGCTATGATTGCTTATATACCTCCAGGAGGGAGGTGGGTTGATTTGGAGTTGTAGACCCAGAGATCTACAAGTTGGGCAGGATCCTTGAGGAGTCCACCTCTCGGATCATCACCTTGCTACAAGAGCCCAAAACAGAAGTAGCAGGATGGACTAATGCCAATTGGTGCAAAGGAGTGTTGAAGTGACAGCACAGTGGTTAGCAATGCCAGAGTTTGAGCAGCACAGAGCAATGTTGCAGCAGCGCATAGGGACGCAGTGTAGAGCAGCAACTTCAGAGAGGTAGCGCAGAGGCTAGCAGCAGTCAAATCTTCATCACCGAGATGCAGGATACTTGTCCAATTTGGATGTTTTTTAGTTGCAGAAAGCCATGGTGTTGAAGTGCAGTAGCAGATGACAGTGGCAGAGTCAGCAGCAGCACAGATGCAGAATTCAGAGGGAGTTGCAGTACGAATGCAGTGTTGACAATGGCAATGTCAGCAGCAGTAC
This sequence comes from Pinus albicaulis, assembly GCA_034641835.2. Taxonomy (NCBI): domain Eukaryota; kingdom Viridiplantae; phylum Streptophyta; class Pinopsida; order Pinales; family Pinaceae; genus Pinus; species Pinus albicaulis. Next base: position 477,097,520 of record CM076581.1, on the reverse strand, counting down.
AGATGCAGCATTTGCGTAGAGTTGATGGGCAGCAGTGTCAGACATCAGCAGCACAGAGAGAGATGCTTCAAGGTTAGAGCAGTGTGTGGGGCATATTGTTAGAGCACATTCCTCGCTAAGAGGAAGTGTTGATTTGGGGTAGCATCGAATGTGCTCTAAGTCTCAAATTTTGTGGAGAGGCTTAGACACATGTATTCCAGATAACCTAGAAATCGTTTGGTGAAATTCCACTCGGATTGTATTCTATAGAGATAATTAATTATTTTTAAAGGGACCCTATGTCTAAACTTAGGAAAATAAAATAATTAAAGTGAAGTAATAGAATATAAGTGAGAATGATCTAAAACAAACGGATCAAGACAAAAGTTAATCTTAGCCATTGATTAGAGATCTAATCTGGGTCGTTGAAGTCTCAATGAGAAGACTATAAGAATGGGTTGAAGGGACATTTGGAAAATACATTTGGTGGAGAAATCAAGTGATCGATTTCTTTAGTGAGCAGTACTCAGGGAGAAACTTCGATCTAGAGATATTTTGCAGAGAGGGGTAGTAATTCCTATTAGATAGTCTATTCCTGAGTTGGAGAATGCAAAGCAGAGAAGACAGAAAGCGGCATCAGGAAAGGCAGCTACGCAGAGACAGCGTAGAGCCACGCAGAGGCAGGGCTGCAGTCTTGAGGAAGTTCATTGATCAGCTGAGGATCAGTCAGATCCAGTGTCAGAGAGCTGGGGTGTGAGACTAGTAGGGGCCAGAGGGTCAAATCTAGCTAGCAGAAGAGCCAGAATGTGGAATCTACGCAATCCCCATGCAGAGTGACACAGAGACTGCGCAGAGGTAGTGAAGGGCTTCGCATCCGGGGTTTTGGCCAGTTGTGCTTCCAATGTCAGGGTGTGAGGTAATCTCACCAACTTTCTTGTCAGTCAGATTCTCTATGAGGATAGCCACAAAGGCATCCAGTTTGTATTCAGAAATAATTACTGCATAATAATATAAACCCTCAGATTTGTTGCATCGGTTTTCCCACATTGGGTTCTTCTGGAGACATTTTCCAAAAATAACTGTGTCGAATGGTTGTAATTTATGTTTGTTTAGATTTGTTTCTGCACTTGTAATTCTTCCGTAGCTAATTTGTGTAGGCTATAGTGAATGGATTTCGATATTTGCTTGTAGGACACAGTGAATAATTTGTTAAGTAAATAACAAATAGAAGACTTTCGATCAGTTGCTGCAGTAGGATTCCTGAGTTGACGAAATTTTCACAGCATCAAATTTGTCCCTATCTTCCATTGCATGCAAAGAACCAAATGAACCAGTGCAACTGAAGTATCTGCCTATTTCAACATGCAGATTAGCACACTCTTTGTCAGGGACCAACTTGTCCAATGCTTTCATATATCCTTCAGATACCTCGGGATCTATATGGGATTTGATCCTAACCCACCCCTAGGTGTAGGTTGGCCCAACCAAGATGGAGTGTAGTATTTTGGCATAAGGATATACGCCAAGGCATGTAGTAGAACATTAAGTTTATTCCACTGTGCACACACACAATTGTGAATCATTGTATACAAGTTGGGATCTTTTCCCTAAACAATATCTTTTATTTGCCCCAACATGCTATCCATCTGCTCATACACTTCCCCAATCATTGGTTTATATGTATCTGCAAAATGAATCATGCTATAAATGGGCTTGGTGAATTGCAAAACTTCCCTCACACATTCCCAAAACAAACCATCAAGAGCGATCTCCTCCTGTTCAAAACCTTTCCTGTCAACTGCGGTTGGAGCCATGTCCTTTAATACCTGCCAGTGTTGACTTGATACCATGCTAGCCAATGACTCTCTTACCTTCAAAAGGTGCCTAAAGGTGAGGTAATATGTAAATTTTTGTAGATGTTCTATGCTAAGAGCAGTTTTACTTTTCTTACAGCAATCATACAAATGGTTAAGCAAAATGCAGATAGAACATATAAGTAGATCTTACAGAAGACAAATCAGAAACAGGAAAATGTGTGTGTTCGTTACGGCGGTCAACAGGATGCTTCAACCAGCAAAGTCTCCTTGGTCAGCCAGGCCAGCATGTGTCACAACAGACCTCCAATCAGCAAATGAGTCAACCCAAGTCAACTCCACAAAAGTCAACGCTGTCCTGAAAAAGTCAACGCAGGGCAGCAAGCTAAAAGTCAACGTAAAGAAGAAATCTGCCAACCCTTGACTTCACTGTACAAGTAGTACGCCTCATAAATCGAACTTCCTGTCAAGTTTTCACTTGATTGGGACTACAAGTGACCAAAGCTCGACACTGTCACAACTGCTAAACCCTAGTCAAGAAAATCGTCCCCTTCAAAACAGGGTTCTGCCTCCGTCTCTCTTTCTCCTTCACATCGTGTAATGGAATCCCCTGCCCTCCGTGGCTCGCATTTTATTTTATGAGAGAGAAAGATGAGTTGTGTTGTGATGAAATGCTCTCAAACTTTGCCTGTATTTATATCCATCATTGGGGTGTGTGACACATCTGCTGGGGGTGTGAAACCTTAAGGCCGACCTGCACATATAATTTATTATGAATAATAAATTCAAAATAACTGTTCTGCTCATCTGATTAAGACATATTATATATGGATTTTACACCTCTCCGAAAGAGGAATCCAACAAAAATATTAGCCTCTTAATCTGAGCATCATAACATGGAGTTTGGACCTAGTTGTCCAAATTTAACACTCCCTCTCAACTAGGGAGAACTCCATCCATCACAATCAAACATCGTACAATATCCCGTCAGAATCTGGCTTTGTCGGCCTTATTTCTGCAATTGTATGTAATGTGCCACAAAGACATCATCCTCGATCGATACACTCGCTCCTGCAGGTTCCAAACCTCTCATCAAACCATGATATCCAACCAACTCAAAGTTGGTTCATCTCGACCAAGTCGCGAGGTCCCAGATTCTCGCAAAACTTGGATCCCATCATGGTTGATCTGCAAGCATCCTGAGGAGAGACGCAACTTCTCGATGGCCCATCGGGCCTCGCTAATAGTCTCTAGCTTTTTCCCCACCTCATTGGCCAAATGAGAGTGTACTTCATGAGCCCCGAACTCAATGGGTAGGATGCATACTTCTGGTACGGAGCAAATGAGTGGTGAAATCCAACAATAATCACAAGGGTGGGGCGTAAGCATTATGAGTGCTTATAGCTCCGAGAAGCTATCCCCAAAGCCCCCCAGAGCTCCCAGAGCTCATCGTCCAACAGGACCCACATCACAGGGTCTTTCCACGACACCAAGATTCTCACTGAAGGTTAGGAACTTGATTCCCCAGGGGCTAGTGAGAATATCCGCGACCTGCTCATCGCTTCCTATATGATCGAGCGCCTCGCTGTACCAGCCGTACCATATCCCTGGAGCAAAGTGGTACCCTTAGTGCACAACATGCTTGGATCTGGCCGTGGAACACAGATTCTCAAATACACGAATCCCACTCCGACACCGCGCAGCATCACAAAGGTATCTAGCACATGTCCAAACAAACCACTAAAGAGCTTTCGCAACCAAACTGCTTCACAACAGGCCATACTAGCAGCAATGTATTCGGCCTCCGCGGTGCTCAAAGCCACCGACTTCTGCTTCCTGCTCATCCATGAGATCGAAGCAGAGCCAAGATTGAAGCAGCATCCAGATGTGCTCTTACGATCCACCACACTGCCAGCCCAATCGGCATCAGTATATCCACGGAGTGTCACACTCCCGGCAGTGTATCTCAGCCCATGGTTTATCGTGCCCCGAAGATATCTCAAGATTCTTGGCACCAACCCGGTGAAAATGATGAGGCTCAACCATACGGTGACTCAAAGTATTCAGCACAAAACATATGTCTCAGGACGGGTGTTCACTAAGAACATCAGGGCCCCCATGAGTTGTGATACTCGGTAGGATTGGCCAAGATAGGCCCGGCGGCGCTGCCACTCAACTTCTTGAAGTTGAGTTCCGTCGGTGTTGACACGGTCTTGCAGTCCACCATACCAAATCTCTCTAGAAGTTTCACAATGTATTTTCCTTGAGAAAGGAAAATCTCTCCAGGTCTCTGCCAGACCTCCAGGCCTAGGAAGTAGTGCATCAGTCCTAGGTCCTTCATCTCGAACTCAGCAGCGAGCTCCTTCTTACATTGATGAATGAGAGGGTCATCACCTGTCAGGAAGAGGTCGTCCACATACAGCACTAGAATGAGAGGCTTCTCCTGCACAACCTTGAAGTGAAGGTTCGGATCAGCATTACTTCGAGTGAAGCCCAGCTTCATCAAGTAACTATCCATCCTCTCGTACCAAGCTCTGGGTGCTTGCTTTAACCCATAGAGGGCTTTCTTCAACCTGCAGACATGAGTGTCTCGATTTTGAACTTCAAATCCCAGAGGTTGTTCCACATACACTTCTTCCTTTATTGCACCATGCAGAAAAGCGGTCTTGACATCCATCTGATGAAGACTCCATCCTTGCGTAGCAGCAAGGGCTATGATTGATCGAATGGTGGTATATCGTGCCACGGGTGCAAATATGTCATCATAGTCAATTCCTTCCTTTTGAGAGAAGCCACGGGCAACAAACCTTGCCTTGAACTTTTCAGCACTCCCATCAGATCCATGTTTGATCTTGTAGAGCCATTTTGCGGTGACAACAGATTTGTCCTTAGGTCTCGGGACCACATCCCCGACATCATTCTTCATTATGGACTCATATTCTTCGTGCATAGCATCCTTCCAAACTTGATGCTTTACGGCTTCCTCAAAAGATCCAGGTTCAGATTGTACAATAGTACTCATGGCAGCTAGATACCCTTGGTATTTACACGGCTTCTTGCTTTCCCGGAATGTCCCTCTTGGGGCAGCATGACCCTCAGCATCTTCGAGGGTGTCCCTGAGCCATGATGGTCTCTTTCCCAGTGTAGGGGTTGGATCAATAGGGTCCATTGGCCCTTCAATATCAGGCATAGTCTCATCCTGGGGTTCTTCCAGATTTCCAGGCCTTTCTTCATGATTTTCTGCAGATCTAGGAAGATCTACTACTTTCTTCAGGGAAGCATCTTCGTCAAAAGTGACATCATGGCTTATCTCTACTTCCCTTTGACCAGGTACATAGACTCTATATGCCTTAGAAGTCTCACTGTAGCCCACAAACATTCCTTTCTTCCCAGTAGCATCCAGCTTACTTCTCTTTTCTTTCGGCACATGAAAATAGGCAGGACATCCAAAAATTCTAAAATGTGAGACATCAGGTTTCTTACCAAAGAAAACCTCTTCGGGAGTTTTGGAGTCCAGAGCGGAATGAGGGCATCGGTTTTGAATGTACACAGCAGTATTTGCAGCTTCTCCCCACAGAAACTTCGGTAGACCCTGGTCACATAGCATGGCACGGGCGGCTTCCACAATAGTCCTATTCTTGCGTTCAGCAACACCATTCTGCTCAGGAGTATATGCAGTGGTAGTCTCCCTCTTAATGCCAGCTTCTCTGCAAAAGTCTTTGAACTCATTTGACTCATATTCAGTGCCATTGTCAGTCCTCAAAATCTTGATCTTCTTTCCAGTCATATTTTCCACCAAGGCTTTGAAGGTACGGAACCACATGAAAGCCTCATCCTTCTTCTTCAAGAAGTATATCCAGGTTTTGCGAGAGAAGTCATCATTAAATGTCATATAGTAAGAACATCCCCCCAGGGATGTTACGGGCAACATACCAGATAGATCAGAATGAACCAGTTGCAATATATCAGATGTCTTTGTGACACTTGAGGGGAAAGGTCCCCTTGTATGTTTTCCTTCAGCACAGCCCTTACATACACCTTCATGATTATTTCCAAAATCAGGCATCCCTGTCACTACCTTCCTTGCTTCGGGAAGGGCCTTGTAATGAAGGTGTCCAAATCTTCGGTGCCATAGTTCGGTTTGTCGGATAGTATCACAAGTCATAGCTCCCAACGGACTCCCTCCAACCTGGTAGAGTGTACCAACTCTTAAACCAATTGAGATAGCTTCCTTGAAGCTCTTCTTCCACATGAGCACCTTTCCATCAGAGAAAGTTACATTGAATCCTTTGTCTTCCATGGCAGATACAGACACAAGGTTCTTCTTCAATTTAGGTACATAGAGTACATCTTGCAAACAAAGGACTTGTCCTTGAGACAAGTGGAGGGTCACAGTCCCTGTCCCTTTCACAGGATAAGTGGCATTATCCCCAAGGATAATTTCGAGATTAGTATCCCTTTCAACCATGTCAGAAAGTGCTTCCTTGAATCCGGTGATGTGTCTTGAGGCACCACTATCGATTAGCCAGACATCCATAGTGTCGAGCGGAGATGCAGCTGAGAGAGCAGATACTAGAATATACTCATTTCTTTTATCAACAACATTAGACTCCTCATACCTGGTATTTCTGGACCTTTTAGAAGGTTGATTGTTTCCACCAAAGTGAGCCTTCCTCTTTCCTTTGGATTTGTCATTTCTTCGATTCCCATTTCTTCGGTTGTTGTTGTTATCGTCACTATCGGGAGAATCCTTTTTGAAGGGGCATTCTCTAGCATAGTGTCCAGGCCTATGGCAGGTGAAACATTTACCCTTCTTCTCTTGAGTCTTTGTCCTTCTTTTGTCCTTAGAACCACCGGAGTTCTTCTTTCGGGAATGAGCACCATAGGCAGCATTTCTTTCATTATCAAATTCCTTCATCCTTGTTTCTTCTTGCATACATCTTGACAGAAGCTCATCAAAGTTAGGAATGGTATTATTGTTGAGGATAGTAGTTGTGAATACTTGCCATTCATATGGAAGTCCTCCAAGTGCGATGAGAACCATCTCACGATCGGCTATTATCTCCCCAATAGCTAGCAGATGGTTCCTGGTTTCGGTCAACTTCAGAAAGAAAGTTTGAACAGACTCATCTCGGCCCTTCTTCATATTCTTCAACTTGTTCTTGAGGAATAGCACTTGGTTCACATTGTTTACTTGGAACATAAGTATCAATTTGTAATACATCTCCTTGGATGTGCCTAGTTCAGATATGTAGGCAACCGGACTCTTATTTATGGATTCCCTGATCAGCAGCTTTGCTCTGATTTCTCCCTTCTTATACTTGTTTCTAACAGCAGCAGAGGCATTGGATGGAGGTTCTTGAATCTTCCCTGTCACATGATCCAAGAGATCATGATCTTCCAATTTGAGATCTAATATCATCTTCCAGGCATGGAAGTCATTACTTCCTGTCAGCTTGTCATTCTCTTTGAATTCAAGGCTAGTGGAACCCATTTCTTCCAGTGATGATTGCTAAAGATAGAGTTTGTCTTCACCTCAGCTCTGATACCATGTAAATTTTTGTAGATGTTCTATGCTAAGAGCAGTTTTACTTTTCTTACAGCAATCATACAAATAGTTAAGCAAAATGCAGATAGAACATATAAGTAGATCTTACAGAAGACAAATCAGAAACAGGAAAATGTGTGTGTTCGTTACGGCGGTCAACAGGATGCTTCAACCAGCAAAGTCTCCTTGGTCAGCCAGCCCAGCATGTGTCACAACAGACCTCCAATCAGCAAATGAGTCAACTCAAGTCAACTCCACAAAAGTCAACGCTGTCCTGAAAAAGTCAACGCAGGGCAGCAAGCTAAAAGTCAACGCAGCAGCAAAATGGTCAACCCTTTGACCTCGATTTCTGTGCCAAGTAGTACGGCCTTCATAAATCGAACTTCCCACAAGTTTTCAGCTTGATTGGACCATGCGTTGACCGAAGTCAACTCTGGTCAAACTACTGCAGTAGCGACGAAGAAGTAGATCCTTCAACTGGTAAAATGAAATTAAATCCTCTTTCTCCTTCCACAGTGTGAAGTAAGAAACTGCGTCCTCCAGGGTGGCTCGTACTATTCCAGTTGAGAAAGGAAGATGTGAGTTAATGTTGTGATTAAATATTCTCCAACTTTTCTGTCATTTTATATCCATCATTGATGTGACACATCTCTTTGAGACGTGCAACCTTAAGGCCGACCTGCACATATAATTTATTAAGAATAACAAATTCAAAATAAATGTTCTGCTCATCGGATTAAGACATATTATATATGGATTTTACACCTCTCCGAAAGAGGATTCCAACAAAAATATTAGCCTCTTAATCTGAGCATCATAACATGGAGTTTGGACCTAGTTGTCCAAATTTAACATAATAGCTAGCAAATCTAGTCTTTGCAATCTTCAACAGCTACAAACTTGTGTGATTGCGGAAAAGCCCATGGGTATTGCTATGATTTGTAACAAAATTATCATTTTTTTGTCTCTCTTATACAAATCACTAATCCATTTGTATTGAAGGTCCTTGTTCTTAATAATATCATGCACAAAAGGTTCACACAATGAACCAAACACCCAGACAAAAAAGTGTTGGGGTATCTATCCTCAATAATTGCTCCCGCTGCATTACGATTAGAAGCATTATCAGTGATGACTTGGATGACATTGTATGGCCCAATATGTTCAATTGTTTGAAGTAATGGTTCTGCAATGTTGATGGTGATCTTGAACTTTTTTGAGTAATCATATGTTGAGAGGAAGATTGCACCATTAATAGACACAGCAAGAACACTTATCAATGGCTTGCCTTTTACATTTGTCCATCCATCAGATACAATGGATACCCCATGCTCATTCCAAGAATTTGTCATTTTACCCAAAGAATGTGTTATTTTTGTTTTTTTATGATCAAGTCCCACGATTCTAGCCTTGTCATACCCGGGGCTCTTGTATCCTTTGGGGGCATCATTAATGGCAGAAACCATTTCATGCGAATAAGTTGAGCGAAGAACATTGAATGGTATCCCACATGCATAGAGAAACTAGTAAATTTTTGAATCCACATCATTCCTACACCCTTCGTCAAGGAAATCTGATATGGTTCTACACCTTAAAGAGATGTTTTTTCTTATGCCTCTATATCCACTGCCATGTGAGGATGTTGATGGAGTTCTTTGTGCATGTGATTATGGGCTATCATGTTCAAAGGCACCCTTTGATCTTTTAGATTTGTATTGGGCTTCCTCCTCTTCCCTTATGTATTTGGCTCTTTGTGTTGTTGACACGCTTAAACAAGTTATGATTCCTATTTGTTTATCTCCATCCCATGGCCTTTTCCCACAGAGGTGCCTTATGGCACTAGTGTATGAACCTTTGTAAGTGTTTTTGCAATGGAGGCATGCAAATTTAGTGGTTCCACCCCTTTCCCTCCTTCAGGCCTAGAAAAATATTTCCACAATGGGGTTTGGTCTGGTTTTGTTTTTGTGCCCTCATCATCTCCATCTCCTCTTCCTCCTCACCAAGGTACTCCTCCTCTCCAGGGTTTTCATCAAATCCACTAGAACCCACTTCTTCATCCTCTTCATCATGATCAACCCTCCTTCTTCTACTCTCCAACACCATAATAACAAAAAAAGGAACCAACAACAAGAGAATGCCAAGCCATATAGCCATGATGTTTGAAGTTTTGAGCCTACAATAAAATGGAGGAATGGGAATGGGAAATAGAGAAGAGAACATTTTCATTTAGCAATGAACATATAAAAAACACAAATGCTAGGTTAGAGTGTATATCCTAACTCTTTGGCCTTCAATCCCAAGCTCCAATCTCCCTTGCAAGCTCCTCAAGCTCCCAAGCAATCTTCTCAATCTCCCTCCTCAACTCAAGCTTCAAGCCTCCAATTCCAAAAGCCCTCCTCTCTTGCTCTCTCACTGTGCAAATGGTGAATAATGGGAGTGGAGGAGGGCCTTTTATTCTTGTTTCCCTCCCCTTCCCTCCCCTTCCTTGCCCGTCCATCGCCCATCTGTCGCGCAGCTTTTTCACCGATGGGAGCGAAATTTTTAAGGAGGGAGCGATCGACGAGCAAACGCTCCCCAACTGCTCCCTCCTTAAAAATTTCACTTCCGAAGAGAAAGGGAGCGGTCAAGGAGTGACCACTCCCTCAAAAATTTCACTTTCGAAGCGAAAGGGAGAGGTCAAGGAGTGACCGCTCCCAACCACTCCCTCATTCACTCCCTTAAAAACAAGGAGCGCAAATTTTTTTAGGGAGCGTGTTCCTGAAATTCGCTCCCTATCCACTCCTGAGCGTAGTGCACTTCGGGAGCAGATTCAGGGGGGGCGGGGCGCTTCCCAGCAACCCAAACACAAAATTGGGGTCCACATGAGGATTTGCATGGATATCTAGGGGCCAACCCCTAGAGGATGATTTTGGGAGCCATCTTGACTCAGTTTGGCACCAAGGGAGCTCAATGCATGCCTCCAAGAGACCCACACAGTGATGACGTTAGCATTTCGGCCCTCTTGTGGGTTAATTTTTACAACTTCACATTGGCTATGTGGTTGGCTTGTAACCACAATTAGTTTTTTCTCTCCATTTGACAACTAAAAGGGGCTTTAGGCTAAAATAGGACTTGATTGGACATGTATAAACATGAGAGACCTCATTTAGTCTCTCATCATCACACTTGGAATTTGCCTTCTAAAGAAGAACTCGCACTTGTTTATTTTGGACTATTCGAGATCTTTTGGATGCACTTTGATGTATGAGAGCTAGTTCAGTTTTGTTTTCAGAGCTATTTCTTGGATATTGGATGGATATATTGCATGTCAACTTGTAAGTGCTTTATGTTGATTGAATTTTTCTCTTGAAATTGTTTAATGTATGGAATTGCTACTTCTAGAATGTGCTAATTGTACCCTGATTGTTGAAAAATATTTTTTTGAAAAGGATTTCTAGTTGAGTATTGCATATATTATTCATTATATGACATGTAATGAATGTTCCTAGGGGGGAATCCTTAAACTCTCCATAAAATTCCATTATCTCTTGAAGTGGGTAAATGTTTGGCATCAATTCTAAGCCTCCTTAGAGATGATTTAGCTCATCTTGAACTTCCTAAGACTCCATATGCCTAAAGGACAAGGCACTAATCCAAGTCCTAGGTGGTCAAACTCAATTCTTCTAAATAAATTTCCCTCTCTAAATTTTATTCCTCGTAAGGTAGGACAGCGAGGCTAGGGCTTAGAGCGAATTGCATAGGAGGAGGTTTTGTAGGATTCCAAGAGCCTAAACATCAAGCCTAGGGTCTTGACTACTTGACCTCAAAATTTGGTGGGCATCCACTTAGATTTCGTCCATAAAATCTCTTGCTCTAGCCATTGTCCTAAGAGGGGAACCCTAGCTAGCTCTCCTCAACTCGGGGACTTCCTTGAGAGTTGTATGAACTTGGTACTTGGTGAAGTATATCATAAGAAGCCCTTTCTCCTCATTGCCTTGATCTTGGGAGTACCCTCGTCCACGATAATTCATGAAACCCTAGGTCTTGTGCAATCCATTACGAGGCCTGTCATAGGGAACGAAGCACCTTTTGAAGCATTATATCATAACCTTGAGCATTTCTTGAGAGTTCCTAATCCATCACTTTGTACCTTAAACCCTATAATATCTATTAAAGGTGATTATTATCTTACGGGGACTCCTCCCAACAGTGAAAGTACGTAAAGAGCAAGGGACCATGGTTGTGGTGAAAGGGCCATTATCCCATTGTTAGCACTTAGTCTACCTCTTTGTCTTGTAGGGTTTTCCCCTCAAGGCCTACTAGATTTTGTGTTAACATGACCTTCTGCAGTCATCTCTCCTCTAGTTCTATCTCCTGGAAAACTACCCTTTCGTAGGACAAACACCAATGGTCTTTTGAGTTCCAATCTGTATAGCAACTTCTAAAGATAAAGACTCTATCTTATTTGGAAAACATGGAATGACACTAATCTTAACCAAGTTCTTTTGAATAAGCAATTTATATGTTCTGATTGTTGACAGTCACAATATGTGTTAATTTCTCTCTGCAAATCATTGTTCAAGTCCAGAAGGTTAAGTTGGATGTTGCTTATCCCTACCAACTTCTGGACTAATTACAAAGAGCCACTTGCACAATGAACAACAAGCCTCCAGCAGAGTCTCCAACTCCCTCAACCCCATCCTAGCAATCTAAGAGAAGTGTAGGCTAGCTCACCATAGAGAAGGCCAGACAGTGAGGGAGCATAGTGAAGCCCATACAGCTGAGTGCCATCAATCCAGCATTGGGGAGGGTTGCCAAACAATGACAAGGATGATCCTCCTGCTATCAAATTAATCCCCGCAGCTACATGATTTCTAATCTTAATGATTTTGATCGTGCTTTCTTTTCTTTCTTTTTTTTAACTATGTCCACTAAAATGTCACATTTAAATTTTGGACATGTTTAATCCTGTAATGCACCAAGCGACACTTTTTTTAAGGACCTTGAACATCAGATAGGTGGTTAATGAGCCTCTTACATTCTCATACTAGCACTAGTAGTAGCCCACTTTAGTAGCCCATTTTTCCGTAATAAAATGCTTTGTAAATAAGTGTTCCACAAGAACGGGTCCCCCGGGGTGGGGCACACCCTCCCCACATTTCCCATGCACCAAGGACAAGAGGATGCCTCGGGAAATGTTTCCCCACATCCCTCTTTTGGGGAAACTCAAGGAAACAAGGGATAACGTTTCCCCAATGTGGGGGCTGCATTTCTCCAAAAGGGGTGCTTGTGGGCAACCCCCCTGAATTTTGCTTGAAAACAATAATGTATAAGTGGGGAAGCCTAATATTCAACCCTAGGGCCCTACTAATGCTATGTAATTAATGGTAATGTTAAATTCTTAAAGTAAATGGATGTACTTAAAATTTTTAACATTACCATTAATTTACTCAAGATGTTTGAGAGTGGTTCTAACCTCATTGGATTTTATATGGAGAAAGTAGAATTTTAGATACCACTCAAATCCAGCAGACTTAACAGTTTTCAAGATTTCAGGATTTGGGAAATTGCAACGTTTCCATTGGATTCTCTAATGTATGAGGGTATGGAATTAGCATTTAATCAAGAGCATCAAGCCCTCTATGTACCTCGATGTTGGTGGCATTGATTATTAAACTCCTCTGTCATGACCCTAGTAAAATTGTACATATCACTCAAACAAAATCTCGATTTGACATGCTAAGTTTTTTCTATCTTATTTAATGCTTGGAGGATGATATTGATGATGAGGATCCCAATATACGCAATGATTTTAATGATATGTACGTATTTGTTGTAGCGTGAATTTTTTTACTATAGAGGCCATCTAGAGCCTCTTTGTTGATGTATTTTTGGATCAAATATGCATTGTCGTTGGTGTTATTATGGTTATATGCACCCTTGCTATATATATGAGAAACTCTGCATATTTGTGTATAATGGTTTGGATTTATATGGATGTGCATAAATATTTGTGTTTTTTTCCCCACAATGATGAGAATTTTTGTATTAGATCAAAATCTGCACCCGGTTGACAGCAAATACATCAAAAGATACATCATAAGTCTAAGTCTTTCAGACTAATTTTCCCTATCCAAAATCAAAAGTGTCCTCTCGAGAGGCACATTATTCACGCAAACAAGGGGGGGTTTTTGGAGGTGAATACCTTCCCATAGAACCCCAGGATAAAGCAGAGTTTGTTAGAAAGTGTAGCTCGGGGGTACTTCTGCAGTGGCAGTGCCTAACCTGCAGAAGTGACTAAGCAAGTGTCACTTCCTAGACACTTTATTTATAAAGTGGCTTTTTATATTTAATTACTAAAACTGACTTAAGTGATATTAGAAAGTGGCTTTTTCTTAAAAGTGATTTTATAAAGTTTGAGTGACTTAAGTGATTTTAAAAAGTATTTTTTCTAAAAGTGACTTGAATCATCTCAATGAGAGATTAAGTCACAATCGTTGATCTTGAAATGGCAAGATTTAATGGTTTTAGTAATTAATGTGTTTATAAAAGGAGATGGGAGAAGTGAAGAGGCACACTTTTCAAGAGAGAGAGAGAGAGAGAGAGAGGAAAAGAGGGTTGAGGGGAAAAGGAGGAGCAGCAAAGAAGGGCACAAATTCCAAGGCAGCTAGTTGCAACTTGCAAGAGAAGGGCATATTTCTCAAGAAAGCTTGCATCAGGGAAAGGGCACGCTTTTCTAGGAGACTTTCAACCATTAATGCATGTCCTACAGTAGTAAATCTTGGCACGAAACTTCAGATGAGAGGACACGAATTTCAAGGAGAAATACTTTTGTTTTGTACAGGAAAAATTGGCACAAAAATCGAGACAGGAAGGGCATTGTTTTCTAGATTGTTTTTTGGTGCCTTTAGTGTTGTCTGCATAGTGCGTACAGCAGAGGCACGGAATTCTAAACAGCGTGTGGCACTGTTTCGAGAGAATATTGGGCACAATTTTTTAGATAAGCACAACTAGTTTTTGTTGGAAATTAATTGTTGTAAACTCATAAATTTCTCTGTGAGCATTAAGAAAATTTCCTCTTCTCTACTGGTATTCCCATTGGGGTTTTTCCAAGGGCTTTGCCCAAAAATCTCATGTGTCAATTTTTGTGGGTTTTTACTGTTATCTTCAACATTCAAAGTTCAGATTTAGTCTTCAGTGTTTCTGCTCATAAAAATTAGATTGCATGTGTTTGGGTTAAAATACATTATTGCTGAAACTTTTATTGGAGTCGTAAATCTAAGTGTTAAGTCTTTGACAAAATTCCTACATGAGATAATCACATTATAGGTGAAATTGCAACATGGTATCAAAGCAAGGTTGTTGAAGTACAGTGGACAAGTGTTGACATGGGTTTATTGCATGGATCGCAAAAGGGGATTGTGAAGGAAAAGTGAAGGGAAGAGTGATTGTTAGTTAGTTGGGGAAGATGGCCTCCGGTATCAGATATGAGGACAAGTTGGAAGGGGTCTCTAACTACTTGCAGTGGAAAGTGAGAATGGTTGTTGTTCTCAAGGAGAAAAGTTGTGGAACTTCGTTAGCACTGTTGTGTTTGTACCCACATCAGATCCTACTGGTCTAGATGTTCATGAGGTGAAGGAAGCAAGGACACAGAGGATGATCTTGGATTGTGTGAGAAACCACCTCATTCTGCATTTGGCTGAGAAACAAACAGCCAAGGAAATGTGGGATGCATTTAAAAATTTGTATGAGGCGAAGAACGGGAATAGGAAAATGGCCCTTCAAGCTCCTTAATACTAGGATGGTCAAAGGAGAGAGTGTGGCCTCCTACCTCACCAGAGTTGCTTAGGTGAAAGATGAGTTGGCAGCAGTTGGAGAGGTCATTTAAGACTCAAAGTTGGTGGATATAGATTTGAAGGGCTTCACTGAGGAGTGGGATGTTTTCGTGAAGTGTGTGGTGGGTAGAGAGCATCTTCCAGATTGGAGCAGGTTCTGAGATGACTTTACTCAAGAAGAGATTTGAGAGTGATCTATGAGTAGAGATCAGATGAAGACAGATGGTTGTGACAAAGAGAATGTGGCCCTTGCAGTAAAGCGTAAAGGCAAGGGAAATGTAAATGGAAGTGGGGGATCTACTTCCGGGAAGGACATGAGAAAAGTCAAGTGCTTTGCATGTCACAAGTTTGGTCACTATGCAGGCCAATGTCCAAACAAGAAGAAAGGTAAGGAGAATGAGGAACGGGTAGCTGGTTCAGCTAAGGTTGCTAAGTTTGCAGAGAAGTTCGGGAAGGAGTTCTCCTTGGTATCTCATCTTTCGAGGAGCAATGTCGCTGAGTGCCAGAACACTGGAGTTTGGTTTGTCGACAGTGGGGCATCGTGCCACATGACAGGGACTAGAGCTATGTTCTTGAGTATGACAGGTATCGACTCAGACATGCATGTTGACAGTGGGGTGCACACCACACATGTAGTGCAGGGGACTGGATATGTGGGATTCCAGTTGGAGTCAGGAAGATATTTGGAGGGTGACCATGTGCTTTGGGTACCAGCGCTGCGAGCAAATCTCCTCTCCGTGGCAGCTTTGGAGCGGATATGTTGTTCTATTTGGTAATGGATAGGTGGTGATTTATCTAATGGGAGAGAGTGTGGATGCAACACGCATTATTGGCATCCATGTGGGCAAGATGTACAAATTGGCAGGTCATCTTGTGGATGGTGAGTCCAAATGGGTCTCATGTTCAATGGTAGTACCAGAGGCAGTTGAAGGAGAGGATTCTTCTAGCTCGGTCAGGAGACCGTCATGGTTCGAGATGACGGAGGAGGATGCTCAGGGTGGGGGAGAGGAGTCTCCTAGGAGCATGAGTTACTGGCACAGGTCTTTAGGTCAAGGACAGGTAGCAAGACAGGTTGTTGAGTCAGAGTGAGCTTCTAGTTCAAAGAGAGCTGCTACAATAAAGAGTGTGATAGACTCAAAGTCAAATCTCGGAGGTGGTAGAGGTGGTATAGGTTCCAGAAGTACCTCTATCGCTAAGAGAGAGTGTTAGAAATTGTAGTTTGGGGGTACTTCTACAGTGGCAGTGCCTAGCCTGTAGAAGTGACTGAGCAAGTGTCACTTCCTAGACACTTTATTTATAAAGTGGCTTTTTATATTTAACTACTAAAAGTGACTTAAGTGATTTTAGAAAGTATTTTTTCTAAAAATGACTTGAGTCATCTCAATGAGAGATTAAGTCACAACTGTTGATCTTGAGATGGCAAGATTTAATGGTTTTAGTAATTATAACGAGTTTATAAAAGGAGATTGGGGAAGTGAAGAGGCACACTTTTCAAGAGAGAAAGAAAGGAAAGGAGGGTTAAGGAAAAAAAAAAAGGAGCAACAAGGAAAAGCATAAATTCCAAGGCAGCTAGATGCAAGAGAAGGGCACATTTCTCAAAGCAGCTTACAGTAGGGAAAGGGCACGCTTTTCTAGGAGATTCTCAGCCTTTAATGCAAATCGTACAGCAATAAATCTTGGCACGAAATTTCAGCTGATAGGGCATGAATTTCAAGGAGAAATATTGTTGTTTTGTACAAGGAAAATTGGCACAAAAATTGAGACAGCAAAGGCGTTGTTTCTAGACTGTTTTCTGGTGCATTTAGTGTTGTCTGCACAGTTTGTACAGTCAGTACAGCAGAGGCACGGAAGTCTAGACAGCGTGTGGTACCATTTTCAAGAGAGTATTGGGCACAATTTTTGGACAAGTACAGTTGGTTTTTGCTGGAAATTAATTATTGTAAACTCAAAAAAAATTCAGTGAGCATTTAATAAAATTTCCTCTTCTCTACCGATTTTCCCTTTGGGGTTTTTCCAAGGGCTTTGCCCAAAAATCTCATATGTCAATTTTTGTGCATTTTTACCATTATCTTTAGCATTTAAAATTCAGATTTAGTCTTCAGTGTTTCTGCTCATAAAAATCAGATTGCATGTGTTTGAGTTAAAATATGTTATTGCTGAAGTTTTTAATAGAGTCAGAAATCTGAGTGTTGACCAAGTGTTTGACGAAATTCCTACATGAGATAATCACATTGTAAGTGAAATTTCAACAAAATTTATAGTACATGCACTCCTAGTTTATGATGTTGCATGACTTATCATTGGAACTATTACTAGGGAATGAAGGATTGTCTTAATTGGCCATTAACCATCAATTCACCAAATTTTAGATTGCATCCCAGATTGCCACATCCATCCGCTTCCTTATTATTATCCCGTAGTATGTGCTTATAACTCATTGGGATATGTTTTGTAGCCTTCTTGATATGTTTTAAGAGATTATCCAAAAACTTATCTCTTGGAGATGAATCTTTAACCATGTGTTGAATGATAATAAAAAAGTCCCCCAGCACAATGAGAGAGGAAACCTAATTTCCTTTGGCTCAGAGGATGCCTTGTAGTAAGTCATAGGCTTCTGCCAGATTATTCGTCATCTTTCCCAAACCCCATGAGTACTCCAAGACTTTTTTTTTCACCAGGGCCATAGGTAACCCCTCCCAAATATTTACCTATTCCTTTTTTCAAAATTTGAATATTTATGTATTTTTGGGTCGAACAGTTTTTTGGTCCAATCTTTTTTTCAATTCTCAATTTTGAAGTCAACCAATTCGATCACCAGTCTGGTTCTGACAACATTGGTTCATTGTCCATTGTTCATTTTTTAGTTTTAACTTTTGAGTCTTGACTCCACATATTGATGACCTTAGACCAAGTCTTTGACTTGTCACTTCTTACTATTTTTGATTTTGAGCAATTTCAATTTACTATTCCAACAGACTTTAATATCTACTATTTTGCTTAGTACTAATCAAATTCTAAAATAATAAATGATAAATTTAAATGAATGTATACAATATTTTACTATTTCTATTTCATTGAATCATTTATCATGTATGAATCAATATATTTCATTATTGAATATGAATCACGTTTACTATATATATATATACACACACACCTGAGGTCCCCCCGATTCCCCCTTGAATTTCCATAAAATTTGCGGGTGCTCCCATACGTACCCCCTGTGCATCTC
Source organism: Pinus albicaulis (assembly GCA_034641835.2). NCBI lineage: Eukaryota > Viridiplantae > Streptophyta > Pinopsida > Pinales > Pinaceae > Pinus > Pinus albicaulis. The sequence continues at coordinate 477,079,133 of CM076581.1, read as the reverse complement.
CATGTTCCAGCATCCCCCCATCCCCCAAACTTGGTGGAACATTGTTGTAAATGTTGTGCCACATATTTCACATCAATATAAGATTTTGCATTTTAAAAATTACATAAATCTACGGAAGATAGACCAGGAGAGCCAGGTTTTACTTCAAAGGCCAATTTTTGTGATCGGTGGGGAGGGAATCACTCCCCTCAAAAGTATTGTATACCATTGTAATCTCTGTATATAATAAAAAGTTTCTTATTTACCAGTCACTCAAAACAAAAAGTAACTATCCGGAAAATAACAAAACGGTCAATGGGACTGCTACACTGTGATCAGGAACAATATGTTGAGTGCATGAGGCGAACCCAGTTTAATGCTACACAATGTCAATTGGCATGCCGAAAACCCTACATAAATCGATAAACTATAGCATGATGCAGCAACACGCTATTAGCCAGTTGTTACCAAGCATAGACTGAACCAAGGCTCAGTTCAAGGCAGGATAACTTGAAAAGAGAATGATCAATCATAAATTAGACCCACTGAGAGCTCATACAGTACTGCACAAAAAATTGCATGTTTATTTCATTCTGGCAATAGTTTGGTTTGCAAGAGCCAACAATAAATGCAGAAACATGCAATGTTTATTTCATTCTGGCAAAAATTTGGTTTGCAGGAGCCAACAAGAAATGCAGAAACATGCAATGCTTATTTCATTCTGGCAAAAGTTTGGTTTGCAAGAGCCAACAAGAAATGCAAAAACATGCAATGTTGGATAGCAAATCCCAAATTTGTACAAAAGTTCCATAAACCCGATAACTAAGTAGTTAAGTGAAGAATCCTTCATACCAGGCTGAAAACCTCCTCTTCTCCTTCATTCTCTGGTGTCCCTCCTCCACTCTCTGGTGTTCCTCCTCCATTGAATGCCACACTTTCAGGATCCCCATGGAAAAAGGGTCCAACCCTAAATCCAAATCCAACTTTCTGCAACCCTCTTTCCGCTATCTGGAAAATTGCAGCTTTCCTCTGGTCACCGCCTCCTTTTGATTTAGAGAAGGCCTTCTCAGCTGCCTCCTTCTCTGCTAAAGCACTCCTAAGTAATTTACTAATATCCCTATTCTCTTCTGTTAAACTTACGACACTATTCTCTAACTCTTTCCTTTCCTTCTTGTTCTTTTGATCGTAATGCCTAAAAATCGCCTCTGCTGACTCAGCAAGCTCTGACACGTCCCTTGCCCCAGCTACGGAGACCTGCAGATGCCCATTAATCTCTAAATCTTCATGTGGATTGTCGGAAAAATCATTTCGATCTTCACAAGATGATTTAGGTTCTTCTGAAACAGATTCTGTTGTTTGAGGATTCTGTGGGTTTTGATCATTAAGCATCTTCATTAATCTCTCAAGAGATTCATGAGCTTTAGAAATGTAAATCTCTTGCTGAGAAAATTTGCGTTTCTCAAATTCATCGGATAATCTTAGTTCCAAACCGTTTAACTTGCCTGAAGTTTCTCGTGCAAATTCCCTTAAGTATTCAATTTCTCTCTCAAGCTCGTCCTTCTGCTTTGAAATTTGATCTAACCTGTGGGCAAGCTCTTCCTTTTCTTTGAGAGCTTCATCCCTTTGCTGGATTGCATCACTTTCCATTATATCAATTCATTTCACCAGACACCACCTGCAATATAATTTTTCCATCATCCATCCAAATGAGTGCCCGGAAGGGCATGTTCTGTGAAATGGGTGGAATATAAAACGAGGGTGGATTTGATTTCCGGCAGGGAAACATTTACGTTTGTGAATTATCGCCATAACTATTATAAGGGTCTTTCTAATTGTCATCTACCAGTCAAATGCAGCACAGGTCAAAAGAATATCGTGCCGGTTAAAGCAACCGAATGATCATTCAGCCCAACTTCATGGCAAGTAAACTCCCGCTTTTAAAAGCTGCCATCCCAGAGAGAGTGAAATTCGACATAAATTGCCAACGAAACTCTGTTGCTCGCTGGAGAATATTGTACAAAAGCTTAAATGGTCATTTTGATTAAAACTTTTCATCACTTTTTAATTAAATGGATTGTTTATCTCCTTAGCAACCACAATGAACGCATAAATTTTCATGTCCTCCCTTAATCCGAATCCATGCCTTTACCCTCTGTCCTCCTCATTCTATAGGGTTCTTCTTTTTAAGCAATTTTTTATCACATTTTTAATCTTTCTCCCTTCTTATATATTTTGATTGATAATAATAATAAATTTATAAATATCATAATAATAAATTTATGAGGAATATTGACGACCAAAAAAATAATAATTCAATTTCTTAAATTATTTTTAAAATTATATATTAAAATTTTTTAAATTTTTATTTAGTTTTTTCATTTTATATTTTTATTTGAGTTAATTATCTTTATTTAAAAATTGATAGTGAAATTAGACTAGATTTAGACCAAGGAACATGTAAGGTTTTTGAAGATAAAGAAGGTCAGAAAAAAATTTTCACCCATTAGGTTTTTGAAGATAAAAAAGGTCGGAAATTTTTTTCACCCTTGAGGCTTGCTAGTTTTAAATGACATTTACAACATATTATTTTGTAATAATTAGACATTAGATTTGTTTCTTATTTATTGTTTTTACTATTGTAATTGATATTTAACAGCTATGGCACTATAGGGACAACAATATCGTCAATTTGGTAGGAGGTATAACAATTTAACTTGTTTGTATTTTGTTTAAACATATCAACCCTAATGAGTTGTTTTTATGTTAGCAGATGAACATAGTAGTTCATAGCACAAGCTATGTTTCTCTATTGATGTATCTTTTATTATTTTATATAATGAAAACTAAAGACTTTTTTTAATGAAAAAAACAAAAAACTTAATTAATATTTGAAATTTGGTATATTACAAAAGAGATATAAAAAAAATCCAAACATGTTAAAGATTAATGTGATCCATGTCAAATATGAATATACTTTTAATAACTTAAATTAATCCCACAAATTAGAAGCATTCACAAACCAAATAAAATATCATTCTATATTATTATTATTATTATATATATAGCAATTGAAATTGAATTAAGTAAAAATATATTTAAATTTTTATCAAGTTAATCATATGAATTCCTAAAGCAATACTTATTTTTATTTTTATTATTTAAAAGATTTTAAATATGAAAATATTAATGGCATAGTTATATATTAAAAATAGCTTGTATAATATGTTACATTATTAAAAATTCAAAAAGTTATCTTTTAATAACAGTTTAGATTGTTGAGTCCCAGTAGCACAACCGGTTGAGAAAGGGTTTCGTTAGTAAGGTGATCTGTGTTCAAACTTCACCAAGTTGCTAAGCACGTGGGTTGGGAGGAGACATCTGACTTAAACAAAAAACATATTAGATTGAATAATAATAAAGATAATTAAATCGAGGAGGCAGGAGCAGGAGGGGTGATATTTAACCTTGAAGAAAAATATGAAACAAAGTACGCATGGGGACTTGGGAAAGCCTCGAATAACCAAGTTGAAGCTCTCTCTCTTTGGCAAGGTCTGAAGATAAGCATCTCCAAAGGCATAAAAACTTTGATTATTGTTGGCGACTCATTGGTGGTGATTCAAACTTTCATAAGGCTATCTAGAAACGAGCAACCTTTTGACGTCGACCCTTTCACCATTGATAACAAAGATTATTTTTTTATCAAATAAGCTTGATAATTTCAAATTTGATAATGTAAAAAGAGAGAATAATCAAATGGCAGACCATCAAGAAAATATGGGTGCGACTTTACCCCAAGGGGAATTGCATATTGATCTCGAGGTATCAACTTGTCATGTCCCTTAATGAGCAGATTAATTAAAATTACAATGGAGTATAAATGGTCCATCAGGTTAAGAGCGGTTCAGAGGTATAATTCCTTAATTATCACCTTGGGGATGGTTACGGGAATGTTGGTAGTTTTCAAGGGACATAGTGTATTTAATAACAGGTGGGTGCGGCAGTGTTTAGCAACCATGAAACAAGACAAGTGGAATTTACCAAGACGTTTATTAAATGGTGTCTTAGGTGAGTTTATTCCCAATACTTCGGCATTTCAATTCACTTGCAGTGTGACGATGCTTCGACTGGAGCAGTGTGCCATGACGGGTTTGCAGGTCGAGAGCTCATTTAATTGTGAAGCAATGGGAATTTCATCGTAACCAGAGCTCTTAATTATAAATAAAAGCTGGGTAATGCATATTAGGAGTGAAATAGTCTTGGTGCATATAAGAATTGCGAAGAAAATTGCATCAGCAAACTCAGGTAGCGGAAACGAAACTGAGAACTTCGAGCATAGTGGGAACATATCACAATTGATCGATAATTCAACCAAGCTAGTAATAAAAGAGACTGAAGACCAAATAATGGTGTTGTTGGCTCATATGAATGGGTTTGGGAAAGATATGGAACTTCTGCAAAAGGAAATCAAAATGTTGAATGTAGGCATCATAAATCTGAGGTTTTCAATGGAAAATATAAAATTCAAGGTCAAAACGGCAATAGTGGGAGCTTTGAAGGAGGTGTCCATCTTGCGTGATGCACCGGGACCAATGGCGGCAGGAGTTGGGGATGCTACAAATAACAGTCAGGAGCATGATGTTGGGGAAACTGTGAATCTGAATCAATTGATGAAAGTTTCTCAAGATTCCAAGGAACATGATGGTCACGGGTAGTCTGCCTTTAAATTTTTATGTTTTGTCGAACATTTAAGCTTTGTGGGTTTTTTTGGAGTATACATAGTATATGTAATGTAATATTAGGAAATAGAAATAAGGAAGGTAGTAGTAATGTCTCACTGAAAAACTATCTACAAATCTCTGAGACTTCTCTTCTTATGAATGTAAGGGACCTGGCCGGTTTCCAGAATTTGCTATAAACTTGCTACTCGTTTCTTTAAAAAAAAGATAATTAAATACAATTACATATAGTTTCTAAATGTGTTATGGGTGGATTTGCAATGTGCCTTTATCATATGATTCTCTAAGTTCCTAATATTAACAACTATTATCTAGATATATAAGTGAAATTTTGGAAATTTTAAAAAAGTGATAAGTCTCAATTTGACATGATCTTTATGTTAATAAGATGCCTCAATCTAACATTATATTTATGTCAATAAGATGTCTAAAGATAAATTGTCCCTCATTCTAATGTAATGGTTAATTAGTTGCAAAATGAATATGTGTGTTTGCTCACTCTCTCCCTCCCCCTATACATGATGTTTTTTATGGGTGTGTGAGTACATGTGAATGATCAACAATGATTATTGAACATGGCAATAAACAATCATATATGTCATGCTTAGCATTTTGGAGTAGTTTCTTGAATTCTCAATTCTCCTCTCCTTTTATGTGTTACTCCATATTGGTTGTGATATATAGTTCATGGTAGTTGTAACACACTCCTACCACATCTACTCAAGTAACCAGCCAACCGGGATAAACATGTGACAAAGAGTTACTGTGATATGATTCAACTCCCTATGTGTCAGTTAAGGAAGTGGAATCGGTGAAACACAACAACACAGACCTTCTACACCTAACAGAACCCCCAGGAGCCATCCAAAACTTCCAGGTGACTAGCCCCTTAGACAAACTAGCTTTTTGTTGCATTAATCCCCTAGTCACTCCCTTGTCAAACCCTCCAAGAGACTGAGAGCCCCATTCGCTCCCATGAGCCTACATGAGTGCGACTGCAGCCTTTTCCTGCAAGTGACTATGGAATTTAAGGCTAAATTTCAGGGCTAGGACCCAGGTCACTTCCCATAACTCCATGACACTTCCAAGAATGAAAGATAACAATGGAATAATGATACAAATGCAATTAATTTAACAAGGACTTGACTAAACCTCTACTAGTCATGACAGGAATTTCATCAAACATGTCGCAAATATATAATCTACATGTTTAAACAATAGATCTGAACATAGGGGTATCATACTTATCTGAGAATCGCTAAGAAAAATTAATGCCTCATCACATTAGCTGCATTATCATCTATTAGGTCATAGATTCATTGTTCATTCATTTACAAATCAAAACATGATGAGAGTCATACATCATCATTGTCATAGAATACATTCATAACGAGCATATAAACAACAGAAATGACAAGCATAGAACATCCATATAAGCCACACAATAACAAGCATATTTTCCCATCAATACAAGAGGAAAAGAGCTCTTATTGCCATAAGAAAAATGAAACCAATTCTAGGACTTCCACGTACCACCTGACCATAAACATGGTTGAACCAAACATTTCTTTCAGCCAATCACCCCCATGCCATATTCCAAGCATGAATGTAGGATCTCACAAAACAAATCAATCAAAACCGAATTAGGGATTCTAGAGGCAAAACCACCTCTACCCTCCACCAGTGATTCCACCTCATGGTCGGACATCACAAAGCATCACCGAATTGGTCTCTACCCAAGCTGTTTAGGGCTCTAGAGTGTTTGTTCCAACCAAGGCTCCAGGACTAGTAACTCAAATAACTCAACCCACAATTTTTGTTAGGATCTAGAGTGTTTGTCCAACCAAGGCTCTAGGACTAGTAACTTAGACCAAATTGTTACAGGGCTCTAGATTATTTGTCCAACCAAGGCTTTGGGAACTAGTAACTCAACCCATAGCTAAAGGAACATGAGAACCAACCAAGAAAAAAAAAAGAAAAAAAACCCACAACACCATGGTTATCCAGGAAATCGCAAGGCTAGGAAAAAACATTGTTAATCTAGGAAATCCTCCATGCCAATGACAGATCATGACCTAGAGACCACATGCATATGTCATGCATGCCAAAACTAGTGAGGAAAACATACATGCAACTCGGTACCTGCAAGAAAAACCCGCTTTAGTTATTGATCCTGATGTCCTCTTGCGCTTTCCTGCTCTTCCTTTGCCTTCTTGCTCCAAAATTCCAAGTATGCCACTCTCCTCCAAGAGTGCTCCAAGAAAACTGTAAGTGTCCAAGAGTTTTAGAGAAAGAGAATCGAGAGAGCTCCAAAACTAAACTGATCTAAAGCCTATGAACCAATCCTTAGAAGCCTTTTTATTAATAATACCTCTAATTTCTTCAATTTTCATTATTTTCCGTCATTTTCCACCTCACATGCAACCTGTGACCTATCACCTTCCTTTTCTCCTATTTTCCATTATTTTCATAAATAAATGCCAATAAAATCCACTTTGCCTTTCAAAAGCCTTAGCCATTTCCTTTGCCAATTTCCATAGCCATAATAAACCAAATGAACATCCACACTAGGATGTTTTTGCCCAACATTCAGCTTGGAATACGTGTCCCATGACCATGGTTATTATTTTGCCTTTATTAACTTTTATTACATGGAATTTTCACCATGGTTGTTACAAAACCCTTCCCCTTGGGGGAACACTATTATTGGTGTTTAACAACACCTATAAACAACAAGACTGTTGTAAGCAAAACATATTGCCCATGGAGCTTTATAACTTAGCTCGTTGCAGTATTTACAATGGTCAACCTGTTGAGAAGCAAACCAACATGACAAAATGAAAAATATAACATCATAATGACATGAAACCCATATTGCTTATTGGAGCTTTATAACATAGATCATGGTTGTATTTATATCCATATACATATGTACATATACCAAAACATCATGCCAAGCATATACCAAAGACATATATCAAGGGAATTCACTCAACCAACGAATAGAGAAGGATACATAGCTCAAATATGATCTTCCATCTCCCATGTAACTTCATCGGGCCCAAATTGGTTCCACTACACTTTAACCTGCTCGATTGCTCGGTTCTGGATCATGAACGTCTTTCTCTATAAAATTCACTACGGTTTCGGCTAGAATTATCCTTTTGGCTCCACCTACAATACAAAACACCCAATCACATGATCAACATCTTTAACATACTTCTTAAGAAATAAAACATGGAAAAAATCATGGACTTTCACGGTCGAAGGTGGTGCAAGTTGATAGGATACTGGCCCAATCCTCTTAGGAATCCTGAAAGGTCCACAAAACTGAGGTGCCATCTTGGCACATGATCCAATCCGCGAGGATCTCTTCTTAGGATTGAAGTGCAAGTACACTTGTTCCCCAACCTAAAACTCCTTAAACAACCTCTTCCGATATGCATAGCTCTTCTTCTTATCATGTGCTGCATTCAAATTCTTCTTGATTACCTGCATTTCCTGTTCCATTTCCGCCAACATATATGGTCCAATAAACACCCTATTAACTGTAACACTCCAACTTATGGGAGTATTTCAACTCCACCCATATAATGCCTCAAACAGACTCATTCTCAAAGATTCCTGATACCCATTGTTGCAAGCGAACTCTACCAGTGGAAGATACTCTTCCCACTTTCGATCTTGATGCATCACATGCATCCTCAACATATCCTCCAGTATCCTATTGACCCTCTCGAATTTTCCATCTGTATGTGGATGATAAGTTGTATTGAAGGCCAACTTTGTACCTAAACCTGCAAACAAATCCTTCCAAAACTTGGAAGTGAACTTTGCATCCCTATCTGACACAATCTTCTTTGGAACACCAGTCAATTTGAACACATGTCTGATGAACACATGTGCCACATCACTAGATGAATACATAGTCATTACTAGAATGAAGTGTGCTACCTTAGTTAACATGTCCACCATGACCATCACAGAATCATGTTGTCTAGATGTCCTTGGCAAACCTATAATGAAATCCATGGAAATGACCTCCCATTTCCACTCTCGAATCAAAATCGGTTGTAGCAATCCACCTGGATGTTTACACTATGCCTTTACCTACTAACAATCCAAACACCTAGCCACAAACGTTGCCAAATATTTCTTCGAATTCAGGAAATAATAAAATTTCTTCACTGATGTCGATGTGTTTTGGTATCTTGGGTGACTTGAATATGGTTTCGCATGAAAATCCATCAAGATAATCTTCTTGAGCTCGCTACTACACATATATCATGTCCCTAAATTTGATCAAGCCATCTGCTGAGAGATGATAATCCACATCTTGAGCACTTGTACCTGTACTCTTTTGTAACTTGTGCAGGAATATCCCCCTATACCTGGCATCCTACTGCCCTGCTTGTAAAATTTGATCATGTAAGTTTGTCCCATAGGAACTCATAGCTGCAATATGATTTACATGTGCCTACTAAGAGCATCTGCAACCTGATTCTCTTTTCCCTTGATGTACCTGATCTCAAAATTGAACTCACTGATCGTGGCCAACCATCTAGCTTGCCTAGAATTCATATTCGGTTGGTCAAATAGATACTGCAATCCACTGTAGTCACTCATCAATACAAATCGTTTGCCCAGAAGATAATGCCTCCAAATCTTCAATGCATGAATGATCACTGCCAACTCAAGATCATGTGTCGAATAGTTTTGCTCGTGTTCATTTAGTTTTTGTGACTCATAACATACCACGTGTCCTTCCTGGATAAGAACTCCACCAAGCCCTCTCTTGCAAACATATGTACATACCACAAACTCTTTGTCCAGATCTGTGATCTTTAACACTTGAGAATGTGTCAACAACTTCTTTAACTGCTCAAAACTGGCTACAGATTCATCTGTTCATTCAAACTTCTTACCTTCCTTTTGCATTGATGTGATAGGATAAGAAATTAGTGAGAAGTTCCTATTGAACCTCCTATAATAACCTGTTGAATCTCCTATAATAACCTGCTAACCCCATAAAGGACCTTACCTCATCCACATTCCTAGGAGTTTCCCACTCCATGATAGCCCTTATCTTTTATGGATCCACTGTTATGCCTTCCTTGGAAACAACATGTCCCAAGTAATGTACCTTTTTATGAAATAAACTACATTTGCTAGGCTTAGCATACAATTTATTCTCTCTTAGCAATCTCAATACTGTTGCTAAATGTTCGACATGCTCTTCTTCATTTTTAGAATATACCAATATATCATAAATGAAAACAATAATAAACTTGTCCAAATAAGGACACAACACACTATTCATCAAGCACATAAAAGTAGCTGGAGCATTAGTAAAACCAAATGGAACTACAAGAAACTCATAATGTCTGTACTTGGTCTGGAAAGTTGTCTTGTGAATGTCATCTTCTTTAATGTGTACCTGATGATTTCCAAATCTCAGATAAATCTTCGAGAACATTGTTGCTCCCTTCAACTGATCAAACAAGTCATCAATCCTTAACAACGGATGCATGTTCTTGATGGTCACCTTGTTCAAGTGCATGTAATCAATGCATAACCTGAGGGTACCATCCTTCTTCTTCACAAACAATACTGGTGCATCCCAAGGTGATACACTTGGTCTAATGTATCCCTTGTCAAGCATTTCCTTTAACTGCAACTTCAACTCTACCAATTCTAGAGTGCTCATCTTGTATGGTTCTTTTGATGTTGGCACTACCCCTCGTACCAACTCCATAGAAAAATCTACTTCCTTGTGAGGTGGAAAATTTGAAATCTTTGTGTGAAATACATCTTGAAACTGTTCTAGAATTGGGTACCTGCTTAACACATTCGCATCCTCAACTTCCTTACCTTTGTCACTAGAAATGTGCATTGCAAATAACACACACCCTTTCTTGCAACTACGCGTGGTCTACATAGTTGTCACCATCCTAACTGAGGTTGCTTTCTTCTTACCCCACAAGACTCTTTGTTCCCCATTGTCATCCAAGCACTCAATAGCCTTGCCATAACAATCTACCTTGGTCCTATGAAGATACAACCAGTCCATACCGAAAATCATTTTACACGATCCCAAAGACAATGCATTCATATGTGCTGAGGTAGGCATACCATTCAAGTCAAATGCTCAAGCTCTTACCCAATGATGAACTCGCTTCTTTGTACCTATAGCCAACTGCACTAACCAAGACTCTACATGCACTTATATATTCAAACCACACTTATCCACCAGGTTAGGATTAACATAACTATAGTTAGATCCAGGGTCAATCAAAATAGAAACAACTTGATCACAAAGTGTACCGTCCATATCGATAATAGATGTTTGGTGATATGCCTACCTGTTATCTAGCGTTGCATAGATCCTAGGAATAATGTAGCCAATATCTCCCACTGTTCGTGCCTCCTTAGAACAATAGATGTGCGGTCTACCAACCTAATTCTATGGAAAATCTCTCCTATGATGATCTCCACCAAAATTTCAACATCGCACAAGCTCCCCACTTTCACTCTTATTTTGCTCCTCAAACCGAAGTCCCTGTCCTCTGCCAGATGCATTGAAATTCTTCGGTGGTGCGACATTTTATTTGTTACTTGTATCCTGTGGTATTGCTCAATTCTTGTCCTATTTTCCTTTATTCTTATCATTACCCTTCCAATCCTACTTAGTCTCAGATATGTGCTTCGATTGCTCATAACAATGCTTTAGTTTCTGGATGGCCTCCTCCAACAATCTAGGCTCATCAAACTCAATCATGTCTTTGAATGTTATCAACAACCAACTTATGAATCTCTAAATCCTAGCCTTCTCCTCCTTGAGGCAATTCACATACCTAAACAACTCCAGAAATCTGTTGGTGTACTCCTCATCGGTCATAAAGCCTATCTTTAGCTCATAAAACTCTTTTGCCTTGTCGTCATAGTATCTCTCTGATATATACTTCTTCCTGAATAGTCTCTCGAATTCACTCCAAGTCAATTCCTCCTCATAAATACCTCTGACGTTATTTACATCTTCCCACCAAATATCCGCTTTACCTTTAAGACTGAACGTAGCTATTTTGGCCTTCATGTTCTCTGAGTAATCATGTAACCTGAATAACTTATCCATTCCAAGAAACCATGCTTCTAAATCCTATGATTTCTTCATTTCCCCATAAAATGTAGGTGGATTTTTTTTCTTAAACTTATCCGGAAAACATCCCTTGTCATTCCTTAAGGATGATAATGATCATAGTGCCTATCATAACTAGAACTAGAATAGTACCTATGTCTATCACCTCTCCTATCCGGAGTGTCCAAGAACCAGCCATCTTTGATCATGTTAGCTCTAACCGAACTGTGACCACCATGAGACCTACTTCCATATGCCCCATTAATCCCATCCTCCTGTCCATAACTGATTCAGAGTGGTCCTTATCTCTGCAATTCTGACAAACTCTAAAGAATTACTGCATTGACTTTTTCTTGTTTCTCCTATGCTTATATGATTCTATCATTATCGACTTTACAACCCCTTATTTCTTCCTTTAAACTCCTCAATGTATCTTCTAATTTAGAAGAGTGCCTAACACCACGCTGCTCATCTGATTCATAGGGAGAATCTTTGTAGTCTACCGTCTTTCTAGTCATCTTCGATCACTTTCATGTAAGGCATCTTATGACAACTAAACCAAATCATAAACAAACCAACGTACCTTAGCTGTTGAAAATGCAACAAGATGATGGAGCTTAGTGAAATGAAGTCGCCTTCACTAAGTGGGCCCGCAGGCTATTTTTGGCGCAAAGTCTATTTTTAGACATATGGATCATGGTCTATGAGTTGCAGGATGCTATTTATGGATGATTGGTTGAGTTGGTAAAAATAGATGGACCTCTATTTTTAGACATTGGGCGGTTTCTATTTTTAGACTGTCGAGCTAAAAATAGAACAGTCAAATATTATTAACCCTTAATAATATTTAGACTATAAACATTATCTTATCCTCTTGGAGCACTTCAGTTTGATGCTTGGATGTGGCACATGCAGCTAACAAAAGGAAATACGCTTTTCCTAAGGGTTAGTTGAGCTATTGCATGGTTGACTTCAGTTAGAACTCATGTGGCAGAGTTTGGTGGAGTTGATGAGACAGTTGGTGGAGTTGTGTTCGGCTTAACTTAGTTGAACTAGTTGTATTTAGTCTAACTGATAAATACACTAGTGATGAGTGGTGTGAATTAATTATTAATTAATTCACTAATTATTAACTCACAAATCAACTAAAGAATACATCAGTTAACTGCAATGCATGGACAGTTCAGTGGAGACCAGTGTTAGAGGTGGGTGAAAGGGTGAGTCTACTATCAGTTGTGACTATAGCTGTGCATGAGATTTGCACACACATTGATGGAGATTGCCAATGAGGATTGCGCAGTTGAAGCTAGTGGGATTCGAACTTGGATCTCATCATTATTCATCTTGGATTGCGCAGTAGAGGCAGGCAGACTTGTGGAGGAGATTTGAACCTGTGACTTGTTCATCTTCTGTGCTAGTTTGTGTGTAGCATGTGAGATAGTGCTGAGAGCTGTGAGAGCTTTGTGCTATGTATTGTTACATGTTCTCTATCATTATAATATACAGATAGTTGGGGGGTTTTCAGCTATTGCTTTCCCCATTACATATTGTGTTGATATGTGTGCTTGATTAATGTGCGCATGCGACTGTTTCTATTTCCGCATATTGATGATCAATTGTAGAAGAGGTTATGTATTGTGCATGAAGCTTAAATAGTGTGTAATCAGGATAATCTCGGTGAATAATTCAACAAATTATTCAAATTTCTACATTAGCATCATTCAGGGAGGATATCTGCTGCAAGATCAACATAATATATGTATAAACATAATCATAACAATATGTAAATATGTAGCATATAGATAAAACAAAATATAAACATCATTCCAGTCATAGTCATGTCAACAATGCACGACCATATCATTCACATACCATGACCTCATGCATGACAACAACAACCATACCAATGTACACTTGACAACATGTAAGCACTTGACATGCATAAACAATGCATAACCAATCATACATTCATGACGGCACATTCCATAACAACTCCATCAACCTCCACATGGAAAAATCACTGCAACCATGACCAACACCATGCATATGCAACAAGCACATATACCACAATCATAAGGGACACATATGCAACCAACATGAATGCATGATCAACACACCGCCCATCTAGTCCGAGGGGTGAACCATGCTCTAATACTACTCTGTAACACCCTCCTCCCACATCTACCCAAGTAACCGACCAATCGAGGTAAACATGTGATGGAGAGTTACTATGATATGATTCAACTCCCTACGTGTCAGTTAAGGAAGTAGAATCGACAGAACACAACAACACAAACCTTCTACACATGCAACAAAACCCCCAGGAGCCATCCAAACCTTCTAGGTGACTAGCCCCTAAGACAAACTAGATTTTTGCTGCATTAATCCCCCAATCGCTCCCTTTCCAAGCCCTCTAAGTGACTAAGAGCCCCAGTCGCTCCCATGAGCCTACATGAGTGCGATTGCAACCTTTTTCTGCAAGTGTTGTGCCAGCGACTATGAAATTTAAGGCTAAATTTCAAGGCTAGGACCCAGGTCACTGCCCATAACTCCATGACACTTCCAAGATTTAAAGATAACAATGAAATAATGATACAAATGAAATTAATTGAACAAGGACTTGACTAGACCTCTACTGGCCATGACAAGCATTCCGTCAAACATGTCACAAATATGTAATCTACATGATTAAACAACATATCTGAGCATAGGGGTCTCATACTTATCTGAGAATTGCTAAGAAGCATTGATGCCTCATCACAATAAGTGCATTATCATCTATTAGGTCATAGATTCATTGTTCATTAATTTACAAATCAAAACATGATGAGAGCCATACATCATCACTGTCATAGAACACATTCATAACCAACATATAAACAACAGAAATGACAAGCATAGAACAACCATATAAGCCACACAATAACAAACGTATCTACCCATCAATACAAGAGGAAAAGAGCTCTTATTCCCATAAGGAAAATGCAACCAAGTCTGGGACTTCCACGTACCACCTGATCATAGACATGGATGAACCAAATCTCTCTTTTAGCCAGTCACCCCCGTGCCATATTCCAAGCATGAATATGGGATCTCACAAAACAAATCAATAAAAAAAAACTAGGGCTTTCATAGTCCAAAGCACCTCAACCCTCCATCAGTGATTCCACCTCACGCTTGGACATAAAAAACTATCACTGGATTGGTCTCTACCCAAGTTGTCTAGGGCTCCAAAGTGTTTGTTCCAACCAAGGCTCTAGGACTAGTAACTCAACCCACAACTGCTTCCAGGGTCCAAATCATTTGTTCAACCAAGGCTCCAGGACTAGTAACTCAACCCAAGTTGTTAGAGGGCTCCATAACGTTTGTCCAACCAAGGCTCCATGAACCAGTAACTCAACTCACAACTAAAGGAACATGTGAACCAAACAAAAGGAAATAAACCCACAACACCATGGTTATCTAAGAAATGGAAAGTCTAGGCAAAACCACTGTCAATCCAGGCAATCCTCCATGCTAATGACAGATCATGACCCAGATACCACATGCATATTCCATGCATACCAAAACTAGTGAGGAAAACATACATGCAACTCGGTACATGCAAGCAAAACATGCTTTAGCTGCTGAACCCGATGTCCTCTTGTGCTTTCCTTCTCTTCCTTTGCTTTCTTGATCCAAAATTCCAAGTATGCCACACTCCTCCAAGAGTGCTCCAATAAAACTCTAAGTGTCCAAGACTATGAGAGAGAGAGAGAATAGAGAGAGCTCCAAAACTTAACTGATCAAAAACCCGTGAACTGATCCTCGTAAGCCTTTTTATTAATGAGGCTTCTAATTTCTTCAATTTTTCATTATTTTCCTCCTCACATGCAACCTGTGACCTTTCACCTTCCTTTTCTCCTATTTTCCATTATTTTCATAAATAAATGGCAATAAATGCCATTTTTCCTTTCCAAAACCTTAGCCATTGCCCTTGTCAATTTCCATAGTCATAATAAACCCAATGAACACCGACACTAGGATGTCTTTGCCCAACATTAAGCTTGGAATACGTGTCCCATGACCATGGTTATTATTTTTCCTTTATTGACTTTTATTACATGGAATTTTCACCAACACTGTAACAGTAGTATACAAGTCCCAATATCATGCCATGATTTTTATGCCAATGGACTTGTCCACAAAGGTAATGTCTCTCCTCTTAACATAATGGTTGTTTAGGTGTGAAATGAATATATGTGCCTTATCAATTTCTCCTTCCTCCCTCTATATAGAGTATTATATACCTATGTGTGAGTGTGAATAATCAACAATTATATATGTCACATTTAAGATCTTAAAATAATTTCTATAACTTTATAATATCCCTATTCCTTTTGTGTTATCTCATGTTTATTATGAAATCTAATACACAACAATATATAAATCTCAAACATGTTATCATCCTCATGAAAATGAAAATTACATAAAGATCTCATAAAAACAATGACTCCTCTTATAACATAGTTGATTATATCCCTATTTCTTTTTTTAAATCAATTATATATATAAACAAATTTATTTATTTATTTATAAACCATAACAATATCCTATTAAACTAAACTAAATTGTAGTTATTATATTTTCCTTTATTTAATCTTCATTAAATTACAAAAAAGGTTGCTACACTCCAAAGTCAACCTTTCATTATCATATGCATGTCCTATGTAGATCGTTAATAAGATAGAATGAATTGTCCAACACGGTGTTAGAAGGTTTACCATCCAACCAAATTGATAGATGCATGAAGACTCACACAAGTTTGGTTGTGCATATTCGATAATGTTCATCATCATTCTAGATTTATAGATAAAACTTGTGATGAGGTCCAATTTTGTTTTTTGCGTTTTATCACCCTTTTATGTTTCTTGTTGTGGAGGCTTTGTGCATTCAACCTTGCATTTTTATCACGCAATAGTTGCTCGTTGTTTTATTCAAATTGATATTATTGGAGAATATGAATATTTGTTACGTTTTCCCTAAGAGCTTGGTCAAGTTCATTTAGAAGGTTATTGAATAACTTTTAGGATTACGATTACATCAATATTTGTATAAGATAAAGGTTTGTTTATTCTTTATTTCATGAATTCCCTCGATAAGAAGTAAATTTTACAAGAATAATAATGGTTTGAAGGCCATCATGGTCTTTTATGAAGGGTTTTTTTTTTTATATAGCCATTCACTTTCATTCATTTTTTTTAAGTTTATGAAAATGGGTAAAATGGTTGCATCTTTCATTCATTTTGGAGATGAAACAATTTGTGTGAGTGTGTTATTTAAGAATGTATTTTTCTTTTTAGGTGGTTATAGATTTAAATCTAAAAAAGGTAAGATATGTATAATCACTATGCAGAAGGAATCTATTTTTTCCATAAACAATGGGTATTATAAATATCGATCTATTGTCTAACTTAATTGTGACCTTAAAATTAGAATAATATCATTTGTTGTTGTTATTATAGTAATTGGCATTGTTATGAGTAAGTGTGATGAATATGATAAAAGCAAAGAAAAAAAAGTGATATTTACATTATACCATGTTTTGGGTGAAACAATATTTTCAAAAAAGTTGATTAAACAAGATAATCATGAACTTGGTAGTAGACCATGGTTATGACTAGTTAGATTTTGAAAATGCAACATACAAGTGTAGGAGTCATCATGAAGTAAATTATGTAGTTAAATGTAGGAGCTATCAGGAAGTGGGCTATGTAGTTGCCTATTGTCTTAACTTGGTAAAACAAGTTTAAAAAGAGAAGGATATTAGATAGAACACACTATTAACAAGTGAAAGATATCCTCAAAAATGTCAAAAGAAGAAACTAAATCAACTTGGGAGCCATAGTAAAGAGGAAAATGTAAACAAAGGATAATAATGCACAAAAAAAAAAAAGAATCACAAAGAGACAAAGAAAGCCTTGGAGACAAAAGCAAGAACTTACTCATCCTTACTCGTTCAAAAGCGAGTTGGTTGAATAAGCTCCCAAGCCTTCAAAGGGGAGTCAATAGAATAAGATCCTACCCATATTAAGATGTTGAGGTAGAGAAACATTAACTAGACTTATTGTATTAACAAGCCTTTTAAGTGGACATTGAACATTCAAGTGTAAAATGTAGTTATAGGAAAGGAGCCTAACCCTTTTTGGGAGAATATTAATACTATATTTTGACTTATGGATATACAATACAAGGAAAATACCCTCTAGCAGAGGTTTTTGCAGAAGCACCTATAAAAATAGCCCAAAAATATGTTTGTAGCAGAGGTCACTAGCGGAGATGCAGGGCAGGCATATATTTTAGCGAATGTTTTTTAACAATGTGTTTATAATACCCAAACGCATTGGTGCGTTATATAATTATACGCACCGATGCTTAATAGAATATGGTGCACTGTGACCGAGTTATTTTTTTTATAAAAAATAAAAACGTAACAGTGTGCTAAGTACATAATATGCACTAGTGCATATAGTGCTCAATAGCACCAGAAAGGGTTGAATTTAAAAAAAGAATGTCGGTCGTAAAATTCATTTTGCCCAGTTTGGTGCTATACTCTGACAATGCCCCGGTGCTAAACAAGTACACGAATGCCCCAGTGCGTAATCAACTATGCGCATTGTTGTGGGTTTTTAAACTTAAAAATAGTGGTGCTATTATTATATTATATGCACCAGTGTCGTTAATTGAGTTGAGCGCCCCGGTGCTTAATAGAAAAATGGTGCACCATTGCAGGGTTATTTTTTATACAAATAAAAAAAAGGGTGCGCTACCTATATAAGGTGCACTGGTGCGTATACTACTCGATAGCACCAGACAAATATTAAATTTAAAAAATGTTGGTTGTAAAATTCATTTTAACCATTTCGGTGCTATACTCAAATGATGCACCGATGTTATTCATGTATTTAAATGCACCTGTGCGTAAATAACAAGGTGCATCGCTATAGGGTTTTTAATTTAAAAAAAAATAGTGGTGCGCTTAGGAAAGTGCACACACTGGTGCGGTTACCCTAGCGCATTAGAGCAGGGTTAAATAAAAAACAATAAAAACTACCGGCCGTAAAAATTAATTTTTACTATTTGCAGTGTTGTAAAGCTCTGAAGCACCAGTGTTACTCTTGCCTTTATCAAGAACCCTGTTATCGATGCTTCCCTTGCTTACCATCCTTCCATCCGTTGCTCAGTGTGTTACTTTCGAATTTTCTCAAATGGTGCTCAAATTTGTTTTTTTTTTTTTCATTTTCGTGGTAACCATGACTCCCCAGCGAGAAAATGTCTAGATAATGTCCATGTTTCTCTCTAATTTAACTTTTTAGCGGAGTAGAATTGAAAATTAGGTAAAAAGATCCTTTCCTTTTTTTTTTCTTTTTTAATGTCCATGTTTCTCTCTAATTTAACTTTTTAGCAGAGTAGAATTGAAAATTAGGTAAAAAGATCCTTTTTTTTTTTTTTAAATGTCCATGTTTCTCTCTAATTTAACTTTTTAGCAGAGTAGAATTGAAAATTAGGTAAAAAGATTTTTTTTTTTTTTTTTTTTTAATGTCCATGTTTCTCTCTAATTTAACTTTTTAGCAGAGTAGAATTGAGAATTAGGTAAGAAGAATTTATTTATTTATTTATTTTTTAATTTTATTTAATTAATTAATTTATTTTTAAATTAATCTCACTGCAATGCATTCAACTAGTTTGACTTGCACTGATGATGGTGCACCCAATAAGTTTACAGGGTGCATCGCAAATCGGTGTATTATGTTAACGCACCGAAATTTTTTGGCGCATTTGGTAAATAGCATGCACCAGGAAAGTTATAATTTTTACCGCAGCGCATCTGGTAAAAATTACTTCCTGGTGCATTTGTTTTTACCAAACGCACCGCATGCATAAATATTAAAAAAATATATCTCGATGCGTTCATTAACCTGAATGTTTTGTTTGTTTTGGTGCGAAAAGGTTATGCATACACACCAATGCATAATGTTATGTCGATGTGGTGCGTTGACATAACAAATCTTAAACAAGGGTTATTTTTATTTATCGACGTGGTGCATTGTTATCGACGTTTCGAGTCGACATCAAGACCCATCGTCAAGATTAAAGCTTCAAAATGACTATTGTGGATCAACATTTGATTCTACAACATCAATCTCAACACCACAAAAATATTAAACTCTTAAAAATAACCAATGTTTAAGCGATGTGTCAAGTAGTTGTACACACTGTTGTCAGTGCTTTCCTATTTTGTGGCACACCGTGTCCGATGATGCATTACTATTTTTTGGTGCATTGAGGATTTTTTTTTAATTGAAAGTTATATTTTATATTTATAAACACGTTTTTCATTTAATAAAAAAAAATATGATTTATGTATGAGGCTGATCTATTTTATATGTCAATCATGCAGCAAAGACGTCAATAGAGGGAGGAGCCACAACAACAAGAGAAAATGACAGACCAATACAATATGGTCCGACCGTGGGAGGCACGAGAGAGGGATAGATATTTATACCCTCGCCCTATTACCGCAGCCGCCCAAGTCCTCTCGAGGAATGTAGGCCTCCTTAAGTACTATGAAGAAGCTACATCCTTGAAGGGGCACTCTAGGTTGTTGGCACAGTTGATCTGTCGGTGGGATGCCCACCAACATGCTTTCTTTGTCGGTCCTAACATGTGGTATGGACCCATTGAGGAGGACATATATTTTATCACTAACCTAACCAGGAGAAGGGAGTATTTTCCTCAGCTTCCTGATGTCCCCCGTGGTGTTGCAGTAGAGAGTCAAATTGTCTACTCTCAGAGATATGTTGGGGATCATGTAGCATGCGCAACATATTTTCAGGTGTCTGGTGTTGAAAAGTGCAGCAAGAAATTCTCAATTTGATTTTTCCTTGATTAAATTGAGAAAATTTGAATTTCCACATCAGAAGACAAATTGGATGATGTTAACTTGTGTGACAAGGCTTGTGTCACCCACTTTACTCAGTAAATTCTAGTTGGAGGAGTTAGAGTTCAATTGAGCATGTGTGATTTCTAATTTGTAGCAATCAAGGTCAGTTATCTAAGGTTGTTTTCAGTTAAAACTATTGGAGGAACTAGTGGAGGGTCAAGTTGTGAAGTGGGACTTCAGTCAAACTCAGTGATCATCCAGTTAATTGATCAATCAACACAAAATAGATAGTGCATGAAGAGAATTCGATTTCCTCGGGTTTGGTGGAGATTCCAAGGCAGTGTAACATTAGTTATAGACTAGTCTTGAGTGTACATGTGTTGCATGCATTCAGATGATCAACCTAAGGAATTGCACAATCCATTTTGGAGGAATTCCTAAACAATAGGGGCATAATTCCTCAAGGAACAGTGTAAGGAAATATGGGCTTAAGCAGAGGCATAAATTGACTAATTTTGGGCCAGAGCCTTTCAGTGAGCAGAGATATAGGTTATACACTCGTAGGTTGAGCTCAGATTGAGCTAGCAATAGTAATATATCTCTATTCATTTGATTAATGCAAGCATGCATTGGGGTTTTTAGCAAATTGATTTCCCCAAAGGAAAATATTGTTGCATGTGTGTGATTTATTATTACATGTCTAAAAAAATTGTTCTAAATTGTGAATTAATGTCCGCAGAGCAATAGAGTAGGTTTGTGTCTTGTGATTTTGATTTAAACTTCACGAGAAATTGTAAATCTACAACATAATTTCTACATGGTGTCAAAGCCAAGTTTCACATTAGAACAAAAATTTCAAAGTTGTTTCTCAGGAGGCTTGAATTTGGAGATCAGTGCAGTAGGATTTCTTTAGAGCTGAGAAAATGGCCTTCAATGGACTAAGGCTAGAGTATGCCTTGGAAGACACCTCTAATTTTTTTGCATGGAAGGATCACATGGAGGCGGTATTGGACGACAATGAATTTCTAGAATAAATCAAATCAGATGTAGCAAAACCACAAAAATCTAATGCCCAAAACCTTGCTTAGTGGAAGAAAGATGTAGCTAAAGTGAGGAAAATAATCTTGGAGGGAGTGCGAGATCACATTGTCTCAACTATCCATGGAAAATAAACTACATTCACAATGTGGAAAGAGCTGGAAGAATTGTTTGAGAATAATAGTGACCACAAGAAGTTGGTGCTCAAGAATAAACTTTGAAGTATCAATATATATAAGAATGACACAATTTCGTTGTATCTGAGTAGGTTCACACAATGTCTTGATGAACTTGGCGGGGTCGATGTAAATGTTCCTGAAGACGACTTGGTAAGCCTAACCCTTCTATTCCTTCCCAAGAGCTAGCATAACTATCAAGATTCGGTCAATGAGAGGGATAAACTATTGAATTGGGAGCACTTATGGTCCGATTTGGTACAAGAGGAAATAAGGCGTAATACTAGAGATGGGACTTCATCCAAGGGCGACAATGAAGAAAAAAATTACATTGGTTGGAAAGGAAAAGAAGGGTAAAATGGAAGAAATCTCAATCCAAACCAAAATCCAGTCAAGGGGGAAAGAAGAAATATTTGTTGAAAATTAAATGCTTCCATTATCATGAATTAGGAAATTATTCCATGAAGTGTCCACACAAAAAGGCAAGCAATAAGACCTCAAGAGGAGTAGCAAGTGAAGCTTTGGGTTCACAGTTCTAGCTTGACATTACCCTCATTGCATGCATGGTAAACATAGTGATGGGGATCATATCATACTTGGACTTAGGTGCCTCATTCCACATGACAGATTGTAGATAATTTTTTAGTGACCTGGAAGAAAAATATTTCCAGATGCACATCGAGATGGGGGACGATGGAAGGTATAGTGCGACAAGGGTTGGTACAATCACCTTTTAGAGGGAGTCAAGATCCCCCCTCAGGCTTAAGGATATCATGTTCGTTTCGAGCTTAAAGAAAAATCTCATCTCTGTTGCAGTTTTGGAAGACCGTGGTTATGATGTGATATTAAGAAAAGGAAAGGCATTCCTGAGACACATAGCCATGAGACAAGTGAAGTAGATCGAGGTTGAGGTGAATAACCTGTATAAGTTAGATGTGGAGGATTGTGATACATTAAGCACTAAGGCAGAGAAGGTGCAGAGCCGTGATGTTAGTGAAATTTGGCACAAAAGACTTGTCCATTTGCATTATGGCACCTTGAAGATCATGCAACAGATAACCACAGGCCTCCCTAGAGGAGCACTTGAGCAACAAGATATATGCAAAGGATGTAATCAAGGGAAGTACACAAAGTCCACATTCCATGAGCGGGACAACAAAGCACATGCAGTCTTAGAAAGGATCCACTCTGATGTTTATGGACCTTTCTCGACAGCCTTCTCTTCCATGCACAAATATTTTTTTTATTTTTTTAATGACTTCTCATGAAAGTGTTGGATCTTTTTCATGCGGAAGAAGGAGGATACATTCTCCAATTTTGTAGAGTTCAAGGCACTAGTTGAGAAAGAAACCGAAAAGAAGGTGAAGGCTATGAGGAGCGATAATGGAGCTAAGTATGTGTCGAATGAATTCAAAAATTTATGTGAAAAAGAAGGCATTCAACAAGAGTTAGCAACACCCCATAACCCACAACATAATGGGGTGGCTGAGAGAAAGAACCGCAACATTGTGGGAGTAGTGAGGGTGATGTTTCATGACCAAGGCCTACCTCTGCATTTGTGGGACGAGGCATGCAACACAATATTCTATTTGTAGAACCAAAATCCTCATCGAATTTGGGCATGATTACACCAGAGGATGTTTTCTCGGGAAGAAAGTCGGATGTGACACACTTTGAGATTTTTGGAGCCTCTGTTTACCGCCATGTCTCTAAAGAATCAAGGAAGAAGCTAGAGACGACAAAAAAATTGGGGATATTTGTTATGAAACCAACTCCAAAAATAGAAGAAAAGAGAGATTAACGTCTTAGAAATAAGCCACTACAAGGGAGAAACCTCCTTTACATTACATAAATGAACGATTCTTGGATGATACAAATGACAAAACCACCTTTCTATATATAGGAGTCCATGGGGTCACAATATAATCCTAGCCAACCTAACAATAATAATGTAAGGGCACAATAATAACAATATGGGGGCTACAGGGGTACATCAATAACAATAAGGGGGCTACACTAACAACAATAAGGGACTACACTAGTATTATAGGGACCTAACATGCTCGTCTCCTTCAAGCAAGTGTTGTCCTCAACACTTGATTATTTCTTGATTCTTCTGTATAGAATTATCATCCTCCCATGTGGAATCTTCAATGGGTAAGTTCTTCCACTTGCTGAGATACTCTGAAATTGATCAATTTGGTAGTTGTCGATTTCTTGTTTCTATGACTGCTTAAGAACTTCTTTCGCTGCAATGTTGATCTTCATATTGTTTCATTTGATTTTTCACCACAATTAGGTTATCCTTTGAGAGCTGGAGAACTTGTTGTTGATGCTCAATGTGATCTTCCACAACTTTATCATCCTTATTAGCTTTCATTTGATCCTTAAAACCGTCCAACTTAGCCTCCATTTTTGCTTTTAAACCATCTATGTCATCTTTGATTGCTCTTTGTAAGATTGAAATTTGTTGCACTTGGTACCGTAATTTTGATATCTCATACTTCAATTCTTCCTCTTCATGCATCATAATAAAGATTTCTGAGGGCTTAATGGGTGTGGAATTATTTTTGGGAGGCATTATAGAACCCAATACTGATAAAAATTCTTCAATTTTCCCTTGGAATCACTTCAAACTGCTTTTTCAAACAAATGTTATGCAATTAAAAAAAATACACACCTTTTTCTTGCTTTTGAGGAGCTCGATATTGAAACTGAATTATATGTGTAATTTCGGATCTTCAATATCTTAAATTCGGTCATGTAGTATCCCTCTTAATCTTCTTTAGAATGCCATAGGTCTGACTTGATTTGGATTCTTCAAGGCTAAGTTATGCCCAATCTCCCACAATGACCTAATTATGGACTGGTTCAGAGAGAGAACTTGTACATCGTACCACGTGTCACTGTTTCCTCCTTTGGCTCTGAAATTGATACACAGTAAACTACAGTCCATGTACTTGCGGCCACTTCTTACAGAATTCCAATCCGATGCTCAGAGAGAGAGTTATGACGATTTTCCCACGGTTACCTCTTTGAGATGAAATTCAGGGGTCTGAAAAACCCTAACTTCCATAGATCATATCTCTGAAAATATTGTGAACCAAGATCTGAAATTTTTACACGAAGTTCCTCAGGATTTCGACTTCTCGTGGTAAAAATTTCAGCTTTTGAACCTTCGTAGAATTTTTTTTATAGCGAAAATACCATGATGATAGGTTTGGAGTAGCGAAACCCTAGAATCCAAAGCTCTAATACCAAATGTTATGAAACCAACTCAAAAAATAGAAGAAAATAGAGATAAATGCCTTAGAAATAAGCCACTTCGAGGGGGAAACCTCGTTTACATTACTAGTGAGCTCTGGTATTGCACCAAGAGTGTTGCAACTGCAGGGGCTGCCCTACTTTACTTTATCAACCCGGGGTTCGTACAAACTTGGAGGTGATAGTGCTATATACACAACAAATTCTTTCTGTTCATGTCATCCTCTTCCACTTTACGAAAGGGTGCTATTTCTAAGGGTTCTCAGTGAAGTTTGTCACACTTCAATGAAACTAAACTAAATTGCAGAAAGGAAATGACAGAAGGAAACTAAATTAAATCACTGAAAATAAATGACAGAAATTAAACTAATTTAATTTTCAGAAAAGAAAATGACTGAAAAGAAACTAAACTATATTGCTGAAAAGAAATGGCAGAAAGAAACTAAATTAATTTGCTGAAAGGAAATGACTAGAAATAAACTAAACTAAGTTGCAGAAAGGAAACTAATTTACACCACACTTAACTTGGAAAATCGGCTAAATGCACTCTATTTATCCTATGGTGTATCTACCATGCTTCTACCCATGCAACTAAGTTATCCATGACTTAATAATAATTGAAAGAGTGTTCATTTTGCATCTTGGAGGAAAGAAAAAGGGCGAAAGAGGTTAATGGAGGGCTTATCACATGAAACATGGCTTAGAAGTGGAAAGCGGGGGTTTAAATCAGACTAAGATTCTATTATAGCACAAAAGGCTTTGGAGAGGAATAACTTGAAATATGTGATGTGGAGGTGGGACCGATATCGTGAATTTGGATCAATAAGCATTAAAGGGAATAGGCTAAATAATGCGATGTGCGAAGTGCGTCGGGGAAGATTGGCGAAGTGCAATAGCCATATCGTAATCAACAAAAGAAAGCGGTAAGTGTTAATGAAAAAGGGAAAAGGTGCGAAATGCGATTTGCGATGGGTGACATGGTGGTGGGACCGTCGAAGGAGCGTGATCACAATATCGCAATCGGAAGTTGGAGCGATAAGTGCGAATGGGAACAAGCGAAATAATACGAAGTGCGAAATGTGATATCGCAATTCGCAATATCGCAAATATGGAGGAATAGCGGAAGTGTTGTTTAGAAAAGACAGCGAAGTGCAATTTCGGAAAGGAGATGCGATTGCGATCAAGCAAAAAGGAAATGCGATGCGATTTGTGGTAAGTCTCGAAAGAAAAAGGGGAAAGGTGTGATCTGCGATATGCGATATCGCAATATCGCAATCGGCTACAACAAGTGGTAAGTGTTAAAGTAAAAGGGAAAAGTCGCGAAGTGTGATTTGCGAAGTACGGTAGCGGGGATTTCGAGGAGGAAAGGCGGAGTTCAAACTTGGATGGTTTTTCAAGCGTTTTGTGACTAAAGAGGGTAGGGCGATCGTGACCGATAAAAAAAAAGGAATACGGTGGGCTGAATGGTTTAAGTGTTTTTATGAATAAAGAGGTGGGTGCTGTTGAGGTATAAAAGGTGTCTTTTTAACGCCTATTTATCCTACATTAATCATCAATCCAGGTACAACTTTTTATTTCAAGAGTGTACTCAATTTGAGGCTACAATTCAATCTAAGAGTAATGCTTTGCAATATGTAGTACAGTGTTGTAAATACAAGAGTAAAAGAATGCTTGGAAATAAAATCTAACTACAATGACATGAACTCAAATGCTCTGAAATCCAATCAGCAATCATCAGTCAAGGATGCAGTAATGATAACTCTTTCCTTTAGCAACTAATGTAATTGAAATCAAATGAAAACAAGATAATCAATCTGAGAATGAAGGTAGCAATAACCAGATGTCCTTTACAGTTGATGATCTCGCATTAAAACAATTAAATGGAAATGGAAATTGAACTAAATCACCAATGCTGCTAATGAAGGTAAACTAGGCAAGTTCTTAAAAACAAAACCAACTCTTTGCAGGAATGAAATAAACTGTAAACTAATTAACTGAAAGGAACAAAAAATCTGGAATTGAACAGCAATAGAAATGAATAGCAAGCTCTAACTAATGGAATTGAACAACACTTCTATCTAATGGGATTGAACAACAAAACTCTATTAAAAAGAAAATCCTATTGAACAACAAACTGAACGGAACAACAAATAGATTCGAACAACAACTACTGAACAACGTAGCTCTGTTAAAGCATAACAAGACAAGTTGTACAGAGATTAAGATTCTTGTTAAATCAACAAGGAACGACAACGCAATTCATCAATGTAACACACCAATATTATGAAGCAATTAAGCAGTAAACTATTAAACTTGAAAGCTGTAATGAAAACAAATTCAAACCATCACACAACGATAATTGAAAGATAATAATACAAACAACAGATGGATCCACCAGGGCCGGGCCCTTAGCCACCAGTGAAACACCGCTGGGCTACTCCAAAGTCAAGAAATGGAATGGCAACTAGATCATGTATTAATAAGGAATAATAGCATTTACAACAGTCGCTCTTTGATCACAAGAGTCAATGAGAAATTACAGAGTTACAAAAGGAGTTTTAATAATAATCGTTCTGTCCCCGATTTCTACAGGCATTGCCTTTTATAACAATTCGGCGGACAATACAAGAAACAACGATAGACTTTGAACAACGATCCCTCAGGATCGAAAGATCCAGAGGGATTCACTCCTTTTTCTTCTTTTAGCTAACGCTTGGTTTTCTTAGGTTGTAGCCGTGCTGTTCCCTGTCTTACTTTAGCTGTGCGTTCTGATTTCATCCTTCTTGTCTGGATATGGCCCTTTGCTGGAGGAACAACAGTTACTCCTGCTTTAGCTTTGCCTTCTGAATGGTGGTTTCCCGCTTCATTTGTTTCCTGTTGAGAATAAAAGACAATATTTAGCCAATTTTCACAATAAACATTAATCTTTGCAATTCTATCATAATCCTTCAATATATCATCTTTCTAGAATAAAAAGAGTTATGTTTAAAGGAAAAATGTAAAGAAATACATGGTGAATTCATACCTTTTCCAATGCTCAACACACCCCCTGCTTACCCTTTTTCATGTCCTCATGAAAACCATAGTTTACATGTAAAGCAGTTAGGGAATAGGCTGGAGAGGGTTTTTCATTAAGAGGTCTAAAACCATGATTTGCAGCTAAAGCTTCAAAGATGTGCCCTGTCTGTCCTTTAGGTAATTCATATTTGGCTTTATAGTCTATTGCAGGATACCATATAATGGGACTTCGAAACCTAAAACCTAGCCAGTATGGGCCTTCCCTCAAGATGAGGTTACTATAGAGAATCAAGCGGTCAACAGCTAATCCAAAATTTCTATAATTAAATGGCTCTCTATCTTGAATATTCCGATTAGAAATATTCCATCGGACTTTAGCTGCTATATAGGCCTTGTCTCTGATAGATAGAAAATATTCTACCCCATCCAAGACAATTGCTTTGTGGACGGGTCCCAATGTCTGGATCACACCCTCCTTTGTCATTAGACTCTTTTGCCTAGCCCATAGTTGTAATGGGTGTTTCGGTTCACCCCTAACCCAAAGGTCTAACCCATTCTCTTGCCTCTGAAAAGTATTATAAGCCTTGAGCCATTTCAACTCGTTGAAAGCAAATGAAATAAATGCTTGATATTGGATGTCACCCACAAAAGGACTTGGATTTGTCTCCATTTCACCAGCTAATATAAAATTGTGCAAATAAAATTCGCAAAGTAGACGTTGGACTTTTACTCCATAAAGTTTGCAGCAGCTTATAAAATCACCTACAGTTTCTAATTCTATAGGTTTTCCTGCCTTAACAGCCTTGATTTTTAACTGCAAATATCTTTCTAATAAAAACAAATCATAATTTTGGCAGGGCACCTACATGCTAGAACATCTGTGTATAAGGAGCAGAGAGTATCCATTTGATTCCAGATCATTTTTATTCTATTCCTTACCTCTTCAACTTTCTCTTCTACCTTTCGACATCTATCGAAAGCTTCTGCCTCTGATGCACTGATGTCTTTTAGTTGCTGCTGTAATTGTTGGTATTTATTTTTGGGAACAATCTCTTCTTCGAGCTTTTCTCTAGCCCTCTGAGCCTGTGCGAGATCCTCTTGGAGCTTTTCTATACCAGGGTCTTTTATCAAAACGTTTTTGGGTTGAAAATATACCTGGGTGTTCTTATTACAATGTCGAGTGCCTACAGTCTATGTCTCTTTGTTGGCCATACTGCTAGAGGACAATGCCTCGGTATGAACATCTTTTTCACAGACCTGTACATTTTCAGTTTGGGCAACTGCGTCCATAGCAATTGCCTGATGTTCCTTGTTATCTTGAATGAATGTGGGCTTAGTTTGAGTCTCCATGGCCCTGGTATTGTGGGGTTCCGTTTGGATAGCTGCATTCTTCTTTTTCAAGGTTCTTTTAGAGACTTCCCCCTGTTTTAGCACCCTAATCCTCTGCCCGAGTTGTTTTACTAGTTTTTGGAGCTTTTGTCGTTCCCTCCATAGCTTCCCAAGTTCATTTGTCTTCTTCTTCTTCTTGGAAGGAACAACTGTTCCTTTTTCTGTACTTGGTTGCTTGGCTAGGGTTTTCTCTCCAGTGGCCGTGCCTTCGCCCAGGCTTGCTTCTATATTTTCTGTTTGGGACACTTCCTTAGTGTTCCCATGCTCCTGGCTACATTCCTCGGGGGAAATAACCCTAGTTGGTTCTACTTTTCCCTGAGGGTTTTTTGTTTGGAACACTTCTTCAGTGTTCACATTCTCCTGGCCGCATTTCTCAGGGGAAGTAACCCTAGTTGGTTCTGCTGTTCCCTGAGGGTTTTCTTCATCAGGAATTTCTTCGGCCGTATCTTTGTTGATAACAACTTGTTCCTGCAATTGGTCTATCTCAATATTGAGGTTAAGCAGACTGTGAGGTTGTATATATTCACTCATATTGGCTAAAATTTGGGCCAATTAGTCTTCCTGTAATGGACTCTGTGGTGGGATTACAATGGAAGTTTCGGGAGGTTCTGCTTCCTCTCCTTCATCTTTACTGGTATAATTACTTTCCTCCTCTTCAACGGTGTGGTGACTTCTTTCTTCTTCACTGGTATAGTGACTTCCTTCTTCTTCACCAGTGTGATGACTTCCTTATTCTCTGCTGGTGTGGTGACTTTCTTCTTCTTCCTGATTTCCTTCTTCTTCACTAGTGTGATGAATTCCTTCTTCGAGTTGCAGGGGTTGTTCATCTTCCAAACTGGGCAATTCTAAGGGTTGGCTGCTGCTACCCTGAAGACTTCCTATCATTCCCCTACTTCTCCTAATCCTGGAGGACTGTCTGTGCTTTAAAAGTTTTGTTGCTGTGCTAGTAACTCTTTTACGTTTTGGGGCAGGTAGATATGTTCCTCTGTCAATTGAGAATATCAATTATTCCCAACTAGTCTGCTGCTGGGCAAGACTGTAACTCACTATCAATCGGATTAAACAATGATGGCTTACCACCGTCGCTATATGACGAGACTTTCTTATGCTCCGGGCAGCATCATGCAATAATAAATTTAAATATGCAGGCAGGTTTACAGTACATTTTTGCTTTAATACTACTAATAACTTAAGGTGGCATGGTCTTACCACATCCTTTCTTCCATCGCATGTGATGTATCTATGTACTAATTTTTCCAGTTCTGTCCATGGTTCTCCCAAAGTTGCCGGCTGAACTCCTTTCCCTTTGACGAACAAGGTCTGCCCTTCGTCCCAAAAAAGATTCATGGCTTCTTGAAGTTTCAATTTTTTATGGGTTCATATGGGTCCTTCCGCTGGCAGACCAGATACCTTGGCGATTATTGCGTCTGTTACTGCTATTTTCCTACCTATAACCATGGAATAGCCTTCATGCAAGTTCTATAAAAATTCAATGGCTAATGTTTCATGCGGTTGCTGCAGTCATGTGAGGTAGGTAATCCATCCT
Organism: Pinus albicaulis; assembly: GCA_034641835.2. Lineage (NCBI taxonomy): Eukaryota > Viridiplantae > Streptophyta > Pinopsida > Pinales > Pinaceae > Pinus > Pinus albicaulis. Next base: position 477,047,929 of record CM076581.1, on the reverse strand, counting down.
ACTCTCTCCAGAATTTCCCGTGCAGTGTTGGAAACTGCTAGCACCTGTGGCTCACTACGTATTGCTCGTCCTCCCATTCTGTCTGCACACTGTTAATTCTTCGCAAATACACAGAAATGTAATGGAACAACACCTTGTGTATATCAGCACAATACCGTTAAACTCTTTTTGTTTCCAAGAATTTGATGAACACAGGGATTCGACCCGCATGCAGGCATTAAAAGGCATCCGTGCCCCCCCTGAAAGATAATGGGTCGTCCTCGACTGTCGAAATAGAAGAGCAATGTACTGCACAACAATGGTACAACATTGAAAGGCATACATACTTATGATATGATCAACAAATTATCGCATTACTGAAATCGATGCATATTATTAAATTGTGAATAGATATAGAAACGTTATGTAATGATTTCGAACATAAGGGAAAATGATAGCTAATGTGAAAAAATTTACTTATGCGGTCATTATCCACATAAACTATTATGATCGATTTATAAATAAATTTCATGCATAATGGGTTCCAAACAAAGGGTTTAGGAGCATACTCTCATTTGATATTAGATAAAGATATAAGAAAATGTTTTATCATTACTATTGATTTGTGAAAAATATGACTCCAATACCATCAGCAGAGCTCTGTTTCCCACAGGTGTCTATAACCTTAACAAAGTTTCTTTCTCACCCTTGGAACCATTATCCTTTATTTATGCCTAGGGAAGTGCTTTGTGATGTCATGATGGAGGCCACTGTGCTGGCTTGGGAACCAGATGAATCACAATGCCATTCACCAGGAAGGAGTGAAAGGTGGGCAGGCTGGCTCGTGATGCGACCTCCTGTTCCAAGGAATTTATTTATTTATTTATTTATTTTTTTTATTTTTTTATTTTTTTATTTTTTTTTAATTTTATTTATTTATTTATTTATTTATTTATTTATTTATTTATTTATTTATTTATTTATTTATTTATTTTTTTTTCTGAGTTGTCCATTGGATCATATCCCTGGTGTGGTGGCCATAGTGGGAATGCCACTTCACTGCTTCCTTATGATCATGGTAGGCTGGCTCTTGATGAGACCCCCTATCCTCCATCTGCGATATGATAGTATTGTTAGTAATCATATATAGAGATTTTTCTTTTCTTTTTTTTCTTATAGCACTTCCCTACTTATATATAGAGGATGGCTCAACACTCCTTAAGAGTAGGGATGGTGGAAGAAGTCTGAACATCTCAATAGAGAAAATATGTCCTTATTATTATTCAATAAATAAAAATCAAAGAGATTTATGAAGATTTAAGGAAGAACCAACATGATAAAGGTAACCGATCATATTAATTTTAGTGAAAATAAAGACAGTAAAGTGATATAGATGGTTGTGTCCTTTCCTTTTTTCTTATCACTACAAAACAATTTCTCAAAAATGACAATTTCTCTTGATTTACTGATTCCAGTAACCTCTAATTTGTGTGTTCTTGTATAAGTTGTATGTTTTCCTTTAAAAACATCATGAAGAATTCACAAAAATCCTCAAAATGTTGTTCTAAAACAAGAAAAATGCACTCAAAAAGTGATGTTCCTTAGATGGAGCAACTGTTGTTCCTTAAAAGGAACAACAAAAACAATCTGCGAAAATGTTGTTCCTTTCAAAAGGAACAGCAAAAATAATTAGCAGAAATGTTGTTCCTTTCGAAAGGAACAACAAAAATAATCGGCAAAAACTGCTGTTCCTTTGGAAAAGAACAGCAAAAACAAGCGGAAGAAATGTTGTTCCTTTGGAAAGGAATAGCAAAAACAGGTGGCAAAACTGCTGTTCCTTTAGAAAGGAACAACAAAAACACACAGCAAAAGCTGTTGTTCCTTTTGAAAGGAACAGTAAAAATAATCAACGGAAATGCTGTTCCTTTTGAAAGGAACAGCAAAAAGAAACATACAAATGCGTTGTTTCCTAAGAGGAATTGTTGCTGTTCTTTAAGAGGAACAACAACTGTTCCTTAAGAGGAACAACTTGAAAGATAGAATCTGTACAAAAAAAAACAAGCAAAATCAAAAGAAAGGCTTATGTACAAGTTTCAAAATAAAGGAATTATTCAGTGAATGGGTGCTGAGGAGGAGTTATCTCCCTCAACAAGAATCTGCATGGTAGAATCTTCCCGTAATTTCTGGTAAAAGGATTCCCGATTAAGCGGTTTATGGTAAAGTCGTACTCGTTGACCGTTTACTTTGAAGGAGTGTCTAGATCCATCAATGGTAGTTAATGTGATGGTGCCATTTTCATGCACTTTTTGTATCTCATAGGGTCCAAGCCATCGTGTCTGGAGTTTTCCTGGGAAATCCTGAAACCTGGAGTCATATAGGAGTGCCCAATCTCCTTCGTGGAAGATTTTCTCTTTAATGAGGGCGTTGTGCCATTTTTTTCTCTGCTGTTGAATTAATGCAGTGTGCTGAAGAGAAGAGAGCCTAATTTCATCTAACTCATTGATTTGTTGTAATCTTCTGACCTAGGCTTCATTTAAGTCTAAACCCACCTCCTGGGCTGTTCTTAATGTTTGAATTTCAAATTCTATTGGAAAGATGGGTTCTTTTCCAAATACCAATTGATATGGTGAATACCCAGTGGTATTTCTCCATGTTGTTCGGTACGCCCACAAGGTTTTTGGCAATCTATAAGCCCAGTCACGTCTATGTGATGCAACTGTTTTTGTAAGTATGGATTCTATCACCTTATTCGTGCTCTCTACCTGGCCATTTGCCTGTGGGTGGTATGGGGTTGTGATTTTGTGCTGAATGTGGTAATTTTCTAATGTTGCGGCGATTTTGTTACCTACAAATTGCGGTCCTCCATCTGTAATTACGTCCCTTGGGAGGTCGTATCACACAAATATTTGGAAAAGGAATTGTATTACAGAGTCCTCTGTAGCTCTTGAAAGTGCTCTTGCTTCAACCCATTTAGTAACATACTCTGTTGCAACTAGTATGTATGTTTTCTGATTTGATGGCGGGTTGATAGGACCAACAAAATTGAGTGCCCAACATTCGAATGGCTCGATTACTAACTGTGGATTCAAAGGCATTTCATCAGACTGTCCAGGGTGACCTTCCCTTTGGAAACTATCACAGGCATGTACAAACTTTTTAGCGTCTTTAAAAATTGTAGGCTAGTAATAGCTTGTTTGTAAAACCTTGTGACTAGTCCTGCGATCTGCAAAATGTCCGCCACATGGCCCATCGTGGCATGCTTTCAGAATATCAAATATTTCGTCCTCTTTGGATGCATCTCCTGATGTGCATATCCACTCCTGTATGAAACAGGTAGCCCCCAATCCAAGAGAATCGGGTACTACGCTGTACTATATGTTTTCGTTCATTGGGCGTTAGATGCTTATGTAATTTACCTACTACTAAATAATTTGCAATATCAACATACCATGGGGTTCTAGCAGTAACAACGAACAAATTTTCATTTGGGAAGTGATCCTCTACTGCTGCTGCATCTGTTGGTTTTGGCATCCGTGACAGAAAATCAGCTACAAGGTTCTCTTTTCCAGGTCGATCCTTTATTGTGATATCGAACTCCTGCAATAGAATCAACCATATTGTTACTCTACCATTTGTAAAAGGTTTATTTGCTGAAAAATTTATGGCAGAGTGATCTGTATATAAAACTATAGGATACCCAGTTATATAATGTCTAAATTTATTTACAACATGTATTACGACTAAAAATTCTTTCTCAATCACAGTATAGTTTAATTCAGCAGGAGATAGATTTTTGCTAATATAATAAATTGCATATGGTTTTTTATCTTCTTCCTGCCCAAGGACTGCTCCAATAGCTGTGTCTGAGGCATCAGATGAAATTTGGAATGGAAAATCCCAATTTGGGCCCCTTAGCACTGGGGCTGTTGATAGAAGCTTTTTGAGATCCTCAAAAGCATGGTCACATTTATCTGTCCAATTAAAATCAACATTCCCTGTTAGTGCGTATAAAGGTGTAGCTACTCGAGAATAATGCTCTATAGATCTTCTATAATAACCAGAAAATCCGAGAAAGCTACGTACCTCTATTTGTGTGGTAGGAGTGGGTATTAACAAAATTATCTGAATTTTAGCTGGATCTACCTGTATTCCAGCTGCTGAGATATAATGACCTAAGATGAGTCCCTCGGTCATCATCTTGTGACACTTTTCATGGCTTAAGCAGAGCCTGGTGTCAATACATCTTTGTAACACCTTTTCCAAAGTTTCTAATGCTGGCTCAAAATCATCTCCGTAAAGTGTGAAATCATCCATATATACTTCGAGCCCTTCATTTATTAAATCTGAAAAGATGCTGAGAATGGCCCTCTGAAATGTAGCAGGGGCATTGCATAGGCCAAAGGGTAAAACTCTGTAAGAAAATGTCCCCCAAGGATTGGTAAAAGTAGTTTTGTCTTGGTCTTCAGGGGCAATCTGAATTTGATTGTATCCACTGAAGCCATCTAGGAAAGAAAATAATTTATTTCCTGCTAATGTATCTAATACCTGGTCGATGAAAGGAAGGGGAAAGTGGTCTTTCTGGGTTGCTTTGTTTAGTTCTATGTAGTCTACACATATCCTTCACTTCTCGTTCTTCTTTGGCACCACTACTAATGGAGAGACCCACTTACTATCAGATATTGGGTAAATAAAGTTGACATCCAACAATTTTTGTAATTCAGCTTTCACAATATCTTTAAGATAAGGGTTTAATCTTCGTTAGGGTTGGCGAATGGGTCTAGCATCTTTTTCTGTATAAATGTGGTGCGTACATAACTGGGGGTCAATTCCCTTCATGTCTGGATAATCCCATGCAAAAGATCCCTTAAATTTTTTTAGTAGTTGGACCGTCTTCTTTTCTTGTTTAGCAGTCAGGTTTTTGTTAATGTTTAAGGTTTTTCTTGGCTCAATTTATATAATTTTGCTATTGTAAACAGAAGTGGTGGGTATTGATTGATCATGAATGTCTTTCAGGGGATCTTCTTCTTCTTGATTATCAAATGTTGCTTTAATCATGTGACATTGCAAATGGGATCTGATTTTTGGTTTATTGATGAAACTCTTAATAATGTCATCCTTTGTTTGGTCTTTAAAGTCAAGGGCATCTTCTATGGTTAATGGTGATCTAATGTTTTCCATGAGGTATGATACAGGTTGTTTCGTTGTTTTTATTATTGATAGGCTTGGCTGGGCTGGGGGATATAAAGCTAAATTCTTGACATAGTTCCCTCTAGTTATAGTCATGTTGCCTTGTCGGCAGCCAATATAAGCATCGACAGTTGCCAGCCAAGGTCTACCTAGGATCAACGGGTGTCCATCTAGTCGGTTTTTGGGGTTTATAATCAGGAAGTCAACAGGGTACTTCCAGGAGTCTACAGATACCATTACATCATGTAGTGTGCCTTCTGGCTTGACTACCGATCGGTCAGCCAATTCCAAGAAGGTTGTTGTTGGATCTAATGATGTAATGCCAAGTTTTTGACAAGTGGTGGTTGTTAGGATGTTAATTACAGCTCCCAAATCAACTAAGGCATTTGGAAATGATTTTCCATTGATTTGCACTGTCACTATAGGATTTCCTGGGTTCTCATATTTTATAGGTGCTTCCATTCCTGATAATAAGTCAGATAGAGTGCCGACTACTTGGACAGTTGGGTTAGTTGTTGTTCTCCTCTTTGGCTTCATTATACATAGTTCTTTGATGGTTTTTGCATAAATAGGGATATCTTGGATAACTTGGAGGAGAGGGATTTTTATACACAAATTTTTCAGTTCTCCCAGAAGATCAAATTCAGGATATTCTATTGGGCGAGGTATGATTAATCGTTCTGGGAATGGTGGAGAAGAGGTGGTTGCTTGCTCCTGATTTTGTTGTTTAGCCACATTCTCCCTATGCACTGTTTGTTCTACGGGTAACGAGTCTTAAACTTGAACATTTTTGTCTCCCTCTGATTCTATTATGCACCCAGACCTTAATTGAAGGTCATTGCACTCCCTTAATTCAGTTTCTAGTTCTAGTGGTTCCATTATTTGAACAGACTGAACCGACCTATTATTAGGGTTTGGGTTGGGTTGGGCTGGGAGTTGCGGTCTTAAGTTGGTATGGGGATTTTGTGGCAATGTATAAGGTGCTGGCAGTGTAGGTTGAGGGAGAGGGATCGTTCCAGCTGGCTGATTTGTAGGTCTTTGCCAGTTTGACTGCCAGGTCTGACTCTACGAAGTGGAGGGGGACCATTGTATTGGATAAGTATTATTTTGCCAAAATGGTGGACAGTAAGGAAAGTTTGGCCAATTGGTTTGATTTGTTTGATTTGGCCACGGTGATGTAGGAAATGGCTGTTGTGACCAATTGGGGAAGGGTGGCTGATTTTTCCACATTCCATTATATTGCTGAGCATTATATTGAGGAGACTGAAAAGAAGAGGATGGATCAATTGGCATACCTGTTTGTCGTGGCTGCCATTTTCGGCACTGATTGAGTATGAATACCATTTCTGATTCTTCTTCCGCCTCTTTGTAGACTGCTTTCAATCCAGGGAGCGAGGGGCAACCTTCTGTGGAGTGATCTTTTGTGCAAATGGCACAGACTTTGACTATATCTAGCTGGCACTCTTTATGGCTGTGTTTCTTTTTGCATTTAGGGCAAAAATTTGCCAAATTTTGTTCTGCTTTTGCTTGCTTTTGTTTAGCTTGCATGATGTTGAACTGCGTTGTCAGAGTCCCTAGAATATCAATTTTAAAATCTTCTAGTAGATTTCCAATTTCTGCGCGGGTGATACCTTCACTGGAGGCCTTACTATCTCTTGTGATCATATCACGTTCTGCTGACTTTAGCCTTGTGCTGCCTCTTGAACTCCTGATACATAAATTAATAATGTCAGCAAAATTTTCCTGCTATATATCACCTTTGCCCATAATGTTAATGTTTCAACCCATTGTTCCTTCATCCCTTTAAGTAATGTAGTTTTCAACACATTATCAGGCAAGGGTAAAGATGTATAGGGTGATCTCTGGAGGTTGTATTGAAAGCGTTCTACATATTCCTCAAGTGTTTCATTAGGTTTTGTTGTCATCTGAAATATTTCGTCTTTTAATTCCATAAACCTACAATAATCCTGATATTTCTTTAGAAACACAACTTTCATCTAATCCCAGTCATTTATAACACCTCCACCTAACCCCACAAACCATCGTAAAGCTGCTCCTTTTAATGTGGAGGGAAATAATTTTAATTTTCGGGGATCTGTGGTATAGTCATACCCTCTGCATAATACATCTAATTCAAACAGAAATGCGTCTGGGTCTTCCGATGTTAAGCCATGGAATGTAGGGATATGCTTAAGAGGAATGGCCTTCATAGGTGCATTAACTGTAGTGTCCACAATGGGATATTGTAGTGTGGAATTTTGTTGAGGTGGTTGTTGGTTGTGGGCCATTTGATCAAATATGTGCCAATATCCTTCTAGGATTTATAGGGAATTATTCCTAGGCTGACTAGAAGGAGTAGGAATGATTTTGACAACACTCTCTTGGTCTGGAATAATGAGTGTTCCTTGATGACCTACAATATGAGGAGATTCAGGTCCTTTAGCTCTATTTTGAATGATGTTGACAACACTTCCCTTATCTGGGCTGCTCACTGTTTGGATTACTTCAAGAGGAGATTTTGGTTCTTATGTTTCCCCTGTTTCTCCTCCTCCTTCGTGGAGATTAATAGAGTTCCCTTCTTGCAGAGAAATTAGGTGAGAATTCTCAATCTCTTGGGGATCTTGCTCAATTTCTTTTGTTTGGCTATGGACCTCAGCAAAGGCTGCAGACGGTGACTCTGTGGCCTGAAGGGAACTAGTAGGTTGTCTAGAAGCAACTTTTCTAGGTCCTACTGATGGCTGAGATTTGGATTTCTTTAGGATTTCGTTGATGAAAGTTGTTCGCCCAAGGGTCACCGGTCCCTTAGGTTTTTCGGGTTTAGGAGGAATTTTGTTCTGTTTAGGTTTTCTATTCATTCAAAAAACACAAGCATTCATTCCTACCTAAAATTTTTACCCAATTCTGTAGTGAAGCGGGGCAATGAACAAGTGTGTTCCTTGCTTGGTACGTAGGTTCTTACCTTCCGTTTTTAATACCCAATTCTTCCCTAGCAGAAAAAATCAAATATGCATCACTCTTTCTAAATGGAATACACTCTCCCCGGCAACGGCGCCAAAATGTTGAGGTATAAAAGGTGTCTTTTTAACGCCTATTTATCCTACATTAATCATCAATCCAGGTACGACTTTTTATTTCAAGAGTGTACTCAATCTGAGGTTGCAATGCAATCTAAGAGTAATGCTTTGCAATATGTAGTAGTGTTGTAAATAAAAGAGTAAACAAATGCTTGGAAATAAAATCTAACTACAATGACATGAACTCAAATGCTCTGAAATCCAATCTGCAATAATCAGTCAAGGATGCAGTAATGATAACTCTTTCCTTTAGCAACTGATGTAATTGAAATAAAATGAAAACAAGATAATCAATCTGAGAGCGAAGGTAGCAATAAACAGATGTCCTTTACAGTTGATGATCTCACATTAAAACAATTAAATGGAAATGGAAATTGAACTAAATCACCAATGCTGCGAATGAAGGTAAAATAGGTAAGTTCTTAAAAACAAAACCAACTCTTTGCAGGAATGAAATAAACTGTAAAATAATTAACTGAAAGGAACAACAAATCTGGAATTGAACAGCAATAGAAATGAACAACAAGCTCTAACTAATGGAATTGAACAACACTTCTATCTAATGGGATTGAACAACAAAACTCTATTAAACAACAAATCCTATTGAACAGCAAACTGAATGGAACAACAAATAGATTGGAATAGCAACTGAAATAGAACAGCAACTGTTGAACAACGTAGCTCTATAAAGCATAACAAGACAAGTTATACATAGATTAAGATTCTTGTTAAATCAACAAGGAACGGCAACGCAATTCATCAATGTAACACATCAATATTATGAAGCAATTAAGCAGTAAAATATTAAACTTGAAAGCTGTAATGAAAACAAATGCAAACCGTCACACAACGATAATTGAAAGATAATAATACAAACAACAGATGGATCCACCAGGGCTGGGCCCTTAGCCAACAATGAAACACCGCTGGGCTACTCCAGAGTCAAGAAATGTTACGGAAACTAGATCATGTATTAATAAGGAATAATAGCGTTTACAACAGTCGCTCTTTGATCACAAGAGTCAATGAGAAATTACAGAGTTACAAAAGGAGTTTTAATAATAATCGTTCTGTCCCCGATTTCTATAGGCATTGCCTTTTATAACAATTCAGAAGACAATACAAGAAACAACGATAGACTTTGAACAACGATCCCTCGGGATTCGCTCCTTTTTCTTCTTTTAGCTAACGCTTGGTTTTCTTAGGCTGTAGCCGTGTTGTTCCCTGTCTTACTTTAGTTGCGCGTTATAATTTCATCCTTCTTGTTTGGATACAACCCTTTGCTGGAGGAACAACAATTACTCCTGCTTTAGCTTTGCCTTCCGAATGGTGGTTTCCTGCCTCATTTGTTTCCTATTGAGAATAAAAGACAATCTTTAGCCAATTTTCACAATAAACATTAATCTTTGCAATTATATCATAATCCTTCAATATATCATCTTTCTAGAATAAAAAGAGTTATGTTTAAATGAAAAAGGTAAAGAAATACATGGTGAATTCATACCTTTTCCAATGCTCAACAGGTGCGGTAGTGAGAATAAGTGAAAAAAAAGAAGAGATGGAGGGTGTAACAACAGTGCGCAGAGCGTAATAACAGAGATGGAAGATGAAGTGAGAAGGCGCCACTGAACTGCTCTGGGGCTTTAACAATACATCTTGCGATCAACCCTACTACTTTATGCATGAAATACATATGAAATGCATGATAAAAACAATGGAAGAAATATTGAAACTGTTATTGCACTCTACTCTAATATCAGAAGCAGTGAATCATAAACATAAAGTATTTTTGGTCTATAGGAAGGTCTACCCTCCTCGATCTCTGTTAGAGATGAGAGGGGAAGACTGCCTCAGAGTTTTATGGAGTTAATCAACCATTCTACAATGCAGACAAGGAGATTAAATATACAACAACAAAGTATAACAAAAATGAAAATATCAGAAATAAAACTAGCTAAATGACATAAAGGAAAGAATGAAACCAACAGAGAAGTTGAGGTGCATGGGTTGGGCCCTAACCCACGAGCCCGGCTCTCTGGAACTAGATCAATAAAATGGCATTTCTCTACTCATTTCATAAAAAATAACAGTCTGTTACATCCATAAATGTTTTAATAGAGCCTAATGGCTTTATAACAAAAATTTTAATCCAATGGAATGGAATAAAAGTGGGATGGAATGGAAGTCGCCCTCGCTATCTAACTAACTCCTTCCTAGCTCTAGCTCTTCTCTATTTATTCTACAGGGTAGCTACTAACAACTCCCTTGAAAATGGTGACTGAGTCCACTTTGACTCCAAGTAAACATAGATTAAGTGCCCTTCGTCTTTAGTTGCTTGGCTGGCTCTTAGAATTTGATTTGCTGAAGACTCCAAGTGAAGTATGGCTTGACTGCACTCGGTCTTGAGTTTCTTGGGTGCGTATGGAATTTGATTTTCTGAAGATTCTAAGTGAAGTATGGGTTGAGTGCACTTGGTCTTGAGTTGCTAGGCTACCTCTTGGAATTCGATCTGCTGGAGACTCCAAGTAAAGTATGGCTTGAGTTGCTTGGATGCCTTTGGAATTTGAATTGCTGGAGGGGAATCTCATGAGGATCGTTTGGTTGCCTTTGAGAGTTAAGGAGGGTGGAAAATCCCCTTGAATCTCTCCAAGATTTCTCCCTAATTTCTTGATGTTGTGCTCATTTATTCTCCAATCCTGATCTTCCAGTGGCAGGGAGAATGTCCCTAAATCTTCTCCTTCTCCAAATCTGTATAATCTACCAAATATTCTCACAATATTCTACAAAAATAACCAATATTATGAAAAAATATGCAACTACATTTAATCCTCCCTAAGAACATATTGAAGCATAAGAAAACTTTATTAAGTGCAGAAGGAGAGATTTAATATATCCTTTTATGTGCATAAGGAAGGTAGATGGGCTTAAGAAAGGTTAGACGGGCCTTATTTTATGTCTAATTTAGAGGCCCATCATCACCCCCCTACTGAAACTGTTGCTCATCCTCTGAGCAACCTATTCATCTTCCCTGCCTTATGTTTCTTCCTGCATGCTGTCTTATTTCGTTTTCTGTTTTATTGGTCCATGCACTTCTCCCCCTGCTTAATCTTCTTGCTACACCTCTATCTGCAATTCTTCTTGTGGGTGCTTCATGGAGGTCCTCAAGTGCCATAAGAAAATCTATTTTGCATGCTAAGAGGTGGTGGGTCCACCCTTTTTTTTTCAAATTTTTCATTGCATGCAAAATAAACTCAAAGTTTTGTGTTTTTTTTTTGTTTTTTGTTTTTAACTGAGTTCTCCCTTGGTTACCCCTTTGGCACTGCTTGTCTTCCATTACATGAACTGCTTACTACCCACTTTCTTAAGTCCTTTTTACTTTTGTCTCATTCATCTTCTTGGAGGAAACAGTGAGGTTAGTTGCTAGATAAGGCCGAGGTTGCTTTGCTACTGATTTTGGGCTAATAATATAAAAACTTTCATTCTCGCTCTTTTTAATGTTTTATTAAGCTAAAATAGATTCGATGAAAGGGTTAGATGATTGCATATCTGAGCCTTACCATTGATTTGTTTTTTCATGTTATATTGAAGCTACTCATATGGGTGTTGAAGCTGCATTTGATAATTTGTTTGAGGTCCTTTTGGAGCTTCTGAGCACAGGAGGAGGAAGTCCATGTTTGACTACCTTTGACTAAAGTGTTGACCAAAATTTCTTTTTGTGCCAACTTGTTGTTTTATGCTTGCAAAGGTTGGAGAGCATCTACATTAATTAGAGAGAGATACATGGAGAAATACATTCATTTTTTTTTAAGGCCTACTAGCGGCCTCAATGAGGTTTTCAAATAGAAGGTCTACCTAGGTGCTTCAAAGCGGGTTTTCACCTAGGATATTTTATTTTCCTCTCTTTTCTTCAACCCAATAATCGCCTCATGGAGGTTTTCAATCAGTGAGCCAATTCAGATGCCTCAAAAGAGGTGTTCACCTGAGATTTTATTCTTTTTTCCTTCTTTTTTTTTCTCATTTTTTTTCTTTCTTTTTTCAGTTCCCTACTCTACTTGAAAAAAAAAAACCTTTTTCAAGTATAGTAATACTTCCAATGGAGACATGTGCACATCAATATGACATATAAAATTAGTTGCACACTTGGAATACATGTTTTGACATGTACCTGAATATAAGAGATGAATTACTTTGACTAGGATTGTATCAAGTACTATTGGAGAAGAGTGTGTTGCTGCAACTTAATGACTATTTGGAACCATATGTTAATATATTTGTGATGCCCCTGGTTCACTTGCTGAGTTGGATCACCTTGGATGTCCTCTTCTATTATGACATTCAAATATTCCTCTGTTTGTTGATTGTTCTCTTGAACACATGGAGGAAATGTTGGTAAACATGAGGAAACTTTCTCAACATCTGATTCTAATGTCGGCTCTTCCTCAAGTGCGACCCTTGATCTTTTGATCTCCTCATTTGGATCTTATTCTTCTTGATGTTGTCCTTCAATGACATTGAGAAAATATCTTCTTTGCAATACCTTTCTTGAACTAAGATGCATCCCATTTAGATCAAGATGATATGTTTTGTAGTGTTGTACCTCATCATTGTAAGTGAGCTTAGATAATTCATGGTGTGGGTTTGGAAATGGTGGTACAGGTAGTTGAGTGGGAGTGGATATATGAGATGGATGTGGTTGAGGTGGAGGTGGATGGTAGGGATAACATGGAGTTGGGTATGGAGGATATTGGGGGAAATATTGAGGATGTTGAGGATTTTCCCGTTAAGGTCCTTGCCAATAATGTTGCCAAGATTGGTTTTGGGGGTGAGCTGGCCAAGGTTTCCAAGGAGGGAGTGTATCCCAATTAGTTTGAGATGGATGTGAATAATATTGAAATTTTGAAGTGGATCCTTGCATCATATCAAGTTGACTAGGTTTCCAGGGTATCCTTGGATCTACATAACATAGCTTCTTTGATGATTTCCTTGCTCCATTGTCTTCTTGGTAAACTTATTTAAACTCGGGGAATGATGAACAACATTTAGTAGCATATGATTCTGCATGGATAAAAAAAATATCAACATCTTCTTTTTGCTCATTTTTTATTCTTAACATTTCTACTCGTTCACTTAGATTGCTAAGAATTTATGTTTTAAAGTTATCAAGAAAATTTCCAAGTTCATCTTGCCTTACCAATGTTAATGTTGATTTACTTACTCTTTCCCTTCCTCTTGGTATGCGCTTGCATGTTTCACAAATTTCTTCAAATTACAATTGGTATACATCTCCTCTACTCATGAGATTAAGGAAATCAATCCACTCATCCCTAATTATTCTAAGTAAGAGGGTTTTTAGTGTGTCAAATCCTATATGATGCAATTTTTCCCTCTTAAAATTATACACGAACCTCTCTATTAGATCCTCAAGGCTCTCATCTCCTTCTTGGTTCATTCTAAAAATTTATTCTCTAAGATCACAATCTTTATATTTTTCTAGAAATATCTTTTGCATATCATTCCATGATCTTATTGAATTAGTACCTAGACTCATGAACCATTTAAGAGCCCTATCCTTCAGTGTTGCAGGAAAAAATTTCATGTTTTGAGTGTGTGATAAGTAGCCATAAGACCTACAAAGTATCTCAAATTCAAAGAGAAATGTTTCTGCATCCTCTGTTCTCATACCATGGAAGTTTGGAAGGAAAGATGGAGGGATGTTCTTCATAGGTACAGTGATGTCCATATCTTGAATGGGAAACCAAATAAGATCTTCTTCATTGTCATCATATCCATCCATCTCTTCTTCCTTCAAAAGTGTATGGTGATGTGGTTCTTACTGCACCACGTGGTCAAATGGGGGGGGGGATTGGTATTGGAGAAGTATTTAAAAAAAAAAGATTCTGAGTATCCCTACTCCTATGAGGCATGAAAATCAGATTTTTTTTGTATTATTCAATATTTCAGAAACAACATGAAAAGGAAAGCAGAAAATAATGCTAAAAAGGAATCAAAGCATCTACTAGACACCTCCTCGGCAACAACGCCAAAAAGTGGTGAGCCCTGGTATTGCACCAAGAGTGCTGCAACTCCATGGGCTGCCCTACTTTACTTTATCAACCCGGGGTTCGTACAAACTTGGAGGTGACAGTGCTATATACATAGTAGATGCATTCTGTTCATGTCATCCTCTTCCTCTTTACGAAAGGGTGCTATTTCTAAGGGTTCTTAGTAAAGTCTGTCACACTTCAATGAAACTAAACTAAATTGCAGAAAGGAAATGATAGAAGGAAACTAAATTAAATCGCTGAAAAGAAATGACAAAAATGAAACTAATTTAATTTTAATAAAAGGAAATGAATGAAAAGAAACTAAACTATATTGTTGAAAATAAATGGCAGAAAGAAACTAAATTAATTTGCTGAAAGGAAATGACTGGAAAGAAACTAAACTAAGTTGCAAAAAAGAAACTAATTTACACCACACTTAACTTGGCCAATCTGCTAAATCCATTCTATTTATCCTATGGTATATCTACCATGCTTCTACCCATGCAACTAAGCTATCCATTACTTAATCCTAATTGAAAGAGTGTTGCTTTTGCAGCTTGGAGGAAAGAAAAAGGGCTAAAGAGGCTAATGGAGGACTTAGCACATGAAACAGGGCTTAGAAGTGGAAAGCGGGGGTTTAAAACGAATTAAGACTCTATTATAGCGCAAAAGGCTTTGGAGTGGAAGAACTTGAAATATGTGATGTGGAGGTGGGACCAATATTGCGAATTTGGATCGGTAAGCGTTAAAGGGAACATGCTAAATAATGCGATGTGCGAAGTGTGGCAGCAAAGTGTGATAACCATATCGAAATCAGCAAAAGAAAGCGGTAAGTGTTAATGAAAAAGGGAAAAGGTGTGAAATACGATTTGTGATGGGTGACGTGGTGGTGGGATCATCGGAGGAGTGCGATCGCAATATTGCAAGTGGCAGTTGGGGAGATAAGTGCGAATGGGAACAAGCGAAATAATGTGAAGTGCGAAATGCGATACTGTAATTCGCAATATCGCAAATCTGGAGGAATAGCGAAAGTGTTGTTTAGAAAAGATTGCGAAGTGCGAATTCAGAAATGAGACGCGATTGCGATCGAGCGAAAAGGAAATGCGATGCAATTTGTGGTAAGTCTCGAAAGAAAAAGGGGAAAAGTGCGATCTGCGGTATCGCAATATCGTAATCAGCTACAACGAGCTGTAAGTGTTAAAGTAAAAGGGAAAAGTCGCGAAGTGTGATTTGCAAAGTACAATAGCGGGGATTTCGAGGAGGAAAGGTGGAGTTCAACCTTGGATGGTTTTTCAAGCATTTTGTGACTAAAGAGGGTAAGGCGACCGTGACCGATAAAAACAAAGGAATACAATGGGCTGAATGGTTTAAGTGTTTTTATGAATAAAGAGGTGGGTGCGGTAGTGAGAATAAGTGAAAAAAAAGCAGAGATGGAGGGCGTAACATCAGTGCGCAGAGCGTAACAGCAGAGATGGAAGATCAAGTGGGAAGGCGCCACTGAACTACTCTGGGGCTTTCAATATATCTTGCGATCAACCCTGCTACTTTATGCATGAAGTACATATGAAAAGTGTGGTAAAAAAAATGGAAGAAAGACTGAAACTGTTATTGCACTCTACTCTAATTTTAGAAGCAACGAATCATAAACGGAAAGTATTTTTGGCCTGCGGGAAGGTCTACCCTCCTCAAGCTCTATCAGAGATGAGAGGGGAAGACTGCCTCAAATTTTTAGGGAGTTCATCAACCATTCTACAACGTTGATAAGTAGATTAAATATACAACAACTAACTATAAAAAAAATGAAAATATCATAAATAAAACTAGCTATATGACATAAAGGAAAGAATGAAACCAACATAGAAGCTGAGGCGCATGGGTTGGGCCCTAACCCATGAGCCCAAATCTATAGAAATAGATCAATAAAATGGAATCTCTCTACTCATTACATAAAAAGGAAAGTTTGTTACATCCATAAAAGTTTTAACAAAGCCTAATGGCTTTACAAAAAAAATTCGAATCCAATGGAATGGAATAAAAGTGGGATGGAATGGACGTCGCCCTGGCTAACTAACTAACTAATTCCTAGCTCTAGCTCTGCTCTATTTATTCTACAGGGAAGCTACCAACAACTCCCTTGAAAATGGTGATTGAGTCCACTTTGACTCCAAGTAAACATAGATTGAGTGCCCTTCGTTTTCAGTTGCTTGGCTGACTCTTGGAATTCGATTTGCTGGAGACTCCAAGTGAAGTATGGCTTGAGTTCACTTGGTCTTGAGTTGCTTGGCTGCCTCTGGAATTCGATTTGCTGGAGACTGCAAGTGAAGTATCGCTTGAGTAAACTTGGTCTTGAGTTGCTTGGCTGCCTCTTGGAATTCGATTTGCTGGAGACTCCAAGTGAAGTATGGCTTGAGTGCACTTGGTCTTGAGTTGCTTGGCTGCCTCTGGAATTTGAATTGCTGGAGGGGGATCTCATGAGGATCCTTTGGCTGCCTTTGAGAGTTAAGGAGGGTTGAAAATCCCCTTAAATCTCTCCAATATTTCTCCCTAATTTCCCGATGTTGTGCTCATTTATTCTCCAATATTGATCTTCCAGTAGTAGGGAGCAAGTCCCTAAATCATCTCCTTCTCCAAATATGTATAATCTGCCAAATATTCTCATAATATTCTACAAAAATAACCAATATTAGGCAAAAATATGCAACTACCATTAATCCTTCCTAAGAACATATTAAAGCATAAGAAAACATTATTAAGTGCAGAAGGAGAGATTTAATATATCCTTTTATGTGCATAAGGAAGGTAAATGGGCTTAAGAAAGGTTAGATGGGCCTTATCTTATGTCTAATTTAGAGGCCCATCAATTACATAAATGAACAATTCTTGGATGATACAAATGAAAAACCTCCTTTCTATATATAGGAGTCCATGGGGTCACAATATAATCCTAGCCGACCTAACAATAATAATGTAAGGGCACAATAATAACAATATGGGGGATATAAGGGTACAACAATAACAATAAGGGGGCTACATTAACAAAAATAAGGGACTACACTAGTATTATAGGGACCTAACAGTATTTATACACAGAACTCCCCACAACTACTGTGTGTACTTTCCATCCCTCATAATGTCAGTTGTGCGAAGGGATGTAAAAGTTGATGAGGAGAAAGCGATGCGGTGCTCTCTTGAGAGGGAGCTTCATATCCCACTAGAGGATGAGATTTTAGCTCCAATGGAGAAGGAACCTCAGGAAGTTGTGGAGTAGACACAAATTGAGGAGCAGAGAGTGGAGACCACCACTCAAGCATAACCATCTATAGAAGGTAGGAAAAGAGCCAGGGAAGTTGAGATACTTGTACATGATGCGAGGGAGATTGTGGGTGCTCCTTCAAATGTGTGTAGGCAGAGACAGTCACCAAATCAGTACACTAGCTACATGGCTATAATGACTGAGCTTATAGAGAATAAGCCATCCTCTTTTGAGGAAGTAATAAAGCAATTTGTGTGGGTTGATGCAATGGTGGAGGAATATGAATCCATTGTAAAGAAAAGTGTTTGGGAAGTTTTCCCAAGACCAATAGATAAATCAATTGTGGGTTCGTGATGGATCTTCTTCTATAATTCAAGTTGAAGGAATTGACTATGAGGAGACATTTTCTCCTGTAGCAAGGTACTCATTCATCAGATCAATTATTGCTCTTGTTACGCAGATGGGGTGGAAGATCCATTAGATGGATGTAAAAATAACATTCCTCAATGGAGTTATTGAGGAGGAGGCATACATTGAGCAACCAAAAGTCTTTGAGACTTTTAATTGAGAGTCTCATGTGTGCAGACTCAATATAGTGTTGTACGTTCTCAAACAAGCACCCCGTGCTTGGTACACCAAGATCGGTAGCTATCTCATTGGTTTGGGATTCACCAAAATTTAAGCGGATGCAAACCTCTATCATATCTTGGTAGAAGGTAAATTGTTGATTACTGTCTTATACGTTGATGACTTGATTTTAACTAGTGATGAAAAACTGATGAGATCGTGCAAGGAGGACCTTACAAGAGAATTTTAAATGAAGGACATGGGTCTCATGCAGTACTTCCTCGGCTTGGAAGTATGGCAAGGTGACGAGTAACTATTTGTGATTGAAGGAAAGTATGAAAATGAGATACTATAGAGATTTTGCATGGAGAGTTGCAAACCCATGGAGACACCTCTAGCAACCAACTGGAGGAAGGAGGATGCCACTTCATTTATCGACAATTAGTGGGTTCATTGATGTACCTTGTGAACACACCAACATATATTTTCTATGCAGTCAACCAGTTGAGCCAAGCTATCGTCAGGACAACCAAATGATTTTTTAGGGTAGTTAAGCATGTTCTACAATACCTCAAAGGCAATACCCAATTTGGAATATGGTACAAATAGACAGATGGAGTGAAGTTATGTGGCTTCACAGATGCAGATTGGGCTGGGATTCCATCGAATGAAAGAGTACATCAGGTGGAATTTTTAGTGTTGGGTCCACAACTATTTCCTGGTACAACAAGAAGTAAATATCTGTGGCACTTAGCTCGACAGAAGAAAAATACATGGCTGCAAGTCAAGAAACATGTGAGGCGATATTGATGAGAAAGATAATTTTTGGATTGTTTGGTCAGATGATGGATCGAACCGTGATCTAATGTGATAATTGGAGTTGCATCAAGCTCTTTGAGAATCCTATTTTTCATGATCAATCCAAGCATATAGATATCGGATATCACCATTTGCGGGATTGTGTTCATATGCAGATAATGTTGTTGCATTACATTTTGACAGAGGAACAAGATGTTGACATATTGACAAAGTATTTGTCAAGAGGAAAGTTTGAATTCCACAGGTGCAGGATAGGGGTGTTTAATAATCCCTTTCTTGCTAAGAGGGAGTGTTGAAAAATGCATCAAGAAATTCTCAATTTGATTTTTCTTTGATTCAATTGAGAAAATTCGAATTTCCACATCAACAAACAACTTAGATGATGTTAATTTGTGTGACATGGCTTGTGTCACCCAATTTACTTAGTAAAATTGAGTTTGAGGAGTTAGAGTTCAGTTCAGCATGTGTGACTGCTAATTTGTAGCAATCAAGGTCAGTTATCTAAGTTTTTTAAGTTATACTAGTTCTAACTGTTGGAGGAACTAGTGGAGGGTCAAGTTGTGCAGTGGGACTTCATTCAAACTCAGTGATCGTCTATTTAACTGATCAATCAACCCAAAATAGCTAGTGCATGCAAAGAGTTCTATTTCCTTGGGCTTGGTGGAGATTCCAAGGCATTGTAACATTAGTTGTAGACTAGTCTTGAGTGTACAAGTGTTGCATGTAGTCAAATGATCAACCTAAGAAATTGTGCTATCCATTTTGGAGGAATTCCTAAACAATAGGGGCCTAATTCCTAAAGGAACAATTCAAGGAAATAGGAGCTCAAGTAGAGGAAAATTTGACCAAGTCTGGTTTAGAGCCTTTCAGTGAGCAAAGAGATAGGTTATACACTTGCAGGTTGAGCTCATATTGAGCTAGCAATTGTAATACATCTCTATTCATTTGATTAATGCAAGTAGGCATTTTTTAGCAGATTGCTTTCCCCAAAGGAAAATGTTTTTGCATGTGTGTTATTTCTTATTACATATCTAAAATTTTTGTTATAAATTGTGAATTAATGTCCGCGTATTAATAGATTAGGTTTGTGTCTTGTGATTTTGATTATAACTTCATGAGCAGTTGCAAATATACAATATAATTTCTACATCTGGTGGATAGTTACAGATCACTTCTTTTGGTGCATAGGAGGTTAGGTGCCTCTCACTATTAGTGGGTATCATTGCACTATATACTAGTGATGGGAAACACATTAGTTTCCCTCTTTTGTTTTATGTCGATTCTTTGGTGCATGTTGGGGCCTTTGTTTTGGGATAGAACAATTTTGAGTTGCGGAGAGTTGGAGGACAGGTGGAAAAACCCAATCAAGGTAGACAGGGAGCTGTCACGGTTGCGGAAAGCTGGAAGATAGGTGACACGACATTGGCAGAGAACAACGCAGATGGAAAATATGGGAGACAAGAACAATCAGTAGGACTCTGTTACACTAAAAATTGTCACCATGACGTTTTACTGTCTGTATGGGTTCATCATTACTCATACAATACTCCCTTAGAAGTCTACAACATCAAGTTCCTAAAACCAAGCCTTGAAATTGAGAGAAAACCTTATAAAAGTCATAAAAATACTTGTACCGCACTTTCTCTTAGTATTACCTGCGATGCTGCATCTGTTTGTTCTAGAACATGCGGAACCGGCCGCACTTTTTCTTCATTAAAGGTGCAGATTCCTGTAAAAGGTAAAGTGAAGGCGGAAGTAAAATTTGAAAGCCCAGCTAGTTGAATCTGGAAGCTTCTGGAAGCAATTATTCGGTGGAAAGTTCGCTCCTTTCATGTACATTCATATCTCCATTAAAGGAGCCTACCCCTTGGTATGTGGAACTTAATTCCTTTGAAAGAGGATTCTATCCCCTCTTATTTGGAGGTGAAACCTCTTCTCTTCTGCTATAAATTGAGGCCATAGTTCAGCCTCAAGGGGAGTTAGGCTTTGAGATTTTTTTGAGGAGAATTGCTAGAGAAACTCAAACTCTCTTAACTGATCATCATATGGGAATGATTACACACTCATGTGTATGTTAGTCCAGAGAGTGCAAAGGCCTGTCAAAGTAGAGGAAATGCTTGTTCCGGACCCTGGAAGGACCTGTACGACATCAAGGTGAACACGGTTGTAAGGCTCCGTTTTTCATTAAAGATAATACAAATGGATCCTGTTTTCTCAATGAGTTGTTTATTTAAATGGCTTATTTCTTGAATTCCTTGATCATCAAGATAGATTTATGGTTTATGGATTATTATGTATTATGCAGGTGGTTCTGATTCTTTCATGTCTTTGATTACAGATCCCGAAAGAAGACTTATTCAAAGCAATAGGAAATAAGACAACGATCAGCGCTGGACTATAGGTAAGTCCTAAATCCTTCATTATAGATAATTATAGATCCAATATAACCTAGAGAAAGTAGTTTACATTTGTCTGTTTGTTTCTAGTTATTTGTAGGATACTAGGGAGATCTGTCTTGTCTGCAAGAACGATTTATCCGCCTAACAAAATGGCGACTCCACTGGGGAATGGATCTTGAACTTAGTTTTCTTTTATTTTTGACTTGTGAAACTATTTTTCTGATTTTGATTGATTGATACTGGCTTGGGTAATTTATTCCTGTAGAATCCCTGAAAAATACTTTAGAATTTTTTATTTTTCCTTAAGTTTTCTGGTCTCCGCACTTTGTCTTTAGGCATAGTGCGGTCATATCTGCTGTTTTCCTGTATGCATAGTGCAACACCGCACCTGTTTACACTAAAACCTATGGATCCTGAGAAAATTTTTTGGAAGACTTAAAATTCTCTTTTCTAGGATCAGCTTGCAAGATTCTCAGTATATACCCAGACTTGTATTTTCTGTCAAAAGCCTTTTGTGAATTTCTTTTCAGCACTCTTACAATCTCTTCAGTCTCTGTTAAGTTAATTGGGTGTTTTGAGTTTCTTTTTTGGAGAAATTCTTAATTTGATTTCCTTTGGTCATACTTCGAGGTTTGTCTCAGTCTCTTAACAATTTTGCATCTTTTTTCTTTTGTTTTTGCAAAAAAATTTCCCCCTCATTCGCTAGGGGGGGCTAAATTGTGTCTGAGTGTTAATCGCCTTTGAGTGTTTTTATTTTTTGATCTTTGGACCTCTCACCCAATTTTCTTTACTTATACTTGATTGGTTCTTTAGATTACATTAGAATCATCTTGTGTTTGAGAATTCTCTTGCATAGATTACATTTGCATAATTAGAATTCTCATTTTCAGAATATGAATGAAAAATGTGCATAGATTACATTTGCATAGTTTTCATGTGACTTGTGCATAGATTACAACTGCATATTTTACATTCTGGAAAAATCAATCGTATATTTAGATCAGTTTCTTTGATTTGAATATACATGTTTTTATGCTTGTTTTAAAAACATAAAAATAATTTTTTTTGAATTGGTAAGAATTAGTTTTCTTGATGAAATTAGTGCATTAGAGAATTTGTTATATTTTCTATTATTTATCAATTTTTGCATTGTTGGAAGTGAATGGAAACTCTCTCCTTACTTTAGTTAGGATTCTTCGAATTGAAAATAGTACATTATCATATTCGATTGCATTCAGTTTTGGGTCAGGTCATAACACCATTGGTTTCGTATCCATTTACCCTTTGAGTAATAACAACCTAAATAACACAGTGCTTAATAAAAATCATCTAGTAATTTTTACATTTTTAGGGCTCTTTCCACCAACGTAGCTCAAGCTAGTGTCTTGGAATAGGTTTTAGTTAACTCTCCAAGACAGTAAAACAAAAAAGTAGTCGATCTCGCGGTAGGAAAATTCCAATAGTAGCATGTATGCTCTAGGAAGCTCCTCCTAAAAGAGTCAAGCACGAGATCATATCCGAACCAGTGAGGTAATCAATCCTTCCTCATTGGGAACGATAGAAGATATACACGTATTAACAACGGTAAACCTCAGATTGACCATTGTTGAGGAGCCTGGGGTCACTTGTCGGTAAAACTTGGACTATGTCAAGGAGCCTTCAAGGGGATTGAGCTTTGTTACTCTGCTCTTGCGTGTGTATCGGATTGTAGACTGTTCCCCTATGTATATTTGTTCTTGTTGGTGACCTTAGTGGCCATAAAATTTAGGATTCTCTCCCAAGGTGACGGTGGAGGGAAGATCCCACTGTACCTGGAGCAGACGTCGGCTAGACTCACTTGGAATCTTCGGAGGGTTCTCTTCACTCGAGATGGTTTAAGTGGAGAAAATTGCACTGGTCTGTTTCATTAAGCAGGTTGTCGGGGTAACTGTTCCAACCGCCATTTCCGCATTAAAATTCTACGATGTTGGATTTCATCACCTACTGTTTGTGTGTGGTTTGACTCCTAGATTTGATAGCGCGTGTTCATTTGTTTGTTTTTACTTTTTAGAGACCTTAGGTGTGAATTGTTAATTTTAATTTTTAGGTGTGAATTGTTAATTTTAGTTTTAAATTGTTAATAAAATTCACTGAAATTGAATCTAATGGAAACTGTTCTGGAATTTACTAGCCAAGGAACCCCTCTTAACGAGAATCCTATTACTTTTCCTTGCTTTGGAAATGTTGGTCCTCCTTATATGGCTACATTGTCATTACCTGGATTTACAATAGGTTTACCGCTATGGTTATTTTCAACTTCGTTGGCCCCGAATACTCCAATTGTTCCACCTCAACCGGATGCTTCACCTCAACAGAGTTCACCATCTCAACATCACCAACCTCATGTTGGCCCTTTACCTTCTTCGCCCAATATTTCTTCCTCCCTTTTTTCCTCTTCGCTTGGTAAAAGCCTTAACGCTAGTAACCAGGTGGCTAAGAAGAATAAGAAAGGGAAGAAGAAGAAGAAGTAAGATAAGAAAGAAGTCAACCAACCAACCATGGCTGCAAGTGTTAGTAGTGTTGAGGAAACCTCCAACATGCATCGTAAACCCAAATACACTTGCAAGCTTTGTAAGGGTGACCACTTCCTTATCAATTGTCCTAGTATTCCAAAGGTCCTGGAATTATGGTCAGAACAATCTCATCAACTTACCATTGATCCATCAACCAGTAATAGTCAGGTTCTTGGGAAAAAGGGTAAAGTTAGGTTTCCTTGTATGTTATGCAAAGGGAGTCATCAAACTCACATTTGCCCTCACATGGATGAAGCCTAAAAATTGTTGAAAAACCTTCCTATTCCACAACAAAAACTTCCAACCGGTTACCGTAAACTTTCTCCCAACCTACCGTCAACTGACGGAATGATTGATCTAATACTAAGTACACTCAATCCCACTCTTCTGTCAAAGAGTGAAACTGATATCACTCAGGTTGATGATCCATTAGTTGATCAAGTGGTCGATTCGATTTCACATTCGGTCGATCCCATTCTCCTTGTAGAGAGTGAACTTCATACCGCTCAGGTTCTTCTTGTTACATTAGATTCTTCTACGCCAGGGGGAATTTCACCTGTTCCTACAGAACCCCCTCCAAGTACAGAGGTCTTTTCCTTTGATTGGAATAGATTGACATAACCTCATCTTCCTTCCTCCATCCCTTTCCAAATCATTGTGAAGGCTTGTGGTAGGAATGTACGCCACACACATGTAGATGAAGGTGCTTTTGTTAGTTTTTTATCCTCAACTGCTTGGAAAGCTTTGGGTTCCCCTCAGCTTGTGCCTGTTACACAAAATCTGTCAGCTTT
Organism: Pinus albicaulis; assembly: GCA_034641835.2. Classification (NCBI taxonomy): domain Eukaryota; kingdom Viridiplantae; phylum Streptophyta; class Pinopsida; order Pinales; family Pinaceae; genus Pinus; species Pinus albicaulis. The sequence continues at coordinate 477,023,264 of CM076581.1, read as the reverse complement.
TAATAGAACCATTAGTGAACCTTTAGGGATCATTACTAAGTTTCCTATTACCTTGGAAGGTAAAACTATATGTATGGATCTTATGGTAGTTCGAGGCCCCTTGGATTTCAATTTACTCCTTTGGCGAGACTATGTCTATGCAATGAAAGCTGTCGTATCGACACTCTTTCGCGTGATGTCTTTCCCTCACAATGGAAACATTGTGACTGTTGACCAAATTTCATTCGCTAGTCTTGATTTGAATACTAATAATCCGACACCCCTAAATGTTCCTTATATGGAAGTGGTATCTACCCGGCCACGGGTTAATTATGTGGCAACCAGTCCCATGTTTTCAGTTACTGATGCAAGCGAGCCTCTCATTGTTTGCTCAACTTCCTTTGACTTAGATCTGGTAATTGACATGGAAAACCCTATGGGATTATTTGAACATGATGTTCTTATCCCTTTTGAGTCCCTTGACATGTGTTCCTTCCAGAGAATTGTTCTTCCATCTGATGAAGACCTTTTGGAAGCCATGATCGAGGAGTGTCCCTTGACATGTCTTTCTTCCAGTTAGAAGCCATGACAAGGTCTCAATGAGGATAGTTCCTTTTACTGTTTCAACCTCGTTAAAAAATGAATCAGTTGGTTTGAGGATAGTTCCTTTTACTGTGTCAACCTTGTTAAAAAATGAAACATGTGGTTGAGGATCGTTCCTATTACTGTGTCAACCTCGTTAAAAAATGAAACATATCTTAGATGAGGAAAGTTCCTATTACTGTGAAACCTCATTAAAAAATGAATCATTGATTAAAGAGGAATGTTCCTTTTACTGTGTCAACCTCGTTAAAAAATGAATCAGTGATTAAAGAGGAAAGTTCTTTTACTGTGTCAACCTCGTTAAAAAGTGAAACAGACCCATGAGGACAGTTCTTTTCCTGTGTCAACCTCATTAAAAAATGAATTAGTAGGTTATGTAGGTATATTGTAGAGAGTAGATTGATATATCCCATGAGGATAGTTCCTTTTACTGTGTCAACCTCGTTAAAAAATGAAACATGCCCTTTTGAGGAATGTTCCCGTTACTGTGTCAACCTCGTTAAAAAATGAAACCGGTCCCTGATGAGCATAGTTCTTTTTCTGTGTTAAGCTCATTAAAAAATGAAACAAATCCTCTCCTATTCAAGTCGAGTCTTTCATCTGATCTCGTAAATGAACCTTCATTCCATCCAGATTTTAGTAACCAGTAGTCTACTTAGTTGAATGAAATGAAGCTTGGGGGGCATGCGCTCTAGCAAGTTACACTTGGGGGACCTTGGGGGGCATTGAAACCTATCTCAAGCATAGTTTTCCTACGTTTCAAGCTTGTATAAAAATGAAACCACTCTTAAGCATAGTTTTCCTACATTTCAAGCTTGTGTAAAAATGAAACCACTCTTAAGCATAGTTTTCCTACATTTCAAGCTTGTGTAAAAATGAAACCACTCTCAAGCACAGTTTTCTCTATTTCGAGCTTGTGTAAAAATGAAACAAACCTGTCTGAAGCAAAGTTTTTCTCTGTTTCAAGCTTTTGTAAAAAATGAAACCTATATTGAGTTGATTTCGGTTATTATTTTCAAGACTCGTTAAATTCATGAAAATCTCGAGATTATTTTGCTATCTTTCATTCTCGTAAAACACATGAAAATGCTGAGTTCTTTTCATCTTTTCCTGCTCGTAAATTAAATTGAAAGTCGGCCATATGAGTAAATTTTTATCCCTTTTTTGAACTCTTTAAAACTTACGAAAAAGCGAAAGCTATGAGTACATTTTTATCACTTTTTCGAACTCGTTAAAACTTACAGAAAAAGCGAAACTACTGAGTATACTTTTATCACTTTTTCGGACTCTTGAAAATTAAGAAAAAGCTAAACCTTGGAGTTCTCTTTTAAGCCCTTTTCAGACTCTCTAAAGATGAAAAGGTTGCCTAGTACTTGACTATTCGAACTCGTTAAAGGAAATTAACAGTCGTCCTTTCAGTATAAGTTTACCCCCTTTCCGGACTGAAATGGACTATTTACGAAAAAGGTATACGTTGACTAATCATGGTCAATAGAGTTCTCTCCTGTATTATTTTATCCTTTTTCAGGCTTGAGAGACTAAATTTACAAAAAGGTACACCCACGAAGTTTCCTTAAGTTTTTCTTATGACTCCCTAAAATTGAAAAACACCGAGTTTCTCCTATACTGGACTCGTTAAAATTTAACAGTAAAGGAATTGTTGATTACAAACAGGAACGAACCACTCCTTCTTAAGGTTCAATTTTAAACTAAGTTGGACTCATTCGAAGGATGAGCTTATATAACAAGCAAATGTTATCCTCCTTAAGCTTGTCAAAAATAAAGAGGTACTTGCCAGAAATGGTGGGGGAAAAAGAGAGAAAACGAATCCATTTGTCACACTTTATTTAAAAAGCAGTTTACCACTCTTGAACACGACACTTTTTGTCACACTTCTACCTGGGTTGGGAAAATCCTTTGCCTAATAGTTAATCAAACCATATTGAAAGTCTGCAGCCGGTTTCTGGCTATTAAATTTAGGTCAATTGTTAGCAAACCATCTGCAACGTCGTTATGTGTTCAAGAGGACAGTTCAAATAAACCATTCATTTGCAAACATATGTCTCCATTCACATTTACCATCCCTGAGTCAGTCCTTGCAAAATATTTATACAAAACTTGATCTAATGGTTTCGTGTCGTGGGCTTTCCTATGACGGATCACTTTCTATCGACGACAGCTCATCATCTAGGAAGTTGATCTAGAATCCTTCAGTACCTTGGAATCTGCATGCCTTAATGGTAGGTTTCTCGCCTTCGAAGACAGGTTGCATCATTGACCTTCGATCGAACGATTCCATGAAATGTTCGACTTCAGATCATTTATTCACATTCCGTGGATTGTATTGAGTACTTTGAGATCCATTGTCATTATTGGTGGTTTCTCTCACACTTGTTAACAGTTCACATCATTGACTGGTAATCAAGTGGTTTCTACCATGTTCAACTTTGACACAATCAATCGCATGGATAGAATCGTACTAGTTCGGGTAGCGGAAATCAAGACCCTGGATCTAGTTTCCACCATCCAGGTTGCGAGGAGTTTTATTATTCATTATGCAGTAGACTATTCATAAAAAATGGTTGCATCCATACTGTGTCTACATTATTGATGTAATAGTAAGATCGTTTCTACATCAGAACAAGTTTTAGTTAGTGTTTGATCTGAGTATGGGAATGCCTACCTCAGCGATGATAGATATATATGTATGTTTTGCATTTGAATTTTTTTACAGGATTCCGACTGGGGTGTCCACAATCTAATCCTCGAAATGATAAAGCACATCACTCTTCGAATACTCTCAGACTTCGCACTTTAGGGAGAAATCTGTTACACTAAAAATTGTCATCATGACGTTTTACTGTCTGTATGGGTTCATCATTACTCATAAAATACTCCCTTAGAAGTCTACAAACATCAAGTTCCTAAAACCAAGCCTTGAAACTGAGAGACAAACTTATAAAAGTCCTAAAAATACTTGTACCGCACTTTCTCTTAGTATTACCTGCGGTGCCGCATTTGTTTGCTCTAGAACATGTCGAACAGGCCGCACTGTTTCTTCATTAAAGGTGCGGATCCCTGTAAAAGGTAAAGTGAAGGCGGAAGTAAAATTTGGAAGCCCAGCTGGTTGAATATGGAAGCAATTATTCGGTGGAAAGTTCGCTCCTTTCATGTACATTCATCCCTCCATTAAAAGAGCCTACCCCTTGGTATGTGGAACTTAATCCCTTGAAAGAGGATTTTATCCCCTCTTGTTTGGAGCTGCAACCTCTTCTCTTTTGCTATAAATTGAGGCCATAGTTTAGCCTCAAGGAGAGTTAGGCTTTAAGAATTTTTGAGGAGAAATGTTGAAGAAACTCAGACTCTCTTAACTGATTGTCATATGGGAATGATTACACACTCATGTGTATGTTAGTCGAGAAAGTGCAAAGGCTTGTCAGAGTAGAGGAAACGCTTGTTCCGGACCCCAGAAGGACCTGTACGACATCAAGGAGAACATGGTTGTAAGGCTCCTTTTTCATTAAAGATAATACTAATGAATCCTATTTTCTCAATGAGTTGTTTATCTAAATGTCTTATTTCTTGAATTCCTTGATCATCAAGATAGATGTATGATTTATGAATTAGACTATATTGTGCAGGTGCTTCTGATTCTTTCATGTCTTTGATTACAGATCCCAAAAGAAGACTACGATCAATGGCAGACAATAGGTAAGTCCTAAATCCTTCATTATAGATAATTCTAGATCCAATATAATCTAGAGAAAGTAGTTTACATTTGTCTGTTTGTTTCTAGTTATCTGTAGGATACTAGGGAGATCTGTCTTGTCCGCAAGAACGATTTATCTGCCTAACAGACTCCCAATAATAAAGAGGAAGCGGAAAGTAGCGGAGCGAAAAAAGGAAGGACTGACAGTTGCACTCAAGGAGAAAAAAATTGGCAGTCAGTCAGCAGAGAAGGAGTTATTTGGTTATTCAGTTCGACAAGAGGCCGATAGGAGAAGCAGAGCCTCAAGAGAGCTCTGTGTGAAATCTGTTGTATTGGACTAAACTGTAATAGACTCTGCAGAGTATATGTATGCTGTTCTTTTATTGATAATGAAATCAGGTTGTTGCTGTGTGTAATGTCACGAGTGGATTGATGGTTGTTTTCTTATGATGAATACATGGTTAAATTAAATTTTAATTCATCATTATGAACATGTATCGATGAGTGATAGTTTCTGCGTAGAGTTGAGATATGATTGTTGCTTCCAAGTTTCCATAGTTGTTGTCTATGTTTGTATTTGTCTTCTACCTGATCTATATTATAATATTACTACGGTAATGGCACACCTTGAGTGAGACGCCCTACTCCCTGGAGCAGGGTGAAAATGCTGGCGTTGTGCTAGACTACTGCGGAAACCTTTTTGGCCTCAAACCTAAACCTGGGTCTTGCCTAGAGACCTCCCTTTTTCACCAACAATTTTTTCCATTGTCAGGACCTAAAAACTCACTTAGAAGTTAGATCATGGTATCGTGGATCTCCGAGAAGGAACTACGAATCTGGTGATATAATCACTTAGATCAGTTCATATCGCAACAAGAGAAACTTCGACAACAGAGGGAAAAGACTGTCAAAGATCGGGTCCTGTTTTCCAAATATGCGAGTGACGTGTACGAAATTTTCTGCAGAAAGTTTCCCGAAGAGATTTATAATGGGTTGTGGAGACTTCAAATCAAGTCACTCCCAGGAGGATCGCGTGGAGTCTGTCATAGGTGGACGCACACGGATCTAGTAGCACTCCATCGGTTAGATACTGATCTAACCCGAGCAATAGATTTTTGGGTACAATCTACCTTGGAAGGATACATTGTGGAATTTTCAGCTGAGCGTTACCAATATTTAAAAAACGCCAAAGACATATTTAGATCTGGATTGTGGGGAGAATTGTTGAAGGAAATTTCGTTGTGGGTCAAAGCTTTAATGGTGGACGAGGGCTTGATGTCATTCCAAAGCTTTGAGATGGAGACTTAAACCTCCAGTACTGGGGGAAGGAACTGAGGGAAAGATCCTATGAGTAAGTAAGAAGGGGGAATAGGGATATGGATGCCAGAACCTCTAGTAGACTGAGAGAGCGACGAGCACATCGGAGGGCGTAGATTGCTGAGAAGTGGCGGGAAATGGTGATGAAAGAGTTTGAAAAGCAGGAGAGTAATCGATAAGACAAGCAGAAGGTGGCGTAGATGACAGAGGAAAGATAAGGTCAAATGGGATCCTAAGGAATGGGAGGGACCATTAAGGAAGTTAGGTAAGTGTATAGGAGCCCAACCCGAAGAGAAAAGGGAGAAAAGTCCAATGAGGAGGACGCACGACCCGAGGATATGTCTGATGTGGAAATTCATGTTGCGATGGAGCAACTATTCTGAGAGAGGTCGGCACCCATAATGCAAGGTAATCCTATTCCCCAAGGTTCAAGTAGCACTAGTCTCGACCTTCCCCCGATACTCTATTATCCACCTAATAAATTTTTTGTTAAGTTACAAGAGTTTAGAAAGTTGAGTAGTATTAAGTATACATTACAGATAAATACTAGCCATAGTGTTGTTAGATCTCTCAGCCGGGAAGTAGAGGTTTCATTCTAGTACCACCCACAAAAATAAAGATGGCGAGATCATTCACCCGATACCCAAAATTCTCTGGGAAAGGTAACGATGATGTGGAGCAACACTGGTATCTATGCAAAGCAATTTGGAGAGCTCGACAAACACCAGATGCAGTCAAGTTGATTGAGTTCCATACCAATTTAAGAGAAAAATCTCTACGCTGGTTCATTAAATAGTTAGAAGCTCATCTGAATCCAGCAATAGACGATGTGAAAAAATAATCTGTCCAAGAATTCAAATTGCCTCAGAAAAATTAGTAGGGATTGTCTGAATTGTGGGAAATAAAAAAGCGGGAGGGAGAAAAAGCCTAGGACCTGATGAGGATATTTAAAGATGCGATTGGGAAGCTAATTTACCCAGTCGATCCAAATCACCAACGAGATTGGTTCATTAAATCACTCCTTCTGTTGACAAGGACCCCACTGATGTAACAGAAGATTGGTACCCTTCAAGATGCCCTTGAGCAAGCCATGAAAATGGAAGCTATGGCGGGTTACCCACAAGATTTCAGAGGAGGAGCAGTAGTATAAGACCCTTCCATACTAGGGCTACAACATCAAATAGCCAGTTTAATGAAGAAGTTGAAAAACATTCAACCGATGTGACCCACAAGGCCCATTGTGTGGTGCAACCATTGCCTGGTGGAAGGACACGTTGCCATAGAATGTCTGAGGTTTCGAGGAAAAAATGAGGGAACTTCAACAACCAGAACATAGGGGGCTCCACCAATCGAGGGAGTTGCGCAGATAAATACCCAAGGACTATACCAATCGCAATCCCACTTTCTTGGATTCCCCAATCAGAAGAATCAGACAACGAATGACTACTGTGAAATATGAAAAGGTATTGGTCATCCTCCATGACTATGTCCAATTTTGCAAAAATATTATCATGTTCCAAACAATATATACTGTGAATTTTGCGCTTCTATAACGCATAATACAGAGCAATGTAAAGCCCTAGATGCACTGGAAGAACTCCTGGACAGACCGTCTTATAGAGTGAATGAAACTCCAAGGGGGCTAGGAGGAGGAATGAGAGGTGGCAAAGCCGGAGGAAGAGGAACAGTAAGATGCTACAACTGTGATCAGGAAGGGCACGTAGCAAGGGAATGTCCACTACCCAGGAGACCATGGTGCTCTCAATGTAGAGTTAACACACATGCAACTGAAGATTTCCTAGAATTGATCAAGAGATGGGAGGAAAGAGCCAGACAGAGAGGAGCTGAGTCTGGTTAATGCAGAACCAAGAATAGTAGAAGCTCAACCCATGCAAAGTGTAGCCATAGCAACACGGGGAGGAAAGAAAACAAGGGAGGATGCAAGGGATATGGACCCGGTAAAACTGATCAAACCCGCATCTCCAAAGAACGCTTTCAACCCAGATAAATAGAAGCAGTATTTTAAGGAGGCGGTGGAAACATTTTCCCAGATAGGGAGATGTAAAAGTATTGAACTTCCCCAAAGAACCAACGAAAAAGAGAATGAAAGCCATACAAGTACGTTGATTGAGGAATGGTTCCGACTGTTCCTGAAAATTGTAGTCGACACACCAATGCTGGAACAACTAAAGCAAAATCTAGAGTTGGTGGTGCAAGAAAATGAAGAACCTGGAGACTCAAGGAATTCCACAGAAAAGTACATAAGAAGGATAAAAAGAAACAAGAGAAGAATTGGAAAAGAGTTCCATGTGAATACTGATGTTGTAGGATTTCAAATTAGAGATACAATGCTTGATCTCGGATCAGACGTCAACATTCTACGTCGAAAGACGTGGGAAGCACTGGGGAAACCAAAGTTGACATACTCCCCAATACAACTTAGAATGGAAAATCAATACTGTATTGTACCCATAGGAAGGCTGGAAGAAGTCGAAGTTGATGTCACGGGAGTAAAAACATATACAAACTTTGAAGTAATAGATATCATGGGAGACAAGGATCCCTATCCTGCTTTTATGGGGATAGATTGGGCCTTCAAGAATTATGCATTGATTGATTTAAAAAAGGAATTAATGATATTCGAAGACGGGGAAATCATGGTAATTCAACCACTTGACCCAAATCAAGGACCTCGATACACAAAAACTGTTGACAACAGAGAGGACGCTCGACTTCTAGATCAACTATACCAGATGACGACAGGAAAGAGAGAAGATTATATCAATCAGATAGCAAGAGGAACCGTAAGCTGGAGAAGTGTTCAGAGTTCCAAGTTGGGATCGGAAATAGCATAGGATGATTGGAACATTGGAGGATATGAAATTAACACCAGAAGATGCGACAAAATTTGGGGAGTCAACTGGATTGGTACCGAGGTAAGAGGATATCCGACTCTTTCATGGCATGCATGCTATAAATACATTTATTACAAAAGTGGAAGAAAAAGTACCAATAGAAGATATAGTCCCTCTTATGGATGTAGCACTACAATCCACGTAAGTAAGGTGGTGGGCTACTCACTGAAAATCTCTTCCACTATGGGAAGATGTTGCCGAAACATTAAGAACTAGATTCCATGAAGCTTCAGGACCACAATTCATTGAAAAATACCAAGGAGATTTTGACCTTATAGAGCATTTAAAGAATTGTGAGCATACCTGGAAGAGAGCAGGATATCCAGAATCTTTGTGGATGCACAACTTCATACATTCACTGGACACCATTCCACAAGCCTGGTATTTGACAGAGGAGAAGAAAAGAGGAACTGGTACCTGGGAAGCAGTTGCAGAAAGATTCATGCAATGTTTTTCTTTCAAAGGAGATACAGAACCAGTTACAGATGCCCTTCAAGCAATCAAAACAGTATTATTCTTTCTAAAGCTCCAGGAAGATGAAGAAATACCAATATCAAAACAGAAAATCAAAGAATCAGTAGCATGTAAACGGATATATCGCTAGATGGACGATGATGACTTAGAGAATCTCCGACATCTAGACTTTGAAGAGAAAGAAGGGGAGAGGTAAATACAGGAAGAACCAACTACAGAAGGACTACACCTGTTACCCTTGAAGACAAAGAAGTTGAATGTTGGAAGCACGAAGAAACCCAAGATTGCATCTATCGGAGATTATTGGGATACTGAAACAATAAAGGAAATATTTGACCTGTTATAGGAATATGAAGATTTGTTCCCATCTTCAGTAGAAGAGCTCAAAGGGATTAAAGGGGATATGGGAGAAATGCGCATAGTCTTAAAACTAGATGCAAGACCGGTAAAACATAGGCCTTACCACTTGAACCCGAGAGTAAAAGAAAAGGCTAAAGTAGAGATAGATAAAATGCTGAAGGCAAGCTTGATTTTTCCAGTTGAGGAAGCTGAATGGATCAGCCCCATTGTAATACAAAGTAAAAAGGAGAAATCTGAGATTAGAGTGTGTGTAGACTATAGAAGTCTCAACAACACATGCATTCATGATCCGTTTCCTACTCCATTTAGTGATGAGGTTCTCGACAATGTGGTAGGAAACGAAGCTTATTCATTCACGGATGGCTTCTCAGGATATCATTAGGTGAGAATAGTGGAAGAAGACAAAAAGAGGAACACTTTCACAACCGAGTGGGGATCATTTTCATATCATGTCATGCCTTTCAGACTAAAGAATGCACTAGCTATGTTTTCAAGGATAGTGATAGCAGCATTCCGGGACTATATACATAAGTTCCTAGAGGTATACATGGATGATTGGACAGTCTACAGTTTATTGAAGAACCATGCAACTCTACTCAGAATAATGTTTGATAGATGTAGACAACTCCAAGTTTCTCTCAACCTTAAGAAATGCATCTTTGCAGTACCTTTTGGGACGCTTCTGGGACATGTCGTTTGTAAGCAAGGTGTATGTGTGGACCCAACGAAGGTAGCAGTCATTGTTAATATAGAGGCACCAGAAACTGTAAAACAATTGAGGTCACTACTCGGACATACAGGGTACTACAAGAGGTTCATTCGCAACCACGCAAGGATTACAGCACCTTGGAAAAGTTGTTACAAAAGTCAGAGCAGTTTATGTGGAACGATGAATGTACTAACGCCCTAGACACATTGAAAGAAAAACGAGAAAGTGCACCCATTTTGGTCCATCCTAAATGGGACAAACAGTTCCATGTCGACATTGGTGCCTCAAGTATTGAATTAGGAGCGGTGTTAGCTCAGCCAGGAGAAACTTCCATAGATCATCCAGTGTACTTTGCAAGCAGGAAGTTGTCCATAGTTGAAAGAAATTACACAATAATAGAACGAGAAGCCCTTGCGATGGTATACTCTCTTCAGAAATTTCGTCATTACCTATTGGGAGGTACATTAAAGTTCTTCATGGATCACTCAACATTGAAATATATGGTAAACAAACCAATGATTGAAGGAAGAATCTGTAAATGGCTCCTACTATTCCAGGAGTTCACTTTTGAAGTAATAGTAAAACCAAGAAGGTTAAACGTGGGTCCTGACGACTTATCAAGATTGGAGAACGGGGAAAACGGGGGATCCTTTGATGACCAGCTACCAGATGCTGATCTCTTCAAAGTGGAAGCCATCCCATATTATCTAGAGAAAATAACAGTGTATATGGCCATAGGGCAATGCCCAACAGAATACACAACAACCCAAAAAAGACATATAGTAGTGAAAGCAGCTGAATATCAACTAATAGCAGGAAAATTATATAAAATGGGATTGGATCACGTCTTGCGAAGATGTGTACTGGACCATGAAAAAGAAGATATCCTGTGAAAGTGTCACAACAGAGTTTCGGGAGGCCACGTCGGCGCAAAACCCACCGCAAGGAAAATACTACATGCAGGGTTATGGTGGCCCACAGTTCACAAAGATAGTAAGGCATATGTGAAAAAATGCGATGTCTGCCAAAGAACAGGATGTCCGTCGCACCGTGATGAGTTACCACTGCAACTTGTAAGAGCAATGCAGGCATTTGAAAAATGGGTCGTCGACTTCATAGGGCCAATTGCACCAATGACATGACATTCACAAGCAAGGTATATAATAACCGCAACTGATTATCTCATAAGATGGGCAGAGGCAGCACCAGTAAGAGATTGCATAGTGAACACAACAACCAATTTTATTTTTGAGAACATCATTAGCAGATTTGGCTATCCTAGGAGCCTAACAATTGATTAAGGTACACACTTCATTAATACAACAATTAAATCTCTGCTAGATAACTTTATGGTACAACATGACAAAAGCAGCCTGTACCACCCTCAAGTGAATGGAATCGTTGAGGCATTCAACAAGATCTTAGAAAAAGGACTAACCAAGATATGCAATGCCAACTGGGATGATTGGGATGAAAGGATACCAGCCACATTGTTGGCATACAAGACAAGCATAAAGAGATTGCACAATCAAACTCCATTCCAGCTAGTATACGGAAGAGAGGCAGTAGTACCAGCTGAATTCATCATACCAAGTCTCTTAATTGCTTCAACAGTGCAAATGAAAGACGAAGACTCAGTCACTGAACAGCTCTATGAACTACAGGAGCTTGAAGAAGATGATTTCTGGTGGATTTCCATCAGACAATACAAGAAGAAAGAAAGAAAGCCTGACATGACCGTCATATCAAGCATAAGACATTCACTATCGGAGGAAAAGTCCTACTATACGACAACAAATTCCAGAAGTTCCCGGGGAAACTCAGAATGCGCTGGATGGGATTCTATCATGTCATAGAAATTAAAGACTCAGGCGCGATTCGACTAGCGCAACTAGATGGAAAAATACTACAAGGATGGGTGAACGATACATGCCTAAAACCCTATCATGAGCAAGTTCCACTAATTATTTTTTTCAATAAACTCTTGCAACTGAGAGTAGTCAGTAGGGTAGAGTAGAATAGATAGAGTCAATAACTCTCTCGCACCCGAGATGAGACATAGAATTACCATACTTTAAATTTTCTCAGCCCATTAGAATATGAATCCCAATAAAAAGACTGCACAATGGATCAGAAGATCAATCTAACCTATTACGATGTGGAGACCTCATCGCAACCAATTGTGGTTGAGGGGGTGGGGGGGGGGGGGCGTAGAGTCTATGGTGTAAGATAGCCAAGCATGTCAAATATCATTCACTCATAATGACCCATCATACCATTTTCAGTCCGTAGGATCACTCGAATTTGAAAAAAATAACTGTCGTAATTAGTAACCCCCATACTGTAGCAAATTTACCATATTAATCCATCATTGTTACCCATCACGTCTACCCAAATCCCGAAGCCACAATCAGTAATGTCAGAATACACCTCACCACGGTAACTAATCGCATGATTATAGCCGCTGGAAAGACAACAAGAATTAATTAGTTATGGGGTCATATTAACCTCATTCGTGCCGATAAAATTACGTAACCCACATGAAAGAAGAAAGCACCAAAATGACAGAAAATTTTGAGTTAGCAGAAACAGAAACAACTACAACAACAAGCAAGATTTCAGCAGAGAAAGTTCAAAGAAGTAGAACATCAATAAGAATTCACAGCGATAGACCAGCAACAGTAATTCAGGTATACAACAGAACAACGAAGATGACAAAGATAGCAACATCAGTTGTCGAGCCCGATCTCGATGCACTAATTCAAAGGATAGAATCATTGATCAACAAGTACGATAACGCTTCATTGATATATATAGACTTCACGGACTCGTATTAATTCCTGGCCATGAAGAGGCAAGTGTATATGGAGAAATATGCAATGGAGGGATGAAGTGAAGCAGCAAGGATGAATCTAGAATTCAGAGCTATTCAAAGGTCGTCTATATTGAACCTCAGGAGCCTCCCGGTATTTGGAACGACAAAAGCAACAATGCAGTGTACAAAGTTCCTGATGATCAGAGTTCAGAACGAATCATTATGGCTTGGGAGGGAGATCCCAATCCATGCAGAGGACATCAACAGACTTACAGGATTATTAGCGGAGGGGAACGATGTCTCAATGAAATTCCAGAATGTGTCCAAGAGAGCGAAAAAGTCAGGGGATTGTGATTACTACAAGAAGTATGAGACCAGAAGAGGAGGGAAGGGAGCGAAGATCAACCTCATCAACAAGCACCCCCATCATTACTGCTCTACCATCCACCATGTTCAATTCCCCTCCAATAACCACAGTCACTCCAATCCACAAAACCGAGGCACCCAAGCCTCTGGTAGCCATACCTAAACCAAAGAAAGCATGATTTATGGTACCCAAGCAAGTAGTTGATCTCACAGGGTAAGATCAGCCCCAACCTATGGTTACAGGTGTACCAATTCAAGAAGAGCCAGAGGTTACCACCCAAACAACCTCTGCGCTACTTGTGTTTGATGCGTCCTCAGTCCTAAACATTCAGACATCATCTCCACCTCATATGCACAACTCATCACCACGCACTTCACTCACTTCCAAGGACCTTTCCATCCACACTCCATCCACCTTAGCGACTATCTCAGATCCAATAAAACCAGGGCACAAAACAAATGGTGACACCGAGGCAGAAGTTAACTTGGGTACGGCTGGAGTACCCGAGGTTGACAAAACCCCGGTGGGATAGGGCACCTTTCTAGAACTATTAGTTCAAGGAGGGTTTTTCACTTCTGATACAACGCCCACCTCACCGGAGCTGAATCCTTTCCAGCAAGACAACTTAATACTGCAGCAAATTATACCGTCCACTAGTATGAAAATCCCTGAACCTTAGCTACCGCAATAGAACCAACCAACATCTCCAAAAGAGCACTCAGAGAAATCAATTTCTAGTGGGCAACCCCTCAGAGAAAGATAACCGACCCAGGAGATGCCAGGCGTTGAGAACTTGCAGAGTTGGGGAGCTAAACAACTATACAAGTTTATCCAACTGACAACACAACAAGAAGAAGGACTGCACAATGACCTCCAATAGAAGTTCGAACAACAACAACAGGTCATCGCGCTTACTGAGGATCGAAATCAAATTAAAAGTGAAAAGGATACCCTATAGGAGCAGATGGAATAGGTGACAGAAATATTCAAGGACCTATGGCTGAATATCATTGCCCATGATAGCAAAACACCAGAGGACATATCGACTTGCTCAATGGTCGACAGATCCGTCTGAGTGAAAAGGGCATATATAAGTCTAAGCAGAGTGAACCAGGAACTCAAAGAGGTGCTAGCAACCAGACCAACATTACCAGACCCTTCCACGGTATATGCTGAGAAGGTCATAGAGAGACAGAGGCAGGTAAACGACATGAGGGAAACCTTGAGGACAAAGGTTAAAGAGGCTTATAGCCTGTTGGAGCATTTACATGAATTCTCCAACTCACCAACGATGGAAGCCCATCCAATTTCAGCAAAGCTTCAAAATATTTTCTGGGAAATCAAAGAAACCACCGACCCGGTTGGCATAACATAGCTGTAAAACCAGGAAGATGCACTGGAAACCAAAATCCAGGAAATTGAGGAACACTCAGCGACCATAAAGAAACTACTCAGAGAGCTAAGGAAACTGGTAAAACAAAAAGCTGAGGCAATACAACAGATAGCGGCCGAAGCTAAGCCAAAGATACAAGAGGTTTTCGGCAAGCTGTCGCCTGTAGCGACTGAAACAGAGGCCGAAAGAGTCGCCACCCAAACAGAGAAATAAATTAAAGAGTGGAAACATATAATAACTAAGTTCGTAGAACTCAAGTCCTCAGAAATGAGTAAGGTCCTAGAGTTGGGGCCTTTGTTTGGATAGGACAAAGCAACATGAAAAATGAAACCAGCCTCGGAAGCTGACAGACCACCAGAAGCCGCAACAACAGGGAAATATTGACTCGGGACGAGTCAATAGCGTGTGGTCGGGGCCTTTTTTTTGAGATAGAGAAAATTTGAGTTGCGGAGAGTTGGAGGACAGGTGGTGGAACACAATCAAGGTAGAAAGGGAGATTTCACGGTTGTAGAAAGTCGGAAGAAGGCAACGCGACATTGGCAGAGAACAACACAGATGGCAGATATGGGAGACAAGAAAAATTTTAGGACTCCCAGTAATAAAGAGGAAGTGGAAAGCAGCGGAGTGGAAAAAGGAAGGACTGACAGTTGCCCTCGAGGAGAAGAAAATAGGCAGTCAGTTAGCAAAGAAGGAGTTAGTTAGTTAGTCAGTTCAGAAAGAGGTCGATAGGAGAAGCAGAGCCTCAAGAGAGCTCTGTGAGAAATCTGTTGTACTGGACTAAACTATAATAGACTCTACAGAGTATATGTATGCTATTATGTTATTGATAATGAAATCATGTTGTTGCTGTGTGTAATGTCACGAGTGGATTGATGGTTGTTTGCTTATGATGAATACATGGTTAAATTAAATTTTAATTCAGCATTCTGAACATGTATCGATGAGTGATAGTTTCTTCATAGAGTTGAGATATGCTTGTTGCTTCCAAGTTTCTGTAGTTGTTGTCTATGTTTATATTTTTCTTCTACCTGATCTAGCTTCTAATCTTACTACGATCATGACACGCCTCGGGTGAGACGCCCTACTCCCTGGAGCAGGGTGAAAATGTCGACGTTGTGCTAGACTACTGCAGAAACCTTGTTGGCCTCAAACCTGAACCTGGGTCTTGCCCAGAGACCTCCCTTTTTTGCCAATAGTGAAGAGGCCACAATGTATCAAATGGCCTGCCATTTTTTTGAAATAATTTTGTATGGCTTTAGATAAATGTTGTGCTATCATACATGGGAGGGTGAACTTCTCTTTTGCATAAGAGCTTTTTTGTTTATTTTTTTAGAGTTTTATAGAGACGAGGCCTACTTTTGACCGTCTCCCTCCTAGGCCAATAACTAAGGTGCAAATCCGCATGTGGGGCGAGATGATGCCAAAGAGGGGCTTACCGAAGTATCTGACCAAGATTTCCGCTGAGGCACTAGGCTACTTGGCAGTGAGAATGACTGCATGTTTATCTTGGCGTCATGTCCTTATGTAGGTATGGATTTGAAATAGTGTCCCAACATCCACTTCACACCGGATGAGTTTGTAGATGATAGAGGTAATATTAGTGTTTTATTTAAATTAATCTAGTTTCATTTTATTATCTTAATTAATTAGAATAAAATTTATTCTAGTGCATTCTTTAACTTGTTTTATTAATTTTTTATTGAAATTGTCTAATTTTTTTTGTGTACTATATATTTTGTAGACATCGACAGTTTTGTTGGGTACATGCGAGATGCGGAGATGGTCAAGGCTACAAAGGATGAGGCACATCCTCAGATGCAGATGGGCGCGTAGGGTTGGTTTCAAATTCAATATGGAGTACTTCGACCAAATCTCTAGACTTTTGGTTGAGGGGGGACTCTACCCTACGACAAATCGAGACATCAGGGAAAATCCTAGGCTCCTTGAGCCCTTGAGGGACTGAATGCACGATATGATGAGTCTTATATGTCATATCATTGGAGCTACCAAGGTACTGGTCGCAACGAGGAGGGATGGCCATACAAAAAATATATATGAGTCTTCACCCAGTAAATCCCCATCAAATCATGATGATCAAGGTGATGATCCTTCTGATAATCAGGTTGGTGATCCTTTAGATACACAATTCTCACCCAAACGTACAACCCCATTAGATCATGACTAAGGTGTCGATGATCCTTCTGGTAGTACTCCACTGATTCATCATTCACCTCATGATCAACCACTACCTAATGTTTCTCCTCTAAGAGAAAACCAACCACCTTCTCCTCCACCTCATAGCTCTACTATTGAGGCAGTTGACCATCCATGGTCTTCTGCTACAAACCAGGCTACCAATACTAGTGTTGTATCATCTTCTGCTACATACTAGGCTGCCACTACTACTGTTGTAGCAAATATTTGACTTAATGTTGTTATTTGATGTTAGGTCCCTATAATACTAGCGTAGCCCCTTATTTTTATTGTTAGTTTAACCTCATTATGGTTATTGTTGTTCCTATGTAGTCCTCATATTGTTATCATTGTGCCCCATAGAAGCCCACTATTGTTATTGTTGTGCCCTTACATTATTATTGTTATGTAGGCTATAATTATATTGTGATCCCTTAGACTCCTATATCTAGAAATTATGTTTTTTCATTTGAATCATCCAAGAATTTTTCGTTTATGTAATGTAAAGGAGGCTGCCCCCTCAAAGAGGCTTATTTCTAAGTCGCTTCTTCAAACAAGTCATCTTGGAAATTTTGCTATAATTTTTTTTTTTTTTTTTACGAGGCTTTAGAAGCTGAAATTTTTACCACATGGAGCCAAAATATTGGTGAACTTTGTGTAAAAATTTCAGATCTTGGTTCGCTATATTTTCGGAGTTATGATCCGAGGAAGTTAGGGTTTTTGCAGGCTCCAAAATTCAGTCTCAAACAAGTGACCTAGGGAAAATCGTCATAACTTTCGTTTCAAGCATCATAATTGAATTCTATAAAAAGTGACTGAAATTACATGGACTTTGGTTTTTCATGTAGTAGTTTTAGAGCCAAAGGTTGAAACAATGACACGTGGAACTCCGTACAAGTTTGCTTATTGAACTAGTCTATAATCAGGTCATCATGGGAGATTGGGCATAAATTTGTCTTGAAGAATCCAAATTTGGTGTGACTTGTGGCATTGGAAAGAAGATTTATAGGACTATCATAGGACATAATTTCAAATCTTGGAGATCCAATATCATAGAGATACAATAGTTTCAATATCGAGCTCCTACACAGCTAGAAAAAGGTGTGTATTTTTTTAATTTTTGCATAATTTTTTTTGAAGAATCAGTTTGAAGTGATTTAAAGGGTTTATTGAAGCATATATATTAGTATTTGGTCCTAAAATACCTAACAAAAATAATAATTCTACACCCATTAAGCCCTCAGAAAGCTCGACTATGACGCATGAAGAGGAAGAAGTTCAACATGATATATCAAAATTACGAGACCAAGTGTAACAAATTTCGCTCTCGCAAAGAGTTACCAAAAATGAAATGGAAGATAATATGGATGGTTTGAAGAATGGTTTAAATTTATACATGGATGGTTTGAATAATGACATGGAAACTAAGATCTATGGTATAGAAGAAAAACTGAAAGGTTAACATCTTTTGTGCATTATCTCATCCATTTAAATCTAGTATAGTTGCTACTGCATTTATGGAAACAATTCAAAAGCTACATCAAAACCCAAAGATTATTTTAAGCGACAGAGATCCCAGTTTCATTGGAAAGTTTTGGACGGAATTATTTTCTTGTCTCGGTACTCCACTAGCTCATAGCTCATCTTATCATCCTCAATCTGATGGGAAAACTGAGATAGTGAACAAATGTTTGGAAGGATATCTTCGTTGCTTTGTATATGATAAAAAAACACAATGGGTCAAGTGGTTACGTTTGGCTGAATGGTGGTATAACACTTCCTTCCATACTGCAGCAAATATGACCCCATTTATGGCACTTTATGGATACCATCCACTGTTCATCACATCATCTTTAAGAGAAAATTCTAAGGTTCAAGCAATGGAATATCATATCAAGCATCAACAATAAGTTCTCCAACTCTTAAAGGATAACCTCACTTTGGCACATAATCGAATGAAACAACAGGCAAATCAACATCGCAGTGAAATAATTTTTGATGTAAGCGATTGGGTATTTTTACGGCTACAACCATACAAAAAAATGTTCCTCAAGCAAGCTAAGAAGGATAATAAATTTTCGCCAAAGTGCTATGGTCCTTTCAAGGTGTTGCAAAATATTGGTAATATGACATACAAATTGGAGCTTCCTGCATCTTCTCGAGTGCACTCGGGTTTCCATGTTTCATGCTTAAATAAGGTTATAGGTGACAAGCTCCCAGTGCAAACAATATTGGCAGAACATGATGAGGAAGGAAAAATCATATTGGAATCTAAATCAGTCACATAAATAAGAACTCAACAGCTACAAAATCGATCAATTTCAAAGTATCTCATCAAGTGGAGGGACTTACCACTGAGGATTCCACATGGGAGGATGAGAATTTTATACAGAAGCATCCATAACTACTTAAGCGTCGAGGACAACACTTTTTTGAAGGAGGGGCATGTTATGTCCCTATAATACTAGTGTAGCCCCTTATTGTTTTAGTTAGTGTAGCCCCCTTATTGTTATTGTTGTGCCCATGTAGTACCTATATTGTTATTATTGTGCCCCATAGAAGCCCACTATTGTTATTTTTGTGCCCTTACATTATTATTGTTATGTAGGCTTTGATTATATTGTGAGCTGTTAGACTCTTATATATAGAAAGTAGGTTTTGTCATTTGAATAATCCAAGAATTGTTCATTTATGTAATGTAAAGGAGGTTTCCCCCTCGAAGAGGCTTATTTCTAGGTCATTTATCTATCTTTTCTTCTATTTTGTGAGCTTGTTGCATAACATTTGACTTGTTTGTATATATATATGGTACATTTTTTTGTGCATGTTGATCTACATAATTTATATGTTGGTGTTGATGTGTATATTGTTAGGTCATGTTAAATATGTTCATTTAATGTGCTTGCATATAGATGTGTATGTGATAGCAGTTATTTGACATGAGATGCATATTTGAGGATGTGTGGGGTGATGATGTTAGATTACAATGCTTGTGTTTTGTTAGATGTGATCACGATGATGATGCTCTGTTAGATTATTAGATTTGTGTGATAGCTAATAACGTTTATATGTGCTAGAGGTGTATATAATTAAATGATGTTAGCGAATTTGAATGTGTATTTTAGATGATGTGTATGCTTGTTAGATGGTTATGACTATGATGTTTATATTATTTTATGATATAAATTATGTATTGGTGAACTTATATCAAAAATTTATATATGAAATTACATGCAAAACAACTTACTTAAAAAAAATGCAAAGATATTTTTATAAATTTGGTTGAAACTATAATTGTAAAATTACCATAAATATTTTTATATTGCTTAGATAGTTCATACATATTCATTCAAACCTGACTAATAAAATATTTCGATACTCACAAGGAAAAAACAATTAAAGGTAAAATAATTTAATTAATTCTTAATAAGACGAAAATGTGTAACTCATTCAATTTGTAATATAAAATATTAATAATATTAAATTATTCAAAAATACAATTTAAACAATGAAAAATTACACACGTATATATATAAATATAGGAAACCACTATAGATCCATCTTAATCACAAATTTATGAAGCATTGAAGGAGATTAAATCTTTTGACATGTACATCTTTTTTCAAGTTTTTCATTCTAAAAAGAGATTTTCATAAAATGAGATTCGATCTCTCTCGGCTCTTGGTAGATCCATTGTTAAGATGGATCTATACTGGTTTATAAAATTCAATCTATTGTTAAATTAAAAAAACTTAGGTCAAAATTTGTTATAATTAATTTAGATTTAATATAACTTAAAAAAATCTATTTTAATAAAATTTAATTTATCACTAAAGTTATGAGAGTTTCAAGCAATATAAATTTAATATTTATAGCAACGGTTACCAATTTAAATTCAAAATTTCTCTTTAAAGAGGAGGAAGAAATGTAAAATAAGGCTTATGGAGTTGCTTGTCGTTGGGGATTTGCTCTATTAGAAGTTCTCCCTTAAAGAGGCAAGTGAACTTCTTTCTAGTAATAAAGATATACCATTTTGGTTCTTTATTTGCTATTGTGGTTTACATTTATCTTTTTTTAATAATAAACATGAGTTAAATAATACAAAATCATACTATATGAGATTTAACTTTTTGACAAATAATATATTTGATTATTTCTTAATGAAAAACTCAAGAAATATTATTTTTTCCACATACTTATCACGAGATAGTCATTAAAATTCATGTTTTCACATTTATCCTAGCTAATACATTATGTTTACAATGACAAAAGACATGTATACTTTAAATAATTTACTTATAAATACATAAAAATATATATTTATTTTAGATAATCTAATTAGGAAAGAAAAATGCATCAACAAGTCTATTAGAAAGTCAAACAAATGCCTCTTATTCACCATCACACTATTTATCATTTAATTCTTAGCCCTACAATGTTATTAATTCAACTTTTATTTATAATTACCATTGAAAATAAAAGTCAAAACTCTTCCATTATACATGAAGAAAAAATTAAAACCTCTCATGCATCCATGTAAGCCCATTTATTTCTCTTATGGTTCATAAAAAAATGCAATCAACATTTTACACATGCACATAAGACCTTTTGTTAGTTTACATAATGTTGCAGGAACTATAATTTAAATATAGTAAACATGAGTTTACCTCTCATGTCAAGAATTTAATCTTACATATTAATACACAATTGTTTCATTGTTAAAGTCCTCATAGATTTATTACTACATGATTTATATTGATTTTGATATAAACCTTAAGAAAAAACATGTGAAATGTTTAATAAACCAACAAATATATAACATCTAATTATACATTCCTTCTCTTTAATTCCCCCATCTCAACCATTTTATTTAAAGTAGGGAAGAATCAACTTATTTTATCAAAATCATGGAGTGCTCTTGTGAACCTTTCTAGAATAAATCTTCAATGTTGTTTCCAAATTCCTTATTTTCTCATTATTAGGATATTCTTCTCATTTTCCTATTTGAGAAGGATTGTCACCTTGAATCCTTATTACCATAGATATTGTGCACCATGTTTTAAACATTTATATTTATGGAGATATGTTGCATAGTGAAAATAAGGGGGGTTATTTTACCATATTGAAAACCTTTGACGATGGTCGTAGTAGGCCTTTTAGTACGCATATAACATAGATATGCTTTTATTTCTCCACTTTATATCATTTTGTGAGTTATTTTAGATTGATACTCACAATGTCATTTGAGAAAGGAGATAATGGGTATACTTAGAATGATATCTTAAAAAAATATAGTTATAAATAAGCATTCTTAATGGAGTGCTCACCTTTAGGATTCAAAATGGACTTTTCTATTATCTAGAGTAGAAAATGTTTTATATTAGAAATATATGTTTGGGGTCACAAAAGTACAACAAAAGAGTACAAAATTGATAACTCATGCTCAGAATTACAATTTTTTGATCCATCTTGATGTCTATCCAAAGCCTAGAAGAAGTTTACTATAAATTAGAATTAAACTATAATTGCACAATTGGAAACCCTTTAATTTTAAATTATAGATTTGACAATAGGGAATACTTAGTTTTAAGTGTAAAAATGTTTCCACTAGAAACAAACATGCAAAAACGTTCATGAATCTTATCAATTATATAAAATGCAAAAATACGAATAAAAAACACTATAATTAGTGAAATAAAGAAAAATAAAACATACAACAATAGTATAAATGATGCAATAATACAAGTACATATCACTCTCTGTTGTCATCAACCTGATTATCTTCCTTGCTTTGCATGCTAACACTATTGTTCTAAAAAATATGTTTTGATCTAGGGTTGTGTCTTAATACGAACCACCAATCCCTATCCAACACATCTAAGTAAAACAACGCCTAGTTGCAGATTTTGGGGAAAACATAAGGCTCCCTAGCTTCATGCCACATATTTACAGAGTCGATATATATTAACCCATTATCATGATCTTCCTATACTTTATTCCAATCAAAGGTGTTCCACAACTTGCACCTAAAAATAAAGCATTGGAACAAATAAAAGTCCAGTTCAATGATCACTTGGATCTTTCCGACGTAACCTAATGTCCTCTGCATTAGGTTTTGATCACGGTGGCTAGCATGACTAGATTGGTCGAACTCAATTTCCACTCCACAATCTTGTGTCATGCATCCATAATTGACATCTTTCATGCGAAAATGATGTCCATATGCCCACATATATGGGAACAAATGCATCTATAAAAGAGTGAAAAAATCACAGTGTCATGTGTCTAATAACCCGAACGCAATTAAAATATAAAATATAAATGTTACAATTGAAAGATGCATTATGAAGTTAAAAATATACATAAAGATATTATTACCGAGTTTCTGCACCAATCCCTATGTTTAGTGCATCCTCCTCAACATGCGGGTAACGATCGGATGAATCATATTTCTCTGTGACGTGATCAATAACCCGAATGTTAGGGCATTTCATTGGCATATTTTATTTTAAATGATCAGGATAAGGCACACTTCTACCATTCAACCATCTGAATTATTTCTTGTCACTATCCCATTTCCTCCTCTTTTGTTCATATAATGTGACCCATGGTTATGTCCCTTCCAAATTGTAAATAATGAATTTGTTGATGGCTTCAATTTTTGAATTTTTTGATGAAATCAAACCAACATGTATAGTACGTATGAGATCAAAATATGCATTATGAAGTTCAATATGAATAATTACTTTGTATAAATTTGACAAATGATAAGTCACTTACTCTTTATCAAGCACATTTTCCCATTCATTTGGAAAATATCCCCTTCTCTTTTGTCTTCATCCCTTTCGCCATACCAAATCACTGCACCTATTGTGTTTTCGATTTGCTTGATGTACTCACTGGAATAATAGAAAGACTCATACGATATGAACCCCCAACTATAGAGTCCTAGGGTTTTCCATTTTTCGAAAAAAACTTTTCAATTTCTTCATGCACCTCTCTAAGAAGAACATCCAACGATAAGAAACCACCCTAACTAATTCAACCTTATCTACTAGGTGAATTAGAATATGAACCTGCAAGTCCATGAAACTCATTGGCTGCTCCTTCTCATCGTAGGTATCTCTTGATGCCACCATGGAATCTCCTTTGATGTGATCCAACATACAAGTGTGTATAATTTAGATATGGAATGTCGTAGGTATTGAGAGAATTCATGCTTCACACATCCATGCACAAGCAAAGGATAATGACACTGCAAAGTAAACACACAAAAAAATTAATTATATTTTATCCCATTGTATAAAAATAATAAAAAATAAGAAAATCATGTTTTTGAGATACATACTCTTATAAGGGTCAAATGGTCATGCGATTTCAACCTCGAAAAATGGTATTCCACAGTGAAACAACATTGTAGTGAAGACCCATATAAAGAAGGCACCCTCAGACCCATTATAACTTCATTTTCCAAAGAAATACCATCTTTATTTAAAATCCATGGGACATCACCTTATTTGAAAGACCAGAGGGACCAACCTATCCTCTACTTTCTTGTCTTGGCCAATGATTCTATTTAGCTTTTGAACAAATAAGATCTATCCTAACAACCAATGTGTCATTTTATTTCAATGAGATGTGCCTCCTTAAATAAGATGAAACATTTTTAAATATATGCATGGGATATAGTAAGAGGGCAATCTTAAGATGCTCCCAATATGGGAGCTCATAAAAGACAAATTTCCTTTTCATCCCAATGGGAAATTTCTCAACATAGGTGTTGAAGAATTCTAGATCGTCGAACATAGGCTCCCCATTTGAATCGAACATTTTTGTAATCTCATTTTCCTTCTCTCTCTCATATGCTCTAACCCATTCAACTGGTGTCATTATTGCAGGCCTTTGGGTTCTCTTTGGTTTACCAATGAAAGCGAATGCTTCTCTTTTTTAAGGGTGTTATTCTGGGAGGAATAATCTGGAGAAATCATACACTATATTTTGTAAGTGGTTGGACCACCTAGTCTTCAAAGAAGGTCCATAACATTTAAATCCATGATACCCTTTTTTTACGAGCCTGCAAAATTATCGTATAATACAGGGCATGTTAGCAATCATGAACATCATAACAATTGCAACGAATTGAATTAATATGTGAAACAATATTGTTACATGTATAAAAAAATCAATACACATGTAGTTTACTAGAGAAAATCGTAAGCCTAGATAATCGTGTATGGTGTAAGAACATATGTCGTACAATGTAAAAATCCTCTGTTATGATGGGTCTTGATACATCGTATACATGTATCCCTTCCCATAATTCCTTCAATTCATCTACCAATGGTTGTAAGTATACATCCATATTACTTACTTGTATTTTACTAGGGAGTAGGAGAGCCAACATAAGATGTTCATTCTTCACGGAAAACCATGGGGGGATATTGTTATTGATCACTACTAGAGGCCAAATATAATAGTTGGTGTTTTGGAGGGAATATGGGTTGACACCATCCATGGTTATTTTGAGTTGTATATTTCATACTTCATCCTTGAATTTTTCAAGCCATGTATCCTCTATATGCTTTACATCTATTGAATCGGTTAGGATTCAGATAACTCCCGACTCATTTTTATGTGAGGCATGCCATCCTTGAAACGTAGATAATTCTTTGCAACAAAATGGCCTTTGAATCCTTGGGATTATAAGCATGTGCATCAATATATTATGAAGAGGACAATGTGATTTATCCTTTTTTATGGTAGCTGTCATGCCCACATTTTAGACATATATACAATCATTCAAACTTTCATGATATGATATGTATTGAAAACCCAAAAATTTTAGCAATTGCTTTGCCTCTTCGCAGCTACTGGGCAAGACATTGTCACTCGGAAGAACCTTAATTTTGAATAACCTGCAGTTGGTGGGAAATATAAGTGTACAATGTCAATATTTAATGTTCATAAAATCAACCATTTTTAATGTTGATTGTGTGACAAGATTTCTCAAAATATAAGGGACTTGATCATGGTCAATTACCTTAATATTGTCGAGAAACATGCATACGACATGCCAAACTTTGATTTCAAGTTGTATAGTAACATTATTGTCCCTAGTTGGGTAGACTTTGACTAGATTCCAGGTCCAAAGAGAGGGATGGTGGAAGCAGATTTTAGGCTTTTGAATAAGGTATCAATGATATGAGCATCATCCCCTAGCTCATCATTTTAGAATGCATATAAAAAAATTTCCTCCATGGCAGTCGTATCCCGTAAGTAATCATCCATAACTTCCTATATTTGATTGCCTCCATTACCAACTTGTGATGAAGAAATACTATTGTTGTAGTCATTCCTAATTAGTGAATCTAGACTTAGTGGGAATTGAATAGGTGGTTGATTCAACCATTATTTGTAAGCTTCCTCTTTGAATTTTCCTCATAATGTAGCATTCTCTAGATTTGACATTATAGGGGGGTGATATGGAAGATGGTAAGTGTGTTACGCATCATCACTAGAATCGACCTAATTTCAAAAAATATTGAACATTAGTACATCAATGATTTTTTTTTTCCTAGGGAAAAATCGTAACTTTTATTAGAAAATAAGAGTTACATGTTGTAGATGCAAGAAGATGCAATACATATAGTGTTATAAGCATACAGTAAAAATAAATACATCCGCTATATGTGCGAGTGTTTACAAAGTGATACAAAAGACATTCTCCAAATGGAGTCAGTTGGAGTATATACATAAATATGCTATAATAAAAAATGTGAGTAAAGATCTGCAGTCCTGTCTATTGGGGGCTGGTCCCCCGCCCATGTGCAGGAACAAAAGGCCTGTGAAAGTACTGATAGTATGCATTATCATTCTGTTCCTGTACCTCCATTTGCGCTGTCAATAAGTGCGTCGCCTCCTTGGAAAGGAGGTCGGAAATGGTGTTCCTCTCCCTGTAAATGTGCCAACATGATATAGTATCAAAATGTGCTTTGAGCATGAGAGATTAAGCCAATATATTCTAAAGTGTATGTGTGTGACATGTCGATAGTTCAGAAAACCAATCAATGACAATCTTGGAGTCCCCGAAAATTTGAAGAGCATGTATTTCTTTAGTGATGGCAAAATGAAGTAAGTATAGGAGGCAAGATAGTTTAGCAAAGTTATTGGTACCACTGCCAAGTCCAACTTTGACTTTAAATGAATGATGAATCAAGAGATGAAGCATAAAACCACCACCACAACCATGTGTTTGAGCAGACCCGTCAAAGTATGCCCAAGGGAGTGAGCGGTCAATGATCTCAGGGGTGATAATGTGAGGACAAGAAGGAGGAGGGTCATCAGGGATAAAGTGATAAATGAAAAGTATATGAGCAGCGAATGAGGGCGGATGAGGGCCAATGGTGAGGGGTGTCATGGAAAATGGCACGATTGTGGGCCATCCATATGTTCCAGCATATAAGTATGGGAAGGTTCCGAAGTTTGATGGGGTTAGCAGCGAAACACCATTGATCCCATGCCTCAGTAAGAGAGATACCAGTCTAGCATTGATTAATCTGAATAGATGAGGAAACAATAGTCCAAAGTTAAATTGCAATAGTGTAATGAAGGAATAGATGCTGGGTATCTTCTGCCTTAAACTTGCATAGGGCACACCTATGAGGTCCAACAAAAGATTTTTTTTCTGTAGATTAGCACCAGTGGGGATTTTTTCAGTGAGAATGCACCACATGAGCAGTTGAGCCTTGGCTGGTCCTTTGAGTTTCCATAAATGGCACCACAAAGGAATGAGTAAATCAGGTCTGTTATCTCGGTATATATGAGAGTATCCTTCTTTTGGTGTATACCGACCCCATTTAGATATAGTCCATCTGATTTCATCCTCACAAGCCTTCAATCGAACACGGGAGTCAGACAGAGCTTCCAGATATGCATTCCAGTTTGCAATCCACTGTGGATGTATTCCTAACTCCCGGTGATCCATCCACCCTTGAGAAAAGAGTGTAGTTCATTCCTCCATGGAAATATGGTTGAGTTTCTTGTATCCTGTTTGGTTGAGAAACGTAGTGAGATCTTGTGGGAGGAGGTGGGCATTCCTGCTCCCAACCCAAGAATAAAGGCTAATATGGATCTTGTGGCCATTGAAAATTTTCCAGGTCAGGTCGTCCTTGATGTATTTGATAATTGTAAGAATCGCACACCAGATGGTAGAGGACGAAGAGTGGTATTCGAGTGGAGTCCAAATCTAGTCAGTGGGGGAGAGCGGATAAATATATTTTTGTGTTGTCACTCTTTTCCAAAGATTGTTCCTGGTCAATAATTTCCACCCATGCTTGGCAACGAGTGAAATAGCAAAGGTAGATAGATCTTTGATGCCCCAGCCACCCCATCTCTTAGGTAATGCAATACGGGACCAATTAGTCCAGGAAAATGTGTGTCCCTCTTTTGCGCCCAGCCAAAGAAAGTGCTTACAAATTTTCTGAATTTTGTGGAGGATGCCTTTTGGGATCCATGCTAATGACATCTAATAAACAAGAGTGGACTCCAGGACAACTTTGATCAGAGTTAGACGGCCAGCTCTAGACATCCAGCGATGGCACCTGTTGTTCAACCTTTTTTCAATTTTGGAAATGAGCCAATTCCAATCAGCAATTTTATAATTCACAGGTTTGAGAAAAATCCAAAGTATTTCAAGACATCCTCAAATCTGATAAGATTGAAGGGGAATCTCTGCTGTGCATAGAAAATCTCATATGGTGTGCAGCCATGACAGGTCATAATGGATTTAAGATTATTGCATTGCATACCTGTGGCAGAACAAAAAAGAATCAAAATAGTTTTGATCACCGTGGAGTCAGTAAGGGACCCATTAAGGAAGAGAATGATATCATCAAAAAATAAGAGATGAGTGAGAACACAGTTTTCCGAAATTTTGATGCCTTTCAATCTGCGTCTAGAGGTTTCATCAATGATGCATCTGCTAAGCCCCTCCATAACTAGTAAGAATAGAAGGGGCGATAGGGGGCACCCTTGACGAAGTCCCCTCTCTGCATGAAAGAATTTGGTCGCTGCCCCATTGATAAGAATGTTGTAAGATAGAGTAGTAATGCTGCACATGATCCAATTGATAGTTTGTAAGGGAAAACCCAGATGGGTGAGCAACATACGGATGTAGAGCCAGCTTACTTGATCAAATGCTTTGGCCAGATCAATATTAAGAATCATACCTTTGATGCGTTTAGTATGTATAGAGTGAAGGCTTTCTTGAGCAATGCCAATAGCTTCATGGATCTGTCTATTTTCCAGAAAAGAAAATTGTTCAGGAGATATATAAGTAGATACGATTTATTTCAATCTATTAGCAAGAATCTTGGCCATGATCTTATATATGCAGTTACATAATGAGATGGGATGATAATCATTGAAATATGAGGGGTGATCATTTTTGGGGATGAGAGCTATAAATGTGGCATTGAAAGCATCATATAAGAATCCAGATTGACGCATTTCTTCCACAACTTCCAGTAGATCATGGCCCAATAATTCAAAAAAAGTGAGATAGAATTCTACCACCCAGCCATCAGGTCTAAGGCTCTTGTCCTTCTTGAACCACTTAAGAACAAATTCAAGTTCTAGACTGGAAATAGGTTGCTGTAGATCATCCTCTGCTGCTTCATCAACATACCTGGGGAAAAGAGATGCCACCTTTATAATTTCTGCTAAGGTGGGTTGTGGGGGGGGGGGGCCTTGTAGATTTCTTTGAAATGATCGATGCCTTTTCGGGCTAGGTGAGAGAAGGTAGAGGCTTTAGTTCCGTCCTCATTATCAAGCTCCCAAATGGTGTTAATAGCCTTTCTACCATTAGCATAATGATGAAAAAATTTAGTATTTTCATCCCCCGAATTGATCCAGGTGGCACGACTTCTTAGTCTCCACTCCTCATTTCTAATGTGTAGGATCTTTGATTGAGTTGTTTCCAGAGAGGTAAGTAGTGTCTTATCTACATCAGTACCAAACCCACCTCCAATTGATGATTCTAATCCCTGTATTTGCTGTTCAATATCTAGTAAATCACTATCCTTTGATCTTTTTTTTCCCTTACCCATATAATAGTATCCTTCTTAGAGATGAGGAGTCTGTGTGAAAAAATTGAGGATGGTGAGCTTAGATGTGGAGGTGGAGGAAGTCTCCATATATTATTCACCATATTGATATAGTTAGGATCTTGTAACCAAACAAAGCATAATTTAAAAGGGGAAGCCGAGTTTTTAACAACTCCTGTAATTTCCAGATAGATTGGAGAATGATTAGAGATTCCCTCAGATCCAATCCATTGTCTGTAGGAACCAAAATTCTGTAGCAGACCATCTTTGATGAGAAAACGGTCAATTCTTCGAGCCACCAATTGATCCCCAGTACGCCTATTTCGCCAAGTTGGAGAGGGGGAAGTAATAAGGGGATCCACCAGATGATGAGCAGAAAGAAAGTTTCTGAAGTATTCAGATAGAGTATCCGCATGTGCATTAGGCCCACAAGATTGAAAGATCCCGAGAGAGAAATTCATATCCCCAACCAAGATAATGTTCTCCGGGTGCATAACAGATGCATTCAAAAAGGAGTCCCAAATTTTTTTTTCTGTTGGAACAGGGACCATAGACATTAATAATGGTGAAATGTAATTTTAGGGATTTCTAGAATACCTCCATGCCTAGGGAATTTTCCTTCCCCATATTTTAATAGGATTGATGCAGCGAGGATTGTAACAGAGGGCCAAACCCCCCGAGCACTTAGTGGCATCAATAGCATGAATCATCCATCCAGGCAATAAGGAGTTGAGAGCATGGGTAACCATATCCAATGTACCATGAGTTTCTTGTAGACAAATGATATTAGCATGAGAAGAAGAAAAGAGTCTGCGAAGTGCAAGTCTCTTCGCAGGGCTAGCCAGCCCTCGGCAGTTAAACGAGAGACAAATCATTAGGTAACCAGAATGGGGGATTGTCTTGCTCTAAGAATCCCATCGATGGAGAGTTGAGATCCAGATGCAACTTCTATGCTGGAAAGGTGAATAACTTTGGAGATAAGAGAGTGTCGAACCTGAGTGGATTTGAGTGAGGTAGCCAGAGGACCAGAGTGAGTGGTTAGGCCCTTCTGTAGGTGGAAGAGGGAGCGAAGGTTATAGGTATGTGAGGAGGAAGAATCAAAGAGTTCGGGTACAATAGGGGTGCAGGAGACAGGGGAAGAGGGAAGGGGGGCATAGGGGAGGGGAGCAGTGAATGGGGGGAAGATGGTCGAGGAAGAAGCAGGAAGAAGGTGGGGTAAAGTGGGGTGGGGGGGGTGGGGGGGGTGGGGGGGAAGTATAAGGGGGATGAAGAAGGTGGACAGCAGATGGAAGGAGTAACATTACCAGCCAGGGAAGAGTCGGAGCACAAAACATAAGCTATAGAAAGAAATGATAGGAAAGTAAAAGGAGAGGAGGAGGAAATACCCGCAATCGGAGGGAGTCCAGAAGTAGTAGCAGTAGACATGGAACGAGTAATACTGGAGGGAGCATCCAAAGCATCTGAGGGTTCCACCATCGAGGAAAGGACAACAGAGTGAGGAAGTCCCAAAAGCGATGACCTTCTCTGTAGAGATACCGAGACCGGAGCAATCAGATGTCTGCTAATGATGGAGCTAGAAGCCTGTGTCAACCCCGATATAGGTCAGTCCTTGAAGACATGACCAACCTTATGGCATCAATGAAAACGGAAGGGGACCCCTTCATATTCTAGAATCTTCTCCCTGGTCGAGTTGCAACATTGAATGTTGATGGCTTCCTCCAAACCTTCTCTAGTACCCAGATGAACTAGTATGCGGGCAAGGGCCATTTTGCCAGAGGTTATGTAAGAACGATCATGGTCCAAATAGGAGCCCAGAAGATTACCAATGTCTATGAAAATATGATCAGTCCATAGGTGATAAGGAAGACCAGGTAGGCGAACCCAGATGGGGACAACGCCCAGTGGTTCCCTATCAGGATAAAAAAGAGGATTCCATCTTTTGAGCAGAACCGAGGCCATCTCAATGTGCCAAAACTATGAAAGAATAATATCAGTAGGTTCTCTGGAGGAGAAGCGTAGAGAAAACCAACCCTTGTTCAATGTGTGTCTGATAGGAATCTCCTGTATGAGATCTCCCCAAATCTCTTGTGCCCACTGATTTAGATGCTTGACCCCATAGTTCCATCCACGGACCCGACCAACAAGAACCCTGTCAACAGTGCCCAAAACCTCTGCCATCTGTACAGCAGCCTCGAGCATGAGGAAACTTACACATCTATTAGCTTTGACGCACTTTGTGCGGCGAGAGGCATAGGGGGAGGTGCCAGGAGGAATGAGAGCATCAACAGAATGTGAAGGGGAAGGCGCCGAGATGCTGGGAGGGTAATCGGTGACAGGGGGAGGGATGGCAAAAAAACCATAGGAGCAACGAATGGCAGGTGAAAGGGAGACCGAAGAAGGAAGGTTGGAAGAGGAGGGGGAGAGGGAGTGCACATGTAGAGAGGTCCGCGGGGGTATGGAAATAGGAGGAATATGGGGGGCAATGCTAAATGATGAGGACGGAGAAGAGTAGGTAAAATAATGAGCGAAAAAAGCGAGAGATGCGGGGGAGGGAGGTCGGAGATCCGACGAGCTGATAAGGTCCAGCTCAGCCGCCGATAAAAAAACAGGGGAGGTTATGGAGAGAGTCGGGACCATAAAGGAGTCCAAGTTAGGGAAATCAATGGGGGAGGGCACCTAAGTATAAGGGTCCACAGGAGAAAGATTACAATGAGGAGATGTTGAGTGGGAGACTTGCATACCTGAGGAGAACCGATTAGAGAGGGACCAAATGTCTAAGCCCTCATATGAGTCCTTCGAATAGTCCAATAGCTGTTCATTCTGGGCCCCTTCCATAACAGATTCCAAGACGAAATCGTTGTATAAGTCCAAAAGAGCCCCAAATTTCACCAGACAGAGCAGAGAAGCCGGTCAGAAAGGAGTCAGGAGCAATATGCCAATAGGTACTAGTGAACCGAGCAGAGCAAAGGGCGAAAATGGTGGTAGAGCGAATAAAAAAAGTGTATTCGTCTTTATTCTTGAAAGGCGTCCATAGGAAAGTGAATAATGTCTACAGGCAATGACGTTTGGAGGTCACCGCGCATAATGAGGCAAGCATACAGTGGCAGCAGGTGAACCCAAGGCCGCTAATCACCAAAGAGGAAGTATAGTATACCCTTCAAATCCTCGAAACTCAGTGATTACGGCCATCAGTCGGCAAAGGTCAGGTGTCCGCCATATTAAATCGCGAGGGTGTACAGAGCAAGAAATGGCGAAACCCTAGCAGCCGCCATCAAAAATAGAACTGAACTCCTCCCCATATTGATAGATCCATTTAGTACATCAATGATATTAGTAAGCACAATGAAATTGTTTTGTTTTAATTACATTATATCAAACAATTACTACCATCGTTGATCTAGGATTGCGCGCTAAAAGATGGCATGTTTCAATTGGAAGGGTGAAGCGACTATCGATTTTCATGTACCAACTGTTCACAGTATGTTGCTCTTGATAAGAGCTTTTGACATTTTTGAAATGGTGGAATATTTCTTGCATATTAACTCGATTCTGAATCAGGATCCTGCAAATTTGGATACATTTTTATTCAAATTGACATGGATAAAAAAAAAAATTCAATTAGATAATCAGAATATAAATAAAATATGAACTTACTAGAGATGAAAAGGGAGAACTCCATGAAGGAATTTGAGAAATATGGAACGAGCTGGAATTTATATAATTGACCATTTGATATTATGAGATTTTCTCCGTGCATTTGAGAAAAACCAACAATAAACTTTTGTATACATACCTAAAATTAATTTCGAGAACCATATACCACAATATGAATTTCACTGTAGTTTTCAAACCATTTTTCAATAATAAGGCGACTTTAAGTGGAAAATGTATACTATGAACTACTGTAACTCATATGGATGCATCCTAAAGGATAACTTGAGATGAATATGCCATTTTATGTGAAAAAAAATTCAGATAAATTTTAAAGCATATCGGTGCTCGTGTAAAATTAAACACATCGATACATTTAAATCATAACAACACTGATGTGTTAACATAATAACCGCACAAGTTTCTGGGATTTCAAAAATAAAAAGAAATTTGATCATATTGGTGTTTTTCTAAAACTAATTTCAAACTTATGCGTTAAAATAATAACCACACCGGTTTCTAGGATTTCGAAAAAAAAAGAAAAATAATTTTATCATATCGGTGCGTTAGAAAAATGTAGAGCACCAATAAGTTATCTTAATCAGTGTGTGTGTTACTCATAACACACCAATGTGTTTTGCTATAAAACACACCAACGTTCGAAAAAAGTGAAAAAAAAAACCGCGTGTTTGTTTTTTTAAATTGAAAAATGAGTAGTGATTGATTTTTTGAAATCTAATTTCATAAAGTCTTTTAAATAGTAAGAAGTTATTCATTATTTCATTATTTTTCCCAAAATTTCAAGGGAGAGATTTGCAAGAGAGACATATTGGGAGCATTGTGGAGCAGCATAATACTTTGGAACAATAGAACTATTCAGAAGATTAGAAGTGGAAATGTATGGTGATTCACTCAAAACCCTGCATAGTGAAATTTTTAAATTTTACTGTTGATTTTTTACTAATAATTTTTTTTTTTACAATTTTTGTTAGATTTAATTAAAATAAATATTTGCAAGAGAGACATACTTAGAGCATTGTGGAGTATTAGAATACTTTGGAACAATAGATCAACTATTTAGAAGATCAGAATTTGAAAGGTATGGTGATTCTCTTAAAACCATGCATAGTAAAAATTCTACTAAAAAAAATTACAATTTCTATTAGATTTAATTAAAATTCCGAAAAAAACAAATAAAAAACCTGCCTAGCAAAAATTTTAACATTAATTTTACTAATAATGTTTTTTACAATATCAGTTCCTATTTAGGTTTAATTAAAATTCAGAAAAAAAACAAAAAAATCAATACTTATCTTAAACCCTTGCTTCTTCTTGCTTATGTGATTGAAAAATTTCACCTTAGGGTTTAACTCTCTCTACCACTTCACAATTAAGGCTTTTAATTTTAGGAATTTTAGATTTAACAGTTTTGTGTATTACTATATATAAGGTGTTTAACATGTAAAGCATGGGGACCAGTTGTTGAATGAGATCCAAACCCTATCGACCCTATCTGTTTAAAAAAAATGACTCTTGTTTACCGGTGCACCATGTTATATATAATGCATCGGTGCCTCATGTTTTATATAACACACTAGGGTGCCTATGAAAATTAGCACCGTCAAGTCAAAAAACTCGTGTTTAATTTTTTGGTTTCGTTTTTTTACTGTGATGTTTGTGCTTTTATCGTTACATATTGCATCATCATAATTTAAAGTTAAAAAAATCACTATCGATGCTCAATAATTAATTGATCAGCGTGTTTACTAAATTAAACGCGCTAGTGCTCATATGAAAAATAACAACGTTAAGTCAAACCACTTGTGTTAATTTTTTTATGTTTTCATTATTTACTATGGTGGCAGTGCCTTTATTGTTACCTATTGCACCATCATAATTTAAAGTAATTAAAAAAAAATCACTCCCAGTGCTCAATAATTAAACGCCTGGTGTGTTTATTGTACTAAATGCACCAATGCATTTATTCACATAAGCGCACCTATTTCTAGAGCTCTTTTTGACTAAAAATTATGTGATTTAATTATAAATATATTTAATGGTTTATGTATTGAATGATGCAGGTTGTATATTCATAAAAAAATGTTTGAGAAGTGGTCAAGTAGCAATAATATTGATTGACACAATGATAACACATCCAAAAAAGCAGAAAATACAAGTTATTTGTAAATTATTTACAAAATTAATATGTTTGAACTATATGTAAGTTTAACTAGTATGTATTAGTTAGTGTTTGTCACGCAGAGCCAGAAAATGAGGAAGCTTGATAAGATTATTTATGATCTAAGTGAACAAGAGCGTAAAATCCTAATGGAAAAATTGCAGAAAGAAGAATAAGGTGAATGCAAAAATATTATTGATATGAGTTCTTTTCTTTTGAATGCTCATTAATAATATACTTAAGAATATTAGATAACATGTTTCAAACAATCTATTAATGCATATATATTTAATGTTCTACAGGGACCAACAACGAAGGAAAATAATGTCGTTCTAAGAAAAAAAATTATAGAACATGTAAATGACGATGGATTGGT
The DNA here is from genome assembly GCA_034641835.2 of Pinus albicaulis. NCBI lineage: Eukaryota > Viridiplantae > Streptophyta > Pinopsida > Pinales > Pinaceae > Pinus > Pinus albicaulis. Next base: position 476,987,121 of record CM076581.1, on the reverse strand, counting down.
CCTTAGCTGATCTAGAGTGGTGTTGGAGGTTAATGAAAGGGGGTGGGGAGGGAGTGGGCGGGACTTTTACAAAACTATGAGGGATACATTGGAATGAACGTATTTTTTTCTTACAATACAAAAATCAATCCAATGATTCCAAGACCCAAGTTATATTAAAACTACATGAAGCATTTCTAGAGCAATGGTCAATGAGACCTATCATACTTGCACTAGCAAAAACATACACAAATAAAAAATAATCATTCAAAAAGAAATATTGTTATTTTTTTTTGTTTTTTTGTTTTTTCTAGAATTATATGTATATATTACTACAAACCATTCATTTATTAATATATATTTTGTTATATTTAGTTTTCATATTTTAATATAAAAATAGTTTATTAATATTTCAAGAATATTATGAAAATCCTAAATGATCAATAAGATGATATCCGAAACATGCTAGTAAGAATGTCCAAAAAGGTGTATAAGGATATGGTCAAATAAATGGACATAATTGCATCACAGGAGGAACCATCTCAACAACAATGTGCTTCAAATATATGTAACCATAGAAATTTTTTATTAGATGCATATAAAAAAATAATTTGGAATTAACTGTTATTTTTCAAGTATATTCTTGCAGAAAATAAAACAAAATGGAACACATTCAACACATAAAATAGGACAAGAAGGAAGAAAAGAGTTGATATCAAATTTTGTGAGTAATTGTTAATATTTCCTTATAACAACTTAAGATTTCATTTTTGTATATTTTAAGTTGTTTTACAACAACCATCCTTGAATGTCTTCAAATAGGTGCTAACATACAAAGAGGAGTCATAAGAAGAATTTATTGACATTGAGTTAAATATGGGTTGTGAGTATATGTTGGCATATCAAAAATTAATTGTGGAATTTGTAAGTATTTATGTTGTTTTACTTCTCTGAGTTTATAATTAATAGAACAAAAAAAACCTTTACATTAAATATATGATTTACTATGGGGTATCAAAATTGCAGGGAACAAAGTATGGAACTACGCCAACATAAGGGTTGTTGCGATAAGGCATGGGACTTGGTTTTGAAACCATGTGTACAATTCATGACTCACTTCTTGCTATGGTACATTGCTATTCGATTTACAATGATGTATATTATTTCAATTTTCATTATTCTCACCGAAGTAGATACACTCATTACACTTTATTTTTATGTTTGCAGATGGAACATGAAGAAGAGGAAAACAATCGATCCAATCAACAAAAAATTCTTCCAAATAACCCAAGTCAGGGAAGTAGCTCGAGCAGTAACAATACTTCCAACGAGGAATGATGATCTATTTGGATATCAATGCAAGTTGTATTTTTTCAAAATAATTGTCTATAAAAATTAGACATTTTGTTTAATGTAATGGACATAGTGTCCCAGTTGAAAGACAATGGGTTACCAATAACTATCCCATTTTGTATGAAACAAATCCTCTTATTCATATATAATAAAATACATTTTAATTTTTTCGATTGCATTGTCCAATGTCGTTGTGAAATGTTACACCACTCATTAAATATATGGATGATTAAATATTACAATGAAGAGATGTGAAATCTCATGATATAACAAATTAATCCAAACATCATATACAAATGTACTAATCAAAATTTAATTTATAGGAATATGGTTATAAGATATATGTCAATTTTTTGATGAATACCAGAATTAAAAAATCACAATAATTGCATTGTCACATGTCGATGTTTCTAAAAAAGAGAAAATGGATACCGAGACATCGTATATTAATGCATATCGCCCCGAATATGATTTTTTTCAGCAACGATATTTATAATAAAAAAAAATGGTATCCTATACAAAATCTCAGTGCGTTTGTAAAATAAATACGCACTGGTTATTTTACGTAAAAGCACCGGTAGGGTAAGGTTTTTTTTAGCATGGCCATGTGCATTCATAAAAAAAATGAGCATAAGGGCGTTATACTCTTCAAACATTGATATTTTTTGCATTTAATGCCCCAGTGCATTGTAATTTTTAAAACACCGATGCTTTCTTAGAACCAACACTTCAATGCTCCAAAATATTGTTTCCAACCCCGGTGCATTATTCAAATTAACAACGTCAATTATTTTATATTAGTAGCGCACCGATGCTTTTGTACATCTCATAAGCATCGATGCTGTAAATTTAAATAAAAACACCGGGTCTGCAAGATTTTTTTTGCCTGCCCCGGTGTCATTCCTGAAAAGTAATGCCCAGGGTGTTTGTTTAAGACATAAGCATTGTGGCGGTATACTTTTTAGGCACTGATTTTGTTTTCATTCAATGCCCCGATGATTTTATTTAAATCTACAACACCAATGCTATTTTTCCATTAAGTTCACCGCTAAAAAAACATCCACTAAAACCTCCGGCTGCCTAGATTTTTTTAGTTATGATGAAGTTTCATTATCAACTCCGCTAAAACATCCGCTACCACAAACAGATGTTGTAGAAAAGGTTTTTTTTTTTTTTTTTTTTTTCCAAATTTATAACACTAAAAACCTCCATTATAACCTCTGCTAAAAATTATTTTCCTTGTGGTGATAGTTTGGGTGGTTGTCCCAACTTTTGAAAATAATATTTTTTCCCTAATAAAAAAGTCAATAAAGCCTAATTACAGTATAATAAAACAACATGGTGGTCTACACATTCAAATGTAGTTATAACAAACTTATAACACATTTATTTTCCACACTCATTATGGTAAATCACACATTGAGGTGGACACTACAAGATCTGCTCCAAAAAAATCCTCATTTATGTTTATTCTACTCAATCACTTTTCCTTGCATTAGCAACAATTCACCTTGTCAACAACTTCAATTATCCACATTGTCAAGTTTTTTACATCATCAATGACCCACCTTATGTTATGTTGATTGTCTCAAACTACCACTTTGTCATGTGCCTAAGTTTGTTCATTTGGGGATGGGGTACCAATGTGCCTCAACGTGCCAAATGATTTTAACAAACTCAATTAGCTCACCATGTTATCAAGTTATTATTCATATTGTATCGTGTAATAAAAAATGCTATATGCAAAACTATAAGCATATGAAAAACAACATTTAGATCTAGAATTACAATAACTTAGTTTTTCACCACACAAAATTATTATAAAAACATTAGAAATATAAAATTAGCTTATTGAAATCATAAACCATGGAAAAAGGTTGCCAATGGAAAATTCACTACCCACACATTGGTCATCCAATTCAAATGCCACCTTCATGTTGGTATATGAGATGACAAGAGTAGGGTTTAATGGCGTACTCTAAAAAATATCTAAGGGTTTGCCATATAGGGTGTATTTTAGGGGTGAAATTTCACCAATTGGTTATTTTTTGAAGAAGGAAAAATGTGTCAAATTAGTGAAAAATTGCCTAATTTTAACACGGATATGATTAAATTAATAATATTCGCCAAAAAATTATGAGTTTTAATGGTAAATAGTATGTTATTAATTGAGTATTCACCTACTATCTATACAAATGATTTTTTATTTATTTCTATTTTTTTCAACCTGTCAAGGGTGCGAAGAGTGGTTCGAACTCACATGATAATTCCACCTATCTCAGTTCAAATCCTGACTCCCCTTGCTCAATATGGTTTGCAAGCTATGATATCGAACTGATGGGTTTTCTGGGCAACAACACTATGTGATCCTTGGTGGGAACAATGATTGTATGTTCAAGTTACTATTTTCCTTCCTAAGAAAAAAATAATAATAAAATAATTTAAAGGAGTAGAAGAACAAGAACTAGAAGATATGGATAATTTTTTCAATCAAAATAATTGCGTAGAATACTATGCATAATTATAATATTTTAATCCTTAAAAATACTCCAGTGCCATAGAAATAAAAGATAAACAATGAAATAACCAATGGAGCAGTTCAAAACCCTCTACTAATCCATAAAACTAGTATAAGTTTGAGCAACAACCTATATCGACACTCACCCTAGCACGAGAAATTTCTCAACCTGCTTTATCCATAGGGACCAAAATACTATGTTAGTCCTCCACATTTGTATGGAAAAAACATCTGTCAACCTACTCATAGGTATAGAAAGCCTCCAATAGGTTAAAATTTTGATATGAGGGGCTCTCTACTAGGCTACAACTCCAATACAACTTTTCATTCTCAAATTATCTACTCAACTCAAACAAGTCCAAATAAGAGGAATTTATCATCACAGAAGTATAACCCTAGCACAATATTTTAGTCTCAATTCGTATGTTTTTTCCTTGTTCTCCTTTGTCTTCTATATCTAATATTTTCCTTGCATGCATGAGATTTGGCAACTTTGGGACAAATTCCCTCCTTTGAACACCCTTACTCATTTAGATAAGACCCTCTTTACCCTTGGAAGAGTTTAATTTGGTCAAAGAAAAAAATATTTTAATGTGAAAAACTACACGTGCACAAAAGTTTAGGTCAACCTAAGGGACAAACTTGTAGAAATTATGTTGTAGATTTGCAACTGCTCATGAATTTTTAATCAAAATCACAAGACCCAAACCTACACTACTACTTTGTGAACATTTTTCACAATTTAGAACAAAAATTTCAGACATGCAAGAAGATATAACACACATGCAACAAGTATCTTTATCTAGGGAAATAAATTTGCTAAAAACCCCAATGTTCTTGCATTAATCAAATGAATAGAGATGTATTACAATTTATTTTCTCAATTGAGCTCACCCTGCAAGTGCACAACCCATCTCTCTACTCAGTGAAGGCTTCTAACCTAGACTTAGTCAACTTATGGCTTGGCTTGAGCTCTTATTTCATTGCGTCGTTCCTTGAGGAATTAGGCCCCTATTATTTAGGAAATTCCTCAAATTGAATTGCACAATTCCTTAGGATGGTCATCTGACTGCATGCAACACCTGTACACTCAAGACTAGTCTACAACTGATGTTACACTACCTTGGAATCTCCACCAAACCCGGGGAACTAAAATTCTCTGCATGCAATAGCTATTTTGGGTTGATTCATCAGTTAACTAGATGATCAATGAGTTTGACTAAAGTCCCACTGCACAACTTGACCCTCCACTAGTTCCTCCAACAGTTGGAACTAGTTTAACTGAAAATAACCTTAGATAACTGAACTTGATTGCTACAAATTAGAAATCACACATGCTTAACTAAACTCTAACTCCTCCAAATCGAATTTATTGAGTGAACTGGGTGACACAAGCCATGTCACACAAGTTAACATCATCCAAGTTGTCTGATGTGGAAATTCAAATTTTCTCAATTTAATCAAGGAAAAATCAAATTGAGAATTTATTGCTGAATTTTTCAACACTCCCTCTAAAAAATAAAGGGATTATAAACAACCCCTATCTTGTACCTATGTAACTTGAACTTCCCTCTTGACAAGGCATTTGTCAAAATTCCAGCATCTTGTTCCTCTATCGAAATATAATGCAACAACATATCCGCCTCTGCACACAATCCCATAAATGGCGATACAAGATATCTATATGCTTGAATCGATCATGAAAAAAATATTCTTAGAGAGGTTGATGCATCAAATTAGAACATAGTTGGATCCATCATATGAAAAAAAATCCAACAAGTATCTTTCTCATCCAGATCGCCTCACATGCTGCTTGACTGGTAGCCATGTATTATGCTTCTACAGAGCTGAGTGCCATAGATATGCTTCATGCTATACCAAGAAATAACTGCGGAACCAACACTGAAAATTCCACCTAATTTACTCTTTCGTTTAGATGGACACTCCGCCCAATCTTCATATTTCAAGCCACATAACTTCACTCCCTCTATTCGTCTGTACCGTAGTCCAAATTAGGTAGTGCCTATGAGGCACCGTAGAACATGCCTGGCTTCCCTCCAAAATAATTTGATTGACCTAGTGTGTATGTGTGTTTGGCGCACGAATGTACCAATTCACACCTGCTTAAGAGGAGTGGTTTTTTACTCTTAAGTTCTTGGTCACAGACAGAAAATAAAGGGAGTCAAGCAAGTTAGTGAACATGCTAAGAAATAAACATACTAAATAGTGAAATAGCATGCATATTCAAAAAATAAAAACTAAAATAAACACATAATAGAAAAGCTCTAAATAGAGTCAAACAACTTCAATAATCCAAACAGTGGCGCTTACGTCCCCTCTTATTGAGTGCTGGTAGGAATAAAGGATGAAACGTTTACCCACTTGCCAAGGGGCCCTTAGAACTAGGGAGTTCGAAGACCCGATGCAAGGATGTCTTTACTTCCGAGCTACCTTGGTGCAAAGTCTCCCTCTCTATACTTCGAAGGGCTGGAGTTGTTGGGTGGCCAACAACTGAGTCCCCTCTATCTCTGCTCTGGATCACACACTACTGGATTGCTTGGGGAAATTCTGGCCAACATTACAATGTGTTCTCATATTGTTCATATCTTGGTGGCTTTTTATAGGAGAATTAAAACTCTCCTTCCCTCTCTTGGTACATTGATGGATAGTGACCCAAGAGAGGAGGATGATTCCATTGTGTGCCATATTTATTCCATTGTGTGCTCCCTTGAGGTCCTAGGGAGGCTTGGGTGGCTATCCTTAGGTGGCCTTAAGTGTGGGATCAATTTCTTGGATTATGCTTTGTGGTCCTGGAAAGTGACTTCTGCCACTCCGAGGTCCGCGCGGCTTTTTGAGGAAAATCCGCACAAAGGCACGCTTATCGAAGAAAAATGTGTGCAAAGGGGCATTTTGCTGGTTTCTTCAGTGCGCAGTTTGATTTTCCTTCTAGACCTTATAGATTTTTAAATACTTCAGATTCTCTAATGTGCCTCAACCCTGTAAATCCTTCTGCCTGACATTTAATAATGTCATCTTTGCTTGTCCGATTTTCCAGTGATAACAGTTTCCCCCTAATGTGTGAGGTCTAGGAAGAATTGTATAGCTGAAATACATTATAGTTTCTTTTCTGTGTATTGTGAGGAGAGAGAGAGAGAGACTTGCATGTAGTACGGAGTTGGAGACACCCTGCACTGGGTCGAAGAGTGACCATGTCCTGTGGGAACCCTGAAAGAAATGGTATAATAAAATAGATAGAAATTTTATATGAGGCGAGCATGTCCCATGATTGTGATGCTTTGGCTAGATAAACAAATCTATTTGACAGATATAGATTTTGTATGTGTCACTAAAATGGTAGTGATTTGCTGGTTGATGACGACGATTGCTGGCACCCTCAGGGGTGTTTTTTCTTTGACAAGAGGTGGAATGTGGTACCGACATGCGTCAGCTTGGCATGGCATATAAATGCACATTGTACGCATGGGTGTATGACTGGGACCTTTTTGTGTAAGCATGACTGAAAGTGATGCTTATAAAGGCAGGGTCTTCAACAAATTTGATCAAAGTGCAATGGTTATAAGGTATGATACCATCTTGACATGAAAGCTTGTGTTGTAGTCTAATTTCAGGAGGATCGATGACCTCTGTGGGCAATGATGTCTCCCACAGTGCCACTTGAGCATGTCCCTTTTGTGGTGAGGGGTGATCCAAGGTACCGCTTCCTTTTTGGAAAATAAGTGTTGATTTCAACAAAAAGGAAGCCTTAACCGAATGAGAGAGTTGCTGATGCAATGGATCAGGATCCTGGATGTGATAGGTTTAACATAGGCATTATGGTGAGGGGTGACTGAAAATTGATGATGGGGATTTAGTGGCCCAAGGTCAGAGTATAAAAAGCAGCTTGGCGACAGTCATAACTATTTCTGATGGGGAACTCCCTGGAGTTGGTAGGATGTCCAAGGTGGGTATATATTGGTTATGAATGTCATGGTGGCTTATGCATGAGGGTGGGATACTCCAACCAAGGGTGACCAGGCATTGCTGCCATGGGAAAGAAAAAATGGATGGGTGGGTGGGGGACATAGTGCACCATTTGCGGTCTTTGTACACTTACCAAAATAATGAAATAATGGGGTTTGGTTTTTACAAAACAGAGAGACGGGTGCCCCAAAACATGAAAGTGTTCGTTCACTGATGATGTGAGGAAGTTGTTTTATTGAGGGTGGGGGCCCCATTGGTTGGTATCATGTGTGGGTTTGATGAAGCAGATGGCAGATGGGCTATGCTGATGGAGGGATGGTAGGCGAAATGCGAGGCGCGGTAGTGCACTTTTGATCTACTTGCAAAACCTGGTAGTCCGGGAAAGGGGTTTTATTTCGATATGGTAAAACTTGACTTGATGCTTGGCGGGTGAATGGGCATGAGGTGCTTCCCAGACGAAAGTGGTAAGGCTATGGCACATTTATTTTTTGTGATATATGGTCTACTTTGGGTGACAGGCGCCATGGAGGGGAGGATCTACCGACCAACGAGGATGTTTATCATGTGCAAGGTGGGGTGATGATAAACATGGTCGGGTGTTTGGAACCTATGGTTAATTTCTTATGGAGAAACGGTGTCAGGATATGCAGAGTTCTTCTAGGACTCTATCATGCTGAGGGTAGAATGATACCTGCTTTGTAACTTTCGGTGGATGGAGAAATGTATGGTTTGCACAATACCTGCAAAAACATACCCCAAGTGAAAGCATCTTCTTTACTCCAATATTATTGAAAGACGTGCTTAAAAGAGAAGATAAGAGAGGGCATACCTGTCGTCACAGAAAAATTATTTTTCCGGAGGTGCACATGTGTGGCACCGCCCTCAGGCATTATGGAGTGATGATCACGATGTTGCTTTTGGTCCAGTAATTAGGCCTTCTGATCTCTCGTTATGGTCCTCCAAAGTTTCTGAAAAGTGCAACATATAAGTGGATATGGGTCAATTAAGTTCATTTGTGTCAGTTGAGAATTCGAGGTTTTGAGAGGTCAGAGGCTTCTGCGGAGCATTTCTTGCCGTTGCGGTCAGCCTGAGTACCTGAGGCTAGCGATTTTTTAGTCAGGTAGGCCTCATGACGTCCTGTATTTTTGTTTTTTCAGTGTGTCGGTGCCAGGGTTTGTACGGATCTTCGACTAGTTTTTGCCTTGACCACGTGGGCGATCAAGGCATAGGTGCGCATTCTTCGTGAAAAACGAGGGGTTTTGCATGAATTTATTGTGCCTGCATCAGATTTGAGCGCGCCTTTTTTGCAACTGTGGGAAGAATAGATGCGACCTCGTTGCGCCTGTCTGAGGAATAGGTGTGCGGATAGCCGAAGCACACTTTTTGAAAAATTCTATAGAAATTTTGTTAATTTTTTTTGTGATTTTAATGTTACTGATGTGTTCCTGTTTTGATGACAGGATGTCGTGGAGGGAGAGGGATTGGCCTGATCTCCGGGCTGCTTTGGCTACTGATGCCAATGCGCACCAATAGTTGGAACGCTGGGGTCTTCTCAAGTTTATGGAGAATGACCTGCTTCGATCACAAGATCACCTTCTACGTTACCTGTTCTGATTCTGGAACAGGCGGCGCAAGGTGATGGTGCTGCGAGGGTGTGACCTTGTTATCCCTCTCGAGACAGATATATATTTTGTGACCGGGTTGCTGCCTTAGGGTGAGGCGCTTCCTTATCCACTTCCTCCTAGGAGAGTGGATCTTGAGCGATTCCGGGCGTGTCATTATGGCGGGGCGCCTCTGACAGAGGAGTGTGTAGCGATTGATACTATGATTGACTCGGTCGAGCGGTGTGCTCTAGTGACCATTGTGCGACTGGCGGTGTCGTCTGCTCCTCATCGGGAATCAGGACTGCAGATCGGTGTTTTGTGCCAGATGAGGGCTGGACACTCCTTCAAATTTTCTCGTTTCTGTTATGATAGGATGCTGGCATAGCTTTACAAGGTTCGGGATGGATTGAACCTATTCACTTATGCTAGAATTCTATGCAGAATCATGTATGAGAAAGTGGTGCTGCTGAGACCTATTGTGGCTGTGCTTGCTAGGGGGCCACGGGAGCCTCACATGAGGAGGTGGGCCCTTGTGATGCCTCGCAGAGGAGGAGGTAGGGTGGGGCATTATTGGAATGCCACCATAGAGGCTTGGTTTGAGGCCAATCCTCAGATGTTCCTGCCATTCCCTTATGCGGGGATGGAATTTCGGGGAGACCCAGACATTGGTCTTCCTATTGGATATCCTTGGGGGCCAGCAGGTATGTTTTTGTGTTTTATTATGCTTTTAATTTAGTATATATGTTTTGTATGTGTTTTATGATGACACTGACATATTTTTGTTACCCTTGCAGATGTTGGCGAGGTTGGATGTCCTGTGGCCCGGTTGGTGGGACATCAACCACTTCGACGACCTCGAGGTGGTATGCCCGGGGGACAGGGAGGAGCTCCAGTGTAGCCTCTGGGTGGAGCACCTGGCGGGGGAGCTGGTTCCTCGGGGGAGGACAGTAGCTTGGCTGCTGTCGAGCGAGCTCGTGTCGAGACGACAGAGGTTCGCGTTGCTGAGTTGACAAAGTAGGTGGCTGCTCTAGAGGTCAGAGCTCGGGTAGTAGAGGATGCATGGGGTCGAGTGGACCGCTTGACCCGTTGGATGCCTACCCGAGGTTTTGTGGATGACCTCGACGATGCATGGCTAGAGACAATGATGGCCGAGGAGAGGGCCTATCAACCAATTTTGTGTCGGGTGGTGGTCTCTGTTTTGACGGCAGCTCCAGTACTGGTACTGGGAGCGGCTATGGGTCTAGGTGTCCCTCCTAGGGGAGCACCGCCCTAGAGTCTTATTATACATGGGGAAAACATCCATTATGAGGATTCTTCCCCTATTTTTTTCGACTTGTACTTGTGTATATTTTGGGCTGACTTACGGGTCAGAGACACTATTTTTTGTACTCATACATATACATTTTTGGTATATATGCGAGAGATATTTTTTACGGCTCTACATGGTGTGCCCCTTGCTATTTGTTTATGGATTATGCTATGCTGATGGATATCTATGTTTTCTATTTTTTTGGTTTTTATGTATGATGGTTTATCTGAGATGCATTCCAGTTTAGAATATTGTTAGCTATGCAATCAATTGTTTGGTTTTGATTTCTTGGTACATGTGTGAATCTAATGTGGTCAAACTTTCACCTTAATATTTTTGCATGCAAGTATTTTCTAAACAGATGTGAATCCCTTATCTCAAATGCTTGGTTTAACTGCGACACTACTAACTGGGAATCAAGGTAGATATACATATGGCATATGCCTTTATTGAGGGAATTGCACATAAGTCCGATGACGACGTCATATTATGCCTGATTGTTTGTTGCTGAGTTGATAAAAACACCACTGGTGTAGAGTGGTGATTGGTTAGGGTGATAGATAACCCATGCGACTACTGCTAAACTTTGAGACCATCGCGATGATCCATCGGAAAATCCAAAGTAATGGTCGGGTTTGTAATCCATTGTGACACTAGAGCGCATTTTGTGACAAGTCTTTTGGTCAAAAATTTAACATGTTTGGGTCTGTGTACATTGAATCTAGGGTTGGGCCTTCAAGGCCATTATGGGTAGAATTTCTTGAGATAAAGGCTGTTGACAGGGTTGCTGAGGCATGTTTCATCTGGCTCAGTCAATATGTATGCCCCCTTGAGGAGGCAATGTTTTATGATGTATGGTCCTTTCCACAAAGTTTCGAACTTTCCTGGCCCTAGGGCTTCTTTTGCGACATTGTAGGAGAGGACTAGCTCTCCCTCAGTGAATGAGTGAGGGTTTATGTGGCGGATGAATGATGCTTTTACCCATTTCTTGTGGGCCTCATTGTGTTGCGGCAATTTCCATCGGCTTTCGTCGATGAACTCTAGTTGTACTAAATGCTGTTTTAGAGGCTGGGTATCATCAAGGAGTTCGATGGTGGCATGTAAATTCAGGATCTCGCGTTCTATGGGAATCACGGCTTCGACCTCGTATACCAAGTGGAAGGGAGTGAAACTAGTGGATGTTTTCACGATTGTGCGATATTCCCACAGGGAGAAGAAAAGAATATGGTGCCAATTGGTTTTATGGTTATTCACCATGCGCTGTAACATAGTTTTGAGAACTTTGTTCACAACTTATACCTTTCCATTGGATTGGGGGTAGTATGGTGAAGAGAATTCATGGGTGAATTCGAGGTGGTGAGATAGCTGCTGGAAAACTTCATTCTCAAAGTGTTTCCCATGGTTAGAGACTAATCTCAAAGTGTTTCCCATGGTTAGAGACTAACTCCTTGGGAACACCAAACTGGGCGATAACATGGTTAAACAAAAATCGAGTGGCTGTTTCTACGGTGTTGTCGTATGTGGGCATAAGTTCTGCCCACTTGGTGAAATAATCAACGACCACGATGATGTATTTGTGATTGCCTAATGATGCAGGGTTGCAAGCCATGAAGTCGATCCCCCATTTGCAAAAGGGGCCAGCGATGATGAAAGGGTGCAGAGAAGCATGAGGGGCTCTTAAATTATGAGCGAAGCGCTGACATTGCTCGCATCTCTTGACTGTTGTAATGCAATCGCGAAACAAGGAGGGCCAAAATATCCTACCCGTAGGAATTTTTGGGCGGTGGCCATCCCAGAGAGGTGGTCGCCGCAAGCTCCGCCATGGTAGTCATTGAGGGCTTGTTCCACTTGGTGATGAGTAAGGCATCGATGTAAAATGGTGTCGATACACCATTTGTATAAGACATCTCCCGTGAGGAGATATCGGTGGTCCTGATGGAAAATGTGCCGACGATCGTCTTGAGTGAGATGAGGTCTGAAATTTTGGGTTCGTAAGAACAGGAGAATATTTCCGTACCAAGGGTCGTCAGTTGCTATGAAGAAGAGATGCTCGTCTGGTAGCGAATCGTTTACTAGTGATCCTTTGGCATGTCTTGGTAGGTTTGTAATGAACTCTGCTAAGATTAGTGCCTTTTTTCTCTTAGGGTAGCGAAATTGTAAGTAATATTATTGGAGGATGACTATCTAGCGGGCATATTTGTGGTTCATTAGGTGGCACGTGAGCAGATATTTGATAGGGTTGATCTCTGTGATGACCATAGTGGTATTTAAGATGATGTAGTGGCGAAGCTTTTGGACTGCATGTATTAATTATAGGGAAGTCTTTTCTTTGGGTTCATATCTTAATGCTGGGCCTGATAAGGTTTTACTCGACGCAGTAGATTACGTGCTCCTTCCAATCTGGGCTTTCCTGGATCAATACTTCAGCCAAGGCGGTCTTGGAAGCTAATAGATACAGGATGTAATCTTTGTCATAGTCTGGGGGACTGATGAGCAGTGCTGAAGACAATGTTTCTTTTAGCGCATCGAACGCTTGTTGGGCATGATCATCCCATTTGAATGGGATTTCCTGGCAAAGGAGGTGCAGGAACCCTTGAGCACAAGTGGAATAATTTGGGATGAAGCGTCTCAAAAAATTGGCCTTCCCCAGCAGGCTTTGTAGTTACCTGAGGGTTCGAGGTGGAGGTACCTCTTTGATGGCTTGGACCTTGAGGGGTCCACTCGAATTCCTTGCTGGGACACATTGAAACCTAAAAGTCTTCCTGTTGTGACGTAGTAGACACACTTGAGGGGGTTCAAGCATAGGTTGTATTGTTGGCATCGTTGGAATACCAATCGCAGATCCTCAAGATGGTCTGAGCGCTTCTTGGATCAGACGGTTAGGTCATCCGAGTAGGCGAGGATAAGGTGTGCCAAGTCATGAAATATGTAGTTCATGGCCCTCTATAAGGTGGATCTAGCATTTTTTAGGCCAAATGGAATTATCTTGTATGCAAATGTGCCCCAAGGGGTGGTAAACATGGTTTTGTACCGGTCTGTGTGGCAGATTTGAATTTGATTGTACCCAGAGAATCCATCAATGAAGGAGAGGGCCTCATGACCCGCACAAGAATCAATGACCTGGTCGATGAATGGGGTAGGGTAATTTTCCTTGGGACATGCTTTGTGCAAATATCAAAAATCGGTGCAAACACATATAGTGCCCTGTTTTTTCATGACAGGAATAGGGTTGGAAACCCAAGATGTGTAAGCGATGGGTTATATAAACCCGTCTTTGTGAAGCTTTTCGATTTCTCATTTTATTGCTTCTGCCTTTGATGGGTTTAGTTGACACTGTTTCTAGCATATTGGAGGTACGTCAGGCCAGGTGTAAATGTGGTGCTTTACAATAGTGGGACTAAGCCCAGGCATTTATGAGTAGTCCCATGCGAAGATATCTCTATACTACTGTAGCAATTGGGTATAAGAGATTATTTTGTTTGGAGAACATGCTACCCCCAGCGAGATTTCTTCGACCTTTCCAGGATTTTGGGAGATATTCACTTTGACGGTAGGTGTGATGTTTGACGTGTTTCCTTCCTTGAACGCATCAGGCGCTGGGATAGGGTTCTTGAACCAATCGACTTTCCCTGTTGAGAGGAAATATTTCGATTCGATCGCACAAATCTCCTGTTCTTTTGTCTTGTTAGGTCTGAACACTTTTTTGGGGTGAAAAAGCGAGTGATGATGCATCACATCCCATGGATAATCCGGCTCTGTCATGGCCTCTAGGATGTCCTCATCCGAATGGAATAGGGATCCTAAAGGGGATTGATTCTGCACCAGGTTGTGCGAAAGAGGTTTAGTCTGCATGGAGCTAGTTGATAGACATGAAAAGGATTCCATCGTCGACGTGGTGGAACTAGACGCGGTCGAAAAAGTGTAGACAGATTGGGTTTGCACTGTTGTAGGTACAACTACTCTCGTAGTTGCAGCTGAATCGACACCTATGGAAGATGAGTAGAAAACTAGAGTCATAGTTCTGATACATGATGATATCAATCATATATGGTGTATCGTGTCTTCGGCGTTTGGTTGGGGGGGGGATTTCCGTAATGGGAGCTTGCGTGAACGTAAGGCTAGATTCCTCGTTAGGACGGGCAATTTCTGGTAGGTGGAAATTGTGTCTGTTGCAAAGGTGCTTGAATATTTTCATTACTGGGCATGCCTCTGGTTTGTGGTTATGGCCAGTGAAAATGGTGCACGAGAGAACTGTGCTAACTGAGCAGATTTTGTGGGAGTCGACACTACTCTTCGTCCTAGACCTGGACGCTCAGAAAGGATTCGATGTAGAAGATGAGGTCTTTTGCTTCCATTTTCGAGTTTTTGGCTTGGGTATGCCTAACTCTTTTGGGGAGTGTAGACTTAACACTACTCTTTCTGCTCTAAGATTTAGGAGATGCTCGCATTTTATTTTATGATGAAAGTGTGAAAAAATCTAGCAATAGCTGTGCGTGATCTTCTCTTGGTTAGAGAGAAGAGATTGTGTGAAAATTGTTTGTGAGGTGCTTCATTTCTTTGCACTGATTGACCCGATGGCTGATCAGGTGGCATAGTCTGCATGTTATCCTAGGTTGAACCTGGGTACTCCTTGGTTGGCGCACCTTCCCAATTTTCCTCTCATGGTGACCTGGGTATGGGATAGATTTCTTGGGGGCGTTCTGCCTTCCATATCAGTTGAGAAGATCCTCACATTTCTTCTCAAATGTATGTATCAAGTCAATTAGAGGACGTACTCATGGGATGTAGGTACATTGCTTTTCATGGTGATTTCCCCGACATACTAGGCAAAAAATCCTAGATATGGGGTTCCCGTCCTGCTCACTTGGTGGCGTGACTGGGTACTAACAACGTAGCACTTCTAAGTCAGGGAAGGTGGCGACCACATGATTGGGAGTTTTACACAACGCACATGTTGGTATTCTCTGCAAAGGACAGTTGGGGGTAACTACGGGTTCCCCGATTGGTCGTTTTTCAGATGACAGAAAGAGGATGGATCTACTCGTCACATCTTCTTGAGTTATCGAGTTGTTCATGGATTCACTATCTGAGCCATCTTCTTGAGAGAGGAAAACTATGGCTACGCGTAAACTAGCTAGTGCTAAGCAAATTCGGGTGATATAATGGAATTGTTCTAAAGTGTGGTTGTCAGCACATAAAGGACATGTGAATTGCACGACTCACAAGCCGACATAGGAAACGTGATCTACTGGGTACCATCTGTGGATGAGTTCCAGGGCTGCACATTCGTCAATGAAGTGGCCACATTCACCGCATAGTGTGAAACGTATGATAGGAGGGGGGAGTATGAACGAGAGTCTTTCAGGTGACTGTCATTCCTCCTGTAGGTATAGAATGGTGCGAGGTTCATCTCCGGCTAACTGGGTGGAGGGATCCTCTTGATAGGATTTCTCGACGGTGTGTAAGGCATCCCTATATCGTGGGATCTCTAGGAAATGATGGGTATAGTGTCCATAATTGCTGCAGATAGCGCATGCGTGATTTGTACGCAATGCTTTGCATTGAATTTTGGTGGCAGGTTCCTTTTTACGGGAACTTGTTTTCGTGATGTCTACTGTAGAGTTAAGAAGTGGTTTTAATTCATCTAGATCTTGGTAGATGTGGGTAGGGTGGCCTAATACGTAACATATGGTGCAACTTGGTGATTCCCATGGTGTGGTGGGATTATCCACCTTCTTTCCTCTTCTATTGGTTTTCTTAGTCGTAACCATTGGCTTTGCGATGGGAATTTCCTTTGAAGGGATGTTTGTGACAGTCTCCTGAACAGCTAGGGCCTACTCAGGATTGAGAGGCATTAACCCTGTAGAGGTGATGTGTGAGACTCCCGTTGTGGTAGGTGGGACTAGGTACCAAACTGGTATTGCAAATGATAATTTTGGTAGGACCATCGTGGCCATGACCTGTTGCGACAAAAAACCAACTAGGAAGAAGAGGAAAGGATTTTGGGAGGTGACGTAGGCTAGAGAGGCTACCATGGTCGAGGAATCGGTGTCATTACTGCTCGTCTCCATGTCTTGGCTAGCTTCGGTGCTATATGTGGACATCATGCATACTGGAGCCTCTGTGATTCTAGATGATGGTTTTGGGATAACAGGGGGATATCCTAGGAATGACCCAAGGATAGACGACGGATTGAACTAGCCGGGGCGGTATTCTTCGTACCTTGTAAGCGTCTCGATGGAGGTGTCTACGTAGGGTAGAATGACATCGATATTTGTTAGGGGTCGCCTTTCACTGTGTGTCAACTCATCGACAGTAATGATGTGGTCCTCATGGGGGAACATCATAGTTCGGAAGACAGAGGAGGCTATGGCTGACATGGCATCCATATAACTCCGACCAAGGAGTATATTGTAATCTAGTTGGGCATCCAAGACTTCAATGTCTATAAGGACCGTCTTGCCGGCTAAGCAGATCGGGATGTTTGGTAGAGAGTGATGGGGGCTGAAGGGCATCCATCTTATGCTCTAAGCGTGATGTCTGATGGCTTTAGTTCGGGAGACCCTAACTTCTGCCAGACGTCCTTTGACATGATGCATGTGGATGCACCCTTGTCAATTATACAACGATGGATGGTGATGTTTTGAATTGACACCGGTATCTGAAAGGCGACCATTGAGGGAAGCCTAGGGGTGGTTTTATCTACATCAAAAGCCATCAGGCGCGAATCAACAGGGTCAATGGTTCCTAATGCGGAGTGTAAGGCTTTTTTCTTTGGGCATGATTGTAATACCTCCAAAGATGACATAGCAGTGGGAGATTGAGCTAGATCATCCACAATTCTATAGTTATGGGCTACTTTGGAATGGTTTCCTACCCGCCTAGTTGGTCCCTTAGCCATTTTTTGCAAAGTTTCAATAGGCATTTTTGATATGGTCAAAGGTGCTGTTGGTGCACTTGTACTAGCCCCTAATGAATTGGTGTCTGATGGGGTATCGTAATTTCGGTTCAGTTTCTGAAAAAAAATTTCTTCCCCAGTCATGTAGATTTCATGGCTATTCTTTCCAGAATCATCATGAGTTTTTTGCTGTTGCTGATTTCTAACTGTCCCTTGATGGGGGAAAGGTTCTTGCATAACTGCTGTCTGCTGGGAGGATCCGCCTTGTCCCTGATTAACTTGAAGCTTCTTCAGCTTAGGGAGGTCGGGACAGTGGTGAGTGTAATTTCTGTACTCACCATATATTGAATGAGAGTGGTTTTTTCAAATATTTTCCCTCTTGTTCTGCCTTTGGGGGTTACTTGGTTGCTGGTTTTGATTTCGGTTTGAGTTGCCTCTAGCTTGAGATCGCGGAGGGCGTTGTTGATTGTTGCCCCCTATCTAGGATTTCCTTTAGGCTTTTTTTTTTTTTCCTTTTTTCTTAGCCGTGTTGGGAGGAAAATTTGGATTCTCCTGATTGTATGGTTAGCATGGTTGGGCTTGGGAAGGTTGCACAAATTTCACCTGTGCATTATTCTGCATGGGTGGGTTTTGTGCTGGGGACTGGGCATATTGCGGTCCTTGTCCCTAGTTTATAAATGGCTGTTGGGGGGAGGCTCTTCTGTCAACATGTCTAGCTATGTACTAGGTCCCCTGATCCGGAGGATAGGGTCCTCCATGCTGATGGTGGTACGATGACACCCTACTGGTCAAATTTTTCGGAGGTGCAGGATGACTTTGGTAGCCGGGTTGCAGTATGTTTTGGGTAGAATCATATGCGTAACCGGGGTATGGAATGCTAGTGCTTAGGTGATTTTGGGTTAATGACCCAATTAAACTGTCTGCAGAGTTCGACGTGCCTGTAAATTCTTTGTATGTTTGCAGGCACAAGGCGTTAGGGAGGATATTGTAGATATACCCTGACTGCGTATAGATCAGCTCGAGCTGTTGGGCCTTATTGATGGAATCCTCTTTGGATATGGTCTTTTGTTGCACCACATCCTTTGGAATCTCTGCAGTGAGAGTTTTTAAGAATAGGTCTAACATAACTCGATCATTTAGTTTGGCTTTGCAAAAACTACGACACCACTGCCATTCGTGGAGATGGTATGAGATATGGACGGCGGGTGTTTGCCTAAAGTGGGCCAGTAATTCCATTCCAGAATCGTGGTGGATAGGTAACTGAAAATAGGTTAGGAATGTAGTAGCGAGGGCGCTAAAGGTTCCGTTTGTAGTAGAGGGCTTCTCCATATACCATTTTGTGACTATTCTAGTTAGGGTGCATTGAAAAAGTCTTAGTTGAATAGTATCATAAACGATGGTGTTCGACGAACACCACAGGTGGAAAGTCATAACATGATTTATGGGGTCTTTCGCTTGCTTCCCTTCGAACTTTGGAATGTCTAAAAGGAGCTTTGTGAGCATGGGAGGCCATGTGGGGTTGTGTGTAATGGGGTCGTTTGTCAACTTGGTTAAATCTGGTAGATTTAACAAAGCTAAGAAAGGTGACTGCGAGTTTGTAGTCATTGAAATTTGTAAAAACATAATGTTCTGGTTAGGAATAGGATTTGTCTGCGACGTACCCTCCTGTGTGTTTACTTAGCTTCCCGAATGGGTGGCACTCTTCTGTCCCCTAGGGTTTGTGGAATGAGTGGTATGTGGTGACCCTATGGGGGTGTTCACTGGTGTGGCACTGGGTGACCGACGAGGGTTCCCAAATAATGATGCCCCAATAAATGATGAACCAATAAGGGTGGCAGTGTTCCGTCTTTGACTCCTAAATGGTGAAAGACCTCGAACCCCTCCCGGTAATGTGGGGAGGTCCAAAAGACGTCTAGATCAATGAGGTCTCATTGGGTCCGTTCTAGCATCGACTAGGTATGGTTTTGGAAATATTTGAGAGGATAGAGACTACAATCAGAGAAAAAATCCTATCACATACATAAAACAAAGCCAAGATAAAAGATAAATTTTCCCTTTAGATTAATCCTATGTGGTCAGTCAATCAAAAAATATGGCTTTTTGTTGTTTACGTATGATACTCGAATCCTAGAAGACCTAATCGTCCTCACACGCTCAAATGTAACTGGGCCTTGAGAAGATACCTTGCGAATGCTGGCACAATGTCCCGAAAGAACTGGTGACACCCCCATTCAATCGAAGAAAATCAACCAAGGTAAGGGTAGAGGATCTAGTGCTGCTTGCACCGTCACCTATAGGGAAGGATGCCCTAGTTTTAGCCACTAAGTACCATCATCCCACGTGAGCATTCGAGTCTCGAGATTATTGGTAATTCAGCTACCAGTACCAAGTATTAGACGGGTCAGGTAGCCCCGAATAATACCGCACGCACTGGGCCTAAGCTTAACCCCCTCTGAATCGGGTCTCTTCTCTACTCGGGTTTTCTCGCCGTGGGCGGATAGATAGATTTGAAAGTTCCCTAAACATTAAAATTATATGTTTCAATATTTAGACTGACCAAGGTGACTTATTGGATGCCTACCCCCTTGGTCCTAACTTAAACTATAAATTCTCTTGTGACCCGTGTGGGGAGAGTTTAGTGAATTTGGTTGAGTTAGTTTTAGGTGGCTTTAATTTACTTAGGGTGTGAATGTGTGTGAAAAAAATGTGAAAAAGCGCATAGTTTGAACATGTGGATATGCGGTGATCCTTTTCAAAGTCCCCTATTTAAACTATGTTTGGTTGTTCCTTGCTCTAAAGAAAAACATGTGCGGATATGGGCCTCTTCTAATGTTTCCTAGTAAATCTAAATGATCAACTATAGGGAGATGGTGAGTTATCAATAGAGAGTGTTCATATGCTTGCCTAGGATCACCCAAAGGTGGAAAGGTAGCAGAGATTACTTTCTCTCTAAAGACAATTCGATCCTGGTCCCGAATCCTAGTGCAAAAAAAAAAAAATTGAACTAAAACTAATGACTTTTAAACTAGGAAAATGAAAAATATTTAGCTAAGCATGCGTGGAATGGGGCCATTTACTTTGGCTAATTAACTAAGTGTTTTTTGGTGCACATAAATTATTTCGGAATGCAAGTTTATTGCCCCCTACTTAAACTATGTGTTAACCTTGCGAAAATCAACTTGAATGTTTTTTAAAACTAACACCTAAACTACTAAAACGCATCTTAAAGTGAGCTTTAACAAGTTGTGGGACTCCTCAACCAGTGATGGCAAATTTAATATGGGCTTCCAGTCACTTTAAAATAAAGAAATAAATGGAAATAGTAGCAAATTATTACTTCTGGTTTCCGCGCACAAAAGGCTAAGACAGGCGTGAAGGCTGCGCGTAGGTCATTGCTGAATTTGCGCACTGGGGCGCGCGTCTATCTATGAAAAATCTGCGCAATTTTCCTGCAAAGAATTTTTTGGGAGCTCTTCAACTTCAACCTCTCTCTGAGGGTGAATCAGGTAGTGAAGGAGAGAAAGGGGGTAGTTCCAGCCCAAATCCAAAGCAAAGAAAGAGGTCTTTGTAAAAAGGCACAACCACATAAACTTGGAAATAAAAGTAGTGGAGTTGCCAATCTTGTGTATGTGTGTTTGGCGCACAAATGTACCAAATCACACCTGCTTAAGAGGAGTGGTTTTTTCCTCCTAATTTATTGGTCATAGGCAGAAAATAAAGGGAGTCAAGCAAGTTAGTGAACATGTTAAGAAATAAACATACTAAATAGTGAAATAGCATGCATATTCAAAAAATAAAAACTAAAATAAACACATAATACAAAAGCTCTCAATAGAGTAAAACAAATTCAATAATCCAAACGGTGGTGCTTATGTTCCCTTTTATTGAGTGCTGGTAGGAACAAAGGATGAAACGTTTATCCACTTGCCAAGAGGCCCTTAGAAATAGGGAGTTCTAAGACCAGATGCAAGGATGTCTTTACTTCCGAGCTACCTTGGCGCAAAGTCTCCCTCTCTCTACTCCGAAGGACTGGGTTGTTGGGTGGCCAAAAACTGAGTCCCCATCATCTCTTCTCTGGATCACACAGTGCTGGATTTCTTGGGGAAATTTTGGCCAACATAATAATGTGTTCTCATATTGTTCATCTCTTGGTGGATTTTTATAGGAGAATTCAAACTCTCCTTCCCTCTTTGGTACATTGATGGATAGTGACCCAAGAGAAGAGGATGATTATGTGTGCCACATTTATTCCATTGTGTGCTCCCTTGAGGTCCTAAGGAGGCTTGTGCGGTTGTCCTTAGGCGACCTCCAGCGTGGGATCAATTTCCTGGAGTGTGCCTTGTGGTCCCAGAAAGTGACTTCTGCCACTCTGAGGTCCACGCGACTTTTTGAGGAAAATCCGCACAAAGGCATGATTATCGAAGAAAAATGCATGCAAAGGGGAATTTTGATGGTTTCTTCAGTGCACAATTTGATTTTCCTGTTAGACTCTAGAGATTTTTAAATACTTCAGATTCTCTAATGTGCCTCAACCCTGTAAATCCTTCTGCCTGACATTTAATAATGTCATCTTTTCTTGTCCGATTTTCCAGCGATAACACCTAGCCACAACTTGGCTCAACTGGTTGACTGCATAACACATATATGGCTGTGTTCTCACTAGATACATTAGTGAACCCACTAAATGTCGGTAAACAGTAGCATATAATTCTGCACCTGAAGTGGCATCGTCTATCTTCAAGTTTGTCGCTAGAGGTGTCTCCATGGGTTTTCAATTATTCATGCGAAGACTCTGAAGTATCTCACTGGCATACTTTCCTTGAGAGACAAACAGTTCCCCATCGCCTTGCCATACTTCCAATCTGAGGAAGTATTGCATGAGACCCATGTCCTTCATTTAAATATCTCTTTCAAGGTCATCCTTGAAAGATCTGATTAGCTTCTCATCACCAGTTAAAATCAAGTCATAAATATATAAAGCAATAATCAACAATTTAGATTCTACCAAAATAGGATAGATATTTGCATCCACTTCACTTTTGGTGAAGCCCAAACCAGTGAGATAACTATTTATCATGGTGTACGAAGCACAGGTTGCTTGCTTGAGATCGTACAACACTTTCTTAAGTCTACACATATGAGACTCTTGATCAAAAGTATCGAAGAATTATATTTGATTGATGTAAACCTCCTCCTCAATAAATCTTGTTGGCCTGTGACCGCACACAAAGGGGAGAAGGAGAAAGGAAGGCAAGTCCTAACTGTCAAAGAGCTTTAAAGGAATCAATTTTCATCTCAGTTTAGTTGAAAGGGGAAAGTTTAGCTGATAAGGTTTAATGGTAAGCAAGCTTCACTTCCGCTATCCTTTATCTCATTTATCCTATTTACCTTCATTTACCCTCTCTTACCCTTCACTTTCCCTTTTCTAAAGTCTCGTGCTACATTTCTTCATTTTCAACCACGCACCCTACAAGTTTTAATATTTAGATCTTAAGAATTACTAAAACTTATCTTGCCGTCAATGCGACTTGGTGGGACCCATCCAAACCTTGATACATCACCCAAATTTGCATGAAAACACTTGTATTCCGCATTTTACTTCCCTTTTTCCTCTTCTCACTTTGTAGCGTTTAGAGTGTCGCATATCGCATTTCACACGATTTATAACTTACCGCATAAGCACCCGTAAAGTATTTTGTGTAAGTTGCGATGCAATGGCCCCACCACGACAGCTCCCCCGCCCCCGCTTCTCAGCCGCTTGCAATACATATCGTATCACATGAAACCTCATACACTTACCGCATAGCCATTCGCCACCTTATAACTCAGCCAATGCAGTGGGCTCCATCCTCCTTGCCACATCATCCTTCGTTCAGTGTAAACCGCACTTCGCAGTTTTAAGAGTTTACCGTGTTCCCCAAAAGCTAAATTCTGCGATGTGCGATGCAGGTGAGTCCTTCTCCCTACGCTTCATACTTCGATCCGTTTAGAGTGTATCTCTACTGCTTCATGGTAAAAATATGCGATTGCGATATGGATTTCGGCCCCACCTCTGCACCACATCATCAAATATTTCCCACGGCCTTTCTCCGCTCATTGAAGTGTTAAACCGTCCCGCCATGTGTTAGTGCCTCTTGCCCTACTTTAGGCTTCACCATCATCTCCCTTTCATCTCCAACACAAGAACGGGGTTTTGGTAGAACAACACAAGCATGGTTTATTTGGCTGGTCTAGGGAACCTCCATTAAAGAGGCAGGCGCGTGCAGTACGACTGGCCACTTCACAACGGACTGAGTGGAAATCATGAGAGTCAAAGAGTGGAGGATGCCGAACAACAGGTGAAATCATATGATGAAGGCTGTACCATTAGCCACTTCTCGCCACTCCTTTGAAAATTCTGAAATTGGGCCTCCCTGGCCAACTATTTTGTTTCTTTTTTCTGATTAGATAGTGATGTTTTACTGGTGAAATCCCGATTTCACCCGAGTCTGTTTTGATTCTCTGTTTATGGGAGTGATTGCTTGATGCACGCTCCGCTAGTCAGTTAGGATATTTTTATTTTGCATGTGTGGAGTGATCATGAGATTTGGATTCGATCGTAAACCATCAAGGAGAACTCTATATGTAGCGAGTTCTAAGATGAAACAAAGGTTATGGAATTTTGAAGAATTTTGCTGTAGTTTTGTATGATTGTGCTCCCTATGCTCTGAGACGCATATTTGGGAGAGCCGTTTGAACTAATATGGATACAGAACTGATATTTGGATTCAAGATGGAGCAATGAGTTGTATGTATTTGTTTTCTTTTCTTAACATTAATATCCTCTTTATGTTTAATCATATTTCATGCTATTCTGCTTTGATGGTTCGTGCAATGTAGCTTCCGGTGGTCTGCAATTTTATTCATGAATTCGTGTTTGTATAACACTCAGGTGTTAATGCTCATGTATTAAGCTTGCTGCACTCCCTTAATTCACGCTCCAGGAACCTCTATTGTAGTCCATATCTCATTCATATTTGTTTCCTCTGAGTTCATAGGGGACATATTCTTAAATCTCTTAAGCCTGTCTCTCGTGGGTTCCTTCTCCGTTCTCTCTCAACACCTCTGCATATTTTAAGATTTCTGTTCATTGTTTTATGCTTGGCCCATTTAAAATCCATCAGTCTCATAGCCTCTTGAGCCCTCTCATAGTATAAGGAATTCACATGAATCGAATCCAATGTCTTCTCAATCCATGAACCACCAAAACCATTGTTCTCTTATTCCATATTTTGTCAGAGGCATTTTATACAATTGTTCACTTCCAATCTTTGATTTTAAGATGTCTTAGGCACTGGTATTTTGCAACTCAGGGATGTCTCTAGGAGCTACAAAATATTTTTGGCACTGTTGCTGGGGAACGAATTAGAAAACTTTTCCCTGGGATACAACATTATCTTCACCCTTCAATTAGGTGAGAACGGAAGGTTGAGAGTTGCATAGCCCTCACCTTGGCGAATCCATTGTTATCAAAGTTAAAATCAAGCGTAATAATGGCTTACACCAGACCTCATACCCGATCAGATACTTCTCAACAGAGAACACCTTCTGTTTCTGATCCTGGAAAGATTATATTCAGGAGAATCTGAAGGGAGAAGTAGCCCATCCAGGATGACCTACCCTCATTTTCCCTAGAAGATTCGCCTTCCTCTTCCCATAAAGCTGATCTCTATGGTCCCGGCTCTACAACTCATGTACTTGAGTACCCTCCAGAAGCCTCTACTTTAGCCATTTCAAACATAAAAGATGATGCCAAATCCGTTGATATTTCTTTGCCTCCTTTACATCCTACCCCGGAGGCTGAAGAAGTCAAATAAGTTATAGCTCTTCAGAGCTCATTAAAGATAAATACCCAAACCTCTACTCAACATATAACTGTTATAACACATCCAAATCATCCTCAAAACTTACCACCACCGCCCCTCATGGCTGTACTGGCTTCCTCCTTAACAAATATGCTCCACTAGCTTTGCCTCAAGTATTTCATGATATGCCTCAAGATTATCTAAAGCTCTTACCTCAGTTTACCGAGGAGGATAGTAATTCTGCGTATAAACATATTGAATACTTCTATGCCTTTGCTAAGAATGTGAATGTGGAGCACCTAGATGTGGTGTTGAGGCTTTTCATCCAATCCTTGGATGGAGAGGCTTGAAAGTGGTTCAAATCTCTTGCTAATAATGCAGTCACCACTTGGGAAGAAATGGAGAATTTATTCACACTAAAATGGGGAGAGAAGAGGGACCACGGATATGTTCTTACATAGTTCAGTGCTCTCAAGAAGAGGCACAATGAGGATGTAACAGAATCTATAAAGAGGTTCAATAAGCTTTATAATAATATTCCTACTGAAATAAAGCCTCCACAAGCAGCTGCTAAGGTGGTTTTCACAGGAGCTTTTGAACCAAAATTTGGTTTCACCCTAAGGGAAAGAGAGTCTGCATCCCTAGATTAGATCCAGACTGATGCACTGGAGGTAGAAGAAAACTTTGCTTCTACAGGTAAATTCAAAGGGAGGACAAAGCATGAGGTTAGGAGAAGGGGTAGGGAGGAGGATTCTACCTCTAATCAAGAAAGGAAATCCCTGGAGTATAGAATTGAAGAGATGAATAAGCTGATCAAGAACCTCTTGAATAAGCTGTTGAAGCTTGAATTGGAGGCTAAGAATCCCTCTCCTCGTCCTAACCAAATTTTTCCAAACCGTGGGTTTAATCCCCAATACCGTAAGCCCCCTCTACAGTTGTTACAGTGGGAAAGGAAGGAGCAACAAGATCACATCCAACCTCCTCTATACTTAGAAGGGGAAATGGAGGGACAAGTTGAGGAAGTCTATGACAGTCAAGAAGATCAATTCCTCGCTTATTCAGAAGATGAAGAGTGTTAACTCACCCTGCAAGAATATCTAGAAGAAAAGGAAGTCCCCCGAGAGGATCGAGATATTGATAATTACTGCAGGCAGTTTGTGGACTTCATGCAAGCTCATATCCATAAGAAGTATTACCTCAGGTCCTCTAGAAAGAGTACCCGAGTGCAAGAAAAAAATGAAGAGTCAATACCAAGAGAACAGACCCCTTTTAGTTCTGCTAGTAAGGGGAAAAAGCCTTTAGAAGAGTCTGCACATCATAAAGCCACTCCGTCCACTTCCACAAAGCAAGGTTATGATCCTCCCGCCAATCAGAAGTCATCTCCTGTAGCCTTAAAACTGCCTGATCACCCTAAAGAGTAGTCCAAAGAAGTCATTGCAGAAAAATATCCCATGGCCTTTAACCTCCAGAAAGAGCTAGAGAAGGTCAAGATCCTGGTTCCCTTGATCGAGCTCCTAAATAAGCCTTCATACAAAGCCCAAATGTCTCAATTCATGCTGCCCCATAGCATAGGACCTCTCCATGACAACCTCAATCTCCAAGGGGAAAGACCAATGGTAGTCTTTGGCCCTCATGTAGAAGGTTTGGTCTCAACCACTCCCCCATTCTATGTGTCTCTAGTTATACATGACCTGTTACTGCACAACTACATGCTAGATTCTGGGGCTTCACATAATCTATTGCCATTATCTGTCATGGAGTAGTTGGGGTTTCAGTTTACCAAACCTTATAAAGATCTATATTCTTTTGATTCAAAGAGGGTAAAGTGTTTGGGCATGATAAAAGATCTGGCAGTAAACTTGGCCCAGATTCCAGCGAAAAGAGTGGTGATGGACATCGTTGTAGTTGATATCCCAGTTCGGTTTGGAATGTTGTTGTCCAGATCCCAGGGATCCAAGATTGGAGGGTCTATAAAACTGGACCTCACTTATGCAACTATTCCAGTATTCGGTGGGGAGGAAAGAAGGTTATACCGTGAATCCATATTCGTGAAGATGGTCACCAAAGCCAATGGTTCCACAAATTATCCGGTATATGGTAGGGAGGGCGAATTCTCTTGTCTTATGCTAGAGGAGGATGAAGATTTCCTGCAAGAAACAAAGTTTTTCCCTATAATACAAAAGAATCCTATGAGGATAGAGGAAAACAAGATATGGACCTTGCAGTTTGATGGAGCTAATTCATGAGAAGGGAATGGGGCCGGGGTACTCTTAATATCACCAGAAGGATGCTTGGTTCTCCTCTCCTTTAAGATGGAATTCGAAGCCACAAATCATGTGGTTGAATATGAAGCCCTCTTGTTGGGTTTGCATACAATGTTTAATATGAACATACAAAACCTCAAGGTGTTTGGAGATTTAGAGCTTGTAGTGAGACAAGTTAGGAGCCAATGCCAAACTAAACACCTGCGGCTCAAAGCCTACAAGAATGAGGTATGGTATTTAGTTGAGAACTTCTTTTCTGCATTTAATATTAAGTTCATGCCAAGGGATAAAACAAAATGGCAGACTCCTTAGCTATGACTGCTAGTAATTTCTGCCCCTCGTAGAATACTTTGCTGATATATGAGGTTGAAGTGCGATGTCGCCCTTCCATTTCGAAGAACATAAAGCATTGGAAAGTCTTCGAATATGAAGAGAATGTTCAGCTTTTCATGGAAAGGGTAGGAGAATTTTCAAATATGGTGATTGATTCAGTCTCTGAGGATGATAACATAGAATCAAAAACTAGGTGGGAAGAGACATTGGCTAGACATCGTGTTCTGCGATTAAAAGGAAATGTCATCCCCAAGGGGCTTGTGCCATTAGAGAGATTGTTTGACAAAAATGACATCCCAGTATACCCCAACAAATCCTGTCAGGGATGTGAATATTGGGACAGAAGAAGATCCGAAGGTGGTGAAGCTGTCAAAAGGCGTTCCTGAAGAGTACCAAGGTCAGTATCTCATTCTGTTCCAATCATATAAAGATGTCTTCACCTAGTCATACCAGGATATGAAGACTTTTGACATAGAAATTATACAGCACAAGATACCTCTAAAGGAAGACATGAAGCCTCATAAGCAGAAGCTGAGACAGATCAACCCCCTTCTCCTACAAACTATCGAGAAGGAAATAAAGAAGTTGCTGCAAGCCAAGATCATTGTCCCTTTAATATACTCCTAATGGGCGGCGAACCTGGTGCCGGTAAGAAAGAAGAATGGAAAAATCATACTCTGCGTGGATTTTTTCAATCTGAACAGAGCCTCACTCAAGGATAACTATTGCCTCCCAAAGATGGACCACATCCTGCAAAAGGTGGTGGGATCCTCCCGCATGTCCATGATGGATGGCTTCTCAGGATATAATCAGGTGACAGTGCTCCCCGAAGACTAGAAGAAGACAACATTCACCAGGCCTTGGGGAACCTTCATGTCCGCCCGAATGCCCTTTGGCCTGATAGATGCCGGTGCTACATTCTAGCGTGCAATGGACATTGTTTTCACAGGAGAGCAAGACATATTTGTGGTGATTTACCTAGATGATATCACAGTCTTTTCAAAGAGTCACGTTGAAAACATAGAGCACCTCTGACGAACCTTTGAAAAATGCCGCAGGTATGGCCTGTCTCTGAATCCTCAGAAATCCATGTTTTCCTTGGAGGAAGGAAATTTGTTGGGGCACATAGTAACTAAGGAGGGAGTGAAGATCAACTTGAAGTGGGTAGAGGTGATAAATGGCATTCCCCTACCAAGAAACAAAAAGGAGGTACAGGTGTTCTTGGGAAGAATAAATTTCCTTAGAAGGTCAACTATGCCGAGATTGTGAAAAACATCACTGGGATGCTGAAGAAGAACAATGAAGTTAGATGGAACCCTGAATCCAGGGACTCACTCAACAAGATCAAACAGGCCTTTGTAGAAGCTCCAGTGCTGGGTAGTCCAGAGTATGGGAAGCCATTCATGATTTTCTCTTTTTCCTCTCCTCACAGTATAGCTGCAGTAATCTTATAGAAAAATGCCGAAGGGCATGAGAATCCCATTGGTTCTTTAGCTAAGTCCTGCGAGACACCGAGCTAAAATATGATATCTTGTAGAAGTAAGCTTATGCCCTAGTCAAATATCTAAAGTCATTCTGGGTGTATGTGTTATAGTCTACTATAACTGCCTATGTTCCCACAACAGTGGTGAAGGATATCTTAGTATAGGGAAAAAACGAAGGAAGAAGGGGCAAGTGGATAACCAAGATTCAGGAGTATGAACTGGAGATAAAGCTTACCAAGCTCATTAAAGGCCAAGGGCTCGCCAAAATCTTGTTTAAATCCAACTGTCAAGCTCCGGGGATAAATCTGTCTATGATAGGAGGAGAGGAACAAGAGGACACATGTGCACATCAAGGTATAGAATATTCCACTCAAAAAATACATGTGAAATACCTTCTCTCCCCATGGTATAAAGATGTAGTGGAATATCTTTTAACGCTAAAATGTCCTCCTAACTATGATAAGGCAAAGTACCGCACCTTAAGGCTGAAGTCTCAAAAGTATATCGTGGCAAATGGGCAACTTTATTGGAAAGACTCGACGGGGATCCTACTATTGTGTTTAAAAGAGCAGGAGGTGGACCAAGTGATGGCTAAATTACATGAAGGGATATGTGGTGGACATTATAATTGGTGATCCACTGCACACAAGATTCCAAGGGCAAGTTTCTTCTAGCCTAAAGTGTTTGGTGATGTACATGCTCGTGTCCAGGTCTACAGAAAGTGTCAGAAAATCACTGAAAAACAAAGGTATGCACCTCTCCTGTTGATCCCAATACATGCTGAAGAACCTTTTAAGCAGTGGGGAATTGATTTCATAGGAGAGATTCACTTGGCCTCTAGCAATCAACATTGATGGATCCTCACTGCCACATATTACTTCACCAAGTGGGTAGAAGCAGTGCCCACAAGAAATGCTATATATTTAATGGTGATAAAGTTCCTGGAGGAGAACATAATAGCCAGGTTTGGATGCCCAGCTAAAATCATTACAGATAATGCTCAAGCTTTCAAATCGGCTAAGTTTTTAAATTTTTGTCAGCGTTACAACATCTTGCTGGGACACTCCACCGCATACTACCCACAGGGCAACGGGCTGGAAAAATCATCTAACAAGACACTGGTGAGGATTTTTAAGAAGACCATCAATGAAAATCAAAAGAACTGTGATTCTCAGCTCAAATTCACAATCTGGGCAAATTGTATCACCACTAAAAGATCCAAAGAAAAGTCCCCTTATGAGCTGGTGTATGGAAGAGCCACGATATTCCCCATTTAGCTTGCATTACCTGTGGCTCGATTCTGATAAGAAAGCGAGGAGGAGCGAAATGATCTTATCCAAAGAATGAATCAATTGGTGGAGTTGAATGAAACCCAGGAACAGGTAAGCCTCAGACTAGCAGAGTATCAAGAAAAAATGAAAGGATTATTTGACCAAAGAGCTAAAGATAGAGAAATCCAAGTTGGGGATTTGGTGTTGCCATGGGATATTAGGCGAGCAAAAAAAGGGAAACATGGGAAGTTTGAACCCCTCTAATTTGGTCCATTCAGGGTGGCAAAGGACAAAAGCAACAATACTTTCACGCTAGAGAACTTAGAATGAGACATACTTGATGTTATGAAACCAACTCCAAAAATAGAAGAAAAGAGAGATCAACCGCTTAGAAATAATTCACTTCGATGGGGAAACCTCCAATACATTACATAAATGAACAATTATTGGATGATACAAATGAAAAAACCTCCTTCTATATATAGGAGTCCATGGGGTCACAATATAATCCTATCCGACCTAATAATAATTATGTAAGGGAAAAATAATAAAAATATGGGGGTTACATGGGTACAACAATAACAATAAGGGGGCTACACTAATAACAATAAGGGACTACACTAGTAATATGGGGACCTAACATGCCCCTCTCCTTCAAAAAAAATTTGTCCTCAACGCTTGAGTAACTCTAGATGCTTCTGTATAAAATTCTCATCCTCCCATGTAGAATCTTTAGTGGGTAAGTTCTTCCACTTGATGAGATACTCTGAAATTGATCGATTTCGTAGCTGTCGAGTTATTGTTTCCGTGACTGTTTCAGGTTCCAATATGAATTTTCCTTCCTCATCAAGTTCTGGAAATATTGTTTGAACTGTAATTTTGTCACCTATAACCTTCTTTAAGCATGAAACATTGAAAACTGGATGCACTCGCGAAGAAGCATGACACTCCATTTTGTATGCCATAGTACCAATCTTTTGCAACACCTTGTAAGGACCATAGTATTTTGGCGATAATTTATTATCCTTATTAGCTTACTTGAGGGACATTTGTTTGTATGGTTATAGCCGTAAAAATACCCAGTCTCCTACATCAAAACTTATCTCGCTGCGAAGTTGATCTGACTGTTGTTTCATTTGATTTTGCGCCAAATTGAGGTTATCATTTAAGAGTTGGAGAACTTGATGTTGATGATCGATGTGATCTTCCACTGCTTGCACCTTAGAATTTTCTCTTAAAGATGATGTGATGGACGCTGGATGATATCCATAAAGTGCCATAAATGGGGTCATTTTTGCTACAGTATGGAAGGAAGTGTTATACCACCATCCGGCCAGAGGTAGCCACTTGACCCATTATGTTTGTTTATCAGATGCAAAACAACGAAGATATGCTTCCAAACATTTTTTCACTATCTCAGTTTGACCATCAGATTGAGGATGATAAGATGAGCTATGAGCTAGTTGAGTACCCAAACAAGAAAATAATTATGTCCAAAAATTTCCAGTAAAAATGGGATGTATGTTGCTTACCATAATCTTTGGGTTTCCATGCATCTTTTTAATTGTTTCCACAAATGCAGTAGCAACTGTCCTTTATTTAAATGGATGAGAGATAATGCACAAAAGTGTGCATACTTGGTAAGTCTATCAACTACCACCATGATGACACTCTTTCCTTCTAACTTAGGTAAACCTGTGATAAAATCCATTGAAATATCCTCCCAACGTTGACTTGGAATGGATAAAGGTTGTAGAAGAACTGGGGTCTTAATTGTCTGAACTTTATTTTTCTAGAAAACCAAACATTTTGCCACAAAATTTTGAATATAAGATTTAAGGCCATCCCAAAAAAAATCTTTCTTCACCCTGTGGTAAGTTTTTAAAAATCCTGAGTGTCCTCCTAAAGGAGAAGTGTGCAATTCCAAAAGAATCTTTTGTTTTAGTTGGGAATTCTTACAAAGATATAAGCGATCTTTGTACCATAAGGAATCGTTTTTCCAACTAAATGTATCAGATGTACTAGGATCTTGCTGCAACTTTTGAATGAGTGTCCACACTTCTTCGTCCTTCTTCCATTCATCTCTTGCTTCGGTTATCCAATCTGGTTAGATAATAGAAATGGCACAAAGAAATGCTTCCACCTCTTCATTCTTTCTTGAGAGTGCATCTGCAACAACATTAAGCTTCCCTTTTTTGTAGATTATTTCAAAGTCATAACCCAACATCTTTGTGACCCATTTTTGTTGCTCTTTTGAAGATAGTATTTGTTCCAAAAAGTGTTTAAGACTATCATGATCATTTTTTACCTTGAATTTCCTTCCCATTAGGTAAGGTCGCCATTTCTTTAGTGCATGTAGTATTTTCAACATTTCCTTCTCATAAATAGATTTCTGTAAATAATTTCCTTTGATTAGACAAATTTCAAAATCAATGGGTCTTCCTTCTTGCATTAAAACAGATCCAATTCCATTTTCCGAGGCATCACATTCTACAATAAAGGTTTTTGTGAAGTCTGGCGTAGCTAAGACCGGTGTTAGGCACATTTCCTCTTTAAGATGTTCAAAGGCCTTAGTTGCTTCAGGAGTCCATGAAAATGCATCTTTCTTCAATAATATGTTAAGTGCAATTGTTACTGTCCAAAAATTCTTAAGAAAAATTGAGTATGCCATTAACTCGAGAAATCATAAATGCTTTATGGTTGTAGGGTTTCATTCCTTAATGGCTTTAATTTTTATGTCTACTATAACACCCTCGTGAGATACAATATGACTCGGATATTCACTATTGCTCAGCTTGTTGGATGTTTTTACATATAGTGTTTCTCCTCCAATGGTTTGAGCACCACTGTCAACATGGTACCAGACATGATCATTTCCAAGACACTAACGTAGATTAGTATGTCATCAAAAAATACTGTAACTTTAAATTTTCTATTAGGGTTTGAAAATGGAATTCATCAACCCTTGAAATGTAGAAGGTGCATTGGTAAGGCCAAAAGGCATGACCAAAAATTCATAATGACCCTCATGATTTCGAAATGTTGTTTTCGGAATATCTTCGATCTTCATTCTAATTTGGTGATATCCTGAATGAAGATCCAACTTGGTAAAATAAATTGTGCCATGTAATTCATCCAATAATTCATCAATCACAGGAATGGGAAATTTGTATTTAATATTGATCTTATTGAGCTCCCTATAATTTGGACACATGCGCCATGATCCATCCTTCTTGTGCACCAATACTTCTAGAGCAGAGAAAGAACTTTGACTAGGTTGAATTATACCAACCTCTAACATTTCTGCAATCACACACCCAATTTCGCTCTTTTGGACATAAGGATATCTATAAGCCCTGATGTTTGGAGGAACACTTCCTGGAATCAAATGAATAGCATGATCATAATCACGAATAGGTGGGAATCCTTTGGGAGTTTCAAACATATTGGAATGATTGTCCAATACTTTTTGGAGATCTGGAGAAATATATTATTTTGATGTTGGAACTTCTAGTGAGCATAATTTTGCAATTACACCTTGTTTTTCTTTCTTCAAAAACTTTTTCATGACATTGGAGCTTATTATCTTTCCTAGCTTCCCTGTGATACCCCGTAATTCTATTTCCTTTCCTTTCGAAAAAAATTTCAAGAGAAGTTCTTGAAAATTAAAAGCTACCGTCCCCAAATATTGTAACCATTGTACTCCTAGTACAACATCAACACCTCCCATTGGAATGGAATGCATTGGACTATTCAATACATATTCACCCATGATTAGCTTGATACTATGGTATTTTCCAGAGCAATTTATAGTTCCTCCTTTTGCAACCATCACTTGAAATTCTGGTGCTAGGTATAGGAAACAATTTAATTCCTTGGCTACCTTACAATGAATAAAATTATGGGTACTACCCAAATCAATCAACAATATTACCTTTTTCTTCTTGATATGTCCTTCAATCTTGAGAGTTTGAGGAGTGGTAATTCCTGCCAATGCATTACACGACATGGTCGGACTCATTTCTTCTTTTTCTAGTGTTGGTTCGTGGTGTATATCCTCTTCTTTTGAAGTTTCTTGTTCATTTTCTTCCTCCTCTTCACAATATATGTAAAATAATTTCGTCTAAGCACACTTATGACCCTTTGTGTATTTGCTATCACAACTGTAGCAAAGCCTTTTTTCTCTTTTTTCTTCCAATTGTTGTGGTGTCAACCTTGTAGGTTGTGGAAGTCTATGAGTAGCAACACTTCCATATTTATAGATGTGAGTGGTAGGCTTCCTTGTCGCCATAATTTTACATTCACTTTTTCTTGCTAGCCTGAAGGCCTTCTCTAATGAATCAGGTTCCCAAACGTGAACTTCATGTTGGATGTTATCCTTTAAAGTCCCTATGAAGACATCAACCTTGTGTTCCTCTGGAATATTAGTTACCCTTATATTAATTTTTGGAAGTCCTCAATGTGCTCCACCACTAAACCCTTTTGTTTGAGATTTATCAATTGGCTAAAGAAGGTGTTGCTCTTTGTATCCTCATAATGTGCTATCATTTCCTCCGTAAAAATTGACCAAGTGACAATTTTTTTGCGGGAGCAAAGCCATCGATACCATACAAATGTATTTTTTTCTAAATGTAAAGTTTCAATGCATACCTTTTGTGCATTTTGAAAATTATTGAGATCAAAATATTGCTCCATTTGTAGTATCCATGTTACGGGATCCTTGCCATCAAAATTCCTCATATCCATCTTTGGAATATGGTGGTTCTTCCATCCACCATTAGAGTTTATGATTAACATTTATTTTGTTCTCATCATGAGTTTCCTCTACTATCTTTTCACCAGTAGGAAACATTTCTTGTATAAACTTTGTCAAACCTTCCATGTATGCTTTTAGATCATTCTTCATGTTTTCCATGTTGTCTTTCATGTCATCCATCTTAGCTTCCATGCCAGCTTCCATGCCATCCATATTATCTTCCACACCTTTCTTCAACCCATTCATATTATTCTTCAAACCATCCATCTTCACTTCCATGCCTTTCTTCAAAACTTCCATTTCGTTTTTTGTTGCTCTTTGCGAGAGCGAAATTTGGTGCACTTGCTCTTGTAATTTTGATAGATCATGTTTCAATTCTTCATCTTCATGAGTCATAATAGAGTATTATGAGGGCTTAATGCGTTTTGAATTAATTTTAGGGGGAATTTTAGAACCCAATACTAATATATGTGCTCAATAGGCCCTCGGAATCATTTAAAACTGATTTTTCAAACAAGACTTATGCAGTTTGGAAAAAAAATACACACCTTTTTCTTGCTTTTGAGGAGCTCGATATTGAAACTGAATTATCTTTGTGATTTCGAATCTTCAATATCTAAAATTTGGCCCTGTAGTAGCCCTCTGAATCTTCTTACGAATTCCATATTATGACCTATTTTTTATTCTTCAAGTCAAATTTATGCCCAAACTCCCACAATGACCTAATTTTGGACTAGTTTAGTAGAGTGAACTTGTATGACGTGTCACGTGTCATTGTTTCCTCCTTCGACTCTGAAATTTATACACATGAAACTAAAGTCTGTATACTTGCAGCCACTTTTTACAAAACTCCAATCTAATGCTCATAGAGAGAGTTATGATGATTTTCCGAAGGTCACCTCTTTGAGATGAAATTCGGGAGCCTGAGAAAACCCTAACTTCCATAGATCATATCTCCGAAAATTTTGCGAACCAAAATCTGAAATTTTTACAGGAAGTGCTTCAGTATTTCGGCTTGTCTCTGTAGAACTTTCAGCTTCTAAAACTTCGTAGAAAAAACGTTATAGCAAAAAATCAACGATGATCTATTTAGGTGAAATTCGAAAGCCTGAAA
This sequence comes from Pinus albicaulis, assembly GCA_034641835.2. Classification (NCBI taxonomy): domain Eukaryota; kingdom Viridiplantae; phylum Streptophyta; class Pinopsida; order Pinales; family Pinaceae; genus Pinus; species Pinus albicaulis. The sequence goes on along the minus strand of CM076581.1, from coordinate 476,950,413 downwards.
AAATCCTAACTTCCACAGATCATATCTCCGAAAATATTGCGAATCAAGATCTGAGATTTTTAGAAGACGTTCCTCAGGATTTCATTTTCGCTGTATAAAAATTTCAGCTTCTGAACCTTCTTATAAACAAATTTATAGAAAAAATTCCACGATGACCTTGTTTGGAGTAGTGAAACCCTAAAATCCAAAGCTCTGATACCAAATGTTATGAAACCAGCTCCAAAAATAGAAGAAAAGAGAGATAAAATGCTTAGAAATAAGTCACTTCGAGGGGGAAACCTCCAATACATGACATAAATGAACAATTCTTGGACGATACAAATGAAAAAACCTCCTTCTATATATAGGGGTCCATGGGATCACAATATAATCCTAACTGACCTAACAATAATGATGTAAGGGAACAATAATAACAATATGGGGGTTACAGAGGTACAACAATAAGAATAAGAGGGCTACACTAATAACAATAAGGGACTACATTAGTAATATGGGGACCTAACACTTGAGGCGCCCATAAATGGGAAATTCCTCAAGTTTTACTTTCATCACTGATGAGGGCTAATCTAGCTCACTGTACATATCTTTCCACTGTATATATCATTCCACTGTACTCCATTTCATTTGAATTTTTCCCATTTCATTTTCCATATCATATTACATTGTTCCCATTTTGTTTCATCCACTGTTTGTGTGTTCCATTTCATCTTCCATTTTGTGTCCACTTGACCGTTGGTATAAAACTTTGTCTAATCAGTGTGCATTTGCGACTCCATGTACCCAATAAAGCATAGGCATTCAGGTCTGCAGGTTATCAATGCACTGAATAATAACATGTTTTCCCCAGAAGGAGCCAATGTTGGCCTATAACCGCACACAAAGGGGTGAAGGAGGAAGGAAGGCAAGTCCTGACTGTCAAATAGCTTCAAAGGAATCAATCTACATCTCAGTTTAGTAGAAAGGGGAAAGTGTAGTTGATAAGTTTTAATGGTGAGCAAGCTTCACTTACGCCATCCTTCATCTCATATCCTCTTTATCTTCATTTACCCTCTGTTACCCTTCACCTTCCTTTTTCTAAAGTCCCGCGCTACATTTCTTCATTTGCAACGCCGCTCCCCCACAAGTTTTAATCTTTACATCTTAATACTTACCGAAACTTATCTTGCCGCCGATGCGACTTGGTGGGACCCATCCCAACTTTGATACATCACCAAAATTCACATGCAAACCCTTGTATTACACATTTTCCTTACCTTTTTCCTCTTCGCACTTTGTAGCATTTAGTGTGTCGCATATCGTATTTTGCACGATTTATAACTTACCGCTTAAGCACCCACAAAGTATTTTATGTAAGTTGCGATGCATTGGCCCCACCACGACAACTCCCCTCCTACTTCTCAGCCGCTTGCAATACATATCGTATCACATGAAAACTCATATAATTACCGCATAACCATTCGCCGCCTTATAACTCAGCCAATGCAGTGGGCTCCATCCTCCTTGCCACATCATCCTACGTTCAGCGCAAACCGCACTTCACAATTTTGAGAGTTTACCGTGTTCCCAAAATGCTAAATTCTGTGATGTGCGAAGCGGGCGGGTCATTCTCCCCGCTCTTCGTACTTCGCTCTGTTTTGATTTTATCTCTACTGCTTCATGTTAATAATCTGCGATTGCGATATGGATTTGGGTCCCTCCTCCGCACCATGTCATCAAATATTTCCCATAGCCTTTGTCCCGCTCCTTGCAGTGTTAAACCATCCTGCCTTATGTTAGTGCCTCCAGCCTTACTTTAGGCTTCACCATCATCTCCCCTTCATCTCCAACACAAGCACGGGGTTTTGGCAGAACAACACAAGCATGGTTTGTTCGGCTGGTCCGGGGAACCTCCGTTAAAGAGCCAAGCACGTGTAGTATGACTGGCCACTTCACAATAGACTGAGTGGAAATCATGAGAGTCAGAGAATGGAAGATGCCAAACAACAGGTGAAATGATATGAAGAAGGCTGAACCGTTAGCCACTTCTCGCCACTCCCTTGAAGATTCCGAAATTGGGCCTCCTTGGCCGACTGTTTTGTTTCTTTTCACTGATTAGATAGTGATGTATTAATTGTGAAATCCTAATTTCACCCAAGTCTGTTTTGATTATCTGTTTGTGGGAGTGATTTATTGATGCACGCTCTGCTAGTCAGTTAGGATATTTTTATTTTGCATGTGTGGAGTGATCATGAGATTTGGATTCGATCGTAAACCCTTAAGGAGAACTCTATATGTAGTGAGTTCTAAGATGAAACAAAGGTTCTGCAATTTTGAAGAATTTTGCTGTAGTTTTGTATGATTGTGCTCCCTGTGCTCTGAGACACATATTTGGGAGAGCTGTTTAAACTAGTATGGATACAGAGCTGATATTTGGATTCCAGATGGAGAAATGAGCAGTATGTATTTGTTTTATTTTGTTATCAATAATATCCTATTTATGTGTAATCATATTTCATGCTATTATGCTTTGATGGTTCGTGTAATGTAGTTGCCGGTGGTATACAATTTTATTCATGAATTTGTGTCTGTATAACGCTCAGGTGTTAACACTCATGTATTAAGCTTGCTGCACTCCCTTAATTCACGCTCCATGAACCTTTATTGTTGTCCATAACTCATTCATATTCATTTCCTCTGAGTTCATAGGGGACCGATTCTTAAGTCTCTTAAGCTTGTCTCTCATGGGTTCCTTCTCCGTTCTCTCTCAACACCTCTGCATATTTTAAGATTTCCGTTCATTGTTTTATGCTTGGCCCATTTAAAATCCATCAGTCTCACAGCCTCTTGAGCCCTCTCACAATATAAGGAATTCACATGAATCAACTCCAAGGTCTTTTCAATCCATGAACCACCAAAACCATTGTTCTCTTATTCCATATTTTGTTAGAGGAATTTTATACAATTGTTCACATTCAACCTATGATTTTAATATGTCTTAGGCACTGGTATTTTGCAACTCAGGGATGTCTCTATGAGCTCCAAAAAATCCATTGAGTAATGTTGTTTTCACATCCATATGGTGGATCTTCCACCCCATCTGTGCAACCAAAGCAAAAATTGATCTGATGGATGAGTACCTTGCTACAGGAGCGAAGGCCTCCTCATAATCAATCCCTTCAACCTGAGAGTACCCCTTGGCCACAAATATGGCCTTGTAATTTTCTCTGCTTCCGTCTACTACATGCTTTACCTTGAAGATCCATCTCAAACCCACAACTGATTTATCTGTTGGTCTTGGAACCACTTCCCAAACATTGTTATTTACAATGGATTCACACTCCTCCACTGTTGCATTAGCCCGTGCAAGTTTCTCTGATAATTCCTCTAAAGAGGACAAATTAGTCTCTACAAACTCAATCATTAGAGCCATGTATCCAGTGTACCAATCTATGGATCTTCTATGCCTGTATTGATTTGAAGGAGCACCCACATTATCCCTCGCATCCTACACAAGTCTTAAATTTCCCTAGATCTTTTCCTTCTTTCTCTAGATGGTTCTCCTTGAGTGTATGTATCCACTCTATGATCCTCCGTTTGTGGCTGCTCCAAAACTTCTAGAGGTTCCTCCTTTGGAGCTAAAATCTCCTCTTCTAGTGGGATCTAAAGCTTCCTCTCAAGAGAGCATCACATCACTTTCTCTTCATCAAATTTTACATACCTTCACATAACTATCATTCTGAGGGATGGGAAGTACATATGGTAGTTTTGGGGATTTTATGTGTAACCCACAAATACCTCCAACTCTATTGTAAACTCTAGCTTCTTCCTTGCACCTTTGAAGACATGGAAGTAGATAGAGACTCCAAAAATACTGAAGCGCGACACATTCGAATTCCTCATCGAGAAATCCTCCTCTGGTGTAATCATGCCTAGAATCCGATGAGGACTCCAGTTTTGCAAATGGAATGTTGTGTTGCATGTCTCGACCCACAAGTTCGGATGTAGGCCTTGGTCATGCAACATCACCCTTGCTGCTCCCACAATGCTACAATTTTTTCTCATAGTCACGCCATCCTGCTATGGGTTGTGGGGTGCTGTCAACTCTTGTTGAATGCCTTCTTTTACACAAAAAACTGTAAACTAATTTGACATGTACTCACCTCCATTATTTCTACTGGGAGCATTCACCTTCTTGTTATTTTCTTTCTCAACTATTTCCTTGAATTCAACTAACTTAGAGAATGTCTCATCTTTATTCCACGTGAAGAAGATCCAAAACTTTCGCGAGAAGTTATCAATACAAATTACAAAATATTTGTGCCCAGCAGTGCAGGCTGTCGAGAAAGGTCCAATATAAACATCAGAGTGGATCCTTTCTAGGATTGCATGTGCTTTGTTTTCCCAATCATGGAAAGTGGATTTTGTGTACTTTCCAAAAGTACATCCTTTGCATACATCCTGTTGCTCAAGTTCCCCGTTAGGAAGGCCCGTGGTTATATGTTGCATGATCTGCAGGGCACCATGATGCAAATGGCCAAATATTCCATGCCATATTTCACCGACATTGCGACTCTGCACCTTCTCCACCTTTGTGCTCAATGTAACACAATCCTCCACTTATATCTTGTACAGGTTCTTCACACAAAACCCGATCTACTTCACCTGTCCCATGGCTGTGTCTTAGGAATTCCTTTCCTTTGTTGAAGATCACATCATAACCATGGTCTTCCAAAAATGCAACATAGATGAGATTTTTATTTAGGTCGAAATGAACATGAAATCCTTGAGCCTGAGGGGGGAGCTTGAATCCCTTTGAAAGGTGACTGTGCCAATCATGGTCACATTGTACCTTCCCTCATACCCTATCTCAACGTGCATCTGCAAGTATTTCTCCTCCAGGTCACTGAAAAAATCTCCATTCCCCATCATGTGGAATGATGCACCTAAGTCCAAGTGCCACACACTCCCCATCTCTGTGTTTTCCATGCATGCAATGAGGGTAAATACAGGCTCGAACTATGAAGCAAAGGATTCAACTAATTATCCTCTCGAGGTATTCTTGTGTGGACACTTCATGGCATAGTGCTCAAATTCATGACAATGAAAGCATTTAATTTTTGACAAATATTTCTTCTTTCCCCCTTGACTGGATTATGGTTTGGATTGGTATTTATTCCCTTTTCCCTTATTATCCTTTCCAGCCGATGAAATTTTTTCTTCATCCTCACCCTTGGATGAAGTCCCATCTATGGTATTCTGCCTTATTTCCTCCTTTACAAAATCAGACCATAAGCACTCCCAATTCAGTAGTTTATCCCTCCCATTCACCGAATATTGATAGTTGTGCCAGCTTTTGGGAAGCCCCTAAAGGGCTATGATTACCAAGTCTTATTCAGGTACATTAACACCAACCCCACCAATTTCATCACGATATTGTGTAAACTTGCTCAGATACTGCAGAATTCTGTCATTCTTCTGCATATTGATACTTTGAAGTTTGTCCTTGAGCGCCAACTTCCTATGGTCACTATTATTTTCGAAAAATTATGTTAGTTTTTTCCACTTCGTGAAAAATGTTTCTTTTCCATGGATATTTGAGAAAATGTGATCTTGTACTCCCTCCAATATGATTCTCGTCGCTTTGGCTACATCTTTCTTCCACTGAGCACGATTATGGGCATCAAATTCCAGTGGTTGTGCAACATATGTCTTGATGTATTCTAGCAGTCCATTGTCATCCAATACCACCTCCATGTGATCCTTCCATGTGAAAAAATTAGTGGTGCCTTCCAAGGCATACTCTAGGCTTAGTCCATTGAAGGCCATCTTCTCAGCTTTGAATAAATCCTGCAACACTGATCTTCAAATTCGAACCTCCTAGGAAAAAACTTCTAATTTTTTCTCTAATGTAAATCTTGCTTTGATACCATGTAGAAATTATGTTGTATATTTGTAACTTCTCATGAAATTTTAATCAAAATAACAAGACACAAACCTACACTACTGCTTTTCGGATGTTATTTCACAATTTAGAACAAAACTTTTAGAATTTCAAGAAGAAATAACACACATGCAACAGGTATCTTTATCTAGGGAAAGTTATATGCTAAAAAACCTAAAGCCTCTTGCATTAATCAAATGAATATAGATGTATTAAAATTAATTTTCTCAACTGATCTCACCTTGCAAGTGCACAACCTATCTCTCTACTCACTGAAGGACTGTGACCTAAACTTAGTCAATTTCTGCCTTGGTTTGAGCTCCTATTTAATTATTTTGTTCCTTGAGGAGTTAGGGCCATATTATTTAGTTAATTCCTCAAATTTAACTGTGCAATTCCTTAGGATGATCATCAGACTGCATGCAACACATGTACACTCAAGACTAGTCTACAACTGATGCTACAATGTCTTGGAATCTCCACCAAGCCTAGGGAACTCAAATTATTTGCATGCACTAGCTATTTTGGGTTGATTGATAAGTTAACTGGATGATCATTGAGTTTGGATGAAGTCCCATTGTACAACTTGACCCTCCACTAGATCTTCCAATAGTTGGAACTAGTTTAACTAAAAACAAGCTTAGATAACTAACCTTGATTGATACAAATTATCAGTCATACATGCTTAACTGAACTCTAACTCCTAAAATTAGAATTTACTGAGTAAAATGGGTGAAACAAGCCATGTCACACAAGTTAACATCATCCAAGTTGTCTGTTGATGTGGAAATTCATTTTTTCTCAATTTGATCAAGGAAAAATCAAATTGATAATTTCTTGCTGCAATTTTCAACAAAATTGGGTCTCTAAGGAAGGATATAAATAAAAGACAAATCAACCTCATTTGGAAACATATCTCACACATATTATTCTTCTGTTGGGAGTTTGTACAATTCTGAAAATTGCAAATCTTCTTCACATGTGTGAGTAGGAGAGAGAGATAATTTTAGGTGGGCCGAAAGTTGTCTTTGACTAGTGTTGACTTTTTGGGTGATTGGGCGTACTTTGAATTGATTTGACTTCAGTTTTGGATATCATCTTGGAGGCCGCATTCTTTGGAACACATATCGAGGTTTTCTAGGCACTTTGACTATAGAATTTGACCGCAATTTTGACCGTGGAATTCCTCTCTCTGCTGACCAAGTTTGGCCGAGTTGTTTGGGATTATTTTGACTTCATTTTGCTGGAATTTAAGGCCACATTCTTTAGAATTTAAGCAAGATGTTTTGGAGGAGTTTAACTGTTTAATTTTGGACTAGTTATGGCATCTTTGATTGCTATTGACTTTGACCAGAATTGCAGATTTGACAATTTGACTAGATTTCACTTTTTTTCTCATCTCTTGAATTTTGGATATTGGTTTGTTGGAAATTAAAAAATGTTGACCTTTGAATCTTGGTTGATAAATTGGATCATTGTAATTTATTTAATGAACATTTTATGACAATATAATAAGAAGAATAATTTTAAAGGGTTTTCCCCTTATGGGGTTTTTCCCTGGTCTTTGACCAAATCTTGTGTCTCTCATTGCTCTTCATTGTCTTCTATTGTTCATTGCACTTATTGTTCATCTACAATTTCTATTTTTTACTTGAAATATTAAATTTATTTGAAAGTGATTGCTAATTTAAGAAAATAATTGGGCTAAAGTGATTGTAACACCATAGAATAGTGGAAAAATAACATGGTATCAGAGATGAGGTGAAGACAATGTCATGGAGAAAAGATGCAAGAGTAATCATCTTGGGAAGAAACTAAAAGAGTCTATTTTCTTTGCTCAAGATTTTTACCTCTTTCTTCAAGGATAATGAGAAGTTGGGTGATTCATATCACTTTGCTGCTTAGAATATTAGGTTGGAAGTGATATTGGATGAAGTCCTGGAATATGTGGAAGGAAAAGTTCTTGAGCCTCCAAAGAATGATCCTCATGCTACCGAGTCCAAGTATAATAAATGTGAGATCAAAGCTAAGAAAATTCTTATATATTCCTTGCAAGATCATTTGCTTGTTTATGTTGGAAAATTGAAGAAGTCTAAGGATATATATGATAAGATGGTTGGGATGTATGATGTCAAAAATTTGAATCATATCCTCTCCTTAAAGAATAAAATAAAGGAAATGAAGATGAATAAGGGGGAATTTGTGCAGTCCTATGTCATTAGGGTATCTCAACTAAAGTATCAATTGTAGACTGTTGGTGAGCCTATAACTAATAGAGAGTTGGTGATGGCCACTCTTCAAGGATTCCTTCTATTTCAGAAACCTTCATCACTACTATAAGAAACAATAATATACTCCCAACATTTGATGAGCTCGTTGGTAAATGTACTCAAGAGGAGACCAAGATGATATATAGAGGGAGGATTAAAAAACATGAAGAAGGAGAGCCCTCTGCATTTGCTGCTCAAGAAAGGAAGAGAAAATGAAGATGAAGACATCTCATTCACGAACCTCCCCCTGAATCAAAGGACTTTAGTAGAAGAGGAATAAGAATTGAATGCTTCAAATTCTATAAGCATGGTCACTATGCCCAAGAATATCTAGAAAAGAGAGATGCTCCATGTTACACCATTTTTTGGTCATCTAACCTATTATTATTAGATGAACCCAAGTACACCATGTAAGATCAATTTTACCTAAAGTAAAATTGCTTTCACCACATCTATTTATGTTTCATGGTCATGTTTAACCCAAAATAAGGATATCAATTAAGTAAATCATTATTTATTTAATTGTTTCCTAAGAACAAGTTATTTAAATCACTATTTAAATCATATTCTTAGTTAAATTTGACTAAATCAAATATGAATAATTAAATAAACCATTATTTATTTAATCATATTCCCCTCATTTCCCTAAAATAACAAATAAATCATTTCTTTATTTGTTATTTATAAATAAAGGAATTGACCCAAGTCAAAAACCCTTTTCCCTCCAACAAATATAATAAAATATTCCTAAAGGGTGATTCTAGAAGATGTTTAATAATATTTTATTCATGCACCAGTTTCTAGAACACCCCAATATTTTGTTATAAATAGGAGGGTTTTTCCCATTCATTAGTCACCTTCATTGCATTGGATCACACTAGATCTGCTTTTGGTCACCATTTTGCATTTCTGTTTTATGAACTCCCATTGAGTTCCATGTTTTTGTTTTCCACAATAGTTAGAGAGAGAGACCATTAATTTGAAACACTGAGGACTTCCAAGAACCCAGCCCACCGAGGAGAACCGGAAAACACCTTTCTTGTTCTCCTCTGAGGTGCCCCATTCTTTGATGGAATAAAAAAGATTCTTTTAAACATATGTGTTCTTGTCTTGTCCATTGGTGCTTGTACTTTACTTTACCTGCTTAATATATTCCATATATAGATCTAGATGTGTGCAGCTTATTACAGATTTTAAGATATTTTGTAGCCATAACTTATGTTAGGGCTACTTGATATGCGTATCTAAAGTGAGTTTTTTACATCAAAAAAATCATGCTAACAATTGGCGACTCCACACGGGTTTTCTTTTACGACCACTATCGTTTTCTATTTTCCTGCATATCCAGCTGTTTCAGACCCTAGGGTTTCTCTTCCATTTTTTATTTTTCTTATTTTTCCCATTTTTATGCTAGTTTTCCCTGCTAAAACCCTTAAACAATCAAATTTCTAACTTCCGTGTGTTTCTGGCCTTTTTGCATAGGTGACCGACATCAGCTGCTGCTGAGACGACAAAATTTTCTGAAATATGCCGCCGCCAGACCCGGATCTGCAGGTCGCACTTATCAGCCCAAAAAGTGTGACCTGGCCTTGAGGTCGCACTTTTCTGCCTTAAATCTGTGATCTGGCCTGAAAACAGGCCCAAACCTGCGACCTGCACTTTTTTCTGCAATCTGCCAGCACTTTTTCTGGGTTTCACTGAAGCTTCTGTCAGGGTGTTCTAGCCTCTGTCGCCACCTGTTCAGACCTATTTCTGATCTATTTCACTCACCTAAGTGGGACTCTTGCCCCTTAGGGCTTCAGTTCCCTCCACTTTTTGTGGGAGAGTTTGTTGCTGTTTTCAGACGTCTGCATTTCCAGAAGTTTCAGCCTTCTTTCAGATCTGATACCTCTTGTTCAGATCCTCACAGGTCAGCTTTTCTTCCCTTTCTATACACTGCCTTTCGCTTTGTTTTGGTTCTGCTCTAGGGTCATCCCTTTGACCCCCTCTTTTTAGCTGATCTCCTATTTTTTAGCAGCAACCTTGCCCCTGCCTCTTTGCTGCTTTCTGCACCACTTTCCAGCAGATTTCTCCATTAGATCCTAGTCCCTCCAGACCTTCAATCTATTGATCTCTTGTTAGCGTGTTCTGCCCCTTCTAGACTAGTTTTGAGAGACCCACCTTCTTGGGTTCGATTGCTGCCTTTTTAGTTGTTAATTTTCTGTTCTTTCAGTTTTATTTACTGCAGATTTCTTTTCCATTACGCAACACACTTTTTATTTTACTCTCAAAACGTCTGGGTTTAATCAATTAAAATTAACACACGCCACACACTGACCCTAAGTGAAGAAGATCCTGGTTAACACCGCCTGGCAAAGAATCTAAAATTAATCGACACTGCACCTCCTCGCCCTTGTCGCGTCTTGATTTTGCACCTTGCTGCCCTTGTCAGTCTTTCTTCTTCCCGTCATCATTGCGCCTCCAAGGTGTTTCTCCCGGCGACTTCTTGGCCTTCACCCTTAGTTTCCGGTTGGTCGACTTCCTCCTTCCCGTCGTCATCGGGTAAGTCCTCCCCCGAGTCTGCCCTCCTACTCTTCCTCTGATTGTTCGGGTTCTCCCCATCCTTCTGGTTCTCCCCCCTTTACCTTCACCATGTCTAGTTCTGGACCTAGCCATAACCCCAGTTCTACTGCCGGGTCCACTTCCAGTGGAACCACTACGGGACCTACCTCGACTTCCCCATTACTTCCGTATATGGCTGGCCTCAGTCTCCCCGACTTCAATCAGCTTATCAACGATCCTATCTGCCACGATGTCAGTTGGCCTGCTATGCCAACCAAGCTCCCCTACGACATTCCCAAGTTCGAGGGCCTTGCTAGTGAAGATCCCTCCAATCATATCCGATCTTTCCACATGTGGTGCTCCTCTAATTCCATCACCGACGACTCCATTCGTATTCATTTATTCAAACGCACCCTTACCGGTGAAGCATTCAAATGGTATGTCGATCAAGCCACCTCTTCCCATACCACTTTTGCCACCATTGCCCAAGCCTTTTTGTCTTATTTCCAGCTCCCTCTCCGATACGACACTGGCACCGAACTGTTGACCTCCTTTCAGCAATCCTCTTCAACACGTCTCTACGCTCATGTTCAAGAGTGGCGAAGACGACGAAGCCTATGCCGTGCTCCCCCCTTTGAAGATCGCGTTTACATGGATTGGTTCCTTCGCACCCTCCTCCCACCCATTGGAAAAGATGTTGCATCCCATTTTCCCCAAACCGAAGAAGCCGCCCTTCAAATAGATTTGAAGTATGATCTTATTTATGCTCAATCCGGTTATGTGTATACCCTCCTTCCTGACCTCCCCAAACCCGGTGGTCCTAACGCCTCGGGAACCTCTCATTTCGCTGATGGTATCATCGGAGCTCTGTCCCATACCACTGCCCAGCCTCTTACTCCCTATGGTTTTTCCCCCGGAGGGGCCAGCACCTCTAGCACCTTTCCCCCTCCCGGCAACATGTACCCTGCATATGGCATGCCTCCCCCCTTTGCCCCCCTGCCTCCATACCTAAATATGGCCCCTTCTCACCCTTATCCCTATCCTCAGCCTGGTGTCCCTGCTCCTCCTGCTTTCGGATCTCCCACTCCCTTTCCTCCTCCCCCCCCGCATTTACTACCCCCCACAGGGCACGTATTTGCGCAACAAGGAGCACCTACTTCTCGAAGGAGGCGAGGCAATCCATCCAATCGTGGACCCACTTCTCCCATTCTGGACCCTAACACCGCCAACCAGCCACAAGGCTCTCAACCCAAGCCCGACCGACCGCTTCACACCAATAAGCCCTGTTCATGCTGCGGTGTTTATGGTCATTACACTCACAATTGTCCCCTATTACCTCAAATGCGACAAATGTGGGAATCCCAACCCACCGTGCGGGTTCAACACTCCTCCCTGACCACCTCTCCCCATCCAACCCCTGTCCAACCTGCCATGTTTACTGATCCTTTCCCTCCGTAAGGATTCGTAGCTACTCAATCACCTCGTGCCCCTAGCACAAATCAACATTCCCCTTCTGGCACCTTTGATTATCAAATTCTCATGATGGCCTCTGACCCCCCTCTCACTGTCGACCTTAACCTCCAAACCCGGTCTCGTCAATATTCCGCACCTCCCGTTTCGCCTGTCTCCGAGTCCCCATCATCAAGTTCTACAGAGCCTCTCTCGACACCCAAGGGTCCCTTACAAATCCCTCCCCCCAAAGTTGAGGTTCACACCAAAATTCCTAAGGGTCCCTTACGCCGAAATGCTGCCTCTGGTCGGGCTGCCCATTCCTACAGCATAGTAGATGATCTGGCACAATCTCCGGCTGCCATTTCAAAGCTGGAGCTCCTCCAGTCATGTCCTTCTCAAAAGAAAGCTCTACTATCTGCCGTGGGTGCTGTAGATCCTGCTGATGACCTGTTAATTGTTTTTGATGCTCGTCAGTCAGACCACCCCCCTCTTCCTCCTTCAGTTTCTTTCCAAATCCCAGTCAAAATCCGAAATGCCAACGTCGCTCGATGTATTATTGATGAGGGGGCATCTACCTGTGTAATGTCCGCTTTGGTTTGGAAACAACTTGGATCCCCTGAGCTGGCTCCTTCCACCATCACCCTCCGTGCGTGGGATGGCCATGCCTCCCAACCCATTGGTCTTTTTCGTAACTGCCCTATCACCCTTGCCGGTAAGACTGTCTGTGTCGACGTTGAAATTATCGACGCCCCTCTTGACTACAACATCCTTTTGGGGCGTAGTTACACCTATTCCATGTCTGCCGTCCCATCCGCAGTCCACCGCAAAATGTTTTTCCCCCATAATGGCAAGATCGTCACCATTGACCAGTTGTCGTATCATGAACCTAAATCCCAGACCTCACCTGAGTCCACCATCTCTACTGTCACCAATAAGAAAACTGTTGATTCTTTGACCCGCGTCTCCCCTGGCATCTACAAAGACTCCTCTTTGCTTGGCACCTTCCCCGGTCCTCCCCCTCCTCCTATCTCTGATCCTAGCTCGGCGAATGTTTGCATGATGCAATCCTCCCAGGCTGCCCTCCCGCACCCTGCCTCGGCTAGTCAGCAACCTCCATCTCATCCGTCGCACCCTGCTCCTAGCCCTTTGCCTCAGTTGACTCAACCCCTCCCCCTCTCCCTCACACTCCGGAACCTCCTTACCCTCCTGAATCAATTCCCTCCAGCCTCCCCCATCTCGGAGGCGTCCCCCCTGGCCATTTCTCTGCCGGTCAAATCCCCTTCCTTGGTCCCCCTCCTGGAGTCTATTCAGTTCCCGTCATGGCCACCCTGTCCCTCCCTAATTTAACATTGGGAATACTGGTATGGTATCTTACTCCTCCCACCGAGACCCCTCTCGGTCACCCTAAACCATACATTGCTGTGACACCTATCCAACCGATTTCTGTTGTTCCTTCCACCACTCTAGTACCCCTAGCCCCTTCACATGCTCCTCCTCATGATGAATCCGCTACGGGTAAGAAACGAAAAACTCGCAAGGGGGCATCCAAAGACAAGGCCATCGCTGCTGACCCTATTCCCCCTCCACCCACCAAGCCGTGTGCCCTGTGTGATGGTATCGGTCACGCCACCCATACTTGTCTTGAGTTGCCCCATATCCACCCCATGGTTAAAGTCGCCTTTCCCGAATCGACAACCTCTGAAACCCCTATTTCCTCCTCCCCCGTCGCCAAGAACCCCAAGGCTCTTCGCACCAAAAAACCTTGCGCCTTATGTGGGATTCATGGTCATTATTCCCACCATTGTCCTCACCTCACGCATTACTGAGCCTCTTTACAGGTCATTCATGAGTATGAAATTGAACAAAATCAATCAGCCTCACCCATCCTCGCTCAGTATGCATCTGGTTCTCTTGAAGATCCCTCGACCACCATTGACATCCCACCCCCTGATGTTGAGATGTCAGAATCTGCTGCTCCTCTCTTGTACCTATCATCATCCGCCCACCCCTCAGAGTACATCCCCTCTGTATCCACTCCGTCTGTTTCACTTGATACCCCTTCCATGACATTCTTGGGCTCCTCATGCCCTGACCATCTCTTTACTTTCTCTTCTATCTTTTCCTCTGATGACCCCTATTTACACCTTTTTTCTATGACTGATGATCCCGATATCTTTGCAGCCTCTTGTGATCCTCACTTTCGTGCCATCTCTTCACCTCATCTCGATGTTCCCATCCGTATCTATGATGTACGTCGCCACATCCGTCCCCAATCTTTTTCATTTGTCCTCTACTGCCATGGTCTTCCCTCGACCCCCTCGTCCACTCATTACATTGGTTATGCTGATGGCGCCAGTCGCTATTCCCGAAACCTCGCCTCAGCCGCCTGGGCTATATTTACCCCTGTGCACACCCTTGTTCTTGCCAATGGGGTCTGCATTGGTACCGCCACCAATAATCAGGCCGAATATGATGCAGTTCGTGGTCTCTTAGCTGATGCTCTCTCCCATCGCATCCTCCACCTGCACGTTTATTTAGATTCCCTGATTATTGTCTTACAACTTAATGGTGTCTACCGTGTGCATCATCCTATCCTGTTTAGACAATATTTACGGGTGAGACTTTTAATTCGTGAATTTAGATTCATTTCATTCAACCACATCCCTAGAAGTCACAATCACTATGCAGATCAGATCGCAAATCATATTCTCGACTGGAATTTATCACAAGCAAGACATAACATTTAAATACACATCAACCATACATATATCATATCACATGTGTTTTCAGAGTCCAATACTTTGAAACATAGGACATGCCCATAGCATGTTCCACAACCAAAAACTACAAAACTGGGGGGCACCACTTGCCCCTACATACAATACTAGGGGGGCACCACTCGCCCCTACATACATACTGGGGGGCACCACTTGCCCCTAATCACGCTCTGGAGGATCCCGAGCCAACGGCTCTGCTCCTGCAGCTCGTAGATCACGCACCGTCTGCCCGGCCATCGCCATGCGTCGCATGATCCCTCGCCATTCCAAGGGGAGTCCAATACACAACTCTATGTATAGGTCATCTAAATCCTGCCAACCACGCTCCGACACGCCGGTCAACAGTCCCTCACATCTACGATGGAGATCCTCCACCAATGCGGCCATCTCTTCATTCTGTCCTACGCTCGATCCACTAGCACCAGTAGCTCCTGCTACTACAGGTCGCCCCATATATCCGGCCGGTTTTACCAGAGCTATATCTGCATCCCAAACAACATAACGATTAGCACCATGCATGCTAGTCACCAACTATAAATGGAACATAAAAAATTAGTTGCTTGTCACTTACCATCAGGACCCTATACTCGCCCAGGTGGTAGCGGCAAGTCCGGATCTCCCCAATAACTCATCCCACTATAGGGATAGTCGTCTATGTATAACAACATCTGATCCCAGTGAGCAAAAAACTCTGATCGAAACACCCTTCCGACCGCCCCTCCTCCTCCTCTACTCAGTAGTCGTCCCCACCGTCGCATCCGGGGCTCTCTCGGGCCCCCATCAGGCAATTGTGTCCGAGGTCGTAAGGTCGGGATCTTCTCAAAGAAGAAAGAGCACAACACCGTTCCATACGCACAATCATGATTCACCTGCCGCTTACATAGCGACAACTTGTGTTTCAGCGACGCCAACATCATCTGGGCCCACCCATAGTAGGTCCCACCCAACACACTCTATACAATCATCATTTGTCCCCCAGTGATGTGATGGAGCGCCTGAATGCCCAAAATCCGCAACACTGCTGCGACAACTGCCCGGGTCTCCAAACTCTGTAGATCCCCAATAGATATCCGATTCCCCTTGACTCGGACACTCGGTCGAAAATGTCGTTCGAAAAACTCTATAATGTTACGCCCTCGCGGTAACACTGGCTGCATATTCCCCAACATCCCCAATGGAGGGAGACCAATCAAGAAATACAGATCCTGGACCGTCAACTCGATCATGTGCCCTTGCACCATAAAAACCTCATGATTTGGATCCCAATAACTGAAAATCCGGGCCAACAAGGGCTCACCAGCCCTCATTAAAGGGTTCTCCAAAAATTTCAGCACCCGACACCTAGCCAGTGCACGACGGACACCCAGATCTGCTTCAATCTCTGTCCGCAATGCACCCAGAACTCTTTCTCTCCATTTGACCAGTATCTCTGCCATATCTGCACAAAACCAACATCTTTGTCAGTCTACCGATCATCAATACTGGATTAACTTACATCAAAACTAAATCTCAGCCCAAAACAGCACTGAAATCCCCTCCCTCTCACAGGTCGCACTTTTCAGGCAAATCCTGGGCCAGGTCACACCTTTTAGGCCAAAAACTGCGTCCCAGGTCGCAGTTTTTGCCCCAAAAAGTGCGACCCGACTATGAGGGTGAAGTAGGTCCAGTTACTGAGATTTTAGGCCCTAATCTGAACTTTGAATCCATCAAAAACACAGAGTAGGATTAGGCCTCTTGCCTGCAACTGAAAGATCACGATTCCAACGGTCGGTTTGTCCGCTACGATCGCCGCAAGATTTAGGGCCTTCTCTCCTCTTCACATTCACCACAGCTACACAAGCAAATGAATGATTTTGGAGGGAAAAAGCCTTATTAGAAGAAAACCCCTGATGTTTCTTTCGTCAGCTGCGACCCAACCATAGCTCCGTTCGAAAAACCGTTCACACCGTTGGAAAGCTCTCACCGAGCACTACACTGAGTATTTGTTAGTTTTTCATCATTTGATACTTCACCAGGACACTTTTTTCCATGAAGGGTCTCCCCATTTCTCTTCAAAACCAACTTTCCTCACTCACAACACTTGTAATTGAGGCACCGCTTTGCCTCCTTACTTGTCCTTGACTCTGATGATTTTCGTCGTGAGCTACCTAATTGTACTCATGCTTTCACAGGTCCCCATTGGACCTTTATTACACGACAGCACCATTGAGTCACCCTTGTTTAGAGCACATGCATAGAGTCCACCTCCCTTCTTGCAGTATGTGTTCGCTCCCTTCACATCCATACATTATGCTTATCATCATTTACCCTTCTTACCATTATGTCAGCTTCCACCCATAACATTCATACCCTCTATTCTCTAACAAGGGAAGTCACCCACTCACTCATTCGTATCCCCCTTCCCATCATCATCATCACTACCTATATGATCGTTGCTCTAGATCTCCTTCTGTTGACATCAACTCATCTTCTCCAGCAGCTGGGTCCAGGGGGCAGTTGATCTTGGTTCACGCTCTTTGGTCAGCCTGATCGTGATTTCTACGCTTGATGATTCAGTGATGCCGCCACAGTCCTTCATGATTCCCGGGTGTGTGTGAGATGTCCCAACCCTCATGAGGGGGTGGCCCTCCAGGTAGCCCCCCACACGCCCGGATGACTTCGTCACTTCAGTCCTTGATGCAGCTCCTCTCATTTGACGATATCGGCCTCCGTCGCTTGCAGCACCTTTTCGACTTACTTGTATCCGTAAGATTTTGTGAGCCCTTCCCCGTGTGTAGGGGACATTTGGGTATATTTGTATCTCCTGTACTACATTATTATTGTATAAGTCCTGATGATTATTCCAGGCATAGTATGTATATGGAAGTCATCATTCGATTTTTTCTGGCTCATATTTTGGCCAGTTCCTCTTTCATTATTGCGTTCCATGGTTTTCCGGGCGCCTTATCTTTTGTACTATTGTCTCGGTGGGCATAGGTATACCTCCCCTGCCACCTTTCACATTGGTACCGCTTCATACATTTGAGACTTGTTGCACCTGTAAGTCTCGTCTCCTCAGGGTCTAGTCCTTCACACACTTTAGATTACCATACAGTCCTCTCTCTCACTTCCATTTTATCACCTAGTGATTGAGTTCTTACAATGTACTTCGGTCATACGATTTGCTCCTAACACTCGTACGTTGGGGGGAAATCACATACCGTCTTTGAAGCACAACTTTATTATTATTGGGATGAACCCAGCATGACGATAGAATACCAATTTTGACTAAAAGTAAAATTGCTTTCACCACATCTATTTACGTTTGCTATCATGTTTAATCAAAAATATATATCAATTAAATAAATCATTATTTATTTGATTATTTCCTAAGAATAAGTTATTTAAATCATTATTTAAATAATATTCTTAGTTAAATTTGACTAAATAAAATATAAATAATTAAATAAACCATTATTTATTTAATTATATTCCCCTCATTTCCCTTAAATAATAAATAAATCATTTATTTATTTGTTATTTATAAAATAAAGGAATTGACCCAAGTCAAAAACCCTTTTCCCTCCAACAAATATAATAAAATAATCCTAAAGGGTGATTCTAGAAGATGTTTAATAATATTTTATTCATAATTAGGTTCTAGAATTTAATATTTTGTCATAAATAGGAGGGCTTTTCCATTCATTAGAAGTCACTCTCATTGTATTGGATCATAATTGGGAGGTGTTTTGGTCACCATTTGTATTTCTCATTATGAACTCCATTGAGTTCCATGTTTTTGTTTTCAAAATAGCAGGAGAGAGAGAGAGCATTAATTCAAGCACTGAGGACTTCCAAGAACCCAACCCACTGAGGAGAACCGGAAAACACCTTTCTTGTTTTCCTCTCAGGTGCCCCATTTTTTGATATAATAAAAAAGATTCTTTTAAACATATGTGTTCTTGTCTTGTCCATTGGTGCTTGTACTTTACTTTACCTACTTAATATCTTCCATATATAGATCTAGATGTGTGCAGCTTATTACAGCTTTTAAGATATTTTGCAGCCATAACTTATGTTAGGGCTACTTGATATGCGTAGCTAAAGTGAGTTTTTTACGACAAAAAATTCATGCTAACACTCCAAGATATAACTACAACAACAATCATGGATTCAACAACAACATGTTAAATAATAGAAGAATAGGAGATGATAAAAAAGGAGGATATTATAAAAGAAGTGATGATAGAATATGAAGAGATGCTCCAGATAACCACGAAGAAGGCCATCATCCTCAAAAGAAGTCAAGGAACTTCAGGTATGAAACTAATGCAACTGCTTCTCAATATGAATATATTCTTATTTATAATTTTATAGCTCTTCCTCTACAAATTCATATGATATTTATTTAGTACATAGTGGGGCTTATAGAAATTTATATGGATACTGGGAAGTCCTCTCAAAGTTGAGAGGGAGAAAAATTTAAAAATCATTGTTAGAGACAATTCAACTCATCTAGTGAAGGGT
The DNA here is from genome assembly GCA_034641835.2 of Pinus albicaulis. Classification (NCBI taxonomy): domain Eukaryota; kingdom Viridiplantae; phylum Streptophyta; class Pinopsida; order Pinales; family Pinaceae; genus Pinus; species Pinus albicaulis. Next base: position 476,930,947 of record CM076581.1, on the reverse strand, counting down.
TTTGGTTCTATCAAATTTCATTTGGAATCTGGTGAATATATTCTTCTTCTTGATGTTATGTATGTTCTAGGACTAAATAGGAACTTGGTATCTATATTTTCTTTGGAATTCAAAGGGATTAGAGTAGCCTTCATCAGAGGAAAAGTCCTCACATGACCTATGGAATCTCACTTGAGGGATGGTTTTACTTTGGGATCTTGAATTGAAGGTCCATGACATTAATCATCAATGTGAGTTATGGCACCGAAGGTTGGCGCATCTACATTCAAGAAGCCTGCCTAAATTAAAGACGTTGGTTTTTGAGATTCTTGATGTTCAATATATTCATGATGGAGTATGTCTAGGATGTGCCAGTGGAAAGATAGCAAGGGGACCATTCCCCCCCCCCCCCCCCCAGAACAAGAACAAGACTAATGATATTCTCCAACTCATTCCTTTTGACCTGTGTGGACCTATGCCAGTGCACTCTATTGGTGGCAATCTCTAATACATAATATTCATTGATGAATCCTTCAGAAAAACATGGAAATTCTACTTGAAGCATAAAGATGAGGAATTTCTTCAAGGAATTTAAGGCTCTAACAGAAAAATAAACAGGGAAGAATATCAAGGTCTTCAGGTCTAACAATGGTGGAGAATATAATTCAAACGAGTTTGTTAACTTTTGCAAGAAGACTAAAATAAAGAAGGAAATTATTGTACCTTATAATCCTAAGCATAATGGTGTGACTGAAAGGAAGAACGAGTCCATCATGGAAGTTTCCTGAGATATGTTGCATGATAAAAAACTACCGAAATTCCATTGGGGAGAAGCTACAAATACAATTGTCTATCTTCAAAACAGGGTTCCTCATCAAACCCTAGATAAGAAAACTCTCAAAGAAGTGTTTTCAGGTGTGAAACCCAATGTTGGACATCTTAGGATATTTGGTTTCACAATGTATTTTCATGTGCCAAAGGACAAAAGGAACAAGCTAGAAGCCACAAGAAAGAAAGGTTCGTTTGTTGGATATTATGAAAATTCTAAAGCCTTTAGAATATATATATATATATATATATATATATATATATATATTAAAATTGAGTTTAGCAAGGATGTAACTTTCAATGAAGATGTTTCCCTTGGAAAAGCAAGGGACCTCCCTCCACCTCCTCCTATTGAGAATAATGATGATGACATGGACTTACTAGAAGGTCCTTTTATGCTGGAATATGGAGAATGATATTATTGATTATCCCCCTGCCAAGAAGAGACTACTTTGGCTTCATGATACATTATAGGATGCTGAGAGACATGTTCCTACCAAAGGGACCTTTAGAGAAAGCAAGAAGCCATGAAGATACTGGGGATACATTGTATCTTTGAACACTATCTAGGTCGAGCCTCCCACTTTTGAAGAAGATGTGAAAGAACATGTTTGGAAGGATGTTATGGCTGAAGAGTATGAAACAATTATGAAGAATGATGTATGGGATGTCCTTCTGAGACCTAAAACAAAATATGTTGTGACTTTGAAATGGATATACAAGATCAAGCATGGAACTGATGGAAGCATTGAGAAGTATAAGGTGAGGTTCATGGCTAAAGGTTTCTCCCGGAAAGAGGGAGAATATTATGATGTCATATTTGAACCTGTTTCTCGCTACACCACCATTACATGGATTATTGTCCTTGTTGCTAGTCAAGCTGGATGGACTCTTCACCAGATGGATGTGAAGACTGCATTTCTTCATGGCATATTGCAGGAAGAAGTATATGTTGAGAAACCTAATGGATTTGAAGTAAAGGATAGGAACACTCATGTTTGCAGGTGGAATAAATCAACATATGGTTTGAAGTAAGCCCCCAGAGCCTTGAATGCCCAAATTAGTAGTTACCTGGTGAAGCTTGGATTCACAAGAATAAATGTTAACTTGAATCTATACTTCAAAGTTTTCCAAGGTGTGTTTTTGATTTTGGTTTTATATGTTGATGATTTATTTTTGATAAGTTCTTAGCCTTTGATTCTTGAGTGCAAGAGGGAGATGGACTCTGAGTTTGAGATGAAGGATCTTGTCTTATTGCATTACTTCCTCATATTAGAGGTGTGGTAAAGACCTGGTGAATTTTTCCTTTCCTAAGGAAAATATATCATGAATCTGTTGGAATGATTTGGAATGGTAGAATGCAAGTCCCTAGCCACAATGATGGAGATGAACTTCAAAAATATATGTCTATATGTTGTTGGACCTGGTTTGGCGAACCCCTCTGAGTATTGGATTGGGGAATTGATCTTCCTTGTGAACACATGTCCAGATATGTGCTTCGTAGTGAACTCTTTAATTCAATTCATGACTGATCCCCTTCATGAAAATTGGGTTGTTTCCAAAAACACACTTTAATATTTGCATGGGATGATTAACCTTGGTCTGATATATACTTCAGAAGATGTACAAATTCATGGGTACACTGGTGCTGACTAGGCCATAAATGTTATTGACAAGAAGAGCACTTCAGGGTACTACTTTAGTTTGGGTTCTGCCATGATATATTGGATGAGCAGGAAACAAAAGTATGTAGCCTTGAACACTACCAAGGTAGAGTATATTGCTGCTAGCATGGATAGCTATGAGGCAGTTTAGTTGACGAAGCTCTTTGGAGAGTTGTTTGAGCTGTTTCTAGATATGACAGTGATATATTGCGACAACAATAGTGGGATATTATTGGAAAATAATCCTATATTTCATGACAAGTCCAAGCATATTGATATTAGGTATCATTATATACAAGACGCGGTGCAAAGAGAAGTAGTGAGACCCCATATTTCCACTGATGAGCAGATAACAAACACACTCACCAAGGCTTTGCCGAAAGAGGAGTTATTGGTATTTAGAGAGAAACTTGGATTAATGTATGTGAAATTTTGGGTAAGGGTCCTAGTTGATCAAGAACACTAAGCAAAAATCTTCCCCCTTTTTGAGCTCCTAGGGCGAGGAACGAAGTATTAAGGGATCTTGTGGTTGAGGGAGCTCTGGACAATAGGATAGGGTGTGATCCTTATCCCTATGGTAATTTGATCTCACCTATTGTCACTATAGTGTGTGTGTGTGTGATCCTTGTCATTTATGATAATTAGGTATCTCCCTCCACCATAAAGTTTGGGAGTTGGAAGAGTATACCCTAGTTGGAATCCTGTTGAAAAGTGTAACTAGGATTGGTCTTCATATTGAATATGTAATTATGTATTTATAAGAAAAAGATAATAAAATGTAATTTTTGTTGTACTTGCTTCATGGGTTTCATGAGCAAGATTTTATTATAGGTCAATAGACTTCTTATTGATGTTTATTAGGGTTTGTATTATGTTTATTAGTGTAATTAAGAGTCATTTATATGAAGTACCTAGTGTGAAGGATGTGCTCCAAGACCTTGTGGAAGAATGGTTTATGACAACCCTCATAACAACCCTCATCAACACTGGAATAAAATATCTTCATGTTGGCCCTTAAACAATGATGAAGTCGTCCTTAAAATAGGATGTAAGGTCGGCCTAAAAAGGAGGAACTGTGCCATATATAAACACAGAACCTGCGACTCATTTTCTAGGAATATAATGCGGATTCTTTGTGAATAAGTGTAGATAAGAAGTACGATTTATCTTTGAGTAAAAACAACTTTAAGTTCAGGAAGAAATGCAGATTTATTTATGGTATAACCGTGGTTGTATGCGGACTTCAGATCAAGACTAAATGTGGGTTCAAGAATAGAGGAAGATGCGAATACTGTGTGATCTCAAGGATGGGATTCAATGTGGAATTTAGGAAGAGGTCAACCCTGATATGTATATATTTGGATGAGGATCTAGATTGTAGGATTAGTCTGAAGACAATGTATGCAGGTCACTATGATGAATGTTGTTGTCAAGCCTAAAGAAGATATTCAAGAAAACAAACTAATATGCACCTACAATCTATGATGGAATCAGGTCTATGTTCTATGCAGATGTAATGTTATGTGAAGGCCTAAAATGGATGATCATGCTGTGATGCGAAGGTTAAGTGTCATCGTAGGATGAGAAAAGAGAGGAAGGTAAATCTATGATTTACCTTCCCTCTCACAATTCATAAAAGAAAGGTCAGTGCAGGTTGATGAAGAAAAGAAGGATCAATGCTGAAAGAAGTCTTAGAAGTAGTATCAAGGTCTTAGAGACATTCATAGGTCAAGGGTCTGAGTCTTGGTCACGGTACTTGTCATTTTAAGATCTATAAGAAGAATTTCATTCGGGTTTTCTCTCCAAGAGGGATAGGTTTTTCCCTGGCTCTAGGAGCCTAATTTTTGTGTCTCGTGTATTTTTATAATTGACTTTAAAAGAATAAATAAGCTAAAGAAGAAAAGACATATGTAACTCAAGTAAACTCACAAGTAATTATCAAAAAGGGAATTTAATTAATTTTCGGCCCTCCAAATTCTAAACATGGTATCAGAGCTAAGGTGCTGAAATCAAGGGCTACTTGATAAAGAGACACTCCAGGAAGCAAAAATCAAAGTTTGGGTGAAAAGTCAAATCAGTTTTCAAGGAAGACTCTCAAGCTATTTTTAAGAAATATCTTCATCTCATTCAAAGGATCAACCTTTCAAGAAATAATCTTTGCCATCAAATATTTACATTCAACACAGTGTTAGAAGAGGACATCATCTTTTAAAGATATCCTTTACCATCAAGGATCCAAGAACACCTAGATTGAAGATTTATATCTTAGAAGAAGCTCCTAACTTCTTTGTCAAGGAAGCTGCAAGCCACTTTACTCAAGTAAGTATCTATGACCTTACTTAAATCTATCAAGATGAATTATTGTAAAGAGAGCAATAGGATGGTTGGGTCATCAAAATTTAGTGCATGGAAGAAGAGGATAGATTTTAATTTGATTGAAGACGAAGTTATTGAATACATCGAAGGATCAACAATTAAACCACCAAAAGAAAATGCTCCAGCTCATGCCATGTACATGAAGGGAGAAATCAGAGCCCAGAGGATTCTCATAGAATCCATTAAGGGCTCACTCATTCCCTATGTATCAAAACTAAATTCTGCTAAATAAATATATGAGAAATTGGTGGAGCTATTCTCTGTGAGTACTGCAAGAGAAGAAATCTCTCTGAGACAAGAACCATATAAAAAAAAAATTGTCAAGGGAAGAAGTAATCACTCCATACTTTATGAGGATTTCTGAAATAAGAGATCAAATGTAGGAACTGGGAGAAGTAGTGTCTAACACTGAGATGACTACAACGGTGATGAATGCTCTACCATAAGAATGTGGAAACTTCACTTCAAGTTTATACGGGAAGAAAGAAGCCACACCATTCCATGATTTATGGTATCTATGTAAAATAGAGGAAACCAGACTGAAAGCGAAAGATGATGCAGGACCAAGTGAAGGGAATCAAGCCTTTGTAGCCATATATAAGAAGAAAGGAAGATTCAAAAAGTTTGGTCCTCATAATAAAAGAATAAAGATGGACAAAGCACGATGCTTTGGATATCATGAACTTGGGAATTATAAAAGATATTTTTCTAAATCTGAAAAGGAGAAGAGAAAAAGGGAAGAAACCCATGTCTCAGAAATTACGAAAAACCTGATGCAAGGAAATATAAGAAAGAAGAAGCGAGGGATCTCCACTATGATTGAGATAATATTATCCTTTAAGTGATTTATGTTGGTTGTAAAATAGTGTTATAGGAAGTGGTATAACATCACGATCGAAGCATGGCAGGAGCTCTCGATGAAACAACTCCTGGAAAACCTCTCTGATAACAATACCGATGGAAGGCAGTCATCAAGATCAAGGGTCATCATGGAAACAGGTGCTGAGATTTTCTAATGGAGTTCTCTATGAATTCACTGATTATAAAGAAAGTAGAATGATTTCATCAAGAATTATATGCTACAAAATTCTGGGATGTGATGACATATTGATGAAGCAGGTCAAGGGAATGAAACTCTTCATTCTAGTGAAATTTCTAAGGATGGCTCAAAGGGAAAAGGTATGAGGTATATATATATATATATATATATATATATATATATATATATATATATATATATATATATATATATATATATATATATATATCTTGGCTTATTTGAATCTTTGTGAAGTCATGTCATATGGTTGTAGTTAATGGACTTCTATATTTAGAAGTATGATCTATGAAGGAGGATCTATCTCGGTGCACTGGCATATGAAATCAACATAACATATCCTCATGTGGAATGTGAGGTGGTTATATATGAACAATGAAATTTTAATTGGAATTTCCTGGGAATGAAGATGTGCAGAAAGGAAGATATCATGAAGTGCAACCATGTCAAGAGGCAATTATCATCCAGAAGGTAAGAAGATGTGACTAGAATATCTTCTGGGAGGATATGTAGACTCTGATAGAAGTTTGGTAAAGAAGAAGACCCTTGAAAAAACATATCATTAGGAGATGTGTCAATCTGTATAAAGGATGCCTATGCCTACAAGAGGATGTCATTGTGAAAGATCATCACTGAGGTAACTTTTGTTTAAAAATTTCATATGTATATGTTTATCTGGATGAATTGTGCACGGATGCTAATCATGAGAAAGGATGTAAGATCCTTGGAGATGATTTTAAAGCAACATGGCATAAAAGGTGGACTAGATAAGAAAGGCATATGAATCACTTTCTGGTAGATGACATGACTCATGAATGAAAATGATGAATGATTTGTGCCCTATGGAACTAAAGTTGAAGATTCCTCAACATCAAAATCCAGGACATCAAGGGGAGGGATTCTTCATGGGCAGCTGTGTGTCTCACCATTGCTGCTGCAGGTCCCTAATTAAGAGGGAGCCTGGTAATCAGTTTTTTACTTGGAAGAAACTGGGTAATTCCTAAGAATGAGCTTAGGTACACTCCTTATATAGGAATGAGTACATTCCCTTGAGGAATAGTTCCTGCCTGGATGAGAGGGATATATAGACACATCATTCTGGTCTTCACTTGGGAAGATAGAATGGAGGATTGGGTAATCATCTGACATTCGATACTCTTTGAGAATGTATTATGGAATTCAAGATAAGAGTAGTCAGGGACCGATATTCTTTGAGGGCTAGCTACCCAAGAGAATAATAGTCGAACAAGGTCATACTTTGGGAACACCCAGGTGGAGTATGTACCTTCAGGTGGAGTATGTACCTTGGAGAGACAATGACTATGGTGTCTATTAGTCATGTGTCTCACCAGAATTGTAGCCCATTGTCTTGTTGAGAGTTAGGGCTGTTAGTCAAGGCCTCGCACTAAGACAATGATGGTTGATATGATGCTATAAAGATGTGATTACCAATCCAATTCTTCTTATGAGATTCTTTAGTTTGAAAGTGACCATGTACCTGTATGAATACATCCCTAGTTAAGAGGGAGTGTTGAAAAGTGTAACTAGGATTGGTCTTCATATTGACTAGGATTGGTCTTCATATTGACCGATTCCTATAGATTAAAAAAAAATCTCATGACCATAAATTATTGCTAATTATTAAAATGATTCCATGCACAAAGCATTCCAATATCACTTGTAGCTAACTATAGTATAAATTTTCCCTCTCTCTTTATAGTTTATAGAGGCCGTTTTGGATTTTAACCTATGGTAAACCCTTTAGCTATATCTTATTGAGTTTCAAAACCATTTCCATCATTCATACATTTTCACAATAAAACAATGTCAATGGAAAAACATATTTGTCAGTTAGTTGGAAATTTATATTATACAAAAAGAAGTACAATCAATGGCCTCGTACACTGCCATATTGAAAATGAAGCTATACATCATGATCTTTTTAAAAAAAAATAGAAAGTTCAATAAGGTGTTTTCATGACTCGAAGGTTGCTCAGCAAGAGTTCTTAGAAAAGCATTGCTTTCAAAACTAATTAGTGATGGAGGAGCATTCTTCAAAATTTATAAGACTTAAGAGTCTTATCACACATTTACTAAAGGGAGTGGGTTACCTTAATTATTTTGTTATTTTCCTAAGTTATTTGAGATTTAGATGTAATTGATTAACGAAGAATATCTCATGAGTTGTAGAGATCTAGGGATGAGAGAGAAATCCTAGGAAGAGTGAGGATTTTAGGGATCTATAGTTCTAGTGTAGGATTTTGTTGAGTAAAGAGTGGAATTGTGACGCAGGGTCAACCTGCAATACCCAGGATCTCCACATGTATGCATATAAAAAAACATGAACCTCAAACAATTGCCCAGTTCAACTTCAATACACTGCAAATTTCAACAAATGTGTGGAAGCTTGTAATTTCACATGCATACAAAGTGTAATTCCAAATCAATTTCAACCATACCATTCATTAGGCAATTCCATACTCTTTTCTAAAAGCTTCATCTGGCAATCATTTCAACCATTCCTTTTCAAGCATTAATATTCATTTCAAGTCAAATGAAATCAAAATCAATTTAACATTCCATTACTCCCGTAACCAAAGACTTGTTCTCATTTCAATGTGTTCCGTTTAACACTTGTCGATTGTGAAAACCTCAATGCCCAATTTCAGATCTTTCATATAAAGAATTAGCAAATTCCATATTATCAATTCCATATCAACCCCTCTTACCTTATGAACATTCGACCCCTTTTCAATCTATTTCCTGTAATCAACACTCGATAAATGAATGCGCCCATTAATATCTATCCATGGTTTCAATACTTATTTTAAGATTCCATTACCATGCTCACTATTCACCAAGTGTTAGCCATCGATTCAGTCATTAAATACCTGAACCGGTCTGATAAAACTCAATCACAGCCATGCGTATATTACTTACCATTCACCGTGCTTTCAATCCAGCGCTGCATCATCTGCGCTCTGCCAATTTTTATATACGTTGGCTAGTTATCAAGACCATTCCTCATCGATTCCACCTGCACTCAAGTCGAAGTTCGAACCCTCTGCAATCATACATTTGCTAAACTGTTTTTAATCACCCAGATTCAACATTCACTTAAAATTTGACAAATACAGATTTGCTGCATATAATATTCCATTCACAAATTGATTCATGCACAGACTTGTACATGCTTGTTTAGTGCCAATGCTCCAGACTTATACAATTCATCATTATACTGCACATAGAACTGCATATTAACACCATTCTCTTCTTTCTGCAGAACAATTACACAGAAAAACATTCAATCGATCGCTACATGGTGCATAGCATGTCAGATCATATGTATTCTATAAATAATTGCTGCCTCCAACGCTTTACAGATCATGTTATTTCAACGCTGTCACTTAATTTAATACAACCCGTAGGAATAGAACCTTTTTAAAGAAACAAACAGAAGTTCCGGCTTTTGGGAAAGGCGCAAACTTAATCACTGCCAGTCGCTCTCTCCACGCTCGTTGTACTCCGTTTGCACACATCTCCTTTCAAACTCTTACACGCAGAACCTGCCATTCAATAACTATGAACTGATTCTATTAAATCGATACAAAAAAAACGTTCCACTGCTTTCCCACGGATTCAACGCTCTTGCTGGCATGGACATTCAGTCAGAAACCAATTACTCTGGTAAATAAAGTTTTAAATATTCCACCGTGGATCCAACGCATTAAACAAATAGCAATTACTGCTATCGAACACACTCAGAATTTCTCAAGCCTGACAGAATTTTACCTATGAAGTTTCACACAAATCTGCAGATTCAGAATATATTAAAATACTCCTTTAATGCAGAGTGTTAACGCCTTTCATGCATAACGATTTCCACATTACTGGCGTTCTTCTCTTTACAATTCATCAAAATACAGGTCGATATTCATAAATATGGATTTTAATATTGCCATATTAAATTTAACTCTCCCAACTTACACCTACAAATTCTTTCATGTTGGCATGATATTCAATCGACCGATACATCCATCCATACATATACTTTCCCTCCATCAATGATATAAATCTGAAACATTGTTTTCATATAAACAAAAGGAGACTACTTACAAACTTATCTTTGGCCTGATATTCGACACTGATGGCCCTTTACAAACTGCCCGAAGGCATCCAAGCAGAAAATCTCTCACCCTCTACTCACACTCACTCTTATTATTCCTGCATGCCTTGCTGAATTTATACAATTTTAAAAATGATTTAATTAAATGCTCAATCCCTTCAATTCCTCAACCATCCCCTAAATCTCTCAACATCCCTAAAAGGTAGAATTTTATCCCTAAAACTTAGAAACTAATTCCAACTTAGGCTCTCTCATTAATTCTAAATAATCTAGAAACTAATTTCTCTCACATTTACAAATTCTCACAAATAATTAATTAAAATATAATTAATCACTCAAAATTTAATATTTCTTCAAAACATGAAACCCCCTAGCTTAGATAAAATACAAGGTGAATTTTGGAGCTAATGCTCCTGCATCAAATTGAGAGAAGCTTTAGGAAATATTAAGAGATTGGTGGATATGAACTGAAATTGGTTCACAATTTATTTTTGTATATATTTGTAAGCATTTTGAAATAAATAAGGCAGGGGCTTGAGGAGAGTTCTAGATTGGTTTGAGATTAGAGGTTGGCTAGTTAAAGGAGTGACAGTGTGATGAGTGAGAGAAGTCATTTTAATTGTGTGTATTCAGGCCACAGAGGCTGTATTATTGTAATCAAATTAGATTCAATGATGATTAAGTAGTTATGTATTTATTTTGATTTGTTTAGCCATGGTTTATAAATCCTGTGTAATTGTGTAAATTGTAGCGTGCCGTGTTGTTTAAATAGAACTGCTATTAAGATTTCAAAGTGGATTGAGATTCTGTGTATTAAACCAGCAATTGTGCAACTGAGGGAATGTCAATGTCCAAAACGAGTGGCGATGGAACACCTTGTAGCCACATAAGTTTATTGATGAGTCATTGACGAGAGTAGCATGGATGAATGGTTGGTTACAGAGAGTAAAAATGCGTTTGTTTTCCTAAAATATCAGAGATTTCAGAATAGAGGTGAGAAGGAGGAATGGACGGCCGTGATTAGATCACAGATCTGAAAGAGGAAAGATGAACAGACGAGATCACATCGCAAGATTAGTTGGGAAGATATGATGTGATGAAGCGTTAGTAGGATAACCGTTAGATTTGAGTACAGATTAACAGTGGAAAATGAATTGAAATATCACAAATTGGAGGTTTAAAGTTTAACACTAAGACATCGGAAGTATGTTATTTTGTTTGTGATGCGGTAAAGAATGAAATGTGTGATGTGGCGTTTGGTGACCACGTGTTGGCATAGCGCATTAGTGCACACCGCAAAATTGATTGTTTAGCGTTATCGGTAAAGGGTTAAGTTTGTGGGCAAGAGATTATGATAAGATGAAGAGGTATAGCAGACTGTTAGATCTGACAAGATCTACGGTATGAATTGTGTCGCAGCTTTGCATCGGCGATTGTGTTGGTTTCCATTTAAGTTGTGACTTAAGTTTGCGAGATGCGATGAGCCCTGATCGGCTACCGTGATGTGGGACACGAGAACCTTTTCGCATGCATGTAAAGGATTTGGGTATGTATAATCTGTTTAAGGTGAGCGCTGTTTGATCGCTAATGTATGTATGTTAATAAACTCCGCAATTTTATTCCGCTGTGTCTATGAGGGAGTTTATGTGGGCCCATAAACCACAGGGTCCACAGGGTTATGTTAAAATGAAGTTTTGACTGCATCATTTGGTATCAGAGTTGGATTAGTGCTCTTTGGGGTTTTATTCAAGGATTGAATTTTATTCCCAGTATATGTAGAGTCGCATTGGTAATTGATCTAGATACAAGAGGTTGTGGAATGTAAGGAATTGGTCGTTGGGAGATCAGAATACAAAATATTGTATGCAGAGAAGAAGATTGAAACGTTGGAGGTAATGGAGACTTCATCCATTTCATTCAAGACAAAATGTGGAAAAAGGTTTGAGGAAGACAGGATCAGGAAAGGAACTTGTAAGTTTTAAAAAGTTTGATGTTATATGTCTGTGAATGTAAGCGGTAATAATAAATTGCAACTAGATAGCTATGACAAAGGACAAGGGAGAAAGTGAAGAAATTGCAGCAAGAGATATTGCAAAGAAATGAATAGAACATGAATGTTCTCAGAAGGAAAGGAAATTAGTTGAAAGAAGAACTGAATTGCAGATAATGGAAAGTAAAGCGACATGTTTATTGTCCAAGCCAAGGAAAGCTTAAGGAGATAAGGTCATTGGAATATCTCTCAGGTATGAGTTGTATTTTAATATTTGGTCTAACTTGAATTAGTTTCACAGTAAAGAGAATGACAACAACCAACACACAACATCAGACTCTTTAAAGGGAGGAGAAGTTGTGTTAGTGGCAATATCAACAAAGGAGATTGTTGTAGAAAAGAAGAGAATAGCAGAATTCTCAAACAGAGAGAGGGGCAGGTGAGCATTGGTTACAAAATCCTGACAGCGTTGGAAGCTGAGGAGCAGGAGTGCTCAAAAGAGGTTTTGTTGCAGAAACCTAAGGAAGTATACCAAGATGATGACTCGGTGTTGGTGACAAGTAGAGAATTGTTACAAAGAAATGAGAGGATTATTGTAAGCTCACAGTGGGCAAAGGGAGTCCACATAAAGAAGCCGAGATGACTATTAAGGGTCATGAAAGAAGCCACAACAGAAGAAATAAAGATGCCAAGGAAAATGGCCAGGGAAAGAAGATGAGTCAAGAGGAACTTAACAAAGACATTGCTGGATTGAAAGCAATTATGGATGCAATAATAATGCTGCTTGAAGACTGTGAAAGGGGCCAAAGGTATGGTTGGAATATGAAAAGGAAGAAGATAAAATGGAAGTTATTGCAGAAACAGATAAAGAGGAGAATATACATCAGATTAAGAGAAGAACTTAGAGCAGCTGAGTTAAAGGTGAAAGATGGTTATTGTAAACCTGAGAAAGAAGTTTACCTTGCTGAGGAAGGAATTATTGATGATTCTCTGAATTGTTGGACAAGTTCGGATCAACTGAGAAATGTGATGAAGAAGACATCAAAGGAAGAGGAGCTCTGTAATTTTGAAACTAATGTTTTGTGTATGTATGTAGGTGATGAAAATCCTTTAAAAAATGTATTTATGAGGCTGATGAAGAAATGAATCCGTTAGAGGAGATGGTTGTAATAGAACAATTCTTGATTGAAAATGTGTTCAAAGACATTGAAGATGGACCACTGTTGAAGATTACTATGGAAGCTGGAAATGATGAATCTAGTAAGACTTGGAAAAATGATGGTAGATAGTCTGAAGATAAAAGGAAATTGCAGATTGCAGAAGAAGGAGTGGAAAAGAAGTATGAAGATAGCTTTATGATAGGATTAAACAAGAGTATATATGCAATGCAAACACTTGATATAATAGGATTATATATTCAATTTTTATTCAAAAATTATGAACCTGTATTGATAGTTGATAGACAAGAAATTGTTTTGAAAAGACATAATGGAACATCAATGGAACGGGATCTTAATAAATATTTCATTGTGGAAGATGGTAGAACATAAATTTAAAATGAGAAGTGGGTCCAAGGAGGTACAATTAATCCAGTAAAGACTATGAAGAAGAAAGGAAAAGAGGACAGTCAGGAACTTACGGATATGTTTGCAGAAGCTAATGCGCAACAACAACTTGAAGAAAATGTTAGTTGTACAAATTGAAAAAGGAGTAAAGGTGAATGTAATCAAAAAATTGGAAGGAGACATGCAATCTTAAAAGATGAAGGCAGGGATGATTTAATGAACTATGCATTTGCAGTAAACAACAAAGGGGTTCAATGGAGTGTGATATTCATGGTGTTAACAGTAATGTTTACTATTGTAAAAGGGGCTTTACAGTGGAATGGAGAATCTGTTGTATATGGTGATTTTTTTTCCTGTACAGAAATAAAGAGAACTTTAGCTTCTAGAATTAGAGATTGGCAGATTTTGATTGAAAAGAAAGAGGGATGGAAAAATAAACTTAGTGGCTTATAGATTTGTAAGGAAAAAAAATGAAGAATGAAAAGAAATGTGAAAGGAAGGAAGGCCAAAGAGAAGAACAAAGGAAATAATGCAAAAATTAGACAGTATTAAGAACAAAGTAGAAACAAAGAAGAATTTTCCAAGATAAGACAATATGAAGGAGGATATGACAAGTCAGATAGGTCATATGCACATCAAGTGAATGAAAAATCAAAGAAAACTTGGAACAAAGGTAATGAGGAAAAAGGTGGAAAATGTAATATGTTTTCTGATTTTGAATTATTAACTGTTGAATGTGTTTTTCAAGATATAAGACAAACTTCTTTTGGAGATATATTTTTTTATGCAAATATGAGGGAGCTTGCAAGTACTGGAGATGCAAAAAATTAGTTTTCCGTATGGAAACAAGAAGATGGGAGAAATCAACTAGTTGATTCAGAAGTTTGGAATGGAGGAAAGAGAGTTGATATAACTCTTACACAAGTCATTTCAGAAGAGAAATAATATTGTAGAGGATGTGAAATTACAGTGCATGAATTTTTTTTGTTTTTGATTCAAAGAAGATTTGAATGCCAAGAGTTTATCTTGAGTTTGCAAATGAGAAGTTGGGTGAACAGTTCAGTTAAATTTAATGTGAATATGGAGACAATTGAACAAGGTTCAGTAACCGAAATTTTTGTAGCTGATGGACAATATATAGTGGGAAGGTCATATCTTCTTGTGTCAAACAAGGAACAATCTTCTTTTGAAATTGAGAAGATTCCACTCAAGATATTGGATAAGTGGATGGAGAAAACAACAAAGGTGAAAAGGATAAAGAAAATGGTTTGGAAACAGAAGAGGATGCTGGTGATAGATTTAGAAATCAAAATATATAGTCAAGTACAAAACAATGGAACTAATGGAGAAGACATGAAGGTGAAGTTAAATACTGTTGAGATGATGACAGGACATCAGCACACAAAGGTACATAAATTTATGTTTCTTGAAGAGATACTCATGTTGAATATAAGTATCAAAAAACTATGTAGTGGAGATGCTCATGATAGTAGAGCAAAAGGAAATCCACAATACATAGTTTGGCATCCAGGAGAAGGAGAGAATGCAGCGAATACACCTACAATTGGGAAAGGTCAGACAACCAGTTGGAAGATGAAGTCTAAGGAAGTTTACAACAAAGGAAATTGAAAGAATCATGAACATGAGTCCATGAATTATTTCAACCTGGGGAGTCTGATGCAGGAGCGTTCTTCAAAATTTATAATACTTAAGAGTCTTATCACACATTTACTAAAGGGAGTGGGTTCCCTTAATTATTTTGTTATTTTCCTAAGGTAGTTGATCTTTAAATGTAATTGATTAATGAAGAATATCTCGTGAGTTGTAGAGATCTTAGGGATGAGAGAGAAATCCTAGGAAGAGTGAGGATTTTAGGGATCTAGAGGTCCAATGTAGGATTTAGTTGAGTAAAGAGTGGAATTGAGAGAAGCTTTAGGAAATATTAAGATATTGATGGATCTAAATTGAAATTGTTTCATGATTCCTTTTTGTATATATTTGTAAGAATTTAGAAACAAAGAAGGCGGGGGCTTTAGGAGAGTTCTATACTGGTTTGATATTAGAGGTTGGCTCGAGATTGGCTCGAGGTTGGCCGAGTTTGGCTAGTTAAAGGAGTGAGAGTATGATGAGTGAGAGAATTCATTTAATTGTGTGTATTCAGGCCACAGAGGCTGTAGTATTGTAATCAAATTAGATTCAATGATGATTGAGTAGTTATGTATTTATTCTGATTTTTTAATGCGTGGTTTATAAATCCTGTGTAATTGTGTAAATTGTAGCATGCCGTGTTGTTTAAATAGAACTGCTATTAAGATTTCAGAGTGGATTGAGATTCTGTGTATTAAACCGACAATTGTACAGCCGAGGGAATGTCAATGTCCAAAATGAGCGGTGATGGAACACCGTGCAGCCACATAAGTTTATTGATGAGTCGTTGATGAGAGTAGCATGGAGGAATGGTTGGTCATAGAGAGTACAACTGCGTTTGTTTTCCTAAAATCTTAGAGATTTTAAAACATAGGCGGGAAGGAGGAATGAACGGTTGCGACTAGATCACAGATCTGAAAGAGGAAAGATGAACAGACGAGATCATGTCACAATATTAGTTGGGAAGATGCGATGTGATGAAGCGTTAGTAGGATGACCATTAGATTTGAGTACAGATCAACGACGGACAACGAATCACAATACGCAAACCAGAGGTTTAAAGTTTAACACTAAGACATCGCAAGTATGTTATTTTGTTTTCGATGCTGTAAAGAATGAAATGTGCCATGTGGCGTGTGGTGACCACGTGTCGACATAGCGCACGAGAGGACACCATAAAATTTACTGTTTAGCATTATCGGTAAAGGGTTAAGTTTGCGGGCAAGTGATTATGATAAGATGAAGAGGTATAGCAGACCATTGGATCCGGCAAGATCTACAGTAGGGATTGTGTCGCAGCTTCACATCGGAAATTGTGTTGGTTTCCATTTAAGTGGCAACTTAAGTTTGCGAGATGCGATGAGCCCTGATTGGCTATCATGATGTGGGACCCGAGAACCTTTTCCGCGTGAATGTAAAGGATTTGGGTATGTATAACTTGTTTAAGGTGAGTGCTGTTTGATCGCTAGTGTATATATGTTAATAAACTCTGCAATTGTATTCCACTGTGTCTATGAGGGAGTTTATGTGGGCCCATAAACCACAGGGTCCACTGGGTTATGTTAAAATGCAGTTTCGGCTGCATCAATTAGAGTAGCTAACAATAGATAGTCAAAATGGACCTTGTGAGCTATTATCTGGGATATATCGTTAACAAAGAAATGGGAGTGGACAGAATACTAAGAAACTTGTGCATGATCAGGTGTAGTTTTTTTGTGGAGTAAGAGTTCGTATTACATTCTGAACAAGATATTACCTGAAAAGATGAAGGGTTTAGTTTAACCAGTCACTGGGGATGCCCGAAAAAAGGAAAAAATGAACCCCTTTGAGAGAGCATAGGAAAAAACACTAACCATAGATTCAAAATACAAAATACAAAAAATGAAAACCAGGCCTTTGAGGACATGAGAGAAAACTGAAGAAACAAAAAATTGCTAAACCAAAGACATAACAAGTATGAAAAAATAGGAAGAGGGGTCTGAATATGTAGTTTCAACCTAGATCGACTCCTTGTCGTTTTCAGGTGAGGATCTAGTCGTAAGGGGGGATGCTTAAGTTCTTCTTGATGCACTCTAGTTGGTGGTCCAAGTATGTCAGGTGTCGATGTCGTTGTTCCATTGAGAGAAACAGGTCCTTTGTGTGTGCATACCGGTTCATTAATTTTTTTCCTAGTATAACTTAATGTGCCAGTATAGGTCCACTGTATGCATATATTGGTTGAAATTCCCAGGTGTGTCCCATGTATTAGGCACCCAACAACCAAATATACCATTAATTCTAGGTCTAAGAGAATTCTTCATTGATATGCTTCCATTTTAGCATGAGTGAGTTCTCCCTAAATAAATGGGCAAGGTGAATTCCTAGAAATGAGTTGTTGAATATTCAACTCAGAGCTATATATATGTGTTGCCGCGACTGGCTCGCTCTTGATAAAACGCAACACCTTTGTGGACATGAGCTCTTTAGCGAGGCATGAAAACCAAAAAAGGGGGGGGGGATGCCAAAGAACTGAGAGGGAGTTGTCAGAAATAAGACGGGGATTGACTAGAGAGGGAGAAATTTCCAAAATTGAACCAAGACTCTGACCTCAACGGAGGTAGACAAAAATAAGAAAAATTGGATAGGCTAGAGGTGAGATGGTGAAGGAAAGGTCTTGAGATAAGGAATGCCACTAGAAAAAGGAAGCCAAGAGAGTAAGGTGTAGATATAGGAGATCAAGGGCTCAACAACTAGCAAGAAGGGGATGAAAGCCCAACCAACACTAGGGAAAAGAGTTAAGACACAAGTCTCTCTAGGAAAGAAAATAGGAAGTAAATAATGAGGAAAAAGAAAACACTTGACATAGAAATAGGAAGCCCAACTATCAATATGATGTAGCTCCACAAGATAATGCACAATTTAAATTTGGGGAGTTAGATGGAGCACCGTCTAGTGACCACTACAACGAAGAGAACTGGAATGTTAGGCAAAGTTACAGGAGGAAAGAATAGTCACTGTGGATAAAATCTCACCATTAGGTTGGCAATCCTTTGCTTGAGGTTCTCCAAGAAATATATAAGAGTTAGGGTGTTGCGTAGGATGCACAGCACTGACTAACAAGAGTGACACTTGTTTGTCTAAATGAAAACTATGATGCCAAATCCCTAGAGTTGGAAATTTGAAATTACACTCCTTGCTAGATAACTAGTTGAACAAGAGTGCCACTAGGATGAGTAATATTAAAATCCAGGGACTCCTCATTGAATACCATATTCATTGGTGGCGAGTCATTCCTAGTCACATGAGCCAAGGTTATGTGATCATAGACTTATAGTGGATCCTAGAGGAGGTGGATTTGATAGAGGTATGGTTTTCAAAGGCAGTGCACCATTTGCAGTGTGCCATATGACTGAGGAGGATCCATCCCGATGCTTGGGCCAAAATTCATAGTTGAACATTTAAGGGGCATGTTGCCACATCCCTCAATCATATGGACATGTGGGACAAAAAAAAATCGCCCCCAAATTTGTTCATACTAAACATCCCATCTAGGGATGCATGATGAGGTGTAGTTGGTTCTTTGGAGTTTGATGATTTCCCTACTTCTAATGGAGAAAATCCTCCTATTTTGGGTCCTCTATGCAGATTGGGTTGGAAAAACTATATCTAGTGTTTTTCTTATCTGCATTGTTGATGGAGTTACCTCTATCTAGCTAAATTTTGTATGTGAATTTGACCATTAAAGAATTCCAAGCCAAGGCCTCAATTTTATATTCCATAATGCTCATGCACCTATCCATTTTGTCCAATTTCAGTGAGAGTTTCTACTTATGTTCTTTATATTCTTCAAACACTTGTGATAGGACATTTTTCATGGTCCAAAAAATATCTTTCGTGCTTTGGAGCTTTGTGTCCCTTGTTCTTGAATAGATTTTATCTTCAATCCAATTTCCCATCTTGTCTTTTAACTAGTTTGTGGAGCAGCCTAGTTTGATTTAGTTTTCTTTCCTTTCCAAATTTTCCACCATATATCTAGTTTGTAGGAAGATTCTATGTTTATACCTTTGTTCTAAATTTTTTGGAATCAATTTATGCATTGGTAGTGTGACTAAAGGGGAGGAATCTTAATTGCCTCCTTTAAAACCAAGTGTTTAGCTTTGTGATCAAACATTATAGAGCTTTAGTTAAGGTTTGAACCACTGAGTCTTATGATTTAAAAATGGTCAAGGAGGGAGATACACCCTAGATAGTCAAGGAAAGAACTAGGCTTAATAATAGAGTGGAGGCTAGGAGTGGAATGGGCCTGAGAAGCTTGACTTGGAGTTGATAGTCCAAAGTAGTAGAGAATACGAAACCACCAAAGAACATTGTGTAGCCAACTCAAAAGATCCAATATGGATGTGAGCATGGATATCCTAGGGAAAACTACAATGTGAATGAAGTGGGTTTAGAGTGAGCATAGGGAAAGAGTCAAGGTCAAGAGCATTCATCCTCGAATTGAAGCTATTCGAAGACCAACATGAAAAAAATCTAAGTTAGGGAAACAAAAAAACTGACTCGCTCAAATAAAGACACCCAATAATGGAGTGTGTTGCACATGGAATCAAAGAGCCATGAATTTTGGAACAATACCTATTAGAGTATGAAATAACCTTGTCATGAATATTATGATCGCTAATGAGGGAAACACCATACATTGTTGTGAAAGCTCGCTTAGTGCCAATAGTAGATTACATATTATTCCACTTGACGGGGTTAGGGAAAGCATTAGTAAGCTCATATATTGCCTTCACCTCACCATTTTTAGAAAGATAAACTTGGAGCATGCTAATCATAACCTTTTGCATCCCAACCAATGACATTTGTCTTCAACATGCAATGACCTGTCTCATCACATGTTCCGCCTCTCTCACTAAGCATGGACATTACTAAGGGTGAATGCCAATGGAAATTTAGTAACATCTTGTTAATTACATTTTTGAAGAGTGGCTATTTCTTAGTATGTCAAAATTGACATCATTAAATCACACTTAAAAATTATGTTGAAAATTAATTAGTAAAACAATCCAACAATTTTTTATATTATATGATATGGACTAGCTACAAATGGATCTAGTGTTTTTTTACAAATCATATATTAATGACTTAATTCATTCTATGAATTTAAAAATTGATGTTATATATATATATATATCCATTTGGCATTTGGCTAGATTACAATCTTGAATTGTTATTATTATTATCATCTTATAATTTAAGTAGAAAATAATGTATATAAGAATTTATTATATAACATGTGCTATATATGTGTATAGTTATATAGCTGAATAATACATTAATTTTTACATAGTATATATGTAATAATTTATGTATTTTACATGTAATAATGTATATGTTTCAATTCAAGAAGTTAGCTCAATTTATTATTTTCAATATTCTTGAGCAATTAGCTAGTTTCATGCCAATAATTGTCCAATACCAATTCTCTTGGATGTTCCCTTTGGACAAGGGACACCATTTATGTTGGTGGGTTCAGTAGGGATGTCATCCATGAAGTTAGGGAACCATCTCAAGGGATTTACTGTGAGTTTTTTCCTTTAAAAAAACTAGTGGACATAGTTTTTCATAGAATTTCATATGTAAATTTATATGTTTGCTAATGCATATTTATACATAAAAAATTGTACAAAAATTCATATGTGATTGTTCTATATAAAGGTTCACATAGTTTTATGACGCACAATTTTCATTTCAATTTATTATAATTTACGTGTTAGTGTATATATATATATATATATATATATATATATATATATATATATATATATATAATTATTTGTGATTTTATACTTAAATTTCCATGTATTTTTGTTTTCTATGATGAATGTGATGACCCTCAGTATTCTAGCGACAATGTTGTAGCCCTAAGAGTCCCTATTTTAATATGTCAACCCACTACTACATATATGAATAAATGTTGACAAAATAGTACGAAGGTACTTCTAAAATCGGTTGTACCATCGACAATTACAAGAATATTGTTAATTTTATTTATTTATTTTGTCTAATAATCCCACGTTCTTCAGTCTTACGACGAACCATCTCCACGTGGTCATAATTTCGATGGATATCTTGGTTCATTGTAATACTGACGAAAATTCAGTTATGATGAGGGAAATTCTATTCGTTGAGTTATTCAAATGGTCGGTCACTTTTTAATTAGTTAGTCAACCTTGACTTGGTCAACGAATGTTGGAATTCTGATGGTACAAAAATTTATAAATATGTTGCATTTAGGAGATGTTGTGGCATTTTTGCTATAACTAAAACAATTCTAAAAGGTTATAAGGTCTTTTTCTTAAGAAAAACACACACACACACACACACACACACACACACACACACACACACACACACATATAATAGATCTAGTAAACCACTCAAGTTTATAATATAATAATCATGTAAATATTTATGGGGAAGAATGTAGAAAAAAATTAGTCATGAAAAAAATCAAGGGGATGATGGAAGATGTTATTGCCTTTTCACTAAATGTAGGAGCTTATGCCTTGAAATAGTTTTAAAAGAAACAAATAAAAAACATTGTAGGAGACATAGACACATTGAAGGGGGACCAAAGGAATATCATCCCTTCGTAAGCAATATATTCATTATATATTGTCATTATATTAATCGTAGCAACCCACGCTATTCGGTAATACGAAAAACTATCTCCACTTAATCATAATTGCAACGAATATCCTGGTTCATTGCAATACTGACGAAAATGAAATTACGATGAGGGAACTTCTATATGTTGAGCTATTCAAACGACTGGCCAATTTTTAAATAGTTGACCTTGACTTGGTCAATGAATGTCAGAATTATTACGGTACATAAATTTATAAACATGTTGCATTCAAGAGACATTGCAAAAATTTTGCTATATCTACAACATTTCTAAAAGGTTATAAGGTATTTTTTTCGAGCAAAACACACACACACACACACATATATCAATTGCATTACAAAAATATAATAGATCTAGTACACCACTCAATTTTATAACATGAACATAGCATAATTTTTTTATGGGGAATAATGTAGAAAAACATTTGCAATGAAAAATATCAAGGGGATGATGGGATATGTTTTTTCCCTTGCACTAAATGTGGGAGCTTACGTCTTGAAAGAGTTTTAAAAGAAACAACTAAAAGACATTGTAGGAGTCATAGGCACATTGAAGGGGGACAGAGGGAATATCATCCCTTGGTAAGCTATATATTCATTATATATTGTTTTTATATTAATCGTATTTGTAAAATTTTATATTGTTATAATATTTGTTGTGCAAAGTAATTTTGCATGAGTTTTTGTAATTATAAAGTCAAGGTGACCCCCTAGGTGTCTGAATGTGCCTTGTAGTAGTAGAAATGTTGTGGTACAAGCTAAGGAACATCTTGAAAGAATTTTAAGAGAAATAACTAAAAGACATTTTAGGATTCATAGGCAAATTGAAGGGGGACATAAGGAATATCAACCCTTGGTAAGCTATATATTCATTATATATTGTTTTTATATTAATCGTATTTGTAAAGTTTTATATTGTTATAATATTTTTTGTGCAAATTAATTTTGCATGATTGTTTGTAATTATAAAGTGAAGCTAACCCCCTAGGTGTTTGCATGTGCCTTGTAGTAGTAGAAATGATGTGGTACAAGCTAAGGAAGATGGAGTGAATATTGAATATCAAGTTAATGACCGTATAGAAAAATATTACAATAATAAAACAATTCAAGATGGTGGGACATATGAATTGATCAAATACTTGTTCGCTCAATCGGTCAATGATCAAGATGAGGACAACGATGCTATTTTTGATGTACCTCTGCTAGAAAATGAAATGCCACCACTTTATGAACACTTGATCAAATATTCTGCCCACTACATTATTGTTGGTGAAATTAAAGGTTTTGAATGGTTTGTCAAACATTTTTATGACATAGATATTAAGGTATGTAATATGTTTCATTACACATTATACATAAAGTTTGATTTTTTTCCTTTTTTTAAAGTGTTAATTAATGTGTAAAATAAGAATGCAATATTTATGATTAATATTATTTAGAATTTTTGTTATCAACATCAAACTTATTATCTCACACATACTGAGATTTATTGATGTAGGGGCATCAAGGTAGAGCCAACAATGTGATGCATTGATCACATATTGTGGCTTGGGAAGAGGACTAGCAGTCCTAAGAATTTGGAGACTTTTATTTTTCAAAGTATTTTAGTGGATAATTACTGTCAGTTTTGTATGCTGTCAATTTCTCAGTTAAAATAGGAATAGATGGCTATCTAAAGCTCCCTGCGAGGATATTGAGCCATCTGGTCATTTTGTTGTTAGTTACTAGGAGATAATTTTTCTAAAAATAGTAAATTCCTTTATTTGTGGAGATGAGGTTGTGAGGAGTTAGTTTTATTCCTAGTTAGAATTCGAAGGGAAGGGGAAGAGAGAGCAGATCTAATTGTAATCCTACGGCAACATGTAAGAACTAGAATATAATATGGGCATGAAAAGGTAGATTAGGCCATGGAAAAAGTTCATGGGGTTTCTTTGATGTGCATGTAAAGTTTATTTCTTTAATGAAAAGGTAGATTAATCATGACTGTGTGTCATTGTTTTGAAATCTGCATGTGACATGATCGAGCCAATATTGGTGAATGGAAATTAGCTGTGTGAATGGCTAATTCAGTAGACGTAATACTGACTGAATACAACTGGGTAGAATCACTGTATGATTTCAGTGAGTCTGAGGCTGGGTAGAACCAAGAGGTTCGAGTCTTTGTAGAGATTTTTTTGCGACTTGAAAAGAGTGATCATGCATTTTTTTTGAAACATGAATGAGTAAGAATGTTTGGGTGAAAAAAGAAATCATGTATTGTTTAGTTATGTGTGAACAGAACTTTGTGAAGGTCGAAGACATGAATTGTATAAAACTAAGTGAAGTGGACTGATGCTAGTCGAAGGGGAAAAATGTGTTAAACCTTATTGAGGGTTATAACCCAAATTGATGATGAGTGAACCTGTAGAAGATTGAGTAATCATAGAAACCCTAAAAGGCTGAAAGTATCATGTATAAAAAGGAATGGCACATAGTTGCATGCAGTTATAAATACACATGCGAACAATGGAGTTAGAGGTTTGTTTAAGTGTGTAGAGAATGGAAAGGATTTGATAATGGAGATCGATTGACAAAGAAGTGCAGAGTATTTGGTTAAGACTGCACAAAGAAGAGAATTTAGCAAACCGACAGTTTTTGTGCATTGGGATAATGATCCAATGGTGTAAATGGAAGGAGATTGATTGTAATAGGCAATAGTTGATGAGGTGACTTGTGCACGAGCCAATAAGTTGAATGAGTTCGATTGTGTCACAAGATTGAGTTTGGATATGAACGATAAGGAACCTATATTGCAGTCGGAGATGGTAGGTGTGTTAAAAAAAATCCTTGGAAGTGCGATGAGGGCCTGGTTATAGCCCAAGGTCCGGTTGTGTGAATGAGCACCAAGAAGGTATGTGTTAAGCGCCTTATATAGTATTGTGATAGCCTTTGGTTTCAATGCGAAGTTATATGTGCTGCACATACCTTTGAGATGCTACACATTTGCTGGAGGTGCTACGCTACTTTTACACGCTACGTTTACCTTTATAATGCTGCATTTTTATTAGCAATGGTTTTCTAGCACTGCGTTCCTCTGTAGCACACTACGTTTTCACCTGTAGCAACTAATAGATTGATCGATCCAAGCTCCAGTAGATGGAAAATGTGGATAGAGGTTTGTAGAAAATAGAGAAGTCTTCGATCTGATTTTGTTTGTTGGATGGTTGAGGATCGTTGAGAGTAGTTGAAGAGGAAAGGGAATGGTTGCATGATCCTATAAGATGGAGTTTTCAGAACTCAATTGTGGAAAAAATATGTGCAGTCTTTATGATTGCTTAGATGAAGTGTGGAGGAGGATGCTAACTCCCAAGGATTCAT
Source organism: Pinus albicaulis (assembly GCA_034641835.2). Taxonomy (NCBI): domain Eukaryota; kingdom Viridiplantae; phylum Streptophyta; class Pinopsida; order Pinales; family Pinaceae; genus Pinus; species Pinus albicaulis. The sequence goes on along the minus strand of CM076581.1, from coordinate 476,905,689 downwards.
TTTTTTATAGAGTTAAAGTTTCGCAAGTATTTTACCAGTGCATCATTTGGTATCAGAGCAGGAAAAGGTTCTGTAAGAATAACAAAGGAGAAGGTGACTTCTGGAAGAATCCTAGGGAGGAATTCCATCATTATAATATTGGAGGAATTCCATCATTACAAGATTGGAGGAATGATTTGAGGTAATGTGTTTTGAAAGTTTTTAGAAATTGTTATATGCTAAATGATTGATTTCAAGATTGGTTCATTAAAGTGCATAGCTTTTAGATTGCATGGAGGATATTATACCTTGGGAGGAGAGGTAGGACAAGTTTGTTGAAGAACTAATTTGCAAAGGAGGTATTCTTAGTCTGAAGAATAGTGATAGAAAATTGCAGCAGTGATATGTATTGAAGCCTAAATTGGTAAGAGTCAAGTTTTGAGAGTTTTTGAATATTGTGTGAAGAGATTAACTTCATGCAGGTGGAAGAAAGAGAAGATGAGTGGATGACAGTGAATCTGTTAACTGAAGGTTGGAAGAGATATTGAGTGCAGAGGGTATGAAGAAATCCTCGGAGGTTAAACTAGAGTGAAAGAAAATTGTGAATGAACCTAGACAACATAATGCATTGCTAGAGAAGGGAGACTAACTGTAGTTCTCCAAGGAAAGTGAGTAGTTGCAAAGTAGCAATCTAGCAGCTTTTAAAGCTAAGGAGCATGAATTCTCAAGAGGAGGTTCTGAGTGAAGAACCTAGAAGAAGAAGAGTCACCAAGAAGATGACTTGGTATTGGGGACAAGTATTACACTTGTTACAGAGATAGAAGAGGTTGTTGCAACTCACAAGGTAGATCAAAATGATTTCACAGAAGAAATAATAAGAGATGACCATTGATGGTTAACTTAAAGGTTGAGAGAGAAGTCACAATTAGAAGAAAGAAATTAGCAAAGATGCTAGTAGAAGACTAAGCATGGAAAATCTTGGTGTGGTATCTACAGACAGGTCGATGGAGTCAGCTTGTAGAGATGGATTGTTTGTAGTCCATGGTGAACAAAGAGGAGTTCATGATGGAAATAAGAATATGGATATTGAAAGTCATAGTAAAGGTTCTAAGGGAGATTATGAAATATCAAGTAAGAATAATCTTGATAGATAATTATCTGAGATGAAAGTGCAACTATAAGTGATGAGAGAATTCATACAAGGTAATATGGAAAACCAAAGGTATGGTTGGGTTCTTCGGAAGAAAAGAGTCAAGTGGAGTTAGTTACAGAGTAGGTTGAGACATGAAACACGTGTACAACTAGAAGAATAAATCAGAAGAGTTGAATTGCAACATCAGATGTATGTTGAGGAAGAATTTTACCTATGTGAACTTGAACAAGGATCTATTTTTGGTGATAGTAGTGATGAGTATGAATACATGAGACTAGCTGATGGTTTCATGGATCCTTGGAAGGATGAGAATCAACTAAAAGAGCTGATGTTTTAGACAACAAGAGAGGCTATGGATCATTATGGTTTTGAAACAAATTATTATTGTATGTTTTTAGGATTTATAAACTCCGATTATGGAAGACAGTCATTTGGAAATGTCACACAGAAAAGGGAGAAGATGATAGAATGTGGTTAGGTAAATTTCTCAAGCATGAGGAAAGAAAGACAATATTTTGATATTGTCATGAAGTCAAGAAATGAGATGAATATTCATAATCAGATAAGGAATACAGAGAAGGACTACAGTCAGGTGAATAAGGATGTTCAGCTGAAGGACATTCAGAAGACAGGTCAAAAGGAATGTGAAAAAGAGTTTGCTGAATTCAAAGAAAGTTTTAGTAAACTAGAGAAGCTAATTCAAGAGAGTAATGGAGATGAATATTATGGATGGGTGATGAAAAGAAAGAGAGTGCACTGGTCTACATTGAAACAGAAACAAATACTACAGTCACTAGCTTTGAGGAAAGATAGAGAGCTAAAGAGCGCTGAGCTTGAGCAAAAGTTGATAAAAAAGGAAGGGATCCATTCATATGAATATGGATCAAGGATTTTTCTCAAGAAAATTGGTGAAGATAATATAAAACTAATGGAGAATATTATGGTGTATTCAGGAAGTGACAGTCAACCAGAAGAATTGATGATGAAATTATCGAAGGAGACCTTAGCATCTCATAGTTTTGAAACTAATATTTTATGTGTGAATGCAGGATACATTGAAGAAGGGAAACTGTTTAATGTTTTCAAAGGGGAAAAGAAAGGCAGAGATTTGATTTTTCATAAGATGGAAGAAGTACATTCACATAATATTGTGATGCAGGAGGAAGGGCAGTTGTTAAACACACCTGTAGTGAATTATGCAGGCATTGGACAACTATTGAAGGCTGAAGCCAAAGAAGAGAAACTACTGAAGGTTGCTATAGAAGACTTTGTAGATAGTAAACAGTTACTGAAGGCTGTTAACTTTGAAGACAACTAGATTAAAGAAGGATTGCTAACATATGTTGTAGACAATGAAGATAGTGAATATTGTGTAAAACTTTTGGGAGAAATTCCAAGTGAGATGGAAGATTTGTGGTATGAGTTAAATATTTTGGAGAAGAGGCTAGAAAACTAGAGAATGATTATTCAGACTGTAAAACTAGAGCTGAATAAGAAGGAAGGAATTGTCATCAATGATAAATCTGAAAAGAAGGTTGTCAGAAACCTTAAATTCACAAGAAAACATAGCAGGGTAGAAGTGCTGGAAACTTTATGTAATTCTAATAACAATCTGTGTGTAGAAATAGGGAAATCTGAAGTGAGTTCAAATCAGGAATTTGGTTTTGAAGATCAAGCTGAAATGGAGATAAATTAGGCTTTGATGTCTCACAATGATGATGAACATAAAATTGTTTTAAAGGACGGTGAAGAAAATGAAGCTGTGAAGTATGATCTAAAATATGAAATGATAAATGCAGCAGAGAAGGTAGTTGATCTCAAGCAATACAAGAATGCCGAGATAGAAGGTGAAAGTAGTATGGAAGCATAATGCTATGATTGGAATTACGATGAAGAGTGTGAAAGTTGTCAAAGGGAAGCAGAGTTGCTGAAATATTTGCTGAAAGAGTCTGAATATGTAAATAAAATTGAAGTCCAAGGACATCAAATGAGCATTGCAAAGGAGCATGTCCTCAAGGACATTAAGGATGAAAGGGTGGTAGAAGGTAGTCAACATCTTGAAGGTGAATGTGTGGAGTTGGATAGAGAACTTGATGAAGGAAGTGGAGAGTTGCAAAAAAAGGTTTGGAAATGAGGTAATTGGGAATTGGATGCATATGATTTGGAGGTCATAATTTTCCCACCTTGGGAGCAAGGTAGAGCCAACAATGTGATGCATTGATCACATGTTGTGGCTTGGGAAGAGGACTAACAGTCCTAAGAATTTGGAGACTTTTATTTTTCAAAGTATTTTAGAGGATAATTACTATCAATTTTGTATGTCGTCAATTTCTAAGTTAAAATAGGAATATAAGGCTATCTAAAGCTCCATACGAGGAGATTGAGCCATCTAGTAAGTTTGTTGCTAGTTAGTAGGAGATAGTTTTTCTAAAAATAGTAAATTCCTCTATTTGTGAGAGGAGGTTGTGAGTAGTTAGTTTTCTTCCTAGTTAGAATTCGAAGGGAAGGGGGAGACATAGCAGATCTAATTGTAAGCCTACAGGGAACATGTAAGAACTAGAATAGAAGATGGCCATGAAAAAGGTAGATCAGGCCATGGACAGAGTTCAGGGGGTTTCTTTGATGTGCATGTACAATTTATTTGTTTAATGAAAAGGTATATTAATCATGAATGTGTGTCATTGTTTTGAAATTTGTATGTGACATGATCGAGGCAATAATTGGTGGATGGAAATTAGCTGTGTGAACGACTAATTCAATACACGTAAGACTGATTGAATACAGCTGGGTAGAATCACTATATGATTCCAGTGAGTCTGAGGTTGGGTAGAACCAAGAGGTTCTATTGTAGAGATTTGTTTGTGACTTGAAAAGAGTGATCATGCATTTTTGTTGAAACATGAACAAGTAATAATGTTTGGGTGAACAAAGAAATCCTGTATTGTTCAGTTACATGTGAACAGAACTTTTTGAAGGTCGAAGACATGAGTTGTATAAAAATATGTGAAGTGGATTGATGCTAGTCAAAGGGGAAAACTATGTTAAACCCTATTAAGGGTTATAACCCAAATTGATGATGAGTGAACCTGTATAAGATCGAGTAATAATAGAAACCCTTAAAGGCTGAAAGTATCCTGTAGAGAAAGGAATGGAGCATAGTTGCATGCAGTTATAAATACACAGACGAACAATGGAGTTAGAGGTTTGTTTAAGTGCACAGAGAATGACAAGGATTTGATAATGGAGATCGACTAACAAAGAAGTGAAGAGTATTGGGTTAAGACTATGCAGAGAAGAGAAGTTAGCAAACCGATGGTTGCTGTGCATTGGGATAATGATCGAACAATGTAAATGGATGAAGATTGATTTGAATAGTCAACAGTTGACGAGGTGACTTGTGTTAGGGTCCCGTGATTTAGCATATTGGTCGACCAAAAGCACAGGGTAACATCAGACCAGTCTTTGGAGTCCTAGGACCTAGCCTTCTTGGACTCAGAGAGGGCTCTCTCTATTATATGCGAAGGATGTAAACTTGTTCGCTTTAGAAGGTTGATTTAACTTTAGATAATGGCACTTTCATTTCCTCCCATGCTAGCATCACTGCCCTAATCTTCATCATTGTCATCCTCTTCCATGTCTTCTGCATTGTCATCCTCTATGTTTGCAACATTATCTACATTGTCATTTTATTTGTTGTCATGGTTAGAGGTGTCTTCATCAATGTTTGGTGCATTTTCATCTTCTTGGATGCCTTTTGAGTTCATGGGATCACTGCTGTCACTATTTTTAGGGCTATTAGTCATTATGTTTTCTTGATTACCTTCATGAATTCCACTAGTCCCTTCACTGTTTGGCCCACTGTCTTCATTGTTTGGCTCATCAAAATCTGCCTCTGTTTCTTAGTTGTCATTTGTTTCTTCATCATTGCTTGCATCTTGATCACTGTCATGATCTTCTTCATTTTCTACCATGTCATCTTCTTCTTCACCATGACTATCATGGTCTGTTTCTTCTTGACTGTCATTTTCTTCCATGTCACTTGTTTCTTCTTCACCACCGTCTTTTGTCTCAGTTTTTTCTTCATCTATTTCTCCCTCAATATATGGCTCACTGCCTTTGTCTTCTTGTTTAATTTTTGGCTCACTAACTCACTGCCCTCTTCCTTATCACTGTATTCTTTGTCCTCTTTTCCACTTTCTAGCTCACTATTTTCATCTTTATAATCTGCCTTTGTCTCTGTATCTCCATTATTATCCTCCTCATCATTTGCTTCTTCATTATGGCTGTCATTTTCTTCCTCATGACTATCACTTTCTGCCTCATCATTTGTTTCTCCTTCCCTACTGTATTTTGTCTCTTCTCCATCGTAATCACTTTCTTAACTTTCATTTTCCTCTCCCTCATCACTTTTTTCTTCCTCTTGACTGTCATTTTCTTTTTCACTGCCAGCTTCCACTTTGTCACTGCTTTCTTCATGTTCTTCAACACTTTCTTCTTGTTCCAAGGCTTTAGGAGAAGGTGAAAGAGGGAGGTTTGTTTGGGGAGAGGATCCATATGGAGAGGATGAATCATGGTCAGTGGGGGGTGATGGAGGAGTGGAGTAAGGTGGATGGGATGATGAGGGTAAAATTTGCAGAGGAAGAGGCTGTGGATTTGTGAAAACATCATGAGCGATGAAAAATTCCCATGGGATACCCTGTTGCTCTAATTGATGCAACACAATCATTTTGATAAGGGAATGGTGGAAAAGACTTTGCATTTGCTGTGAAGGATGTCTCCTTTTCATAATGGATGACATCTTATTAATACTTCTATAAAGATAGTAGGGCAAATGTAGCAACTTGGCCCTAGTGAAATGCATGAGTAGTCTTATGTGGTAGGAATAGAGCCTAGAAAACCTACCCTCAAAGGTGAAGTACTTCATGATGACTTTCATTAAAGGGGCATATCTTTCCAAGAGATGGGATAAGGGAAAGATGGTTTTTCAATCATCTTGGTACATTGGTTTCAAAAAAGGCTGGTAATGGCTTAAATCCAAACTCACCTATTTGAGCCATTTTTCTCCCATGCAAGGTATCCCAGTGGCCATGGAAATTGTATTGGGGGATAACTAAAAATTCACTCCAGCTAGATGTACTTGGTGGTTATGGAAGTTTAGGATGAAAATTCTGGTCAACTCAGGGTGACATTTGACTCTTTGTAATTTTTCACAGAAGTCATAGCATCCCACCTCTTGGAAATATGCAACTGTGGTAGGGGAGGCTGCCAACTCCTTGGTGCTTAAAGGCTCAAATATATTTTCTCTCCCACCCTTCCTCTACTGTTCTCTAGGCCTTTGGCCTCCCTCGCCCCTTTCAACAATGCCTTCCCTAGGAATTTTGTCCTTTTCCCTTGTCTTAAAATAAAAAATTTGAAACTGCTTATGTAATGATACGAAGAGGGTGAGTGAGATGGCGGGGAGACAGTGGTGTCAAGGCTTGGCTATGTGGAGGCTAATTGTGCAACTGGAGAGGTTATTTGGCAGAACAACTACTTATTAGCATGGAAACCAAACATTTTCTTCCTCTAGGGTTTCTAGCTTTCTTTCTAATTTCACCCTTTAAAAAATAGCATGAGAGGAGACAGAGTGTCTAAATACCTTTTATGAAAGCTCTGAGGATGCCTAGCAGAGAATTTGAAATGATTTGAGAAATTTAGAGGCTTGGAACAACTTTTAAGAGTCTTATGGCTAAAAGTGCAGCATAGGAGCGTAGCGCGGGTGAGTCGGGTTAACCCTGCACAAGGTGTTGGCAGAGTCTGCATGTCTAGGCGCGTAGCGCAGTGGAGCATTGGGCGATCTCTACAGGAGGTGTCGAGTAGCCTCTGCACGCAGGTGTCGAGTCAGGCTTGAAAAGGCCCTGTGCGTAGCATGGTGGAGTGTCAGGTGGCCTCTGCACGAGGTGTCAGGAAGCCTTTGCATGCGAAAAGCGCAGCGCCGGGTGGCTCCTGCACGCTGTCGTGCGGTCTTCTGTGCAGGCCTGAACGACCCTGCGTGTAGCAGCTCTAGTAGGGTTGGTCGGGCAGTCATGCACGCGACAAACGCGTAGCGTACCACTTCAGGAGCGTAGTGCCTAGTAGAAAAATGCACAGAGAGAAGAAACAGGTGCGTAGTGTGGATCAACAGGAGCATAGCGGAGGGCTTCTCCTGCCCAAAAATTTTCCAGAAACCCTGATTTCTTTTCTTGGAAGATTTTCTCTCTTTCTGGCATATGAAAAATGATTTTGAATGATAACCACAGTCTTTTAATACCCTTGGAAAAATAATTAAGACAAAAAACCCACTTTACTAATGTTTTTCTCTTGGTCTTTTATCTCTTTTGCTGATATTTCCTTTTCCTTTTGCAGGTGGTGTTTTAAGCATAAAAATGGTGTTTTGTGGGTGATCTTTAAAAAGTGATTTTATTCTCCTTTTGGCCACTTCTGCGTGTTGGTGGTGCCATAAAATAGTGTTTTGATCTTCTTACACTTATTTTGGAGTTTGGTACCTTAAACACTCAACAATAGAACTTATGCTCCATTTGATTTCTTATTTGACCTTTAACCTCCTGCTTTCCTTCTTTTGATAATTTTGTAGACCTGTGACTGTACTTTGAAAGTTGAAGTAGCCTTCACATTGATACTCTTTACAATTTGTCCCTTTGCTGTAATGAAAACCCATTTTATCTTATTTTAACCATGGAGGTCTCCTTTCAGACATCCTTTGAAAACCTTCTGACATTATGATGGAGTTTTATGACCTTCATTTCACTTTTTTCCTACCTTCCTAGACTTCTAGTTTTTTAGGGATTTTTTCCTTTTCCTATTTATCATTTCTAGAAAATTTGGTTTCATGCTTGGTGGTGCTGATGTATCTTTGTCTTTTTGATCTTTTTCATGGACATCTTGCTAGGAAACACCTTATAGCCAATCAGTCATAAAACCACTGATACTCTTTGTTTACTTTGTCATGTTGTTTCTCTTATACTGTGAATGTCCTTGAGGATTTTGGCTTCTCACCTAGCCTCTCTTCTGTTGATAACCATCATAAACCATTCCTGCAGAAATGTTTTAAGATAGGCAACTGTCCCTTTGCAGACTTTATGCTTTGATCAAGAATGTTTTTCTTGGAGGTTTTTATACCCTTTGGACCATCATGAGCATAACCTTCTTTTTAATTTGAGTTTATATCTGGGAATATGTAAAATAGTGAGTTTAGAAAACCAAAACAATGAATAACCTAGGAGACCTTACATGACCTATTGGGATGCCTTTTGGACTTGGTCTTTGGCTAAAAACTTGAATCAGGGTTTGAAGGTATAAAACAGAGTTTTGACCAACCTTCATGCATTGCAATCTTAGAAATTGATAACTTTGATTTATCTAAAGAGCCTAGAAAGGTAGTTTAAAATCACCACTGTTTGTGGCATTTGGTGAATAGGGGAAAAGGTTAGGCTACTTGGAAATCCAAGGTGTAATTAGAAGGGTTAGGCAAGTCAAAACAGAGTGGTAAGGTCAGAGGTGGAAAACATAGTGAGAATGAGTGACATAAGTCCATGATTTGGTCTTCTGGGAGTCATAGACTGGCCATGCCTTGATAAAGTAGTAGAACAGTGAAAAAATTATCCTAAGGATAATGAAGGTAGTGAGATTTCTAAAACTCACAAGATTCTTGAATTTTGTTTCTAGAAATCTAGGATAAGCTTTTAGTCATCTACAAAGGCAAAAAATAACTGATGAATAACAACTTGTGCACGAGCGAATAAGTTGAACGGGTGTGATTGTGTCGCAAGATTGAGTTTCGAGATGAATGATGATGAACCTATATCGCAATCGGAGATGGTAGGTGTGTTAAAAAAAATCCTTGGAAGTGCGATGAGGGCCTGGTTATAGCCCAAGTTCCGGTTGTGTGAATGAGCACCAAGAAGGTATGTGTTAAGCGCCTTAAATAGCATTGCGATAGCCTTTGGTTTCAATGCAAGGTTATATGTGCTGCGCATACCTTTGAGACGCTACACATTTGCTGGAGGTGCTACGCTACCTTTACACACTATGTTTAAATTTATAACGCCGTGTTTTTATCAACAATGGTTTTCTAGTGCTGCGTTCCTCTTTAGCATGCTACATTTTCACCTGTAGCAACTAATATATTGATCGATCTAAGCTCTAATATATGGAAAAGGTGGATAGAGGTTTGCAGAAAATAGAGTAGTCTTCGATCTGAGTTTGTCTATTGGATGGTTGAGGAATGTTGAGAGTAGTTGAAGAGGGAAGGGAATGGTGGCATCATCCTATCAAATGGAGTTTTTAGAACTCAATTATGGACATAATCTGTGCAGTCTTTATTATTGCTGAGATGAAGCGCGGAGGAGGATGATGAATCCCAAGGATTCGTTTTTTTATAGAGCTAAAGTTTCACAAGTATTTTACCAGTGCATCATTTATATGCCATTATGAAAGAAATTGGAATGGAGTATCAAGCTACAAATGCATGTCCTAATGATCATTTTATATATTATAAACAACATGCATTGAAAAAAAAATGCCCGCAATGTTAGAGTAGTAGATATCGAACCAATCAAATGAAAAAAGAGGTGCCTCAAAATGTTCTTTGTCATATTCTGATAATTCCACATTTGCAATAATTGTGTAGGTGTGAAAGCATGACTCAATCTATGGATTACCATGCATGGAAGAGAAGTGGATATGGTGTTATTTGAACTCCTGCAGATGGTTATGCATTTAGGGAAATTGAGAAAAAATGGTTGCGTTTTAAAGATGAAACTCTTAATGTTAGGCTTCCATTGGCAGCTGATGGTGTTAATCTATAAGGAGAGCTCAAATCTATTTACTCAATGTGGCCAATTTTTTTTATCAACAATAAAATTCCTCCTTAGATGTAAATAAAGGGGGAACACATAATGTTGACAATGATTCTTCGAGGTATTGTTTACATTAAATTTTCAAATGTAACATTTTCATTTATCTTGTTTGTTTCATAATATCTTATATTTATTTATTTACTTATATAAAGATATCATGGTAGTAATTATGTGTAATTTCAAACAATTAGGTAAGTACCAAATCAAAGATATGATTGTATTTATCAAGTCTTGATCCAGGTGGATATTGGTGGCCATCCGCCTATTCCACCTCGAACTCCAGTCGGTTTCATTAGTTTCCCTGTTTATAGCAGCATTTACTATTTTTAGTAGTTTTTTCAGGTCCTGAAGTTCCGAAGCAGTTTTGACCCCCTAAACAACGTTTTTTTGAGGTCTGCAACAATACCATGACCATAGGTAGGGGCCTGTGGAAAATAATGTAGTACTCGGAGAAATATTTCCGACGAGGTATCGTATGCGCCAAAGAGAGATAATATGACCAAGTCACGACCTCGAGAAGTTGGCTTCCCAACTAACCCCAATGGGGCCCACAAACTCTTGGCATCCCATCTCCTAGGGTTAGGGTTTTGGTTGTTTATGGTTTCCCCTTATTTTTCAATAATAAAAAGGTCCTTGAGCCTCATTGTAACAGAGTTCAAAGGCATGTAGGCACCATATATTTTCTCAGAGATAAGCTATCATCACCCAAGCTAGTTTATTTCCATTATGTATGTAATCATATTTCAACTCTTTTAATGAAATGAAGTGTTATTTCTACTACATCTATGTATTTATGGTTATATCTGTATTCAGTCGTGTTCATGTTTAAGTTCGGATCAAGTATTTTATCGATGAGTTAGGAAAGTTATGGGCCGACATCACTATGTATGAAGATTGTAAACCAATAAGTCAGCAACAATTTCAATTCCATGGAATACTTGTATGGACAATTCATGATGCTCCATGACTAACAAATTTTTGTGACGTTCGATTTCATGTTAATAGTATATAATTATTTGAAGATATCATGCATGTTTTTAGATAATCCCTTCATATAATTGACATTAATCCCTCTCTTGTAGGTCTTCAAACAAAGGGTAAATTTGAATGGCCAGTTCATAGTCCTAAGATGAAATATCCTTGTTCAAAAAGTTTAGGAAAGAAGGTGTTTGATGAGTATATGCACTTCCTCTCTAAGAACCATAGGGATCATACTGTTGTAAAACATATTTTCAATGGTAAATAAGAGACTTGATTAAAAACATGAAGAATGACACCCCTCCTATGGAAGTTTGAATATAAAAGAAATTGTCAAGGTAAAAAATTTGTTTATGTATCATATATGTAATGTTTTGAATTTTTATTTTTATTAAATTATTTTACCATATTTGATAATTATTGTTGTGATTTCTTATACGATTCATCAAGGTCGTGAAGGTATTAATAATGGGCTTCCATGAGGAATGAAAAGTTATCTCACTTAATTCAGGAGGCTTCCCCACTATGAGGACGTAAAAATAGCTCATTTTTTTGATACAATGCATATAGTGAAGAATGTGACAAAAATGTTATGGAAAATCATAGATGGTAGGAGAAATAAAGAAAAAATCGTCAAAATTTTTAATGACATTCATGAAGCCAATCATGAAATGCAAAATGGGATCCGATCAAATAGCGATGGAGACCAAAATAACCTTATATGGTTATTAACAAAGAAGTAAAGAGATGATGTAAAAGAGGTCATTCGAAGAATTGAATTTCCCACAAGTTTTTCTTCAAACATAAATAATATTTTAACAAAGAAAGGTGAATTTGGTGGGATAAAAACACATCACTGGCATACCTTCATTAAGTTAATTATTTTACTATATATAGTTCTATATTGGTACACATATTTAGAGTTTTTTTTTGGTCTACCTTGGATTAAACAAATAACGATTCATTTTTGTTGTTACTATATGTTCTACTTCGATGTCTCTCACATCACTTCAACAACAACGTCAAACAAGTTATATACAATCTTGCAAATACACGAGGTAAGTAGCAATTTATATGCAAAGTGATTTTTCAATTTGTTGTTCAACTTAATGACATGTGTTTTACTTGTAATGTAATATATTATGTTTTGTTGAAACATGTTATTTGATTTCATCATTTGCAGATGGTTTTCATCGAAATAAATCCATAAAGAGGATATATGATATTGGAAGAGAAAAATTACTTGAATAATGTGTGAAATAGAAAAATATGTACCATTGGGTATTTTTCAATGCAGAAGAGTGTTGGGAAAAACACTGAGAGGGGTGGGGGGTTGAATCAATATTTAAAAATCAAAATAAATTTTCTTTTATTTACTGATTTCTATATGAAAATTTTCTTAATACAACTAGTGTATGTATGCAACTCTCTTTAAGGAAACTTGCTTATGCCCATTGAATTTATTATTCAGATAAATCTTCAGTGACTTTACTTAGACCAATGAAACATTCATTGATCAGACATTTATTAAGTAGTAAACATGTGCAGTAATAACAGAGTAAATTATCACACAAAAGCAACACACATGAACACCAGGATTTAAGGTGGAAACCAAATTTGGGAGAAAACCACCGCTGCTGTCGTCTCTGTCTTCAATATTTATTATATAGAAAACTGATTACATTCTTGTATTGGTGCAGAATCATACCAGCACGCAGGAACCCAATTCTAGAAGGATGCAACCTTCTCTTTTTCTCCAGCTGCTACCGGAAGGGTGCTCCAACCCCTTGATCTCGTTTACCAGCCACCACTAGAAGGGAGCTACATTAACCCCCTGATCTGATCACCAACTCCTACTGGCAGGAAGCTTTGACTTCCACACTGAAGGCTCCAACTATTAGGTCCCTATATTACTAATGTAGTCCCTTATTGTTGTTAGTGTAACCCCATTATTGTTATTGTTGTACCCTTGTAAGCCCAATATTCTTATTATTGTGCCCTTACATTATTATTATTAGGTCGACTAGGATTATATTGTGACCCCATGGACTCCTATATATAGAAGGAGGTTTTTTCATTTGTATCATCCAAGAATTGTTCATTTATGTAATTTAAAGGATGTTTCTCCGACGAAGTGACTTATTTATAAGGCGTTGATCTCTCTTTTCTTCTATTTTTGGAGCTGGTTCCATAAAATTTGGTATAGAGCTTTGGATTTTAGGGTTTCGCTGCTCCAAACAGGTCATCATGGAATTTTCGCTATAGATTTTTTCCTATGAAAGTTCAAATGCTGAAATATTTATCACGCGAAGCCAAAATCCTGAGGAACTTCATGTACACATTTAAGATCTTGGTTCGCAATATTTTTGGAGAAATGATCTGTGGAAGTTAGGGTTTTTTCGGGCTCCTAAATTTCATCTCAAAGAGGTGACCATGGGAAAATTGCCATAACTCTCTCTCCGAGCATTGGATTTGAATTCTATAAAAAGTGGCCACAAGTACACAAACTGTAGTTTCCTGTGTATCAATTTAAGCTCCTAAGGTGGAAACAGTGACATGTGGCACACTGTATAAGTTCGCTCTACTGAAGTTGTCCATAATTAGGTCATTATGGGAGATTGGGCATAACGTTTCCTTGAAGAATCAAAATTAGGTCAGACCTATGGCATTCGAAAGAATATTCAGAGGGCTACTATAGGACCGAATTTCAGATATTGAAGATCCAAAATCACAGAGATAATTTAGTTTCAATATAGAGCTCCTCAAAATCAAGAAAAATGTGTGTTGTTTTTTCGAATTGCATAAGTCTTGTTTGAAAAATCAGTTTGAATTGATTCCAAGGGAATATTGTAGAACAAATATCAGTATTGGGTTCTAAAATGCCCCCTAAAAATAATTCAACACCCATTAAGCCTTCAGAAGGCTCTACTAGGACTCATGAAGATGAAGAAGTGCAACATGACATATCAAAATTACAAGAGCAAGTGCACCAAATTTTGCTCTCGCAAAGAGAAACAAAAAATGAAATGGAAGTTTTGAAGAAAGGCGTGGAAGCTAAGATGGATGGTTTGAAAAAAGGCATGGAAGCTAAGATGGATGGCATGGAAGCTGGCATGGAAGCTAAGATGTATGACATGGAAGCTAATATCGATGAAAAAATGAAAGACAACATGGAAAACATGAAGAATGATATAAATGAAGACATGGAAGGTTTGACAAAGTTGATACAAGAAATGTTTCCTAATGGTGAAAAGATAGTAGAGGAAACTCATGATGAGAAAAAAATAAATGTTAATCGTGATTTCATAAACTCTAATGTTTGATGGAAGAACCACCATATTCCAAAGATGGATATGAGGAATTTTGATGGCAAGGATCCCGTAATTAATTGAGCAAGATTAGCACACGCAATTTCCATTTAGAATATCTAAACTGATTTATAAATATTCAAAGCAAACTTAAGGTTACTCATTAATTTTTCTCTGATGCAGACAAAACTGAATATGCTAACTTGTTTTTGAGTTGGAGAGTTGTGTAATTCATCGTGTCCAAAATAATTGTTTATTGTCGTGACTATTTTTTTAATGATCAGGCAACGTGCCTATATTTGATCAAAAACATATTTTTCAGAATATATTCCATTTTTTCTAATTCAAAGCTAGATTTCCTTCTAGTTTATGGCGTTCAAACAAACTAGAATCATTTTCCTTTAACAAGTCACTATTGTAATATACTACTAAATAGACAACTACGTAATGAAGTTATTAGTGGTGGAATACTAATAAATCACAAATACATGCAAGAAATAAAACCGCTATGTCCTAGACATGCCAAGTCTTTATCCTCTTGGTTGGAAATATTACTTCATGAAAACAACATATTTGACAAAGAGAACTTTTCTAAAACTAACCAACGCGAGTGTATCCAATAACAATGACATTTCGATTGGCATGCCCTCAAAATGTGTGGAAGTATCAAACAAGTGTAGTGCACTTCCCTGTAAGTTTAAAGTTTGGCAATGGAATATGGTGTCCCTTAGTCTAATCAAGTTTTAACTTGCCTTTGATAACTTAGAGAGAATGGGAATCCAATATAGAACAATGACAGAAAGCTTTTATTCATCCACACTTACCTAGATCCTAAACAAGCGTTGAAGCGTTATACAAATCCAAGAATGTCTCACATTCCACCAGGAAACAAAATTTCTAGATTTTGATTGTAACCCTTGAGGCTTTCTCAAATTTGTAAACAAGTAACATCATAAATATTTTTCCTTAGTTCTCAAACCTTCTCCTGTGTGGAGCTTGAGAAAATATGTGCATACACATATCACAATATAGCATGTTGTGGAGTACATTTACATGAAACCAATCATTTAAAATTTTATGTTCCATCAAGATTGAGCCATGCGTTAAATTCCCATTATCTGCATCTTTGCGCAATGGTGTCATTAATAATTTGAAGGTTCTTGGCTTGCTAGTATGATCTATTTATTGCTTTGTGAAATATTTTTTTTCACTCCTATTTATAAAAAAAATATGTTTATGAATAGTATATAGATACAATGGATGCTTCGAATAATAAAAGAGGCAATTATTTTTCCATCAATAGAATTCAAGTATTTTCATATGGTGTAAATTTAGTAGTTCTATTGGTGGTACTTAGGGTCAACCTAAACGGCTATTTCCCATGCATCAAAAGAGGTACAAAGTGATAATAGGAAGGACCCATGCAAAAAAATTTAATCGTACATGTTGAATCTATAAGTGTTAATGTTGTTGTGCTCAATTCCTTATTGGGGTACCTATCAGCTGAAAAAGTTTGTACAAATGTTGGAAATGAAAATAAGTTATAACAAATAACATAACACATAACATTTTTAGCACTTGCTTCTTTTTCTTTGCAAATCCGAACATGTCTCAAAGAATCTTATGTTAGCTATGTCCAAATGATGCCAGTTTTTATTTTCCATTTAAATTTCCAATTCAATCCTATGTATCATTATCCAAGAAATTTGGCTCCTTTAGAGGAGATGACAAATGTGTGCGTGCAATAAATTTTAACCATAAAATGGTTTTATCCTGGAATCTCTGAACTCCACTTTATCGCCCTCATTCCCAAGCTGGACTCTCCGGCTTCTTTTGACAATTTTTAGCCTATTTCCCTCTGTAACTACCTTTATAAAATCATTACAAAAGTCATTACCGAAAGAATCAAGCCTATCCTCTCAAATCACATCTCTAAGGAACAATTTGGATTTCTGGAAGGAAGACAGAATCCTGAAGCCATAGAGGTGGCACAAAAAATCCTCCACAGTATGAAGAGACACAGATAGAAAGGGTTGATCATCAAAATTGACCTTTCAAAGGCTTATGAAAAGATCAGTTGGATGTATATTAGACTCCTGCTCACCCATCTGGGCTTTCATTATGAATTCATCTGATGGGTGATGGGATGTATCACTGACATTAGTTTTGTTGCTCTGATAAATGGGGTTGCTTCCCATTTTTAAAAAACAAAAGAGGCCTCTGCCAAGGATGTCCCCTCTCCCCCCTTCTCTTTTTTCTGGTAGTTGAAGGCTTAAGCCAACTGATTTTAGAGAAAAAAAGGAAAGGGCACATAAGGGGTGTGAAGGTAGCTACAAATATCAGTATCACACACCTATTGTTTGTAGATGATATCCTTCTCTTTAGAAATGGTGGTTGCAGGGACTCCTTCCATCTCAAAGCCTCCCTGGATCCATTTCTAAAAGCCACCAGAATGAGCATCAATCATCACAAATCTTCAATCATGGTTACAGGACTTACGGAGGAGGAATCCAGAAATGCCATTGACTCCATCCCTTTTGTGGTCAGACAGTTTTCTGATAGTCTCTGATACCTTGGGTTCCATCTTAAGCTGGATTCTTATCGTCTAGCTAATTGGATGTGGATGGTGGCCAAAATTGAAAAAAAAAATTGAAGTGTTGGTGTTACAAATGGTTGTCCAGAGTGGGGAGATTCACACCCATCAAAACTATTCAAATGGACATTCCAGTCTTTTGGGCACTCCTCTCATGGATGTCACGGGGGATCTTGGAGCACATTAGGAAAATCTGTCATAATTTTTGTGGGAAGGATCCAAAGAGGACCACTCCATGTCTTAGGTGGCTTGGGAGAAAATAGCCTGACCAAAAGAATGGGGAGGATGGGGTATAAAGGAGCTACCCTCCTTCGTCAAGTCCCTTGCAGCTAAAATGAGATGGTCATTGCTGACCAAGGACTCCCTTTGGTCCACGGTAATGAGAAGGAAGTACATTGACCCTGGAGACATTGTTGATTGGGTCTGGAACCCTGTCATGTCCACCAAGGGTGGGTCGGTGGTTTGGCGGGCCACCCTTGGAGCCATGGACTTGATCGAGGAAGGTCTAGTCTGGAAGGTTAGGAATGGGCAGCATATTAGACTGGGACTAGACCCTTGGATCGGTTGTGATGGAGCTTTTTCTCTTTCGGAGGCTTGCAAAGCTCACCTCGTGGACAAAGGTCTCCTGTTCCTCAGTCAAGAAAAAAAATCCGAAGCCACGTCCATCTGGGCGCAAGGCTGGAAAAATGGGGACGATCTCCAGCTTGATCCAATATGGGAAAAAACTTGGAAGTTATACACTAATTAACTACTTAGAACAAATGTATGCATTCGAGATGACCCTGACACCCTCAGATGGGGCTTTGCGCCTTCAGGCTTGTACTCACCAAAGACTGGGTATTCTCATCCTATGGGGAAGAAAGGTTGGGTGGAGGCCGAATGGTGGCATAAACCCCTTTGGAATTTGAATAGCCCTGCTAAAGGCCACCTATTTTTTGGGTTCCTGATGTAAAAAAATATCTCCTCGTGGGACAATCTTAAAAAAAGGAAGAAGGAGGGGTCGGGGAGATGCCCCTTATGCAAACAGGACTCTGAATCGGTGACCCATCTATTTCTTTTTTGTTCCTAATGTCAAAAGGCATGGGAAGGGTTTCAAATTTTGGTTGGTTGCACACATCAATGGGTTAGTCCTTAGATTAAGGAGGCCTGACAGTTTTGGTGGAACAGTTGCCCGACCAAAAAACAAAAATTGATACCCCTGATTATGGCCTGGGGAATTTGGCTTGCCAGGAACCACGCTATTTTCAGGAATGAAGATACCCCTATCCACATCGCTGCTCAGAATGGAGCAACCATATATGCCCTTCTCCCTAAACAAGAAACTCCAATAAAGAAAAGTGTCAATACCCCTCAGAAAATCAGGGTTGATATCCCTTGGGCTTACTTTGACGGAGCATCAGATCTGGGGAACATGTGTGGTGTTGGAATCGCTATTCACCTAAGCCATTCTCAAAGACTGGAATCCTCTATCAGACTTGGTCAGGGCACAAACACCTATGTTCAGTTCAAAGGGTTACACCTCCTCCTATGTTTCCTTTCACACCTGCATATTACTTTTGTTCAGTTATTTGGGGACTCGCTCAACACCATCAAATGGTTTAACAAGGAATTTGTTTGTTCAAATTATGTTTTACAACCTATCCTTGAAGAATGCGGGTTATTGACGGACTATTTTACTCACATTGATTTATGTCATATTTACAGGGAAAGGAATTCCGCTGCAGACCTCTTTTCTAAGGAGGGTTTACAACAAGATTCGAGTAGCTGGAGGACACGAGAAATAGGGTCGGAAGGCTTTGTGGATTCGCACCATCCTCCATTTGCTTGAGTGGTATTCAGCTTTTTTTTCCCTATATATGTTAATATACTTTTGGAAAATCTCACTTTCTATTGCTGAAAATTATAATATGTATGTACCACAAAACTTGGTTGAGGATTAGATCCTTTGTTGCTCATCTTTATAACTTTTTATACTGGTTGTCCGTTACTGTTTGGGGTGTTTTTCCTCTTAAGAGGAGGCCCGAGAACCCAGGTTACTATGCTGCTTGTATCAGAATCTATATTTATGTTTTGGGTCTTTTTCCTCCAAAGAAGAGGCCCAGAAAATGCATGAAGAATAAAATTTCATATAGTGAAAAAAGACATAGTTTGCTTCCAAGTGCCTCAGTCACAGGCACAATTCGTGCACATAATTCTCGCATACAAACTTATATCCTTAACTATTATTCTTGAACTTTTGGTTGCTTTCGTTCTTGATACTCTATTTGAATTTATATAACAAACAACCCTATCAAAGTTGTATAAAATCTATTACAAGTTTCTAAGTTTTCATAATACTTGTTATTCATGTTATTCATACCTGTTATGAATTGTCATAAAACATATCATAACTTGTCATAATTCCCTCCATAAAACCTATTATTTCCTCGTTACAACCACGTTGTATACCTATCAAGACCTGTCACAACCTACCATAAGCCTATCATAGGCCTATTGTAGACCTGCTACAACCTATTACCATCTTGGGATAAATGGTCATAAGACATGTTATAAAACCTATCACCACCTGTGACCAATCCATTGTTGTAACCTATAATGACCTTGTCACCTACTTATGACAAGTTTTTTACAACCTATGAGGAACCTATCACATACCTATGACTAGTCTAGTACAACTTGTTATCAATTTTTTATTCCTGGTAAGAAAAATGTCATACCACTTATGTTCTAGTTGTACTTCCTATATCCCTATAATAAAAATTTATATACAATTTATGCAAAGAGTTCCTACATTCAAACCATTGCAACCTCGCTAAATATTGTTCTTGTATACAATTCCTATTACAAAATTTTCATATCTTCATACAATCCTATGACACCCTGTGCATGAACCTATTTTGCAGCCAAGCGAGTTGCTTTTCCAATGTCTACTCTGTGTTATTACACAACTACATTAATTTCCATTGTTCTTACCTTCCATTTTAGAGTACCAAGAAACATTATCAATGCTATATTTTCCAATCTCATAAGCTATAATCTGAGAATTCGTTAAGATATAAAATCCTAAATTTATACAATTGGTTATAAATTCTCTAAGAATGCCCATAAAACCAATAGTCTATTCATATGTATTTGATTCCTAATAATTTCAATTTATAAATCATATATTCATAACATAAAAGAATATTTCTATAAAATGTATATAGAATCTTTCAGTGATAATTACATCTAAGCATATTTTGTCGACACGTTTTGAACCAGCCAGCATGGTTCATCATCAGAACAAGATGAGAAATATGATCTAGGAACCAATTTAAATAGATAAAGAGACGCTTCAACTAGCCGTTATAAATAACAGCTAGTTTGACTAGAATAAGGAAAATAAGAAATTTTTAATTTAATTTAAAAATGAATCAATTAATAATTATTTAATATATTTATTTATTTATTTATTTAAAAATTAATTAATTAATAGTTATATATTATATAATTTTAAGATATTTTAATATACTTATTTTCGTAATTAATACTGTAATATACATATATATATATAATCCTAATTTAATTAGTTAATTTAATACATTATTTATCGATATATTCGTGATGCCAAAGAAAGGTTTGGGCAATGGCATCCATCCCCTAAAGGTTTCTTTCTTTGGAATTCTTCATTGTGAAGATAAGGTTTTGAGTCTTTTCTCCTTAGTGTGAAACTATCAAGGTTTCTTTCTTAGTGAGCAATTTTTGTAGTGCTTATTTTCTATGTTGGATATTAGTCCCAATGTACTTCCATGTGGAAAGGGTTCTTTACCAATAAAGTTTTATAATTTCTGGGATGAAGGAAATTTTATTATACAAAAATACAAATATTTGACCATTTATGTGCCCATGAAGCATTTGTGCATTTGTCCCATGATTCTATTGCCTCTATTCTGAGTCTTGACCTGATAATGTGCTTGCCTTGGTAGTTTCAAATTATTGGGTGTTCATGCTATATTATAAAATAGGTAAGAAAGAAAATATGATAAGGATATTCTAGAATCTATTTTTGTGAGAGCACTTGTGTTTTCTCTAAATATGCTTGAGAAGGATATTCTAGAATCTATTGTCACGAAAGAAATTATGTTTTCTTGATTCTTCTTATGTAAGAAATATTTTAGGGAATGAATTAATATTTATTAGCTTAAAGTTGTTGATTTGTACACGATATATAGGAGTATATGCATCATAGTGAATGAAGAATATTGTAATGCAGAAGATATTTCCACATACTAATATCTTTTCCAGGACTTTTTCAGCTGGTAAGTGATGTTGTTATTCGTAAGAAATTTCATCTTGAATTAACAATACATAATAGATTGAGTTGCTTCGATGTCGGAGTGCTGGTCTTATGCACCCTCGACTTGAACGAATTAAAAATTATTCTGGGTAATAAATTGAATACTGAAGCTTTCAGAGAGCTATGTAGTGTCTATCGACTTCTAAAGTTCTGCTGACTTATAAGTTAGTAGCTTATTGGGTGTCAGCAACTTGATAGGTGAGTGCTTAAATCTACATAAGGCCCTTATTACAAACATGTTAATATGAGAAAGATAAGTTTGAGAAATGAATATTTCACAGGTTTTTAATAACATCGAAACTCTGTAAACAATTGAAGTGTTGAAATGCATCGCAGATGAATGTAGACAACCAGCTTGTTAGTATCATAGGATCTTGAACAAACATTTGGATAGCACTACGCAGAATTTGATCATCTTGAGAACTGTCATACGGTGAAATGATGTCAAAGGTAAGGACTTTTAGAGGTGCTTGTCCATATTAATTAATGAATATGAACTGAAAGAAGATGATTGTAGCAGCAGAACATCTAAAGAAAATCTCACAGGAAAAAAACTACTTTATGAACTAGTCGTGTCAAGAAAGTGAGGCTATATACAGTCCAGTATTAACCATAATCCTGCGTCTGTTTAATGCTGAGAATTTTGCACCAAAATTTTTCTGGTTCCTATCAATTGTTAATATACCTATGCATTAGGAGTTTTTTAGATCCATGAAATCTGAAATTAGGAGTTTTTCAGAGCCATGAAACCCGAAAGCCTAAAGGGGCGACTTCAAGGCAGAAGAGATATACTCTAAACAAGCCTATGGTCACACATGCTTCCCCCGAATCATTGAAGAGAGTGTAACAAGACCAGGAGACTGTGTATGTCGGCCAGACTTGTTTATCTTGGGAGGCCCTGCATTGGCAATACAGAAAGTTCTGGGAGGCGGCATTGTATGGGTCAGAGCAGGATTTGTTTTATGACCACGTGGCAGATCAGTTTCAGCAGTTTCAAGTTTTTTTGCAGAGGTTCTTAGAGAATGATCAGTTTGAAGGTCCCATGATTTGGTCAAAGGTTCTGTGAAGCAAATACAATACCAGCAGCTCAACTGGTTAGTATCATGGAGGAATCCATAATGATATTCTGGGATTTTTTTAGGTCTGACAAGCACAAAAGTTTGGTGCATCACCAAATGCTAATTTTTTTGTGCATAAGTCAAGAGGTAGAGGTTCCCAATGACTCTACTCTCCTGCATTTCATGAGGAAAAGCATGCATTGTAAGGAGTTGAAGGTGCAAGAGCTTGAAAGTAAAGGGAGATGCTTGATAAAGAGTCTCGATCTTGTGGCTAGAGAGAAAAGGATAGAGATCTTGATGGCCCTTTTGGACATCAAATTAGTATCCCGGGTATTGAGGATGTCCAAGATCATTACAGATCATCTGTAATGGTGCCAGAAGAGACTCAGTAAGCTCAGTATTCACAAGGGTAAGGTCCATAGACCACACGGTACTGTATTATTTCTATATTGATCATACATTTTAGGCCACTACTTCGATGAATTTCCGTCGGAATCGTAGACTAAATACAAGAGTTAAAAAAATGATAACAATAAACATTTATAGGACAGGCAGTTGGGATTTAGGGGTTTCACGCATTATGAAAACGAAATCTGTGTTTTTTGTTTTCTAATTTATTGTTGTGGGAGCATGATGCTCCTTGGAAGAAGCCATTAGAGCTTAGATTCATGTGACCCAGCCCCCTCCAATGATTTTATCATCTAAGGTCTTTGGGAAAGAAAGAAAAAGAAATCCCTTGCAAGGATGTTGAGGATCTACAGAGGAGAGTCATACAACTAGATTTAGTTGCAAAATAAGAGATGTTGGTCCCATCTGGAAAATTAAATTCTTAATGGCAAAAAAACAGGTTTCAAAGCTTTGAAAAATGGATACAAAATATACCTCTGTGATGCTTCGTGTGGTGCAACTGTGTGAAAGCTTGAACTGGTTGCATTTCCCGTATGCAAGTTGTTATCAACAGGAACATTGAGGAGAACTCCCTCACTTTCTTTTGCATTTTGAATCTGACCCAAGGCTGTTCGCGATAAGGGGAGATATTTACCATACCATCTCCAGGATCACGGCTGTGAACCTCCCCAGGTTTTACCTCCACACCCCCAAAACTCCATCTGATATGTAGAATTTGTTGCCGCAGGTAATATTGCAGTGCAAGCTCGATCAAGCAAACCACACAAGGTAAAACACTAAACCCTTTATTTACCTATTTGAGAATTTCACCATGAAAAATGACTCCCGCCCAACCCTTTGTTTGATATTGATACGTATTTGAAATTTTCACGATGAAAAATTACTCCCGCGCAATCTCATTGTGATGGTGTATTCGAACAAAAGAAATGGACAAATAAATGACTCCCGCCCAAATGGACAAAGAACCCTTGATTTATTTATTTTTTAAATAGTATTTTATTGGTTTTATTTATGAATTATATTTAAAAATTGTTGAATCTTTTGTTAATGTATATATATTATTTATTTATTTTTTAAATAATATTTTATTTATTTTTATTTAGTGAATTATATTTAGAAATTGTTGAATCATTTTTAATGTATATATATTGTTTATTTATTTTTTAAATAATATTTTATTGTTTTTATTTAGTGAATTATATTTATAAATTTTTGAATCATTTTTTAATGTATATATATATTATTTATTTATTTTTTAAATAATATTTTATTGATTTTTATTTAGTAAAATATATTTAAAAATTGTTGAATCTCTTTTTTTTAATGTATGTATAAATTTATAAGTATTAAAAAAAAAAATCAACAATTAAATTGTGAAATTTCCACCTAGATTGAGGTGCTCACTTTCCAACTGCATCTTAGTAAGAAATTTAATGCTGACATGACCACCATGAACGACTGATGGCTATGCGACATGACTCCACCTCCTTATCAACATGTGAATAACTTAAATGTCCAAAAGAGGAATCGAGCCCTCTGCATCTGCACCCTCTTAATGTTAATTCTCATGCCCGACCTCACACGTAACTTAATGCTCGCCACCATGTTAACTCCTTTGCTCGACCAAAATATCTTGCATTCCACCTTGCGACCTCTGAATCTCAGGGAATTTGGATTTACCATGCTTCCATTACTGTTGTTATCTAAGGCCACATCCCCAACATCTTTGTTCTCCATCACACTGTCATGGTGAGGGAACGAGGCCATGTTCAACACGGTGGCAAGGGTAGAGGTCACCCTCTCAACTCTCCATAGTGCAATGACCACATGATTCTCTTTGACCACAACATCCTTCAGCATATCAGGCGTAATGTAGTTATCCTAGAAGTAGTTGAGAGATGAATAATTGGTGACACGCTCTGGGTTGTACAAAATTTGCTCGCTATGCATCTTTGAGACTTAGAGTTGGCTCGCACTTGTGTTGAACATCATGTGGTTGAATCTAACACCTATGCCAGTCACATTAGAATGACACTTCATTTTCTCTTGCAAAAAATTGGTATCAGTTTTCATCCCAAAATGACGTCCTCCACTTCCTCCAAGACTTCGGACAGGTCTACAGAGCAGCAACCAGAAGAATTTCTCTCACATCAAATCCACTCTCACACTATGATTTGAAATCGAATTAAATTCCATTATTAACCAAAAAAAATGTTGTTATCATTCCATTGAAACAGAAATCACTAGGCCTATTCCCTATGAAATATCTCTCGTACAGTATAAAATTAGCTAATAATTGTGGATATTTTACTGCTATTTCCAGGATCTACTGTTGAATCTTAAAAAATAATCAAACTTAGTGCCAATCATCTAACAGGTTTCGGTATTCATTGCATTATCAAAATTCTCCAAATTGATATCAAATGTGGTGAGGTCTGAGCAACAAGTGGAAGGTGTCTCGCATAACTAAATATAAGTGGAGCAAGGGTGAGGGACGGTACTCCTGGTCCGTTCACCATAACGCATGTAGCGGGAGAGTTACTGGCTTCACATTGGAAATTTGTGTGAAAAATAACTGGGCATTGGAGTTTGGAGGTGGTGAAAGGATAAGGCGACGGAAGACGAGGGAGCCCGACATTCAACTCCTCACTCTGGTTTGGTGTTGGTCCTGATGGTTCCCTTCGGAGAGGAAGCGTAAATGTTTCATGCATTTTTAAAAAGGGAGTGGCTTGTCTGTGCTTGTCATGGGCATTTGCTGGTGTGATGTGTTCAACCGGTCCCTGTTGCTCAGTTTCTTAGCCATTTTCTACATCTGGGTTGAGGATAGGAAGTTGAAGGGAAGTGAGCACACTCGTTTCAATTTTTCTTGGCTTTCGGTGAGCCTACTTTTTTGTGCTAAGAGAGGAAGCTAGAATCTGAAGTCTGGAAAACCTTGAGGGTGGTGGCGGAAAACTAGTTTCTTTTCCAAACTTCATGCCCTTCGATGTGGGTGCGATGGTGTTTAGTGGATTGGTGTGTGGTCACTGGTCACTGCCCTGGGGTAAGTTACGCTCAAGCGTCGACTACCTTGTCATCATTTGTTTTTCAATTTCCTCTGTTGGTTTGGTGGGTGATCATATTTGGTTTTCTTGGGGGTGGTGGTATTTATCTGGTAGTGGGAGGTTTCTTTGTGCTTCCCTGTGGTGGTGGGTGACAACATTTGGCTCCTTTGCTTGCAGTGTTTGTTTTCTATGGTAGGGGTTCTGGTATCTGGACTCTACACACAGTGGGGTTCCTTGACCTTGGTGAATTATGAAGCCCCTGGTGTGGTGTGGGTGTTCTCACTCCCCTGTCGTCCATGGCCCTGTTGGGGTGGCAGACTTAGAAATAATCATGGCGGATCCACGTTGGGGTGGAAAGACTGCAGGGCATGTGTGGCTCACTAGTGTGGGTGTGCATGGGGGTCATGGATGAGTTAAGCGGGGGGGTAACAGAGTTAAGGGTTTGAGGGTTCAGAAGCATAGTCGTCGGGGCGGAGTAGGTTGTGGTGGCAAGGGTACTTGTGGGTTTTATTGATCTGAGGTAAATGAGGGGCAGGTTATCCAACATTGTTTCCTAGAGAATTGTCATGCACTTATCAACAACCCGATGGAAAGAGTGGACACAATTGAGAGAGTCTGTCGTGAGGAGCATGTAGAGAATATGGAAACATTGTACCAAATGAAATATTTACAGTTCCAAGTCTGGGAGAGAATGGTAGTGGTTTTGCGAGGCCAAATTAAATGCACTGAGAAAGTAGAAAAGTTGGAGACTTGGTTGACGCACTTTGAAGCTGGGCATGGTCAGTGTGACTTTTAACCTCCATCGCATCTAGGAATTACAACACCAGACAACCCTGCATCCATCACGTCGGACACCTAGTATGTTATTTGGTGTTTTTTATGTTTTATATGTGTTTTGGCGCCTCTGGCCCAACTGTTTATGGACAATGTCCCTAGTCTCTCTTTTGCATTTTTTTGCGTCTCATGCAAATTTTTGTCAACAAACCCAGACGAGGTGAGAACACCTATTTTCTAAGTGGCTATATGTACTCCTTTTTTTGTACATGAATAGAACATTGACTTACAAAAAAACAAAGGTTCATACATCATTAAAAAATTAATTAATTAATGACCTACAAAAAAACAAAGGTTCACTTATTATCTAGTCATATATTTTAATCCTAGTCTAAATTAGTCATTTAAGTTAGTCGCGTTTAGTTTAGTCACTTATTATCTAGTCATATATTTTATCCCTAGACTAAATTAGTCATTTATGTTAGTCGCTTTTAGTTTAGTCACTGATTATCTAGTTGTATATTTTATTCCAAGATTAAATTAGTCATTTAAGTTAGTCATTTTTAGTTCGATCACTTAAAATTGTTCAACTTTAGTAGTAATTCACTTGAAATAATTGTGGTGTCTAACATTTTTAGTCACCTAGTCATTAATTTCATCATTTTTTACTAGGAAGAAATCGTAATTCCTTCCTGTCAAGAATCTTTAGAGCGTATAGTGAACTGATTTACCCTTACAGTCCTTTTAAACAGGACCCTTGGTATTCTTAGTTAACCAACTTTCTACATAATACTGGTCTCAATTATTCACCAAGCCACATTCCTTTTTACTCCATACCCAGAGGTAGTTACATGCCTTCAAAAAACATTTTCAGTGAGTCATCCATGTTTTCTTCATCTCCAGAAACTTTTTTTTATGGTGGTCCATCAGTTCCTACTGGATACCAGTCACTCTCTGGTACTTTCTCAGGAGCATCTCCCTCTTCTAAAAAACTTACACAATCAACTGGTCTTAATGAATCTGATACTGAAAATTTGACAATGGAACAATTCTATATGATGTCTGGAAATATTCCTTCACCTGACCCTCAAGGTAGCAATTTACCGCCTGGGGGGTAGTATACTCCTCAAGGACAACCTCTTCAAGGGCAGTACCCTATGCCAGGGCCACAACCTATTCAAGGATAGCAACCTCCTTTAGGGCGGCAATTTTATCAAGAGAAACAATCCTTTCAAGGAGGTCAACCCTTTACTGGAAATTATCTAGAAAATTATCAAACTTATGTTGCAATACCTCAAACTGGTTATGGCCAACCTTACACACTGCAACCTTTAATGGGAGCTCCTTATCCTGGAGTTAACACAGTGTGGAACCCGTCGTTCAACCAACATAATTTTCAACCTACTGTAAAAGTACCTTATAATCAACCTGGTCAGCCAACTAGTCAATTTGGTTATACCCAAGTCCAACAACTTGCCCAACCTACACTTCAAATTTCACCTCAGGTATCTGTACCTAGTAGTCAACAGCTGGTCCAAGTATGCTGAGAACTCCTGTCCAATCTGCTGTGAAAAATTCTATTCAACAACCAAGTACACCTATCCCTGGAGTTTCCCAGGTTCCTATTGCTACAACCCTTCATACAACGACATCAACTGTATCACAGGAAATCCCTCAAGTCATTTCTCATCAACCTGGACCTATGGTTTAGTCTACTATTTAGACCTCTGCAGGACAACCTGGTACAGCTATAATTCCAACAAGCCAACCTTATACAGGCAAGTTTTTTAATCAACCGTATCAAGGGCAGTTTCAATATGGACCAATAGGACAAAATCTAGTCTACCAAATTCAACCATACCCTTCTTATACATATCAGATACCAGCTCAACCTCAATTTGGTATGGCTAACCCTGGATACCCCGAAGGTATTCCAATTCCATCTACACAGGCTATTCTAGGCTACCCTGGATATCCTCCTCTGGGTACTGGTATCATTCCTCAAGGTTATCAATTTGGTTAACAGGACCCTAACCATCAGTTACCATTCATTGCAACTTTAGACTTGCCATATTTTTCGCACCTCACGAACGATCCCATTTATTATCTTACGTTTTGGCCGCCAATGCCAAATAAGTTTTCTAGTGACATACCTAAGTTTGAAGGAAAATCGGGAGAAGACCCCTCAAATCATGTGATGACTTATCATATTTTTTGCGCATCCAACTCTTTAATCGATGATTCCATTCGATAAATAATTTTTCAAAGAACATTGATAGGCTTAGCTGCGAAGTGGTATATTGAACTACCACGTGGCTCTTTCAATAATTTCAACATGTTAGCAACAATTTTCTTAACTCACTTTCAGTTGCTAGTCCGTTATGACAATGGCACGAAACTCTTAACTTCATTAAAACATAGTACATCTATATACATTTAATATCACATACATGAATGGAGATGTAGCTGACGTTTAGTGGAAGTTTGCATTCTAGATCAAATCTTGGAAGAATGGTTCATCAAATCATTACTTCCAAGCATCACTGAAGACATAGCTAAGGGAGGCGTTGTTACAGAAGAACAAGTCATAGCTCAAGCACAGTACTTAGACCTTGTATATACACAATTTGTTACTTTATATGAAAAAATTCTTGACTTTCCATGCCCAGGTCAAATAACTATAACTCCTTCTAGTTCTCATTATGTAGACAGTGTAATTGGTACGGTTAGTGCTAACAAGAGTAAGAAGAATTCATCCAAACCTACTTCTCCCATAATAACTTTACCGGATTCACCTAAAGAAGATTCTTCCCTTGAAACTTCTGCCGACATTCATGTTGTAGATTCATCCACGACTAAAGTTATAAGTAGCAATAAGAAGAAAGGAAAGACTAAAAATAAACAAAATACATCTCCTAAATAGAAAACAGAAAAAAACGAACCAATTGATGAAAAGCAGAAACCACGTTATCCTAGCCTTATCTGTGACAAGGATCACTATACTAAAGGGTGTCCACATCGGTCCAAGGTATCCAAATTTGTTAAAGGTTCACCCACACCTGTTGTCTTGAGGGATCCTTTTCCCACTTAATATAGTAAAATGATCAGATCTTTTTCCAATTCATCAGCATATATTTTAATGATGTCTCAAGTCATGGTTGCGACACGATCTCAAGACTATGGAACTAAGAGTCCTGTAACTGGTAGAGTCCTCTTCGAAGAATATCTAGCCTTTGATTTGGTGATATCCCCTTCAACAATGTCGACCTTGGAAGTGCTACAATCATGTCCAGCACAACATAAATTACTATTATTAGCTATCGGAGCTATTGATCCTCGAACTCGAACCTCATGGTCTTTGATCTCAAAAATTTTGTACCTAGGCTCCCTCATCATATGGCTTTTCATATTCCAGTATTAGTCAAATCAAGACAAGTTTTTCATACTGTAATTGATGAGGGGGAATCTACATGTATAATGTCATTAAATTTTTGGAAAACCCTTGGTTCTCCAACACTCAACCAATCCCTGAATATCCTTAAATCCTTTGATGGAAGAGGATTTCATCCATATGGAATACTCCAGGATCTGCCTATAGAAGTGGAAGGAAAAACCGTTAATATAGAGGTGGAAGTTGTTGATGCCCCTCTTGATTACAATATTATTTTGAGTCGTAGTTGGTCTTACGCCATGATTGTTGTAGTTTCATTATTATTTCGGGTAATAATGTTTCCTCACAAAGGAAATATTGTTAAAATCGATCACTTGTCATACTTTTCATCAGACCCTACTTCTACGGATAACATCCAGTATGTCGGAAAACCGGTTATCCCATACGAAGATGTTGGTATAGGATTAATGAAGGATTCCGCTCTCATGGGAACTTTCACTATACCTCCATGCAACATACCACGAACAATTGCCAATATCAGTATGATCTCATCAAGAACTATACCATTTGATGACACATGGACTGTGCCTTTAGAATCAGAATTGGACTCTTTCAATGACGATATGCCTTTGAGTCCTTTTGAATCGACATATGTAGTAGTACAATCGTATTCTGACACCCCATCAACTATCCCTGATCAAATGAATGTGATAAGCGAAGAATCATCTTCTTTATCGAGCTTAACCTTGACACCATTTTCGAATCCCTTTCAACATGTATTTGAAACTGATAAGAGTATTCAGGAAATTTTTTCATCGGGTGAATTACCATGGGATGATCTAAATCATAGATCTTCATTTTTGCCTGATCTTGATAAGCTTGAAAATTATTTTTCATCTATTTTTACAATTGATTATGTCAAGGAACCACATAATCCCACATCGATTACACATTCGGATTCTGAGATAAATTTGTGAAATATTTCTACAACCATTCCTATTGACATATCAATTAAACATGGAATTATAGGTGCTTCTTGTTTGATAGAAGAGATTAACACTTATAAAGCCCTATTTCAAGAATTCTGAGACATTTTTTCTTGGTCTTACGAAGAGATGCCAGGTATTGATCTTAAGATTGTAATTCATGAAATTAAGACATACCTGGATGTTAAGCCTATTAGACAAAGATTACATCCAATACATCTGCGGAAAGCTGTAGCAATAAAAGCTGAAGTTGAGAAGCTATTACAAGTAGGATTTATTTATCCAATTCCTTTTATGGATCTAGTATATAACATAGTTCCCATTACGAAGAAACAAGGGACTATAAGAGTATGTATTGATTATCGGGACATTAACAAGGCGTGTCAAAAACACAACTATCCTATGCCCTATATCAACCAAATTGTTGATGATTGTGCCAGAAATGAAATATTCTCATTTATGGATGGTTTTTATGGCTATAATCAAATCAACATACTCCCTTCGATCAACCAAAAATAGCGTTTATATGTCCTTGGGGTACATCTTATTATTTCAAGCTACATTTCAGACTAAAAAACGCTGGTGAAACTTTTCAAAGAGCTATGTCTTATACTTTTCATGATATCAAACATATTGTACAGATTTATCTAGACAACTTACCTACTCATTCTTTACGTAGAGAAGATCATCCTATACACTTACAAATTATTCAGATGATTACTTGGGTTCACTGTTTTGAAAGATGGCATGCATGTCGATCCTTCAAAAGTTGAGGCTATCATCAATTTACCTCCTCCCACTTTTTGGCAACTCCAAAGTTTGTAGGGGAAAGAAATTTTTTTACGTAGGTTTATCCCGAACTATGTTAAGTTAACAAAAGGTTTTACCTGGTTGTTGAAACAAAGTGTTCCTTTTATTTGGGATGAGATTGCTGATAAATATTTTGATGCACTTAAAAATGTGTTGACCCATGCACCTTTATTTCATTCGCCCAATTACCACCATGATTACTTTTTATACTTAGCTGCCTATGATTCCACGATTGGAATGGTTTTGGTTCAGGAGGATGAATCTCACAATGAAAATGTGATCTATTACCTAAGTCAGAATCTCAACCTGACGTATATCAAATATTCGCATGTGGAGAAATTGGCCTTGGCAGTAGTTCAAGATGTCCAGCAATTCCGTCACTACATATTGTTACGTAAAAAAACAGTGATACCTAATTGTACCCGATGATGTATATATTGATGAAAATATTACTCGGGGAAAACAATCCAAATGGGTTTTCATCCTACAAGAGTTTGATTTGGAATTCGAGAAGTCCAAGTCGAATAAATAACTAGTTTTTGCTGAGCTTATGTGTGATTTTCCTAATACTGAGTCGGAAACGGTGGCAGAGAATGCTATCGTGGATGAATCTCTGTTTCTTATCAGTACTTTAGATCCTTGGTATGGATATATCATTATATATCTTCATACCCAAACCTTCTGCCCAAATATTTCATGTTATATCGACAGAGAATCCAGTATCAATCCCAGAAATACAATATTGTTGGGGACACTCTTTATCATCGTGGTGCAGATTCTGTTTTTCTACGTTGTATCACTCACGAAGAGGCTAAAAGGGTTTTGAATGATTTTCACTCTGGAGTGTGTGGTGTTCATATTTCTGGGTTTGCCACATCCCAAAAGATATTGCTCCCTGGTTATTTTTTATTGTATTTATTCAAAGATTGTATCATCGCAGTCCAAAAATGCCACAACTGCCAAATTTTTTATCGAAAGATGATGCGTGCACCTCCAACTCCTCTTCACCTAATCATTGTTGTCGGTCCTTTTTGAAATGAGGCGTCGATTTCATTACATGTAACCCTCACTCAGCTGAGGGGCATGGGTATATTATTCTCGCCGTAGATTACTTTACCAAATGGTCTAAGGCAATGCCTGCATTCGCGGCTGATGGAAAAATTGCAGTTATTTTCATATTTAATCATGTGATTGCTCGATTCGGTGTCCCTCAAGCTATTGTTACGGACCATGGGAGCCATTTTTAAAATATTATGATGACCTAAATTTCTGATCAACTTGGCCTACACCATGATAATTTTACTCTGCATTACCCACAGGTTAATGGTCAAGTTGAGACCGTCAACAAGGTTTTAACCACCATGGTTAAATAGATTGTCGGAACTCATAAATCGAATTGGCATACCATGTTTTTTTCTACATTATGGGCATACCATACCTCTGCAAAAGCTGCTACAGGATTCACTCCTTTTCAAATTTTCTATGGTTTAGAAGTTATGTTACCCATTGAATGTGAAATACCGTCACTCAAATTATCCATTGAGTTGTTACCAACTACCTCTGAAGAGGATAAATGCTTTCTATACTTAGCACAATTAGGTGAGACTCGATGCACTACTGCATTGGCTGTCAAATCTTAGAAGAAACATGTGAAAGCTCATTATGATCAAATTATTAACCCCCACATTCATTCAGAAGGTGACCTAGTTTTAGTATATGATCAAGATAACGAAAAGTTAGGCACTAGTAAATTTGAACCGATGTGGCATGGTCCCTATATTGTCAAGCGTGTGCTTGTAAAAGGAGCCTATGAATTAATTGATTATGATGGGGTATCTTTAGATAAACCCATAAATGGTATTTATCTTAAGATATTTTATGCGTGACTTTCATGTGAAGTTCTCTCTTGTAAAATAGTTACTTTTTAAAATAGTGTGCCTTAGATTAGACAAGTGTGCCTAGATTATTTTTTGTTGTTACTACTATCTTTGCTTATCTTGATTACCCTTGATATTGAAGATGTCGACATCCCTTCAAACATCCATTGGTTTTGCTGATGGTGTCTATCGTAGTACACAAAATATCTCTTCTGTGGCTTGGTTTATCTATTGACCCACCGATGAGTTAGTTTCTATACATGGGATATGCCTTGGTCAAACAACGAACAATATTGCAGAATATAGCGCAGTCATTGAGTTATTATTTGATGCCATTACATTTGGTATTTGACGTTGATCATTAGGTTGGATTCACAACTCATTGTATTACATTTAAACAAAGATTATACTATTAGAAATCCAGTGTTTTTAATATTATTTTTGAAGGTTCGTCTCTTGGAATAACAATTTGATTATATCGAATATCAACATATTTCAAGAAATTTAAACACATTGGCTGATGCATTAGCTAATCAGGTTTTAAATAGACATTTGAAAAATTAAAAAAGTAAATCAAAAAAACATTCAATCCATGTTGAACAAAATACTCAAAGAATGAAAGTAGTAATATCATTAGAATAGATAAGTTTATGTCCAAAAAATATTACATCTTTTGTGATCATAGGTTCAAACACCTTATGATCTAAAAGATATTGATACAAAAAAAAATGTCGATCTACATTGACCATCAACTATCCATGATGACGATCATGATAATAAACTATAGCACGCACCACCTTACGCAGAAATATCCTAAATGGACCTGGAACACATGTCACATGTCTCTAGAGCCTGAGAGGGATATCATCGGTTCTTGTCTCAGGAATATCAATGGTCAACCTCTCAAGGTTGTGCTCCATATCTATCAGAATCTATGCTGCATTGTCCTATGGAGGTGCTATGGTTTGTGCCTTTCTCCTGTCAAAGCGACAAAGCATTTCTGGTCGTCGCGGACCGACATCTACATTAAAAATTTTGTCAGTAATGGACGATAAAAAATCAAATAAAAATTAGATTAAAAACTTCAAAATGATTCACTAACCTGTCTCGTCCCATTGTGCCCTTGGAGGAAAGGATGTTTCAAGATCACCTCTATAGTCCATTCCTGCATAAGGAAAGTCTTCAATGGTGAAGAACTAATGCCTAAGCCACTTGAAATAAGCCGGAGTAAACCAAACTATTGAACCACCCTCACCACCATGGCGAGTCATCAATGCTACCCATCGCACCATCCGAGGTTCCTGAGGAGTTCCAGGATCTACTAGAATCAGCTGAGGAGCGAGAAGTGGAATTCTCTCTAGAGCAAATGAGATAACAATGGCGCTGTAATCGAAGTTTTTCAACTTCCCATTTTTTTCTCTAGTCAATTGGCCTTTCATATTGGCCAATAATCCTTCACTCCAGTTGAATATTGTCCCTCCGAAACACTCAACTGCAGTTTGCATTTGTGATTTAGTAGCCACATGAGGAGCTGAACTCCCACATAACCTGGTCATTATGAATGCTATGTCTTTAAGCTCCAGTCGCAAGATGGTTTTGATGTCTAT
This sequence comes from Pinus albicaulis, assembly GCA_034641835.2. Classification (NCBI taxonomy): domain Eukaryota; kingdom Viridiplantae; phylum Streptophyta; class Pinopsida; order Pinales; family Pinaceae; genus Pinus; species Pinus albicaulis. Next base: position 476,870,493 of record CM076581.1, on the reverse strand, counting down.
GCGACCATCCTTCAACTATGCATTATTGCCACAATACCGAGCTTTGTAGCTGGAAGTGGAAAGACCTCCTTGTCTAGTCCCAAATAAGGAAATGTTCCTTCCTCTGAGACAATCTGGTAAGGAAGTATATGTTTTTTGGCTCAATCTCGAGTCGGTGGTCACCAATTATGATACATTGGTCTTGTACGTCCCATGCATTCACAAGCCAAGTCATTAACTCCACTTGTTCCTTCATTCCGTAAATAGACCATAACTTGTACAACCATTTTTCAATGCACGCATGGTTTCTTGGTCATCCATGGCTTCGTTACCTATGAGCTCATATTCTCATTATCGCCATTCCAACATGGTTAAACAGCCCACAAATCAACAAATTAAATAATTAAAATCAGTTGGACGAAACTTGAAATATTTTTCATGAAGAAATATTAGTTTTCAAAAAGTTAACGGTGCTTGCATAGGTTCTGTGTACAGGCAGTGCGATCATCCGCATGTGCTCCACATAGAACCCATGGCAGCCCAACAATTTTTCTTTTAAAAAAATCGTCGGGGTGCGCGCTTATCACATGGAGAACCCACGCACCCCCGAGGGCGGATTTTGAAACATAATTTTTTCCTAAAAAATGAAATAAAAGCTAAAAAAAAAAAAACAGATGAAAATGTAGCTAAGGATGATGTGGATTACTTGGTTCTGAAGGTTTGAGAAATGAATGGTCGGTTCTACTGATATCAGCTCCGGATGTTTTTTGGCCAAAATCTCTCTATGTACTATTCTGAAAACAAAAGGTGAAAATGACTTATTTTTACTCCTTTTTATACTTTTTAATGAATAAAATATTATTATTTTTTTCACTTTTAAAAAGGTCAAATTTAAATATTTTTACTTTTTGAAAGCATATATTTGTAATATTTTGAATTTTTGTGCAGGATACAAGATTTTGGTGAAAATAATTATTTTTACATCGAGTATACTTTTATCACTTTTTTGGGCTCTGTAAAAATATGAAAAAGCGAAACCCCGGAGTCCTGTTTTAAGCCCTTTTCAGACTCTTGAAACATGAAAATATCACCAAGTACTTGACTATTCTAACTCGTTAAAGTAAATGAACAGTCGTCCATTCAGTATAAGTTTACCCCTTTTTCAAACTGAACTGGACTAATTACGAAAAAGGTATACGTGACTAATCATGGTCAATAGAGTTCTCTCCTGCATTATTTTATCCTTTTTTTCGGGCTTGAGGGACTAAATTTACAAAAAAGAACAAACCATGGAGTTTACTTATGTTTTTCTTCTAACTCCCTAAAAATTAAAAACACCGAGTTATTCCTATACTGGACTCGTTAAAATTTAACATTAAAGAACATGTTGATCACAATAGGACTGAGCCACTCCTTCTTAGGGTTCGATTTTAATACTAAGATGGACTCATCCGAAGGATGAGCTTATACAATCAAGCAAATGTTATCCTCCTAAAGTTTGACAAAAATAAAGAGGTACTTACTAGTAATGGTGGGGGAAAAATAAAGAAAAATAATCCAGCTGTCGTCCTTATTTAGAAAGCAGCATGCCACTCTTGAACACGACACTTTGCCACACTTGTACCTGGGTTGGAAATCCTTTGTCTAACAGTTAATAGAACCACATTGAAATTCTTCATCCGGTTTATGGGTATTAGCTTTAGGTCAAATGCTGCCAAACCATCTACAGTGTCATTATGTGTTCAAGAGAAAGTTCAATAAACCATTCATTGCAAACATTTGTCTCCATTCGCGTTGACTATCCCTGAGTCAGTCCTTGCAAAATATTTTCTTCAAAACTTGATCTAATGGTTTCGTGTCATAGGCTTTCCTGCGACGGATCACTTTCTATCGACATCAGCTCATTATCTAGAAAGTTGATCTAGAATCCTATCAGTACATTGGGATCTGCATGCCCTAATGGCAGGTTTCTTGCCTTCGATGATAGGTTGCATCATTGACCTTTGATCGAACGATTCTATGAGTGTTCAAAGACAAATCATTCATTCACACTTCATAGATTGTACTGAAGTACTTTGAGAGCCATTGTCATTATTGATAATTTCTCTCACACTTGTTAACGGTTCACATCATTCACCGGTAATCAAGTGGTTTCTACCATGTTCGACTTCGACACAATCAATCGCATCGATAGATTCGTACTAGTTCGAGAAGCAGAAATCAAGACCATATATCTATTTTCTACCATCCAGGCTGCAAGGATTTTTATTATTCATAATGTAGTAGACTACTTATAACAGATGGTTGCATCCATACTGTGTCTACTTTTGATGTAATATTGAAACCATATATGTACTAGAACATTTAGTTAGTTTTGATCTAAGTATGGGAAATCCTACCTCAGCGATGATATATATATTTGCATTGAATTTTTTTATAGGCTTTCGACTAGTGTCTCTAATCCAATCCTCGGAATGATGAAGCACTTCACTCTTCAGAAAAACTTTCAGACTTCGCACTTTAGGGGGTAATCTGTTACACGTCATTTTGTAACCATGACATTTAATTGTTCATATGGGTCTATCACCATCCATATCATGTTCCCTTAGACGTAAAAAACACTCATATTCCTGAATCAAGTCTTGGAATTTGGAGAAAAGCTCTGTAAAACCCTTAAAAGTCCACCTGCGCGGTTTTTCTAGCCTTTCCCTGCTCATGCATTAATATTTCGTCCGTTAACTGCGATGACTCTAGCAATTTTTGCCACTAAAACCTGTGTACCCCCGTGAAAAGAAAGTAAAAGAAAAAGTAAGTTCTAAAAGCCTAGTTGGTCAAATATTCTCCCAATTGGAAGCCTCTAGATTCACACCAGTTTGAGCTTTATCCCTCCACTCATGGAGCTTATCCCTTGGTCCATGGAATTCAAATCCCTTCATGAGAGGAATCCATCCCCCTCTTCATGGAACTGAAACTACCTCCATTTCCCTATAAATTGAGCTCAACTTTCAGGTTGAAGGGTAGATACCAATGTAATTAGAGACTAATCTATATAGTTTCTAAGCTGAAGCGAGTTCAAAGAGTGCATACTTTCTACACTAGTGAGTTGCTTTTGGCACACAGAAGATCACACCTTTGTGTCCATAACTCCATGTTGGTATTCTAGAGAGGAAGGCTTATCAGACTGAAGGAGAACGATTGTTCAGGACCCTGGGAGAAATATGTACAACATCAAGGCATCAGGTTGTAAGATTACTCTTTCTATTTAAGATAATACATATGGATCTCTTTTTCTAATTGTTTTGTTTCCATGTTTATGGGAATAATATCAATACTTAGACTCCTTGATCACTAATTTGGATTAGTATTTTTTGATTATTATATATTGCAGATGCTTTGATTATTTGTCTTGTCTTTAATTGCAGGTTCTACTCATTGGAGAACTACTTTGAAGAGACAAGACAAAGGGCTACATCGAACGTTTGGATTTTAAGGTAGGAGCATGTCCTCTCTACTTTACTATTATAATAATCTTGAAATGAAATTAATATAGAGGAAGACGTATTCAAATGGATCTTTGTTTCTAGTTACTCGTTGGAGTACTAAGAAGATCGCTCTTGTCCATAAGAGGGATTAATCCACGTAACATTATTTTGAAACGAAGGACCTTGCCTCAACTAAATTTTGCCCTAAGAAGTGGAAGAGGTTCATGGATGATACTTGTGTCATATGGCCCCATGGTTGCGAGAAATTAGGTCAGTTTCTTGGGCGCCTGAATTCACAGTCAGATTCCATTAAATTCACAATGGAAGTGGAGGTTGATGGTTGCCTTCCCTTATTAGATATCCTTCTTTCTAGAAATGAGGATGGTTCTATTTCTGACCAAGTTTTTCACAAGAAAACTCACACAGAACAATATATTCATGATAGTTCCCATCAATTTCCTACTCATAAATTTGGTGTTCTTTGCACTCTTGGTACTCGTGCTCTAAGAATATCTGACGACAACCACTTGGAATTGGAGAAACCCCATCTTCTTGACGTTTTTTAAAATAATGGATACAGTAGATCTCAAGGCCTTAAAGCCTTTCTAAAGGCATATAAAGGGTTGAATGAAAAATCTACTTGGGTGGATCCTATCTCCAAGGTCCATCTCCCATTAAAGGGACAAAGGACAAAAATTCCCATGTCCTTAGAAGAAGTAATGTCTCCTCTTCATTCAAACCTCTCTGTACTATTAGAAATTCTCTTGGATTTGTAAAGAACCATATCAACCCTAAGGACATGAAAGGAGTTTACATGGTTCCTTGTTCCTGTGGTACTCCCTATATTGGAGAAACAGGTCAATCCATTAGACAGAGAATCCAGGAGCATGTTGCAGAAATTAGACACAATCAGTCCCACACCTCAGCTCTTGGGGAACATGCGGAAAAATCGTGTCACCATGTTTGCATTGAGTAATCCAAAGTCATTGCTAACATTGATCACTTCCACCATAGGAAGTTGAGGAAGGCAATTGAAATTGAAAGGCATGGTAAGAATCTCAACATGGATGATGGTTGGAAATTAAGTAAGAGCTGGACTCCGACTCTCTCTAGGTGATTTCTTTTCCCACTATGTTGAGATTATTGACGCATCTGGTCTTTTTATTTCCCTATCATTGATTATTATTCTTATTAACTTTAATGTTTTTTTTATATTTTTTAGATATTATCTTATCTCTTTAAATCTATATTATCCTATTATATTTAATCAAAATTTGATTTATTAAACAATGATTTGATATTATTAATTATTAATATTTCTTAACAATTGATTTTTTTAATAATTTTTTATTAATAACTAATTAACTAATTTAAATAACGGCTAGTTTTTAATGGCTATTTCCGGGCAATGATGCATCCACACTATTTATTCATTAAGATCGATTAGCTTCTCCACCTTGTCCTGAGGATGGACCACATTAGGTGGTTTGAAATGTCGACCAAATCCTAATGACGTGATTAATCCGAAAGACATTCATATATAAAACATATATCATCAACTCATTTAGTTTGGTGGAAAAGAGAGTTCATTTTTAATTATTAAGTTTCACATAAAATGATATTATATAACAAAGGGTTGCACATTAGGTACATGTCCTTTTAATAAGTAGTATTAGATTTACTTTTGCTTTGATACTACATGCTCAAAGTATATACATGAATTCTAACCTTCTTCATGCAGGTGCCTTCATTCTCTTATCTAACATCTACTACCGACTCATTATCCAATAGTCCAATGTGAAACCTTGTCAATTAGATAAATAAAAACATTGAAAATCATATAAACACCATGATTGTTTTTTCACATAAATATACTATTGTTAAGATGGATAATCCACATTAGATGGTGAGTATTTCTGAGCATTTAGAACCTCAAAGTCGATTCATCTCCATGTTAACTTTAAAAGGGTCACAATTCCCCTAAACATGGATCAATGGTATTACTACTTATAATTCAATCTATCTTGAATGGTTAGCTATGAATCAAGTCACTGAAAAAATGCAAGAAGAAACTTGGTTCTTAAGATGTTGAATTTTCCAAGTATCTTTAAACCTCAAATCATCATATCAATTGATATTGTTTTCACAATTTTCAATTCCTAATGTCTCTCTACTTTTTTCTTTTATAGAGGAATTATTGCTATAACTATTGAATCTTCAAATATATATGGTGATTGGAAGTTTGAGAGTGTCTCACAATCATTAACCCTTTCATAGTGAATATCCACTTTGTGTTCTTTTAAGCTAGTTTTGATTGAGTGACTAGTTTTTCCAAGGTATATTTTTCCATAGGAACATGGAATTGCATAAACCTCTCTAAGAAGCCTTGGTTCAATTGAATCATTTATCAAGTCTAACATATTTCTTAAACAACTCACAAGAGAGAAGGATACCCTTATGTGTCTCTTCCATAAACTCTTAGAAATATTTTTGGTGGCACCTTGAATGTACAATATAGTAATTCTAGGATTATCTCTCAGTGTGTTTCAATCTATATCTCTTACAAAGCATGTTTTTTGGATTATTTCAACATCCAATTTTTCATTGTACCCTTTGTTTAATAAGACCTTACTGAGATAGTTGATTTCTTATTCTAGGCGATCCATTTCTGAAGCTCTTATAACTTGAGTTGCTACAATATTAACTACATTGATCTTTTGTGTTGGGTGGTGATGTGACTCAATATACATGAACTTGTTCATTGAAAACATTAACCATTCAATCAAACTCTTAACTTAGATCAAACACATCTTCATAAGTAGTTTGCAATGTCAAAGTAATTTAGATTTATATTCACTATTCTTACCATGTATGCCATCCCCTCTGTGAATGTCATTGCTTGATCAAACCAATGAATTGATGATGGGCACACCAATTAGTTGCACCCAATCTGTTTTCTATGGTGTGTATGTGTTTTACATACCATGAGTCTCACACTCTCTCTACAAATTTGACACCTATTCACATAGAGAATATGAGTAGTGCCCTTACCTCCCCCGGTCCTCGAGGCCCAATCTCCCAAACTCTCTTCCATATTGTTTTTGTCATCCCACTCACTATTATCGATGTCACTCTTGTTACAACAAAGTCTCTAACCAAAGACAATTCTTTTTGGTATCTAATTTTAATTAACATTAATTAGTCTCAACTACAACTTGAAAATATAGATAAATTATATGCTTGAAATAGTTTTGTTAGTCCACATGGGTGGCATGATACTTGCATTCAATCAACAAAATTTTGTAACAATTTCCTTCAGGAAAGGTGTTTATATTAGGCTCGATAATAGCTTATCAAGATTGGGTCATTATATTATTTGTCCTCTATCTCAATGCTTTTAGAGTGAACAAATTTGAGGATTCAACTTGCAATGTCATTTTTATCAACATGTCCTAGTTTGGAAAATTGAGGTCTAAAACCTTCCACAACCATTTTGAAGCATTAAACAACACTTTTTGGGGTCAAATTTTTTTCACTTTAACGTAAGATCTTGCGACGTTGTACATTAAGAGAATATTCATACGATGCAAAAATCAATTTAATCAAAGTTCATATGCAAAATTTATGCTTCCTACAAGTTGACTAATCATGTTGGCCACCATGATATGAATAGATGCCACGTCATCCCCATTTTTCATGCATATGGCATTAGCCATGTGTGGACTTTGAAGAAGACGATATAAATTTCAAACCCGTAATTCTAGTTAAGGGTTGAGGTATTCAAACCTTTCCCCTAAATGGCTATTGATTTATGTTATATATTGGGCCACTAGGAGGAGTAGGGGTTCCATTCTATGTGATTATATTTTGTTCCATAGTTGAGCAGAGCAACTGGGAGTGGGAAGTAAGAGAGCCAAATAGAGGAGTTTCACATTCTGTAGTAGCCTAACAAGCTACAGGTCCTAGGTAACTCCAGAGAGAGTAGATCTTCTTTGTACTTGCACATTTTCCATACTAGAGAAAATAGAGCAGAGTAAGCTCACCTTCTAGCCAATTTTCTCCTATAGGCGTTTCGTAGGGAAAATCTTTGTTTTCATTGTGGATGGTATGTGTATTTCTTTATGTTTTCTAATTCTTGCACTTTAACTAATTTAATTAATTAGGTATAAAATTAGCTAATTAAAGAATTTAGAATCTAAGGAAAATTTAAGAATAAAATTTTTAGTTATTTTACCAAAGCTATTGTGACAAGATGTTCTAGTGGAATATCCAAGGCAATTTACATATCAATAGCAATGGTTTAACTATTCAAATAGTAACTCGTGAGCGAACATCTCACCATAGATATAATGAGCTTTCTCTATTATGGCGCAAGAGACTTTCTCCCTCTATTATTATCTAATCTTTTAATTTGGCAGAGTTTGCAATGGTGAGAGGGAAGGACCATGTAAGATAAAAAAGAGAGAAATTGTAAATAACATGTGCCATATGATAACATTGACAACAAGAGAGCATGACAATGTGTTATGTTAATCTCCACACATTTTGTTATTTTCACGTAGCTCCATTTGTATGATAATCTCAATAGTTACACACTTGATCCATCCACTTGGCACACACAAAGACTTTGTTACCTTCTCAATAACTTTGGTAAGGGAATATGATCCCTATCTTGGCTCGAAGATTTTAGAATTAGAATTTGAACTCAATAAACTATGATTATAAAACTTAAAGAGGATTTTATGATATTAAAACAATTCAAATATGCATAAATAATAGGCATATTTGACTTAGTAATGGGAACTTTGTAGAAAGACACGTCAAAGGGGTATTGCGGAGGATTGCTAGTGATTTTTTTTTAAATGTCCATAAAAGGATAGGGAAAGCCTAAGTAATGAGCATACTTACACCATGATCATTCAAAATACCATTCCGTTAAAACAAAGATCATGGTATATTAAAGTTCATATGTTACAATGGACAACTTCTCTCTAACTCTTTTAACAATAACTAGGAAATATATATTAAAAAAGGTCGTGTCAAATGCACATAGTAAAGATATAAGGAATGTTTTCTTTAGAAATTTAGAGTGAAGATGGATGACAAAAAATACAATCCTTTCCCCATCAAAATGAAAATAGAAAGGGATCCAACTTTGTACCTTCCAAAACTTAATCTTACTGCTTCCTAATTACAAGAGTAGATTCTAACAAATTGCTTACACAAATGATACAAAAATAGAGAATAATAAATGATTGATCAGTACACACCTTCCACTAAAACTAAGGGAGTCTAAAGTTTGCTGAGAACTAGAGATTTTTTTTTTTCTTTGCGGTTTTTTTTTGCCTTTTGTCAATGAAGGAGAGGAACACACATTTTTCTTTAACACGTCTAAAAACGAGGGAGAGAAGGGGACATTTTTTCCATCCTTCTCTAACCCCATTTTTTCATGTGAATCTTTTTTTTTCTAGAACTGAGGTCTTATCTTATGAAGCTTTCGAAGAAGCCAATATGAGAATTGCATATTCTTTTGGAGGATTTGTGTTTTCTAATTGCACTCAGGGAGATGATGCAAATTTTTGTTTAACACATCTGAAAAGGAGGGAGAGGAGGGGGCATTGTTTTCAAATTTCACTTGAGAGGAACACATATTTTTGTTTAACACATCTTAAAAGGAGGGAGAGGAGGGGAAATTGTTTCTAATTACACTTGAAGAGAGGAACACAAATTTTCTAATTGCAGTGGAGGAGAGGAATGTGAATTTATCTTTAACACATATGAAAAGGAGGGAGAAGAGGGGCATTGTTGCGATCCTTCTCCATCTCGTTTTTTACAAGTGAATCTTCTTTTTCTAGAATTGGGTCCTTATCTTGTGAAAGTTTTGAAGAACCCAATATGAGAATTGCAAATTCCTTTTGAGGATCCGTGTTTTCTAATTGAACACAAGTTGATGGTGGCCTATCATCATTGAGATCTTGAACCTTTTCTACTTCCTCCTGATATTGCAGGGCTTCATATCTATTCATGGAGCGAGATTTAGGTTTGGTGGGAGGTGGAAGCTTGATGGGATACCGAGACCCATTTGGGGCCTTATTCTTTTTTCTTCCTTGAAACTTGATTGAAACCTTGCTAATTGTTGTTTTTAGGAGTTGCATTTGGCGTAGAAGATGACTAATATTTTTTTATGTTTGGAATTTTTTTTGCAAAGTTGCCATACTCATGGAAAATGTCGCATTTGAAAGGAACTTGCTCATAATGAAGAGCTTGAATATGACTCTAACCCTCTTATTCAATCTAGATCACCTCACACAACCCCTTATCAAAATCTATTTCCATGCACATTCTAGCGCATGTGAAAATACCAAATTCAATCTTTGTATAGGATATGTAACGAACCAACTAATTTTCATTGCTTTGAATGGGGAGGTGTAGAAGTCAAATCCATACAGGGGTAGAAGATATTTCCATGTCCACATTGAATTCAAGAGTCCAATGGGATAGGAACATTCCCTTGGAACCCATGAAGTAAGGGCTAATCAAAAGATCATGTCCCTAGCTTCTTTTCTTTTAAAGTAAATATGAAAAAAATCCTTACCACAATAAAACATCGCAACAAGGTATTGATCACCCTAATTCTTAGTAGTCCATTCAAAGACAGAGTGAGGAGTAGGATAAATCCCTGTAATCTTACTTATCAATCCTCTCTCCTTTAAGCCATTGTCATTATGAGGAGCCTCAAAAGTTCCTAAATCCAAATTGGGAATGAATTCTACTTGTTTTGCACTTTTGCATTTTTTAGAGTTGGATTTGTCTCCAAAAGAAGATCGAAAGGGGGCATCCACATTAGACTTGGGAGGAATGCCTCTCGCGAAGCAGACAACCCACATACTAGCACACAGAGCACCTCGTAACACAATTAAGGGGTTTCAAAACTCGGTTTATGTCTTATGGCCACACCTTCTTAACATGATAACGCTAAGAATGGAAAAAATTATGTGACTTGAATCACAAAAAAAACCCATGCAAACTAAATCCAATATCGTGCAAGCACATGAATTCAATACCTATAATGAAAAAATCCACAGATCTATCACCTCTAGCTGCACAATCATGATTTGGGGGTGTAAATATTCTTAGTGTCTCTAGGTAAGGGCGAGCTAGCGACATTCAAGGAAACCTTAGCTACACTCAATCTTTGCAATCATTTCTTTGATATGCCATCCAGCTCATTCAAGGTTTCTTACATCTTTTTTTTTTTAATAACATAGTCTAAAAAACCCACAAATTAGCTCGAAAAATAATGGAAATTTCGGTAAGATTATGACAAAACCCGAAAGAAATTTTTAAAAATATGGGTTGTTGAAATTGGCAACAAGAAACATTGAAAATGGAAACAAAAAATGGAATCTAGAAAATGGCACCATATGAAGCTTCTGATTTAATTTTCCTTTAATTAAATTGGAAGAGAAATTGTAATTTCATCTCACGACAACTTGTATTAGTTAACTGAGTCATGAAGACTTAGTTATCTTAGGAATTTCATGTTAGAGGTCAAAGAGGAGGCATGTAAAGGACTTTCCATGATTTTAGGGGGTCCAATTACAATTATTTGTGAGTTGTAATTAGCTAACTCAATTAATTGAGTTAAAATCATTTTAAGTAGCTCTAATTGAGAGATGAGCTATTGATAGGTCCAGTGAATTAAATCTAATTTAATTCACAAGTAGTGATCAATCAGTTAACTGATAGTTCACTATAAATATTTGTTGCATGTCAGTTCTGAGGAAGGCCCAGTTGAGACTAAGGTTAAAGGGAAGAGATCCATCAGTCGTACTTTTAGAAAATTGTATAGGTAATGCACGAGGTCATCGGGAAGGCCTTGAAGGATTGCACAATCATTAATTGGTATTTTCCTAATTAATAGGGGCTCAATTAGCCCAATAACGCGCAAGGAAGGCAGGCCAAGCCTAGGCAAGCAAAAGGATAAATATTGGACCAAACTTGCTTAGATTGCAAGCCAAATCCGAGCTAGATTAGAGTGAGACAGTTAGCAGAGTGCAGGAAGTTTCTCAGTGGATAAATAACATTGTATTGTTTCATGATCTTGACTTTATGCAATATAGAGATAACAGGGTTTTGAGCAGTCACTTTCCCCATATACATCTTGTGTTGTGTGATTGATTGTCTCTTTCTCTTACTTGTTATGTGATTGTGCGATCGAATTTTGTTTCCCCAAATTGTAGAAGGATTCAATATCTTGTTTTAGTACATTACAAGATCAGTTTGAATCTCGTTGGTTAGATTTTCTACATGGGTTACAACTGTCAAATTTCAGGATTTTGGGTGCCTAGGGGTTCTTGATGGTGCTGAATCCATTTCCACCATCAAAAAAATGATTCAAACACTCCAACATTATGATTTTTTGAATTTTTTTATCAGATTCTGAGAATTAATCTGCCGTCCAAGCGAATTTGTGACGTCAGTAGACAACACATAATTTAATAACCATAGACAACCTCCCTTAATCAATATAGTATAATATTTTTATATAAATATATTTATATTCCAAAAATAATTTAAAACATAATATATTTATGTCATGGAAGTAATTATATGAATATATTTATGTAGTGATTTATTTATTTCTTTAAATATAACATAAACATAATTTTAAAATACAAAAATGTTAAGGGTATCTAAGTTGATAATAAACTAATAAATATGTGTTTAGAAAAGGAAAATAAAACTCATATATTAATTATAAAGTATAACTAACCTAGGAAGTGTATGAGGTTCAAACTTCATGAAGACTATACTAAGAGGTATCCATACTCAATAATTATGATGACTATATTTCTTAAAATATGTTTCCATTCAAACTAAAATTGATTTCAATCATAAAATTTACCACATATATAATCTTAATCTTATGGGGAGAGGTTGAGGATAAAGTCATTGGGAATAAAAATTAAAGACATCCAAACTCAACTAAATCTTAAATCTGCACAATTTTAATGATAATTAACATCAAATCATTTTTTCATACTTTAGTCTAAATTTTGTTTAATTAAATATATATATATATATATATATATATATATATATATATATATATTCTCAATAAATATTTTAAAAGACAATAAATAAATATTAAGAATTTAAAAGACATTTAAAATACATTTAAACTTTCATGTGGACAAATCCTGAACTCCACCCTTCTGTTCATATTGGCGCGGTTCATCGCTCAGAGTCCAGAGGTAGAATCTGTTGTGCCCAAACACCGATTGAGATATCCCCAAACGCAATTCAACTTTGTTTTGATGCCTCCCTTTGTCCCCTAAGTGTGACCTGCATTTCTGGGGGAACGAGTATTGCTTTACATCGTGGCAGCGTAATGCCAATTCGGCTGGTCCCTTATGGCCATGGAAGTTAGCAGAGCGGGCATGAATCGAACTCTTAATCTGCAATGAATGTTCTCGTGGGCGATAACGCGAGGTATACAGCGGAATTCATGACAGCACAGTCCAGGAAAAGGTTAGCAGTTGTTCTCTTAAACGCCTTGCTCGTTTTTAATAAAATTATGGGTCATTTACAGTTTCTTAAGGTATATTCGGCAATTTCATTAGAATTAGAATTCAGAATGAGGAACCCATAGGGCCTTATCCTCTAGAGTGAGAAATTGGCTAATTCCTTTCAGACTGAAATAGTAAATTTGCCATATATTACATGTTCTTTTATAACTCGAAAGTAAACAAATGTGTTAAATTGCCCTGCCTTGCTCCGCCCTGTGCCAGAATTTTTAGATCGTCTCGCATCATCCTCCATCCCTGTGACTAACGTGCGTTGTAATTACTTATCCTAAGGTCTCAATGTCCCACAACTTGTTACTAGACTTTGGACAACGAAGGTAATATAACATAATGCACATGGAACGAGGCTTGTTAATGTTTATGAATCTGGGTTCCTTTGCCCCAGGAAAAATAATTAGGATACTTTGGTCACACATTCTCGGCTGAAGGTATGAAGGTGGACACTGCCAAGACGAAGGTAGAGACAATATAGTCTATACACAAGAACATTATCAACTTGATAATTACTTGGGCTGCTTGGATATTATTGCAAATATACATGTAGGGGGTACCCACAAATTATTTCATCCCTGCTCAAATTATTAAAAAATGAGCTGACAGTTGTTTCAACAATCGAAAGTTCGTCTGTGCTTACAACATTTAACTTCAAGAAAATCATTGTGATTGAATGTAACTATTCAAGCATTGGATTCTGAGCAATCCTTTTGCAAGATTGCCAATGTTGAGGCTGAGTCCCAAAGTTCTTAGTGAACTTAGCGACCAACTTCAAGGCCTTTGTGACAAAATGCAATTACTCAGTGATTGGATTCAGAGCAATCTTTTTGCAAGATTGTCAATGACAAGACTTAGTCCCTAAGTTCCTATTGAACTTATTTAAACTCTGTATTGCAATTCTAATTACATTTTTACGTAATCCTTGTCATGTCTCATTTTAAATAATTAACAGATGTCTGGGTGAAATTTTATCACTCACCTTTTAATTGTACTTTATTGGAGACACGGTCAACTCATGACTCTCCCACAGTTTTGTATTCCTATTGAGTGGACAACATGCGTGTACATTGCAGCAATCTCCTTGCCACTTGCTTGTTTACTCTTTCTCTTGGGTTTTTCTATCTATTCTTGTATCTGAGTATTAGTATTTTGTTGTGTGTTCACATTAGCCGATCTGTAGCCATTGACAATAGAAATTTAAAACCCAATGAGCTACTAAAATCTTTTAACAATGAAAGATATGTCAGCTACTACGCACATGCTATGAAACTGGTGACAATATACATTGGGCAGCATGCTTAAAAAAAAATTGAAAACAGTCTTCATACATACTAAAACAAGGAGGGTCATCACGAAACAACAGAAGCTGATCTGTAAAATACTTGTACTTAATTTTGAATTTTTTATAAGATGTAAAACCTGAAAGACGTCATTGTTGCTGATTCGTTGTTTTGCTAAACTGGCAACCTCAACCTGCACACTTCGATAGTATCACTCATGGGAGAATTAACATAATCTAAAGACTAATGCCAACAGTGAATATGTTCACCCTCATCCTTTTAAAATAAGAAACAAATTATGAAGCAAGTTCATGAGGTTTCTTTATCAGGACATGTCATATTCTTTAGAACTTTGCATCTGTCAATCCTTCTACTTGAAAGTGATGAAGAAGGAGACGAGGCAATTTGCTATAAAACATGATACACGCCAATGCTGAAGGTGCAAAAATATGTTTACCCTAGTTAACCAAAACCATTGAATATATCTGATCTGAAATGGGAGGAAATCTGAGTAAAGTTCATGATGTGGATCCCTAAATTTGAAGGAAAGGACTTATGGTAGCAGATTGTTAGTCAAATTTATTTCATTAGCTTGTAGAGCACACTTAGAAATAGTCCACTAACTAACGTTTTCATCAGACATATTTACAAACTACCTTAGTTTGTTAGGCAATTCCTATGATGAAAGCCAAATTTACGAGTAAATTTTGGAAGGAATTATTTTTTCTAAGCAGGTGCTACACTCGCCATGAGCACACAATACAACCTGCAAAGGGATGGACATACAGAAACATAATCAAATGTTTGGAGGGACATGTGTGCAATTTCAAACTTTCACCACCCTCATTGGCATTAGTGGCTTTGCCGTTCGAATAGTTGTGCAACATGACATTCATACATCTTAAATAAAAGCGTCAAGGGATCTCTAAATGAAGAGTGCATAAGTCACAAAATACTTGCGAAGGTTTTGCAAATGGAGTAGCAAGCTAAGTGGGCTTGACTATGGAGGAAACTCAATGCTTAAGCATGCTTGAGCTAGAACAGTTTCTGGATGGTTGACCTTATTGGGAAGTCTTGGTTGCCAGGTGCAAGTTCTGGAGGTAATTATTTATGTTATGCACTTTGTTTCACTAATCTTGACTCTCAATTCTACTTCTTTACCCTGGTGAGCATCACATGATGCAATTAGTGCTGTGGAGTATTCAAGTTCATGAGAATTTGGTCATGGTTTGCAAGATGTGCATATGAAATATCATTTTGGGGATTATCACGTAGTGTAAGTTATTAACACATTACCCATGACCAATAGTTCCCGCTGTCATAGATCATCTAAAACTATCAAAGAAGATTATTCAAATTTCAAATGTTAAAGGAAAACATGAAAATGGCATAAAAGTCAGTGAAACGTTTGGAAGATCGGCAATGATGTAAACAGGGGTTTCAAGAAGAAGAGTGGTTGTACATTCACTGTCATACTTACAACTTTTATTAGGATGAGTATAATGAGAGAGGTTTGCTCTGAAAATCTACATAACAAATTGAATTAGAAGAAAGGTTGTATAAAAGGCATAGAACCTCAATCTTCCAAATGAAGGATGCCTTTATGATGTATTTCATGCCTTCTGTCTAAAAATGAGTTGGGAGTTGGGTCCCTAGGAGTAACGAACTTAGTCATGGAAATAAAATATATGTAATTGTTATTTTGCATGTAATTCCATATTAAAGTTGTAGTTTAAACTTTAAAATCTCCGTTATAAGCCTTATGATACATGTAAAGTGCTATTTATGAGAAATAAGGCCTTAGTGCCCTGACTCCCTAGTCATGTTATGCAGGGACCCCCTTAGTGTGGTATTTTGTACCTAGTCAGCGAGGATAAGGTTGACCTATGGTTTTGAATTGTGGGATTGGGTAGTGGCTTTCAATCACTTGTTCTGAGTCCATTGTTTTGGTGAGTCAGTACATATATAAATATGAGTGTATCGCTAAGTTGCTTGAAATGTTGAAACAGGTATGTTGTGGAAACATGACCCCTTCAAATTTTGGAAATGCAGAAACAAGGCATTTAAAATATGAAAAAATTTAAATATTCTAAAAATAAAAAAAAATAGCAAATTATCTTGCAAATTTGATATAATGATCAAGAAATTCAGTGCGTTTTAGGTTTTCTTTTAGACTTTTCATCACTGGTTTCTTGTCACTAGGCATTCGTGTGCTTGTTTCAGGTCCCACACACTTTTAAGAGCTTTTGTGGGCCAAAACACACCCTGTTTGTGCTGAAATGCCAGCTGATTGGGCTGAAATATATCAGAAATGTGGGTATGCATTTCAGGGACATGTTTCCAAATCCCAAAACACCCTTTCAGGCGATGTTTTCTACCACTTAGTTTTATTGTCATGAATGTATCATCTTGCTTTTGGATCATACGGACTCTTCTATTTGAAGGAAATGATAGGGTGTGTCCTTGTATAAGGATAATTGTATGGTGAAACACTACCTTATGGGTTCTTTTGGTACTAAATATAGAAATTTCTGCATTATAGAGTTTAAATACAAAACAGAAATTTCACCTCTTAACAAGAGGTTCTCTGGATCTTAACCTATGAATGTTCAGCATTAGGACTGTTATGAAATACAATTAAAAGAGCAACGGCAATGGACAATATCTCAATCCTTGACAACCCCAAACTTCTAGGCAATCCAAGAGAAAAGACACCAAAGTGTTCTGATAAGTTTCAGCCCTGTAGGACAATCTTATCATGCATAAACCAGATCTGAAAACCTTTATTTACAGTAGCAAAACAGTGCTTATCTTTTGTCAATTACAATGTTAATCAGTTAACAAAAATCATCCTTAACAAATCAGCAAGACATATATAGCTGGAAATTACAAATTTTGAAGAACATGGATGGTTCAAAATCAAAGCTGCAATTTACACAAGTATTGGACAGCTGAAAACCTCATCAATATTCATAAGATTAGGTTCATTTGTATACCATAACTTTATCACAAGGCTAGTACAATCTGCAAGCTCTCAAAATCCTAGCTCAACCAAGGTGTTCCCACAAGCATGAATCACTTAAAGCAAGTGCTCGAAGGCAATATATCTCTTCTTTGAGAACAATTCAAAGTTTCATCTCAAAACCCTAATTTCCAAATCTTCAAGTAATATAACCCTAACCCTAAACTTCACGATGCTCCAAGAAGCTCAAGAAACCATAGTGACTCCAATAGAAAGAGACTAAGTACGAATGGAGATATAAGGAAGAGAGGATATTGGATAACTAGTGCACTCCTCTAGTCACATTTCTAACACAAGATGAACAAGAATGAATAGTGAGTGAAGGACTCTCTCCTTCTTCTATGTATATGAGAAATAAGGGAGGCCAATGATACATATGTGGGCCAATGCACTTACAAAAACCTAGAATAATCACATGTAAGCTCACACATGTTGAGTGCTACACTCCAAGGGCACAAATGCCAAGCTCCAAAGTGATGTAGTTCACAAGCAAGGCTCTAGATGTCAGGGTGCTTCATGAGGTGTGTCCAATGCGCCTCGTAGAAGCCTCCAAAGGCTCCATCAATCCCTCTAATCCATGTACTCCATTGGATCTAAATCCTCATGCATGAACACTATTGCAACATAGGCATACCCAAGCCCAATTCCAAGCGTCCATATAGAAATTCAACCTACACCATGCTATCTAGGGTCTTATGCCCTCCTCCAAAATGCACAACGCTCATCCGCTAATTAAGGCATTCTCCAAGCAAGCAATCATCTCCATGTGGCCATTATGAAGGACATCTACCAAGTTGTGAAGAGAACTTCAACACCCTAAGGAAGAATGCTTTTTTCAAAGCTAGACTTAGGCTAAGTTACATTAGCAATTTGCTCACACTTGAGCATGTGTTCTAAGGAGAATGTGGGCGAATTCTACACGCCTAGACACAAGGTCTGTGTAGAAGTACTTGCTCGAGCTACAAACATCAACAAAAGAGTGGTTCCCAAGTAGTTGGAAAACAAGCCTCGTTTTGCCCATATTTAAAGAGGGAGAAAAAAACAACTCAAAAGAACTACAAAACCATCATGATCAACACTGTGTTTGCCTAAGTCACCTAGTTCGATAACCATGAATGTCAACACAAATTCAACCAGTGTTGATAATATCAGTATCGACAAAATATCGACGAGAGCCCTGAAAACATCTTTTCGACAATATTGGCAAAAATATCGGAAAATATCAACAAAAATAAGAAATGCATAATATATTCATTTTTTTTTTCCAAATTTGTAAACATATAAAGCAACAAGAACATGAAATAAACACATTTGCACATAAATATGAAGAAAGCACTGATATATATGATGTAGTGGATGTCAAATAAAAATGATACATCAAAAGCGATACCAAATCTTGTTGATTCTTGATAATTGTCCAATGAAGGACTCAAATGTGGAGAACTAATACAAAATAACATCACATATATAAAAGTATCTTATCATCATGAGTTATATGTAGCAAAGTAAACAAAACTAGCAACTAGTTATCTGAGATCAGTGCCCTCTCCCCCTTTTATGGGAAAAGATGACGGGCTGTTTGCTAGGCCTGCCCCTAGCAGTAGAAGGCCCTAGCCTTGCACCTAATGTCAAATGATGACTACTGGGTATGGAGCTGTGCTCTCCTATATCTATAGCAGATGGCGCTGTCGCTGATGCTCCCATAGTATCCTCCTCCTCCTCCTCCTGTCCATGCTCCTGCTCCTCTTGCTGCCCCTGTACTAATGGTTACTCCTTTAACCATGTAGGTGGCTCCTCCATGATGGGAACCTCAGACTCCACCCTCCACTTAGACAATACATCAATATTCTATAAGGAAATGGCATCCACATCCAATAGTTTCTCTATTTGCTTCACTCGTAGTTTGAGATTGTAATGCACATACACCAATTCATTGAGGCATGAGAACTCCAACTTGTAAGAGTGTCATAACAAAATTAATGAGTCTTGACACTCGAGGGTCATAAATTAGTAAGTTACAATAAATGTAATTGCTTAGTTGAAGGCGGAAACTTAAAGTTATAACTTGTTGTGCTTCTTTGAGTGTATTTTCTCAAATACACTCCAATTGTGCTCACACCTTGAAGAGCTACAAGTCTAACTCAGGATTTTGATGGCCAATTTATGCAAATTTGGTGCCATTGCACCATAGCTTTGCCACCAAACATCTACAACAAAATAAATGAAACTTAAAAGTTAAAATCTTAAAGCATAATTAAACTTTCAAATAAAACATAATTGAATTTAAAAAATCTAGAATTATTAATTAGTAAATTGAAAATTTTAATGAGTTGTCACTTGTCACTTACGTGGCATGAAGAGGGTCCTTTCAGAATAGCATCATCAAAGCCAAACATGTCAACACCATCCTAATACATCTGTATCTCGCGATTGATTTTGCTACGAGCTCGAGATCAGGTACCATCTTATGAATACCGGTATGGAGCCCTTCCATCATTTTGCCATCAAAATCAAAGCCTTATTTTTATGAAAATGCAGGGTTGAGGAAAAGTGTTGCTGCATGAATGGGTCAATGAAGCATCCCCGTCCATTGACTATCAATCGCATCCATAACATCATCTATCTATTTAACCCAGCGGAACCCTTGTCTGCATAATGTGCATGAATGGTCTCCTTGGCCCTATCCATGGCTTCATACAAATAATCCATTGCAGGCTTATCCCCATCTACCAATCTCATAACCTTTTCTATAGGTTCACTAACTGAGCACACTTCTTCTACTCCTTGCCAAAATGTGTTAGTTTACACCATTTTTGCAATGGCTCTCCCATCCTGTCTCCTGCTATATCTACAATCATGCCACTCATCAGAAACAAGCATTTGCTTCAACTCCTGAAGAGTAATAAAGTTGGTGGCAAAACGTGTGATTGCAGGACGCCACAACTCGCGGTTTCTAGTGTATCTCCTCATGAGGCTAAGAACAAAAGCATGGCTATCTATAAACTTGGGGATGCTCCTAGCCATATCAATCACCTCCTTGATGGAGGAGAGTTTCCCCATATCCTCAAGCAACAAATTGATACAATGTGCTGCACATGGAGTCCAGAACAGTGCGATGCCTGCCCATAAGCATCTTGTTAGCAGCCACATAATTAGATGCATTAGCTGTCATGACTTGCACTACATTTTGCACACTAATCTCCCGGATGAACCCATCTAACAATTCACATATCAATGTTGCATCTTTTATATATGCTGATGCATCCATTGATTTAATAAACATGGTACCTTTAGGAAAATGTACCAAGAAATTTAGAAGGGTCCCACCCTTCCTATCTGTCAAACCATGATACGTCATTGTGCATCCAGACAAACTCCCATGTCTGCTTCAACTTCGCCAATCTAGAGTTGATTTCTTGCTTTTTTGCTTAAAGGATTGGCCCCTGCAACTCCTCATATGTAGCACTATTATACCCTGGGCCCACAATAGCAATAACATCACATATTGGTTGTCAAAATGGATTGTTTTTGGTGATGTTGTGTTAATTTTAGTTAACGATGGTATGTTCTATGCTTAGAGCAATTTACTTCAATCTTTCTTATTAGCGCAATTCAATTTCCTGTTATGCAATCACATTAACATTGACAGTAAATGCAGATAGAACATAAATAAATAACCATAAGACAAGCTAAGACAAGAGGATACAATAATTTGGCGGATGGCAGGGAAAAACCCCAATGCGGGGAAAACCCTTTGATCAAATCTTCTTATTATTCTTCAAATTCAGTAGAGAGAGAGAGTACAATTTTCAGCAGTCAACAGGATGCCCTAGCCAGCAAAGTCAACATTGGTCAAACCAACAAAATGTCTCCTAATGGAGCTCGGTCAAAGGCAATCAAACTTGGCCTCATGAAACAATCGAATTCAGTCCAA
This sequence comes from Pinus albicaulis, assembly GCA_034641835.2. Classification (NCBI taxonomy): domain Eukaryota; kingdom Viridiplantae; phylum Streptophyta; class Pinopsida; order Pinales; family Pinaceae; genus Pinus; species Pinus albicaulis. The sequence goes on along the minus strand of CM076581.1, from coordinate 476,849,212 downwards.
AACAGAGCGCAATTCCTTAATCAAACTTGGTCAATGCTGTGGTCAGACTTCGGTCAAATCTGCAGTCAACGCTGTGGTCAACGCAACAATCAACTCGGAATTCCATGATTTCTGTGCCACCAAATTCGACCTCCCAAAATCGGAATCTATCCCAAAAATCAAAGTCAAATGATGTGAGCTGACCCAAGGTCAACGCTGCAACAAAAACCCTTGAAATAGTCTGAAAACTTCAACAACCCTTTCACACATGCATAGGAGAGAGAATATCTCCTAAGGTTGTACAAACCAATCAGAAGGAGAGAGAATGTGTGAGGAGATGATGTCCAATTTATATCAATCAATGAGGGTGTATGACACATCTTTTGGGGCTTGTGAGCCTACATTACAATTTTGGTCGACCTTGACAAATTGCACATGTGGAAAATAAATTCAAAATCCAACTTCTGCTCATCCAAACAAGATGATCGTAGATCAATATTGCACCTCTCCGAGAGAGGAATCCAACAAAAATATCATCTCCATCATATGAGCAGTGCAAAGTGGAGTTTGTCCCTAGTTGCCAAGTTTAACACTCCCTCTCAACTAGGGAGTGAAAATTCTTTTGCAGTGTATTGGTTTATTTCCTCCTACTTGATTTAATTAATACAAGTTATTTTCAGAAATTAGATTCAGAAAATACCGAAAATAAACACAACTACAACCTACACATGCAGATCATTTACTAAATAACTGACTCATGCAACAAAGTGACACATGGATTTTTGGACACAAGTCTCGGGAAAAACCTAAAGCGGGAAAACCAGTTCAGTAGATATGAGGGTTTTATTATTAAGTAGTTCTGAGTACAACAAATCTGGGTTTCGACCTTGGAAAACCCGATAGAGAATAAAAGATATAAAATATGTAGCTAACCTGAAGATCTAGTGCCAAATATCTGACTGATCCACACCCTCAAACATGATTTACAGGACTTAGCTCGGATTTGACCCTAGAAACCCTCAACACTGCTTCTGAAGTCCCAGCGTTGCCCTGGAGGGATTGCGTCAGCCTCTGCGTGGCTCTAGGAGGGCCTGCGTCACCTTAGGAGGGTCTACGCTGCCCCTACTTGGCCAGCGTCAGGTCAGCGTGGCCCTAGCTGCCTTTGCACTGTCTCTGTGCTGTCCCTGCTACTCTGTGTGGCTCTGAAGCCTCTTTGCGCTGTCCTTGTGGCTGCTCCTCTTGCCTCTTGCTGTCTCTTGGCCCTGCAATCAGAACATTCCCTTGGCCAATACTACCCCTCACTACAGGAAAATTCCACTAGAAATTCTTAGCAAACCCGCCCTATAATTCCAGATCTATTCCTCAGTTCTATAGAAATTGTGTGTGTTCAATTGAACCTCAAGCCTTTCTCTTATACTTTTCGTTGAACCCTTCAACGACCAAGATTAAATCATCCATCAACGACTGAGATTAAAAGACTGCTTGATCCATGTGACTTAAGACAATTTCAACACTTGTGTTAATTAATTCACTTTAATTATTCTATTTTACTAAGTTAAACTTGGGAAATCCATTAAAAATAAATAATTATTTGATTAACTTGAACACAACTTGAAATTTCTCAAATCCATTTCTGGGTCTTGTAGATCAAGTGTACTTTAGTCCCTCCACAAAATTTGGGACCTAGAGAAAAACTGATGCTACCCCAAATACACAAAATCTCAACACTCCCTCTTAGCATCAGGAGTGTGCTCTAGCAATACATCACACCATGCATTACAAGATCTTGAGTACTTAGTTTGTGCTGTTGATGCTTGGCATGCTGCCCTCCATCTACTGCACTGCTACTCTCTGTATTGCTGCCTATGCCACTGCCACTGACACTGCCACATCTGTACTACAACTCCCTCTCAAATTGCTGCATCATGCTGCCCATAGCACTGCCACTGTTAACTGCTGCACTGCAACTTAATTGCTGAGAAGTAAGCAATTGAAACACTCTACCCAACTGTTTGACAGACAAATCAAGTTGCCCTCCACCACTGAAGCTCCCTGGATGCTAAATCACGCTGTCCCCCTGGAGACACTGTCATGTTGCAATATTGCACCACGTGAGCCCAGCTTCTCTGCGCTGCTACTGCCTCTACATTACGCTGCTCCCTCTTCAGCTCTACAGCTCCCTCTTTCGCTTTAATGTGGCCATTTGCAACCATCTCTCGACTCATCCTGCTACCATCTTAAGGCTCTTGTAGCTCATATGTGATCCAAGAGTAGGGCTGACTTAAGGATCCCGCTAATCAATCTGGATACTCTATATATCCATGTCACCCCACCTATTCTCTCGAGGTGCATGAGCACTCATGGCTGCATCATCATCAGAGCCATCTTCATTTACTGTTGCAGCCTTGGAATCAGAAGCTCCTTTGTCCTTCTTAGGACAACTGCTGGCGAAATGACCAAGATCACCACATTTAAAGCACCGAACCTTGGAGAGGTCCTTCTTCTTCTTCCCTTGCTTCTTTTCCCTTGATGCAAGGGCTGTATCCTTCTCCTCTTCTTTCTTCACTCTGGCTGACCTGCTTCCTCCACTGATAGATTGTTTCTTGGTGATCCTCCTGATCTCCTCTTGGCGGAGAATAGCCCACATATCTGCCCATGATGGTAACGATGCCCTTCTCAAAATGCTCTGGACAAACGTTTCTCATTCTTCAGAGACAACATTAAAGGCCGTCCTCACTAGGAGCCCTTCATCTGGATTGGCACCCATGCCAATCAGCTGGTCACGGATAGCTTGAAGTCTAAAGAGGAATGGATCTATCTCTTCACCCTTCATCATTTGGAACATACACATATGATTCTCAAGAAGCATTCTTCTTTGCACAGAGCCTACTTGGTACATCACTTCCAAAGCTGACCACATGTCATGTGCTGTGTTCTTACCAACAATATGAGGAATCACGTGGTCCTTGACTCCGTCTATGATCAAACGCTTTGCCTGCGCTTGATTTTCTTCATACTTCTTGAGTGGATCTGCATCGTTTGGTACAACAAGTGTCCTCTCTGCATGATCTTTGAGACCATACTCATCCAAAACTGAGAGGATTATGGCCTTCCAGATAACAAAATTGGACATGCTGTCCAATCTGTCTTAATCCCTCAGTCCATATCGAGCCATCTTTGCTCAAATCTGAAGAAAACAGTACTTCTCCCTCTGGATTTGGGTTTCTTGGTGACTAGAACCCCACTAGTAACTGCTTCTTGCTCAAATCTGACTTCCCTTCTGGAAATCTTCCACCAAAACTCAAACGGACAGTATTATCCGATCCTCCTGATCGAATCTCAGATTTGTTTGGCTCAGATCTGCTGAATGACTGTCTTCCTCCTGCCTTTGTGTCCTTAGTTAGGCACAATTCCGCACTTGCAGAATCTCTACCCTACCAGCACTGTTGAAGATCTGAAGCACTGCTTCTGGATCTTGGAAAAAACTTCTGAAACAAGAGAAGTGACTGGACAACGTCCTCCTGGCTTGCCCAGCGCAGTCCCAATGCTGCTCAGAAGTGGACTGCGTGACCCTAGACTGGGTGACGCAGTCCTTACGCTGCCCTGGGAAGGGTTTGTGTAAGCCTAGAGGCCTTCTGCAGCTTCAATGCTGTCTCCTGGATCTGCTTTCCCTTGCTGTTAAGATGTCCTTTCCGGATCTGCTGCTTCTTCTGCCACCCTGCAGGAAAAATGTTTCTTCAGCCGATTTGCTAGAGATTCAACTTGATCTGCTATCGCTCTGATACCATGTGAAAATTCTACTGCAGTGTATTGGTTTATTTCCTCCTACTTGATTTAATTAATACAAGTTATTTTCAGAAATTAGATTAAGAAAATACCGAAAATAAACACAACTATAGCCTACACATGCAGATCATTTACTGAATAACTCACTCATGCAACAAAGTGACACATGGATTTTTGGACACAAGTACTCGGAAAAACCCAAAGCGGGAAAACCGGTTCAGCAGATGTGAGGGTTTTATTATTAAGTAGTTTGAGTACAACAAATCTGGGTTCCGACCTTGGAAAACCCAACAGAGAATAAAAGATATAAAATTTGTAGCTAACCTGAAGATCTAGTGCCAAATATCTGACTGTTCCACACCCTCAAACGAGATTTACAGATTTACAGGACTTAGCTCGGATCTGACCCTAGAAACCCTCAGTGCTGCTTCTGAAGCCCAGTGTTGCCCTGGAGGGACTGTGTTGGCCTTTGTGTGGCTCTAGGAGAGCCTGTGTCACCCTAGGAGGGTCTACGCTGCCCCCCTGCTGCCTCTGCTTGGCCAACGTTAGCCCATCGTGGCCCTAGCCGCCTCTACGCTATCCCTGCTGCTCTGCGTGGCTCTGAAGCCTCTTTGCACTGTCCTTGTGGCTGCTCTTCTTGCCTCTTGCCGTCTCTTGGCCCTGGAATCAGAACATTCCCTTGGCCAATACTACCCCTCACTGCAGGAAAATTTCACTAGAAATTCTTAGCAAACCCACCCTAGAACTCTAGATCTATTCCTCAGTTCTATAGAAATTGTGTTAGTTTTTGTAGATGTTCTATGCTAGGAGCAATTTTACTTTTCTCACAACGAGATTAAATCATCCATCAACGGCTGAGATTAAAAGTGTAATATCCCGGATGGGATATTTTAACTAAAATGCAGAAAAACACTGAATACCACAATTTGCCGTAAAATAAACATTTATTCAACAGAAGATTGCCATGTAAAATAAAAGACAGGAAATGCTGCAATCCAATACCATATAGAACAGAAGGAAAATCTCAGCTTTTATTATAGATAATAAACAGGGGTTTACATATAGATCTGACCCAAGAGAGCTGAGATAGAAAACTGGCCACCAAGATAAGCTGCTGAACGGCACTGGCCACAAACTGCACTGCTGTACTCTCCCTCCGGCAACAGCTGAAACTGAACCCACTCAAACTGATGAAGCCCAAGTTGAAGATCTGAATGATCCTCACACCAAACTCTGAAGCTCTGTGAAACTCCTAAGTGAAGTCTCCTCAAGAGAGTTGGGTTTTCGTCCAACACTCACAAATCACCCGAGGGTTTCCGTCCTGGGGCTACGGCAGAAGTAGAGAACCACGTCCTCAAACCTCTCATACATAAGCAAATGATCTACTCAAAAAGATGTCTCCCAATGGCCTCCTCCCTTTCTTTTATAGATCCCTCGGAGCCTTCTAGAGCATTATTTTATTATTATTTTATTTATGGAGCACTTTTCCCTTTTATTAAAATATTATAAAATATTCCTTTTTAATGCAGAAAAGGGTATATTGGCTACCACGCCTCCTCCGGTCACTGAAATCTCTGTCTAACTATCCCATCGTGTAGGTCTCCTCGTCCCGGTTCCGATGAGCTATTACACTAAGGTGTTCCATCGTATATTCCTCCCGGAATGCCACCTTGAGCATAATCCGCTGAGTTAAGCCCATAAATAACTCAAAATTCCGAAAGTTATCGGAATGCATCGGAACGAAAGCCAAACTGCTCGGATGATGGAGTATATCAAGCGAATGCCTCCGGACACCATGAAAACTCCTCAAAACTCCTCTGAAAAGCTCCTGAGCCCACTGATAGCACCAATCTGTACATGTGACCTGTCTGCTCCTAACTCTGGAAGTCCCTCCTAGCCCTGTCATGGATGATACCAAAAATGGGAATATTACAGACCTCCTGCCCCAAGATTGCTTGCCCTCAAGCAATCGAAATATGTGGACCACTCTATTGGCCCGCCGCACCTCGGACCCAATGCCTGGATCCCATACCAACCTCTGGGTGCTGCTATGCACCTGTGTCAAACCTCTCGGAACAGATCCCTCAATGCCGGGATCCCAAACTGATCTCTCTCTGTCCCAGACAACAAACAATCCTCCCGGATCCCAACGCCACCATGGCCAATCATCGCCCAAGTCCCACGGCTCAGGCTGTGCACTGTCTCTAACTATATCTGATGCTTTCAGAGGTGAAGACCGCCAACAAGCATCAATGCTCCCGGGCTCCTGCTGTGCTGAACCTGTAACTGCATATGCTGCCCCACTAACTGCATACCAACTCATCACTTCTCTCCAATCCAGGACCTGACTCAATCCCATGCTGATCCTGCTCTCCTGAAATCGGGAAGGAATCCTGAAGTAACGACAATCGGTGCCCTCCTGCCAACTGGAACCTGTAACGGCTACTATGTCTAAGGGCCCCTGCTCTGCTATGCTCCCTACGAAGAATACTGTACCTCCAAGAGGGTACCAACTCATGATCTCCCGCCAGTCCATCCTGGAAGAAGAATCCGATGTAGCAACAACTGCATATGGGATATGCCTAGAGTGTCGCTGCCAGCCCGTAATCGACTCACACTGATCTGCCCTATCTGTCAAAGAAAGTTGTCTGTAGGAAGAAGCCCCTCTCCCTATAATGGGCCAAAGTGGGCAAGATATGCTGCAAGCCCCATCAATGTACTCCTGGAGAGTACTACTCACTGAAAATACTGCAGCTCTGCTGATTGCGGGTACATCTATCGACACCTCATCAATGTGTCGGCCCAAAGATGGATGCTCCAACTTGCCCTCTGATTGTACCATCAGGGAATCTAGTCGTTCCCCAATGCGGACCAACTTGGTCGCCGACTTGGCACAAGTCGCTCTCATACCCTCCAGCTCCTGGTCCTGCAATAAAATGGCCTCCCGTACTGACGTGGCCTTCTCTCTCAAAACTCGAAGGTCCGTCCGAAGCCGATGATACCGCTGTCTGCGACCATCATCCAATACCTCTGTACCTGCTAGTGCCCTAGCTCCCTGCAAAACTATCCCATCGACCTCCAATGTCTCTAGAGGATATGGATCTGCAACTGGTGTTTGTGCATCTGACTGCTCCTCCTCAAAGGCTGACCCCAATGTTAGCTGCATATCTATCATAGGCTCAGTGTGGGTGCCCATCTGGATCTCACCCAAGGAAGTGTCATGCCTGATGTCCATAGTATCCTCCTCTGCTGACTCAGGCTCCATCATATGCTGCTCTGGTTGAATCGTCACAAGCGATTCATCACCCAGAGTATCACCTATACAGTCCCCTGACTGCTCACCCTGCACACTAGAACACAGCTCTGGTCTACTGTCATCATCATCTCTGCATGGCTGCTCTCGCTCCCCAGAAGCATCCTCAACTGATCCCATGGACTCATCTGAAGAAGAGCCCTCACCCTGGCATACGGATGGAATGTCTGCCTGCTCTACCTCTGCCACCTCATCTGCATCTCTCACACATGAGTGATCAGGCCCCCAAGGTTCTTTGCAAATGAAGCAAAGTCCCTTCCTCCTCAGCTCATTTCTGCTGCCTGACCGACGGAACTGGAGCCGCTCCTCCCTGGTCAACTGTCTCCCGAGAAACTCAATGTTCTGCTCAACTAGCCCTTGGGCTAGCTCATAAGCAGTAGGCGAGACCAACCGCTTCCTCCTCCAAATGCTCAGCAATCTAGTCTGCAACTTCCGGCAGATGGTCTCATGGTCTCTCATACATGACGACAAGATGGACTGCATGTGTGCTATGACAGTATCAGGATGATGTTTCCTAATGCTAAAGAAGCATCGGAACATCTGCAAAATCAGGTCATCACACTTAAGATAGAACATGATCTCATAAGTTTGGTCCATAGCCATGGCTTCTAGAACCTTAGACTTCCTCCTAAATGTAGCGCCTGCACATTTGTCCAAATCCCGAAAGGTTCCTACTATCAATCTGAAAATTCTTCTCATAATATCATCATTGTAGGGAGGGTAGGGTGCTGTTATCCTCAGGATATCGCTGAAACAAGAGGCAACTATCGGCTGGACTCTCTCACTTGGATGTTCCAAGAATCTGGCTTGTATTAATGCAAGCATAGACGGCTCCAAAGCCTAATCCAAACACCACTCAGATTGTTGTACCTTTGAGAGACAGGATTCCAGTTCCTCTAACACGGGAAAGTAATTTTCTAGCTTCCCACTCTTCAATTGCATCCCCTGTACATACAACCAATTTCCCACTTCTTTCTCCCTTTGTATATTCCTCGGATGCTCTTGATGGAGCAATTTATGTACCTTCTTGGTGAAGGGTCTGCTATTCTGATTAGTTCTCTGGTTTTCTGCTCTTATTTTCATCAATCTGTTTAGAAGTTCCTCCATGGTTCAACCAATGGAAAGACCACTGTTTTTCTGAGTTCAATGCACTTTCTGAGTCTGCCAATTTTGAGAGGAATGATGGTACACAATGATACCTTCAGTCCTAACCACAGCTGATATCTATATTTCTAAGCCCAGAATTTTATATATATATATATGTTGTTCACAGCAAAGGACAAGGCAAGATAACGATGCTTACCACATCAGCATAGACAGAAAACTAATTACAAACTCAGAAATCACTGATATATTTTGCTTTACTATCAAATATTACAAGTGAGTAAGGGGTTTCGAGAACCTGGTAACTTGGATGGTCCTGATGATAGTGATGGCGTTCTGCTCCAGTTCTTAATTTCTGATATCAGCAACCTGCTGCTTGAGCTCCGTCTTCTATCTGGCAATTGTCTTGACTTACCACGGTTGGTTCCTTAACTCCACGATTTTACTGGTGTGGATCTCTGTCACAAATCCTTATCCGTGGTCGATGTCACAAGTGGCAACAGGTCAATGTAATCACAGGTCTGAAAAGAGTATCACGATAGCCCCACGAATTTTGAAGGATGCCCAGAAATGGAACTTGACGTTATATAACATCACCTCCACATTTTTCACAAATTCTGAATAACATAATACCAAGACACCAGTGAGGAATGTGCCTGAACATGTGGCTGAAGCACCAATCATACAGTAGCGACAAGTTACCATCTGTACTAGTGTCCCCACTTGCTATTCTACGGAGGTTGTATTTGCTGCGATGATGTATCTCACAGAATGTTCATAGTGCCACTCAGCTGAAGGCTATTTATGAATGCTCAAAACTGAAGGTCACAACGTCTTCCCTCACAACGCAACATAAGAATATGTGGGATCTGTCCCTTTTTAACTTCGATAATTTAGCCACTATGAAAACGCGCTCCTCTGGGGCACGCTCCCATGGTGAGAAGCATTTTCAAGCCGTTTCCAGCGTTCCGAACGCCTCCCAAGAGCTGAGTTTCCTGAGCGGAGCTAGTACGGTTTCAACCCCGGTTCACACTTATTATAATTTGATGACAGCACTCATGATCGCTTCGTTAAATCTGTTCACTGCTCCTGAGATGAGATGACTTCTTCAATTAATTATTGAGATCTCTGCACATCCCGAATCCTGATGCCAATCACCGCGGAGGTGTCCACGGAGAGAGTGCCTTCGAATTCGCCTTCAGACAGTGGGCAATATGACGACTCCCTCAATACCGACTACTGCTTCAAATAAAAGAAAATGGCAGCTTTTGTTCTACGTCGATTTCGAAAGAAATCTCAGCCTTTTGCTGGAACGGACTCTCGATAAAATATTTAGCAAATCTGTCCTCGAAAAGTTCTCCATAAATTTATCATGGCCCAAAATTTCTTCAGACTTTGATAAAACAGGATTCTCACTTCTCTTTTGGAATCGATCTACAGAGCTTGGCCCTTGAAACTTTACGCAGCCCCAACTGGCGTCTGCTCAAAACTCACGGAACGGAACTCCCCGTCATGCAAATAAACTCAAAGCCTTAATAAATATTGAGCACATACTCGAACGCTGCAAAAATAATAGAATGGCCTCCACGAATAACCCACTACAGGAAATGGAATGCGGTCCCACTGAAATACGACTCCGTTGTTGGCTATGCCTTTGAAATATTATTTTGAAAACGGTCTTCAGAAGTATAAAATTTGACCCTTACGGCTCCACTTGACTTTCGATTAATGAATTTTGTGCAAAAATTTCCATATGGCTTCTACTAAGACGTTTTCCACAATCCCAGTCAAACCCTTGAACTGGGACTTTCAGAATAACCCACGGCTGAGCCAGAATTTGGCTTAATTCAAGTGTCTCAACAATTTTGGAAATTTTGCCCTTCCACCAGATGTGAGTTTCAGGTGAGGGGCTGCCCTTCAACAATTCCAATTCATATTCAGATAATTCAACAATTTCAAAAGAGATCTGTTGAATGCTTAGGTGATAATTTCACACCATTTCCCCAGAAACAAATTTCAGTGATTTGATCATGAACCTTCTTTTGACATTTAGCTGTAATAACCCTCAGGCTGGCAAGATCACCAGCTCCAATACCACTGTAATATCCCGGATGGGATATTTTAACTAAAAATGCAGAAAAATATTGAATACCATAATTTGCCGTAAAATAAACATTTATTCAACAGAAGATTGCCATGTAAAATAAATGACAGGAAACACTGCAATCCAATACCATATAGAACAGAAGGTAAATCTCAGCTTTTATTATAGATAATAGAAAGGGTTTACATATAGATCTGACCCAGATAATGCTGAGATAGGAAACTGGCCACCAAAATAAGCTGCTGAACTGTGCTGGCCACAAACTGTACTGCTGCACTCTCCCTCCGGCAACAGTTGACACTGAACCCACTGAAAATGCTGAAGCCCAAGTTGAAGATCTGAATGATCCTCACACCAAACTCTAAAGCTCTGTAAAACTCCTAAGTGAAGTCTCCTCAAGAGAGTTGGGTTTTCGTCCAACACTCACAAATCACCCGAGGGTTTCCGTCCTGGGGCTACGGCAGAAGTAGAGAACCACGTCCTCAAACCTCACATATACAAGCAAATGATCTACTCCAAAAGATGTCTCCCAATGGCCTCCTCCCTTCCTTTTATAGATCCCTTGGAGCCTTCTAGAGCATTATTTTATTATTATTTTATTTATGGAGCACTTTTCCCTTTTTATTAAAATATTATAAAATATTCCTTTTTAATGCAGAAAAGGGTATATCGGCTACCACGCCTCCTCTGGTCACTGAAATCTCTGTCTAACTGTCCCATCGCGTAGGTCTCCTCGTCCCGGTTCCGATGAGCTATTACACTAAGGTGTTCCATCGTATATTCCTCCCGGAATGCCACCTTGAGCATAATCAGTTGAGTTAAGCCCATAAATAACTCAAAATTCCGAAAGTTATCGGAATGCATCGGAACGAAAGCCAAACTGCTCGGATGATGGAGTATATCAAGCGAATGCCTCCAAACACCATGAAAACTCCTCAAAACTCCTCCGAAAAGCTCCTGAGCCCACTGATAGCACCAATCTGTACATGTGACCTGTCTGCTCCTAACTCTGGAAGTCCCTCCTAGCCCTGTCATGGATGAGACCAAAAATGGGAATATTACATGCAAGGAGTTAACGGTAAATGGATCCGCCGCAGGTGAAGAATTGCGTTGGGGATTTCCGTAGTCCGTATGGGTTGAGATTTGATATTCACTCGTGTCAGGCATGTCACTCGCATTCGGGGTATAAAATACATGGTTACTTGGCTGAACTTAGCGAACTTGTTAACACTTGAAACTTTCCGGTGACAAGATAACAAGGAATCAAATCATAGTCACCACGATCTGGTTACTTGAGGCTTTGGGCTAGTGCGTGTTAACCATGGGAGGGAATTCCTAGATGTTCCAAGGTAAAATGTGACAGCTAACTTGTCAAACCAAACTCAGATTTGCAAAAATAGATTGTCAAAATGTGATTGGCACCAAGTGGGTTTTTCGGAAACAAGTTGAATGAATATGGTCAAGTAATACGAAATAAAGCAAGGTTAGTTTTTAAAGGCTATGCCCAAGTTGAAGGTATTGATTTTGAATAAACCTTTGCCCCTATTACAAGAGTAGAAACTATTAGAATGAGTTTTGCATTTACTTGTTTCAAGAACTTCAAAGTCTATCAAATGGATGTCAAGTCATATTTTACCAATGGAAATCTATAGGAAGAAGTACACATTGAATAGTTAGATGGATACTTATTATCAGAAAATAAGGATTGTGTGCAAATTGAAGAAAACACTTTATGGGCTAAAACAAGTTCCCAGAGCTTGGTATTCAAGACTTGACAAATATCTGCAACAACAAGAATTCAAAAGGGGAATCGCTGATAGTAATCTATACAACAATGTGAAAATTTCTAAAACGAAATTATATTGCAATATCTGATATTATTTTTCCTACTTATTATTCAACAAGTTATTTACAAAAATTGCTTTAGTAAATAATGAACTAAATACAACTGCAGTCTTCATAAATAAAATGCCGAGCAGAATATAAAGAAATACAACCACATGAATGACACAATTATTTTTGGACAATTGTCCCTGAAAAAAACCCAATGCGGGAAAACCGGTGCAGCAGATGAAGGTTTCTTTTATTATTCTTCAGCAAAAAATCTCTCATACAGAAAATGACCAGCAAAACAAAAGAGAAATATTATGAGAAATTTACAATCAAATTCCTCACTTGCATTTCAATGATTTTCTGAACTTGGCGTGCCTCTGAGACCCTCTGCGTCTCACTGTGTTAGCCTCTGTGTAGTGGCTACGCAGATCCAATGTCACAGCCCCTGCGCTGTCATTGCTACTGCATCACTGCCTCTGCGCAGTCCTTCCTCTGCCCTGCTTCTCTCTGTCGGATTCTGTACACTTAGCCCTTGCTAATCCCTCTTTGTCTCCACCCTGCAACTCTCCCTCTAAATCGATTTCTCATGTCAAACTTCAGCCAATGAGAAAATCGATCTTCTTGGGCAATTGAGTATTTGCCTTGGTTTATTTTACAAATGATCATCAAGTCTTCCTTTACAGTCTTCTCATTGAGACTTCAACAACCGAGATTAGATCTCCATTCAAAGACTACGATTTTTGACTTGATCTGCTTTTTCTAAAAGATTCACCCACAATTTACATTAATACAGATTAATTATTTTAATTTCCTAAGTTAGACTTGTTGATTTTTGTAGCAGCGAAAAGTGATCTAAGTCTCAAATTTTGTGAGGAGGCTTAGACACCAGTATTCCAAAGAACCCATAAACCATTTGCGGAAATTCCACTTGATTCATGTTTTATTAAAATAATTAATTATTTTAATGGGGACCCTAAGTCTAAACTTAGGGAAATTAAATAATTAATGGGTATTAATAAAACAGAGTGTGAATCTTCTATAGAACAAAGATCAACTCAATTTTTAATCTTAGCCATTGATTAGACTTCTAATGTGGTTCATTGATTCATCAATAAGAAGATTATAAAGAAGGCTTGAGGGTCATTTGGAAGGCAAGCCGGGCAAACATTCAACAACCCGAGGGAAGTCGATTCTGAAGAAAGAGAATTCAATTTCAAAGGGAGATTTGCAGGGTAGAGGAAGCAGAGGGCATCAATAGGGTCAGGGTTCATGGAAAGAAGGATGCAGAAGGGTAGCGAGGCAACACTCAGGAGCAGCGCAGAGGCCTCACGCAGTAGTGACGCAGTATTATGCTCTCTCTGCACAGAGAGGTACGCAGGAGTGACGCAGGGAGGGCCAGTGAGACACTCAAGTGTCGGAAACTCTCTGGAGGTCCGGAGAAAATTTATCTCAGTTGTATCTCAAGAAGTTTCTCAATCATTTCTGCCAGTCTTTTCTTGTAAAAAATTCCTGCTGAAGATTAATATATAAACCCTCATCTGTTGCACCGGTTTTCCCACATTGGGTTTTTCCATGGACAATTGTCCAAAAGTAACTGTGTCATTGTGATTGGTTCTTATGCTTGCATTTTACTGTTCTTTTCTCTATATGTACTTGAGTGATGACTGCAGTAGTGTTTATTTCCAAATTTGCTGTAATGGTTTTGTAAATAACTTATTGTGGAAGTAAGTAGAAGAAATAAATCTATAACTGTGTTAGTCATCAGTAATTTTTGCTTTTGTAGATGGCTAAATGCTTATCTTAGATTTCTAGAAACAAAGGTCATGAACATTGTGAGTTTTAGAAATCTCACTGCCTTCATCATCCTTTGGATAATTTTTTCACTATTTCATCATCCCATCAGGTCAAGCTCAGCTCACCCATCCCAGAAAACCCATCATGGTCTCATGTCACTCATTTTGTCTATGTTTTGTCACCTTTGGCCTAAATCCTCTGTTTTGTTTTGCCTAACCCTTTCACTGCTACCTAGGGCCACCAATCAACCATCTCTCTTATATCTCCAAAATGCCTCAAGCATTGATGGTCTCAAGACTATCACTGTAGGCTCTTTAGATAAATCAAGAACTTTGGATTTTGGATCTTCAATACATCAATCTATCAAAAAACTCTGTTTTACACCTAAGGATTCCAATGCAAGTTTTCAAGCAAAGGCCAAGTCCAAGGAACCTTCCACTAGGTCACCTAGGGTTTCATAGGTCATATGGTTGATTTGGTGTTATAAAATCTCTGTTTTTACTGTGTTAAGAGGTTGCATTCAAAGAAGAAGAAGGTCAAGCAACTTGGTCCAACACTGATCAAAAGCCATTCAAGAGAGGCTTCCTTGGCCAAAGCACAAATTCTGCAAGGGACAACTGCCCTTGTTCACATTTCTGCAAAAACGATCAAGGTTGCCATCAGCATAAGAAGTGGTAAGGTAATGGGATGAAATCATCATAAGAAGATATCCACAACAAAGAGAAAAGGCAGCAGGTCTGTGTTTAAAGAGAATCAGGGTTTTGTGACTAATTGGCAAAACAGTGTTGCCAAAGCAAGAAGCGAGTACAAGAACCACAAGGACAGAAGTCACCTCAACACCACCAAGTACACATTGAATATTTTCAGAAATAATAAATGAACTTGGAAAGGTTATAGAGAACTTAGAAGACAACATTGCTTATTTTTCTCTAACAGCCCTGAAACCTAAGACTTTGGAAAGACAGACAAAACATGTCAAAAGAAGATGATAAGTACTCCTTCATAACAACAGAAGGAATTCAAAGGGTTTTGAAGGTGGGTTTTAAGGTTTGTCAAAGGCAACACTACTTCACTACACCAAAGGAAGTGTAATGTAATATTCCCACCAGCACCGCTAATTGGAATATTTCATTTTTGTATAGTTTCGCGCCTTTAGTTAAATTAATAAATAAAGTGAGAAATAGGTCAACTCACTTCAATAAAATAAAGTGCTTCCTGAAGTTGGTGAATCTCATAGACATAAAGGGGATGGGCCTTGGGGGTCCACCCACACATGAGGTGAGGCCTTGCGTGTGCTCCTAAGGTAACCGCAGTCAAGGAGGAGGTCATACGCAAGTAGGGTTTTTGGAGGGAGTACCCACTCAAAGGTGGAGCCACCCATTTGTGTTGGCATTATTGATAGCATGTTGATGATATTGAGAGCTAGACTCTCCGTCTACTTCAAAGACGCTCGGTTGTTTAGTCGGTCCGCAAAGACTGGTTAGTGCGAATCGAGTGTCTCCGGTCGTGAGATCTCGCCCTTGGCTCCGACGAGTGCCTCGTCGAGTGCTGTATTTCCTTCAGTTTCTGTAGGTGATTTGCAGTGGATTTTGGGTGGACGTTTGCAGAGGAGCTAGCCCCTTGGAGTGACTGCGCAGTCCAAGAGAGAGGACGCAGTTTCAGCAGGGAGGACGCAGTCAGTGTTGTGCAGCGCTGTTGTGAGGAGATTTGGTGGTAGTTTCAGCGTATTTCAGCCTTGAGGAGATTGTTGTTTCAGCCGGAGGTTTTGCAGGAGGATTTAGGCCCTCCTTCCTGGCCGTGTTTTTGGAGCTTCCGTGTCGTTCCCCGTGAGACAACTGTTTACCGAGGAGGGTTTGGCTTGTGGATTTTCGGAGGTGAGCACTCGTTTCACGGTTTCGTTTTTGTCCTGGAGGGTTGAGTTAATCTTCCTTCCGATTTTCAGCCTCATTCCTGAGAGTGACTCACTCCCTAGTTCCAAGACATTGCAGCAAAGCAGCCTTTCTACGACAATTTTCTCCACTAGACGCAATTTCGTTAGAAGCATTTTCATTCTGAGAGGGTCTTCACTTGCCTAGAGCAAGGATAGGTGCACTCATTCTGATTATCTTTTGTACCCATATATATGTATTCTCAGATTAATAAAATGGCTTAGCGTTCTGGTATTTTATGTGTACTTGTTCCATATTCTAGTTCCGGCATTTTGTTCTATATAGCTGCTTGTTGTTTTGCTGTGTATTACTGTTTATTTCCCGTTGGGGATATTATAGTGGTATCAGAGCATAGTTCTGGCTCAGCCTGTGGTGCTAGCAGTCTATGACGCCCGGGGATAATCCCTACTTTGATCAGAGGAGACACAGAGACGTTGAGAGTAGGTGGGAGTTTCCCTTCGGAGAGAGGGATTCTGATCAGGAGCCACCTGAGACAGATTTAGAGCAGGAGCAGCCTGCAAGGGACACAGAGCAGCGGAACCCGATGGCAGACGATGAGGGTTCGAGGAGATGGGATACGCTCCTCCATCACATGCAGGAGATGACACAGAGACTCACGGCCATAGAGATCAGACAGAGGGAACCTCCCAGGGTTTTCCAGATCGGTGAGGGATCGGGTATGTCTCACCACGTGCCAGTGCATGATGCTATCCCCATTGTGGCATCTCATGCACCCACACGATCCACTATGCCCACATTCTTGCCAGAGGACGCAGGGGCAGGAGTACAGGGAGGTGCACAGAGGGATATTCCAGCACCCACGCGATCTACCATGCCTACCTTCCTGGCAGAGGACGCAGGGACAGCAGTACAGAGGGAGATAGATCCGGCTCGGATGGCTGACCTTTTTGCAGAGTACCAGGCTTACGGACAGGCGTTCATGGACTCTCTCACTTTCAGAGACTATATCCAGGTCCAGCATGACAGCAGGCCTCGTGATCATCACCGAGGGCACAGACACCACCGTGATGACCACCGCACAGCTAGTAGATTTCATTTGCCCACGTTTGATGGCTCATCAAACAGCTCGGCAAAGTCTTGGGTGGAGAAGCTGGACATCTATTTTCAGCTTAACCCGATGTCGCAGTCAGAGGCCATTAAGGTGGCAACCTTACATCTGGACGGTGAGGCCCAGGACTGGTGGTTCCATGGGATGACGACACTCGGACATTCTGCAGTGACGACATATGTCGAGTTTACCCGGAGGGTGATAGAGCGCTTTGACAGGAGGGATCCGGAGCAGCATTTTGTTGAGCTGACGAAGCTCAAACAGTCTGGGAGTGCAGAGACATACATTTCAGACTTCTTGAGGATTTCGGTGATGGTCCCTGATTTGTCGGCGGCTCGGATGGTTTACATGTTTGTGGAGGGATTGTCAGAGCCACTTCGTGGCCTAGTCCGGTCGACCAGACCAGCTACCCTTCAGGATGCCATCAGCAGGACTCGGGACTTACAGGATGTCTTACCCAGGACTCGGACACCTTATCCCCAGAGACAGGCCTTCTAGCCTAAGGGGAAGGACACGAGGGTTCCGCCTCCCAAGGCGAATCCTGGACGAGGGCAGTTTGATGACGAGGCTAGGAGAGAGCTGAGGAGGAAGCGGTTGTGCTTCCCTTGACAGGAGCCATGGGCACCGGGACATAGGTGTGCTGCAGGGAAAGCACACTTCATTAAGGTCTTCTCCGAGAGCAGTGGAGAAGAGGATGAGGGGGATGACGTGGAGGCAGGAGATTGTTATGCAGCGCAGGGTACCTTACCACCTCCACCACCCGCAGCAGGTGGGGCATCATTTGCACCCACTGGGGGAGCTCTAGCCGCATTGCGGGGAGTTCCCAAGTACTTGACGCTGCGCGTACGAGGGACAGTGCGCGGGCAGCGGGTTTCAGTCTTAGTTGATAGTGGGGCCACCCACAACTTTATTGATGCCCAGATGGTTGAGCGGAGAGGCATACAGACAGAGGGCTTTGAGGGGTTTTCCGTCTTGGTCCCAGGAGATCAGACCATGGCATGTGCTCGATATGTTCCGGAGTTATCAGTGACGATGGGCACTTATACATTGATAGATCACTTCTTTGTGGTGGACATTCCGGACACCAACCTGATACTAAAGTCATGGCGACATTTCCGAAAGTCACGAATGCATTGAAGGCCCTAGAGATGGAGTGGGATGGATCCCAACTTGGAGGCATGAGAAGATGTGGGGACAAACACACATACCCTGTGGTTACTCGTGTCGCACACAGATGTGTGTATTTAGCGAACCCTGCTCCCAGAGTTCTAGAATTTGTACCTATTTGAACTTTTGTTTAAGTAAAACACATCTAATAAGACATTGAAAGGATATAAATTGAAATTTCAGCTTGCTTAATTAAACTATATGCAGAAGAATACCTGAAATTCAGCACAAACTTACGAATCCTGAACCTGAAGCGGCTGAAGATTCGCTGGTGATGTTGTGAACAGATCAGATTACTGGGGCAATCGAATCCTCCCAGCCAAATCCGGGACTAATCCCAGACCCAGAGGGTGTCCCCTCTGTCCCCCGTGCCCAGATTTCCAAGAACAAGAGACTCCTCCCCAAAAACTGTAAGCCAGCATTTCCTTCCTTCTCCTTTCAGCAGAAACCATTTCCCCCTCCTCCAAGAAAACCTTCCTCCCCCTTCTCCTCCATACCACCTCCTTTAAATAATTTCCTTCCACCGCCTCTAACTTCCCGAAGTCTTATCCTCATTAATGATGATATTTTTTATGTATTTATGGTGGTATCCTTTTCATTATGTTTGGATATGAATATAATGTAAACAATCTTTCTCCACCGCCTCAAACTTCCCGAGGCTTTACCCAACCTTAAGTTTATATTAAATGTTGTTATGGTGGTGATCCCATTAATGTGCTTACGTATACATATTTATAAAGGTGGGATTTTATTTAAGTACCTTTAATATAAATCTTTAATATCGCATACTCATTTTAACTTAAAGATTCATTAACTTTATTACTTCATTTCCTTTATTACCTTGTTTCATAAAATTTTATACTTGGTTGAATTTGACATAAAGTCTGAAACCTTAATATTAAGTCCCCAATCTTTGTAATCTTGATATTAGGTGGGCGTACTAGTGCGATGTGGACGGTATAGGCAGGTGTAGCTATCAAATGCCTATATCGTTCACACGCTAATATTGTTTTGGGTATAACAGGGGAATGGGTCGTTACATACTTCCTCCCTTCATAAAACTTCGTCCCGAAGTTTATGGTTTTATATACTCAGATTAATATTGTGTTTTTAGAGATTAGGGTGATTGTAGGATGCCTGTGTTTTAAGATTGAATTTTCGTTTTAAATAAGTATGTATTGGAAATTTAATTGTTACTTCCCATCTTCACCGAGTCTCCAAACTATGCTAAAATCATCCTATCCTTCCTAATCTCTTCCACTTCCATCCTATCCGTCCTCTACAGGAATATGCCATGGCATCAGTTTTACTAATCCATTCATAGACCTCAATGATGTCAGAGTCGATTACGTCGACCTGACATGCTTGTAGGCATCCGGCAGTCATCATCACACGTCTAGGGGAGCGTGACTCGCACAGTCCTCCCATGACTCCAGGTATTGGAGGGTAAACAGTGGGCAACACTCCCACTCCTCCCAGCAGGACCAGGGTCAACACCCTATCTTGGGATCTCATGGAGTCTCAATTGTTCTTGGAAATCTGTCATCACGTAGATTGTTCCAGTAATCTGTTTTTCTGCATGATACTCACTGGTACATAATCTGCAATGTAAACACTCGAATACATATTACAGCATATGCATCTTATATTGCTCATAACCAATTGTTACCCATATAACAACTTCTACACATTCAAAATACTTTGATACATATGATATCAATCCTAGAATTTATAAAAAGAAAATTTGCTCACATAGATATCAATATGTTCAATAAAATTTCTCATTTCAGATGTTGCTTCGGTTTAGTTTATTCGTGTTCTAATTATGACGCACTGCTTTAATCATTTTCATTCTATATACCCCTATTTTCACTTTTCATATTCACAATGTAGTTACACTTTTATTCCCTTTCTTTGAATCATATTTGAAATGCAATGAAATAATTCGATAGATATTTTCATCTATAATGTCTAATCTATAATTTCACATTCTTGCAATGTTAATTTAAATGCCATATTGCATACTGGTGTCCATGCCCTAGTAAATTTAAATAAACAACATATATCCTGTATCACTAAATTGAAGTAGCATTCTATCTTTATGGGTATCCATGTATCAGGGGTAAAATTCATTCTTACGAGATCATTCAAAATAAATTTTATAAATTCATGGATAAGCTATGACCACTCTTTATACATGACCAGTACGCTGTGTGATTATGATTACAAAGCGGTAAGTTGGGCTAGTATGTGATTATGTCATACTCTTCATAGCTAATAAAATCAATGGGAATCAGTGAAGATAGTGATATGTTAATGAAGAACATTGAACCTTTACCCTTGACTCTATATTAGTACAACACTACCTTGTTTATTATGTAACATGGTGAGAGATGAACCTCTATACTAAAAGAGCTTTTATTACCGTTACAACAGGTTAACCAGTGTGAATCCATTGAATAGTATAGCTTATATAATACTGACCTTACGAACATGTAGACTACTAGAATCTTATAGCAAGGCCGAGTATCACTATGTGAAATAGATGAAGCAAGAAGGTCTCTTTTATATACGAGTAGATGCTATATCAGATAGGATTCAACCTTTATCAAGCCTATGAATGCCATTACTTCTATCCTTATTCCTACTTAACTGGTGAATGGTACCGGTTTATTACGGAATTATTTAGAGCACTTGAAACCCTGATTTTATATGTGAGCTCTAGTCCAAATAGCTATGGTATTACACTCAGTAAGCTATGAAGATCATATGGTTCACTGTCACTCATATATTGCACTTACTCTAATTATGGTTATACACTCCTTGTTATTACCAAATATACGTGTTACTTTAAGCTTATTGATCACTATTTATTATGGATTCTTATTAATTATAACTATTGTTATAATCACAACTGTAATCATTGCATAGAATAGTTCATTTTTATCAAGTAGAGTTGATATCAACACCTCTTAGGCCTGATCTCTGCACCATTCATCCTTGCACCTGAAACAGATAACTTTTGTACATAATTGATAGACTTTCTGTTAATGTTTGGATTTTTGAGTAGTTCTACAATACCCAGCACGACTATCATAAAATTTCTCTCTAAATGATAATGCCTAAAAGAGATAGCCACTACAAACAGTTACTCAAAAGCTGATCGATGTTCAGGTTCATGATAAAGCTACAAAATTGCTGAATATTTCTTCTTTTGTTCTCCTCTTGTCTCAGCTTGATCATTGAGTGCTTTATCATGATAAATGCACTCATAGATTTTCTTTCCTGTGTCCTAGTATG
Organism: Pinus albicaulis; assembly: GCA_034641835.2. Classification (NCBI taxonomy): domain Eukaryota; kingdom Viridiplantae; phylum Streptophyta; class Pinopsida; order Pinales; family Pinaceae; genus Pinus; species Pinus albicaulis. The sequence goes on along the minus strand of CM076581.1, from coordinate 476,827,835 downwards.
TCTCTCTGCAACATTCAAAATGGAAAATAGTTTTGTTAATTCTCTTAATTGATGAATCACATTGTCAAACTTAAAATTAGCTTTATATCGCTCCTTATCGAGTTTCATAACCTTATTTATTATTAATTTTGAGTTTCCTTCCTAAATTCGCTGCTATATGTTGATTTAATGCTATCTTAAGCTCTTCCTTTGCTGCAATTGCCTTGCCAAAGTAGAAGCGTCTCATATACGTAGTGTATAAAGAGAAATCGTATCTCTTTCTCTTCCTGAGAAATAAGAACCTGTAATAAGCCTACATTTTAATATCTTAATATTAATTATACGGCCTTCTTAATCTTTTCTCCTAGGTGATTAAGGTATCCAGGGATCCGTATTACTTACAGGTCTTTACTCTTAACTTTAGTTTCCTTCAATTTTTATATTTTAACCTTGCATTTGAGACAACTGCGATTTCTGGATGGTTTGATTAGCTTTACTGTCAGCCTAAACACACCTTCCCTCCCGAGGCATTAAAGGAAATTTGTCCCTGTTATATTACAAGTTAGTGTGGCTGCTTCGAAGTGACTTCAAATGGCAGATATCATAGTGAGTATATCAACTCCAATAGATTACCAACTTCAAATAGAGCATACCATAGCTTCAATCTGCTAAATATATTTGTTAAATTAAAGGAAGCATCTTCAGTGAGGAAATCTTTGAAAATCCTGGCTGCCTCCAATCCCAACTCCTGGGCACTTAGATCATCTTTAGTCATGAGATTCTTTGCTTTTGTTTGTAAATAAAAAAAATGGAAGCGGTTTTATAGCGTCTTTTGGAGGCACTATTTCCTTCACTCTGCTAACAACATGCCCGCAAAACTGCCCACAACTAATACATAGTATGTACAATGAGTGAAAGCTGGAAATTTAAACGTGAAGCTCGGAACGTTTTTCATATCCAAAAGAAATAGATTTATTACCGACTGGGAGTATAGATTAATATGTAATAATTACATGGAGATAATATATTGGCAAATAATAATGAGAGCGATCATCCAACTCCTCTTCCATGATTACACGCTGACAGGATTACATGGCCCAGGACCCACCCTGTTAGTGCCAATTCTCAAATACATCACCCATCAGTTGACAGTCCCCGTCATCTCACTCACTAAAATGTCATCACCATGTCAACAATATCAAAAATAAAAATATGAACAACTCTTTTCCTTTTATTTCCTATCCTATAATCTATTATTGGGCCAACAACTCATTTGTTGTGTTATTTCTTCATACTCCTTGCCTATTTATAGGTATCAACTCATATATTTCAGATATACGACTCTCTCACCTTTTGTCAGTCTACATTTTCTGCTAATTCATGCACAACTTCTGCTAGGAGTTAATGAGTGAACCTTCGGACAAATTAAGGATCCTTAGGGAGATGATGAAACATAGAGGAGTTTTGTAATGGAAAAATTAACTTTATTGGACGAAGATGAACGCAAATGCCTACACAGAAGGACATATCTCCAAGTTAACATACATAAAGGGAACATATAGTTCTTACAGGAGGAACACTTACACAATAAATGGTGCATCTGAACTTAAACAGTCATCCTATGAGCTACATGAACTTTCCAAGCCTGTAATAAAACTGCCTACAAAATTAAGTATCCATCAATTATCTACTCTTGCAGTAATTTACACGTACTGTTATCCAAGACTAAGTTCAAAAGTATTACATCAATTCAAACCGGCAATCATGTTATGTATTTACTATTAGGTAGAAGTAGCTTGGTCTGGACTCTGAAGTGTAAAAGGAGCATTAGCATTCTAGCACCAAGGTTCTGCGACAACACCAACTTTCTCCATAATTTTAAAACACATTGCCTCACATCAGTTGTGGAGTCTTAGTCTGTTGAGGATGGTCTATTGTATATCAGTGAGGTGTTATTTCCCTCTTGTTATACCAAGGAAATGTTTTCCTGAAGACATCCATAATAAAGGTCCAGAAATTATTCGATAGCAAAACATAGTCTCCAGAAATGCCGCTATAAGAAGATGGCTTGCCATTATAGACATCACATAGATAGCACCCCCAAGTCGTAGAGGAATCACAAGGCATTTACAGAGTATAAAGTTTTGTTCAAAAGAGCCTGCAAAGTGATGCCCTGTTTTCCCTGTCACGCTCAGTGAAGACAACATTTTATCTACACTCTATACATGAAATAAATCCCCATAGGTTACAAACTTAATGCATATGCCCTAAATAGTAAACACCTAGGGAGCCAAAAAAACTGTTCACTCTGTAGATTCTGAGGATAATAAATCAGCTAATAGAGCAAGCATGGACTCGGTCTTCTTTCTGTCTTCAAGGATAAACTACTGTATTTCAATTATGCATAGCGTTTCAACGGTTTATCACCACCCGCATGCAAATATAAAATTTGAGCATGGTTATTTGATCAAATACAAACACAAAAGAACCGTCTCTGCCCGCCGGGAGACATAATAAAACAAAAGCTTAATTCAAAAGCATGAACAGAAATGTGAACTTTGAAGCTAGAATTTATTTGAAAGTTTCAGAATGATCGAGTATGTTTAGCTGGGCAGGGCGTCTTACCGATAGTTATGGCGCAGACCTTTCAGTGTTTTTAACGGTATAACCCGAGCTTCCCTAACTTAAGTATCAGGTTTAACTGGAATGGTCTAAATTTCTTTGTAATTATATTTTTTGAAATGAAACAGATGGAATTCGGAATTTAGGAAGATGAACCAAATAATATGGATTCCCGGTTCTTCTTCTCTATAAAATGCTCCAAGAGTAGAGGGTGGAAGAAGCCAAAATGATGAAATTCCATATAGAGGAGCCCAATCCTCCATTAATGACCTAAGAAGTAGCGTTCCACACCAAAATAATACTATGTCAGATTAGGACTGTAAAAATTTTGATTCTATATTTTATTTATTCAGGTTTGTCGTGGAGAAAACGTTTGGAGACCCTTATAGACTTCTAGAAAACAAAAAAAATGAAAAATATAAATCATAGAAATACTCAGAAGATGATTGTTTCTTCAACAGTAATACTTTATGTGCTATTATAATAAATAAATTTAAGTATTGTTCTTCGACAGTAATACTTTACGTTGATCATTTGATACTGTTTTACCCTATCAAATCAAACTGGATTTTGGCATCATGCTTAAGCTTTTCTTAAGATAGTATTCTATTCTAAAAAAAGTCATCATCCCAGTAAAAATGCAATGAGCATATTTGAGTTCAGTATTCACACGATGGCCAGGATTTCAAAAAAAAACACGATTGTCAAACAATTCTATAAGATGACGTGTTGAGTACTAAACAAATTTTGAACTTAAGTTCGTTTAATGAGAGGATTTTAAGTTAGGGTGACATTTATTGTAGTGATCATAAGGAATTCATGGATTACCTTAATGCATGTCGCACCCGTTCCAGGTCCGGTGGAAGCAGCAGCTGAAGCATAAACAGATCAAGTGCCAGATCGGGATGGTGGCTAAACTCCGTAAAATGTTTCTAGAATCTACTAGACCTAAGTCTTATATTCCCACAAAAGCAGAAATGATAGAAGAAATCGGCACTGAAGAATGCAATGAGAAACAACGTGGAGTTAAAGAAATGTAATAACCCTATTTTAGACAGGGTTTAATAGACAATGTAATAACCCTGTTGTGTAATAACCCTGTTTTAAATTTGGAGTCATTTTAACATCCTTGGTTTCAGAGAAAAGAGATCGACGAGTTTACGAGCCAGTCGACCCTTTCGCAGGAATTTAGCCCTCACCATTGGTGGATAAGCGTATATAATATAAAGATTCGTGGCACAATGGTAACATGTCTGATTCCAAATCTGAAGGTAGCGTATTGTTATCGGTGACGTCGGGTTCAGTTAACGTTTGCCAATCTTATATATATAGATACATGCCGTCCCACCATGATATTAAATTGTTAAACGCTACCATATATATAATAATAGTTTCTGAAGAAGAATGACTAAATCTATTAATTTCTCCTTTCTTTGTGTTTGTAAGAGGTGTACCTAAAACAGGAGCAACAGTTTTCCCCCGCCCTTTCCTTGATTTTGAAGACTGCCATTTCCAGTCTGTACTAGACTTGCCTTTCTCATCCGAGAAACAAGCTCCCATTCTGTTTTAATAAGTTTTATTGCTATGCTTATGGAACAAATGCTGTAGCCACTTCAAATACCATAAAAGCCGATTTCTTCTTATTCCTCTCCAAAGTTACCGATTGTAGATAATTTCAAATCAAAATCACCAATTTTAGAGAACCTTCATTCTCCACCAAATTTCGCAAGAAAACCGCCGACGAGGTCCTGTGGGAGAACAGAAGCCGAATTCCGAAGGCAACGAACCTTTATTTGCTCTCCAAGCAAAGCAATGGAATCTGCTTCTTTTGGTTATGCAACCTTTATTCTATTCTCGCTGCGTCTCTGCACTACACCAGTCTGTCCGTTTACCGGGGTCCACCGGCATCTACTGGACTGACAAGTTCCCACCTGCCGACCATAGTAAGTTGTAACATTCTCCGCACCAGGATAACATGCTTTTCAGACTTTCTGTGTGTCAAACTTCCATACGCTTATATCTATAGTTTGTTACATTCTTTTTGGAAGACTGCTCTCAAACTCTCTAATAGTTTCTGTGATATGATTATTTTAATTATTTTAATCTAATATAATAACAAATTTATATATATTTCTAACGAAATGATATGCATCGATTAAACCCACGACTGTAGAAACTTTGGTTTAATACCGTTTTTCGTATGACACACACCCCCGACCTGACCACGACACCTCAGCAAATGATAGCCCGGTGCCAAGGTTTCCTTTACGCACGAGTCCGGCTGAGCGGCGTCGGTGTAGTCGGTTATCAGTTTTACGATGGTTTCAACATCTGTATCCACATTGGTATCGTGTCACACTTTATATGCTCCGGTCGGTTCCCTTTGTGGATATATGGAAGCCTTCTACACACTACGCAAGTCTATTGCTTCAACGATAAATACGCTGGCAGATTCTTTGTATTCTTTCCCTTCACCACCACGAATTTTGCTTTGTGCTCGTCTGATTGCAGGTGCATCCAATATGATGCTTCCATTTATTCCAGCAGAAGGAGTCAGACAGATGTTCTTTCCGAACTCTGTCCCTGTATATTAGAGACCGGCAACTGTGCATTGCATCAAGGGAGAGAGTCACCGTCAATGATTATCAGGAGACCATTTTCCTCATCGATGAGCGAAGTTGTAGCTGGGTCATTCGCTTTGATTCGTGAGTCTGTTATGCTCCTGGTGATTTCAATCCTATTGGCAACTGTATACTGTGCACATTCTGGACGAGAGGTTAATGCGGTTCATGGTGATTCTGATTTGTGTTTTCAAGATTTGCTCTAGCTAGACTTTCATGTCTGTAATTTGTTGGTCGCCCTCGTGAACATGACTGATGGGTATGTTGGCTGTTTGTTCATTGAATTGAATTCCCAAAAACAGTAAGGGCTTTATTCAATTTCGTGCTCGTCAAAACAAATCAATATTTCTGTGAATCGCAACCTAAATCATACACCTTGTATCGTGTTTCATCATCTGGAGCTACTGTCACCTGTGATTCCAGTGTCAGCCTGATCTATAAATACTGTGCAAAGTTGTCTGGAGATGAGTAAGTGACTAGAGCTGTTGTTAATTCAACTTCTGTTTAATATTTCAGGAAATTTTTGTACATTGGTGGCTTCATTATTAACCTGAACGCTTATTATGTGCCAATTTTATCTCGATTTCTTCTCAAAATTTAGGTAGGATATCTAAATAATTCTCTATTTCAAAGTCACAGACTTAGAATTGGCATAAAATTGTGAGAAAAAGAGTGCAGAGTTTGAATCGGACAGTATAAACAAAGATATACACATTTTGAATTATAAAAAGCATTTTTCATTTAATAGAGCCATGTCCCTGTAATTGAAAAAGATTTAGACGCAAAGTCTCATGGATGAATAGGTATCTAGATTCTGAACCATAATGATTCGAGACTTTAGGCTCTAAAGGACCGAGGAAGAGATAACAAAATGGTTAGCTATGTTTGTATGCAGGACATGAGCGGATAATGTGTTGCAGGACTATCTATATGTTGGTAATAATGAATAACTAAGAGTTGATGACAGAGGAATATGGACAGGATCTTGATACAACTTGAAGCAAGTGTGCAGATCAACTGAAGTCATGCATGCTTTGCAGGACTGACAGTACATTGATGCAGATTTTGAGCAAGAGAGAGATTTGATTTTGTAGGTGTAGGTAAATTTGTGAATTGAATTGGTGCTGAGCAGGCTGAACAGAAATGTGTTATTGTAAATTCTGGGTTGTTTGTCGTACTGTTTCAATGAATATAAACCAGAATGACAGTGTCCTTTAAAATGAATGTTGAATAGCTTATAACACAGTTTGCTTATAATACAGTTGCTAAATTTAAGCTCAAAATCTGTTTACCTTCCATAATACCATCTTACTAATAAGTCCGAAAGTTTGAACAGGCTCTGATCTGCATTAACGTTTTTAAATTTTGGGAACAGCCAGAGACTGGTTTACACAAGCAGCAGCTTTATAAATGAATTCTTAATGGGCCTATAAGGTCGTAAGAGGGTTTGAAACTGCCCTCTGATACCAAATGTAATAGCCCTGCTCCCAGAGTTCTAGAATTTGTACCTATTTGAACTTTTGTTTAAGTAAAACAGATCTAATAAGACATTGAAATGGTATAAATTGAAATTTCATCTTGCATAATTAACCTATATGTAGAAGAATACCTGAAAATCAGCACAAACTTACGAATCCTGAAGTGGCTGAAGATTTGCTGGTGATGTCGTGAACATAACAGATTACTGGGGCAATCGAATCCTCCCAGCCAAGTCCGGGACTCATCCCAGACCCAGAGGATGTCCCCTCTGTCCCCCGTGCCCAGATTTCCAAGAACAAGAGACTCCTCCCCAAACACTGCAAGCCGGCATTTCCTTCCTTCTCCTTTCAGCAGAAACCATTTCTTCTCCTCCAAGAAAACATTTCCCCCCCCTCTTCTCCTCCATACCACCTCCTTTAAATAATCTCCTTCCACCGCCTCTAACTTCCCGAAGTCTTATCCTTATTAATGATGATATTTTTATGTATTTATGGTGGTATACTTTTCATTATGTTTGGATATGAATATAATGTAAACAATCTTTCTCCACCGCCTCAAACTTCCCGAGGCTTTACCCAACCTTAAGTTTATATTAAATGTTGTTATGGTGGTGATCCCATTAATGTGCTTACGTATACATATTTATAAAGGTGGGATTTTATTTAAGTACCTTTAATATAAATCTTTAATATCGCATACTCATTTTAACTTAAAGATTCTTTAACTTTATTACTTCATTTCCTTTATTACCTTGTTTCATAAAATTTTATACTTGGTTGAATTTGACATAAAGTCTGAAATCTTAATATTAAGTCCCCAATCTTTGTAATCTTGATATTAGGTGGGCGTACCAGTGCGTGTGGACGGTATAGCGGTGCGCTATCAAATGCCTATATAGTTCCTGCCTTAATATTGTTTTGGGTATAACATGGGAATGAGTCGTTACACAGACAGAGCGACCTTCCGCAAGGGAGACATAGAGTGGGCGGTAGAGTTGCGGGCTTCAGAGGCAGTGGATACAGGGCAGGCAGTGCATCCTGAGCTACAGTCTATTCTCGACAGGTATGTAGTGGTTTTCGGGGATATTCCACCAGGGCAGCCACCGGATCGGGGGTTTGAGCATACGATCGAGCTTGAGCAGGGGATACAGGCCGTGATTACCACACCGTATAGGCATCCCAAGGCCTATCGGGACGAGATAGAGGGGCTATTCAGGAGTTGCTGGCCCTTGGTCACATTCGGCCCAGCACGAGTCCTTTCGCTTCTTCTGTAGTGCTGGTGATGAAGAAGGACGGCACATTGCGCATGTGCATTGACTACAGGGCTCTGAATAAGAAGACCCTGAAGAACAGGTACCCCATCCCCAGGATCGATGAGCTGATGGATGAGTTGAGAGGAGCACGGTTCTTCTCGAAGATTGACTTGAGATCCGGGTACCATCAGATTCGCGTGAGGGAACAGGACATTCCCAAGACCGCTTTCAAGTGTCACTATGGGCACTTTGAGTTTCTGGTCATGCCATTCGGGCTGACCAATGCACCTGCTACTTTCCAGTCATGCATGAACCACATTTTCAGGGGTCATCTGAGGAAGTTTGTGTTGGTCTTCTTTGATGACATACTTATATACAGCAGGACTTGGGAGGAGCACCTCCAGCATATTGAGACAGTTTTGCACATCTTGGAGGAGCAGCAGTTCTATGTCAAGCTCTCCAAGTGTGAGTTCGGGTTGACAGAGATGCTGTATCTGGGGCACATTATAGGAGTGGACGGGGTGAGAGTCCACGAGGAGAAGATCAGGGCCATCAGGGATTGGCCAGAGCCGCGGAATGTGACGGAGCTTCGGGGATTTATTGGTATTTGCACATACTACAAGAAGTTCGTCAAGGGCTTCTCTCAGCTTGCTGCACCCCTCACAGATTTGACGAAAGGGGGCATTTGAGTGGGTCGAGGGACCACGGCCCTGGCAGGCACGGCTAGCTCAAGGGTACCGTCGACGGTTGTCCTGTGTTGGCGTTGCCAGATTTTACACAGCCCTTTGTCCTAGAGTGTGATGCATCAGGAGAGGGGATTGGTGCAGTTTTGATGCAGGGCGGTCACCCGATTGCTTTTGAGAGCCGGAAGCTCCTTCCGCACGAGAGGTTGTATCCCATATACGACAAGGAGATGTTGGCCATTATGCATGCATTGGCCAAATACCGGCAGTATCTAGTGGGTAGCAAATTCAGGGTGAGGACAGATCATAACAGCCTGAGGTACTTTCTGGAGCAGAAGCAGTTGCAGGAGAGACAGCAGAAGTGGATCAGCAAGATCCAAGCCTATGACTTTGACATAGAGTATGTCAAAGGCAAGAATAACGTGGTGGCTGATGCCCTTTCTCGTAGACCGGCCACGTTATCACTTATGAGCTTGGACGCTGATTGGAGGGCTCGACTGCTGGTAGAGTACTCCAAGGACAGGTTTGCGTGTGAGGTGTTGGATGGGCAGGTAGCAGATGACAGGTACAGGGTGGTCGACGAGATCATCTATTACAGGGACAGGATCTTCTTGACTGAGGGGTCTCAGCTCAAGAAGAAGATACTCCAGGCTTCACACGATTCTCCATTGGTGGGCCATCAGGAGTTCACCAAGACTTACAGGGCCATCAGGGAGAGGTTCTCATGGAAGGGCCTCAAGGAGGACGTACTCCAGCATGTCAGGGAGTGCGATGTTTGCCAGAGAAACAAGGGAGAGATGAGCCATCCTGCAGGGTTGTTGCAGCCTCTTCCCATTCCTGAGGGGAAATGGGAGAGCATATCGATGGACTTCATCACAGGGTTGCCCATGGTGCAGGGCAAGGACTGCATCTTTGTCGTCGTTGACCGACTGACGAAGTATGCCCATTTTTTTGCCATATCCGCACATCACACAGCAGCGCAGGTGGCTGAGCTGTTCTTCAGGGAGATTTTCAGATTACATGGTCTACCCAAGACCATTGTCAGCGACAGGGACAGCCGCTTCATGGGCGGATTCTGGCAGGAGCTCTTCCGACTAGTGGGGACCGAGTTGACACCGAGCACTAGTTATCACCCCTAGACGGACGGGCAGACAGAGATAGTTAACAAGTGGCTGGAGGGCTACTTGCGTAACTACGTCAGTGGACAGCAGAGGGCATGGCTGAAGTGGCTGCATCTGGGCGAGTACTGCTACAACACGACGCATCATATGTCTACTGGTATGTCACCTTTCTATGCCTTGTATGGATATCATTCCTTATCTTTCGTGGACATGATGTTTGGTGTTAGCAGGGCTCCGAGAGCCAAGTTATGGATCCAAGAGAGCCAAGATATCCTCCGAGCTCTCAAGGACAACATAGCCACAGCACAGAATCAGCAGAAGTTGTATGTTGATAAGGGTCGGGTGGAGAGGCACTTCGAGGTAGGGGACTTGGTCTACCTACGACTACAGCCATACCGACAGTCTTCGCTCAAGCAGAAGGGGGCGGAGAAGCTTAAGCCCCACTTTTATGGGCCATACAGGGTGATACGCAGGATCGGGCAGGTCGCGTATGAGTTGGAGCTGCCCCAAGGCAGCAAGATTCATAACATCTTTCATGTATCATGCCTGAAAAAGGCACTGGGCCAGCAGGTGACAGTCACAGAGGAGCTACCACCCACGGATGATGAGGGGCATTTGGTGTTGCAGCCGGAGGCTATTATTGACACTAGGGAGAGGCAGCTGCGGAGCAGGAAGATCTGGGAGTTCTTGGTGAGATGGAGGAACTTGCCGGATGAGGATGCCACTTGGGAGGATGAGAGGATCTTGCAGCATCCATCACTTCAGTTGCTTGAGGATAAGCAACGTTTTGCCGGGGGAGACTGTAATATTCCTAATTAGCACTGCTAATTGGAATATTTCATTTTTGTATAGTTTTGCCGCCTTTAGTTAAATTAATAAATAAAGTGAGAAATAAGGGGTCAACTCACTTTAATAAAATAAAGTGCTTCCTAGTTGATGAACGTTGTGACTTAAAGGGGATGGCCTTGGGGGTCCACACACACATGAGGGGAGGCCTCACGTAGGCTCCTAAAGTAACTGCGCAGGTCAAGGAGGAGGTCAAGGACACAGTTAGGGTTTTTGAGGGAGTTAGCACTATAAAAGGTGGGGTTTTCACTCCATTTGGCATTATTGATATGTTGATGATATTGAGAGCTAGACTTCTGTCTACTTCAGCACGCCGGTTGTTTAGTCGGTCTGCAGCACTGTTTAGTGCGAACTGAGTGTCTCCGGTCGGAGATCTTGCCCTTGGCCCCGGGGGACTTCGAGTGCCTGCTCGGGCAAGGTATTTCCTTCAGTTTCTGTAGGTGATTTGCAGTGGTTTTTGGGTGGGTGTTTGCAGAGGAGCTGGCCCCTTGGAGTGACTGCGCAGTCTAGGAGAGAGGACGCAGTTTCAGCAGGGAGGATGCAGTCATTGTTGTGCAGCGCTGTTGTGTGGAGATTTGGTGGGGGTTTTAGCGTATTTCAGCCTTGGGGAGATTATTGTTTCAGCCGGAGGTTTTGCAGGAGGATTTAGGCCCTTTTCCCAGCATATTTCTTGAGCTTCTGCGCTGCTCCTGGGAGAGACAGCGTTTTCATTGAGGAGGGTTTATTTGGTGGATTTTCGGAGGTGGAGCACTTGCTTCACGGTTTCTGGGTTTTGTTCGGAGGGTTGAGTACAGATAGCCTTCCGATTTTCAGCTCATTCCGGTGAGGGGATCAGCCCCTAGTTCCAGTACATTGCAGCAGCAGCTTTCTACGGCAGTTTTCTCCAGCAGCTAGGACGCAGTCTCTGTTGTAGCCATTTCCTATTCTGAGAGGGTCTTCACTTGCCTAGAGCAAGGATAGGTGCACTCATTCTGATTATCTCTTGTACCCATATATATGTATTCTCAGATTAATAAAATGGCTTAGCGTTCTGGTATTTTATGTGTACTTGTTCCATATTCTAGTTCCGGCATTTTTGTTCTATATAGTTGTCAGGGTTTTGCTGTGTATTATCATGGCTTTCCCTGCTAGATATTGATAGAAGGAATGGTGAAAAGTGATGGGGTGGGATGGCTTAGGTCTCTCTTGCCTAGTGAATGTCTTAAAGATGATCAAAAGTCGCGATGTGAGGTAAAATGCCAAATAGGTAAAATGCCAAAGGAGAAAATCATGCCGAGCATAAGCTCACTGTTTTCACTCAAGCAGGAAAATGAGGTGTCAAAGTCCAAACAATGACAAGAAAACCAAAAACCCTATGTTGTGGCACCTACAGAAATCAGAAGTGGCCAAGGGAAAACATGGTAAACCTTATGCACACCTCTCTGCCAAAAGGACCTCATTGTTAGAAATATCAGTAAAAGGTAAGGAACACTTGTTTCAGGTAAATTTCACTTAAGAGGGCCAAAAAGGATAAAAACTATGTTTTCAATTTGTCAAATTATATGCCAAAGACAGTTTGAGTAAGTGCCCAGACTTTCAAAGGTAAAAGAAGTAAAAAGGACATCCATATCTTTTCAGTCAACTATCACCACCAAAGAAGAAGAAAAGGTGCCTTGGAAAAGGCCTTCAAGAAACCCTTGCAAAAGATATGAAAGTTATCATTCAAATGACAAAAATATTGAAGAAACATAAGAAAAGTGGGTTTATAAGTTTAAATTATTTCTCTCAAAGGGTATAAAGGTGTTTCAAGTTCATTTTAAACTTATTTAGCACTTGGTGAGGAGAAAGAAGCTTCATGGAGAAAAATGTACTGTGCTATTTCTGGCTAAGTGTTCGGGTAGCTATGCAATTACCAGTCATTTACGCAGAATACGGTGCTCTGCGTTGGCGCGAACTTACTCTCCGCGCCTTGTCTGCTGTAAATTGCATCACAACAGCGCTAATAACCTCGACACTGGCCGCGCAACCCGCGCTACGCAACGCCACCCAACTCGCCAGGAGACCGACGAAACTGCAAGTCCAGAGCAACTAGCGACACCCTATATTGTCAAACAACATCTCCAATCATTATGTCAGGAACTGAAAACAACAGTGGCATTGAAAGTGGTCAAAGGCCTTTAAGACCAAAACATAAGGGAGGGAAAGTAAATAGGTTGGAACCTCAAAGCATAGTGGCCATCACCTCCTCTCCTAGGATCTTGTCATGTTTTCAGACTACAAGGTGTTTTCAATTTTGTGAGAAGGTCAAACAAGTGAAGAGCCACCCTGAGCTCACAAGGCTCCTTATTCTCAATTTACACAACAAGCACTCAAGCCTTGCAGGAGTGGATTTTGAGATCTCAGCAGGTGCCATCTTTGAGGCCACAGGTATCCCAGCTGTGGGTGAAAAGTGGTTTAAAAAGGGCAAATTGGACAAAGACTTTTTAGAGCCATTTATCAAAACAAGGTATAGAGGAGGCAGCAAAACAGTTTTCCCTTTCTCACATCTCAAACATAGGTTTGCCTCCTTGATGTTGGTTATCATGAAATACTTCACCTGTGAGGGGAGGTACTCCAGGCTCTATACCTATCATGTCAGATTCCTCATGCATTTCACAGGGGCTAAGGTGCTCAACTTGCCCTACTATCTCTATAGGAGCATTGAGAAAATGTATTCTGTTGTCCAGAGGAGGAATCCCACACAACAAATGCATAGCTTGTTCCACCATTCCCTGATCAAGATGGTGGTCTTACATCAGTTGGAGCAACATGGTATACCTTGGGATGTTTTCATAACCCATGAAGACTTTACAAACCCACAGCCTCCTCATCAAGCAAATCTGCGTTCCTCATATGCACAAATACCCTCACCATAGGCAAACCTCCCTTCCTCTCTTTTTGGTGCATCAAGTGAAGCAGGAAGTGGCAATGAAGAATCACATGAAGATTAGGGTGAAGGTGTTGAAATCAGTGAGGCAGGAACAAAAATTAATGAAGATGAACAAGAGGGAAATGATGTTGAAGAGGAGGGAAATGAACATAGCAGTGATGAAGACAAAAACAGTGACCATTTGGAGGAAGGCAGTGATGGTAATGACACTAGTGATTCAGCCCAAAGTAAAGAAAGTGATGATGCATTTGAACAAAGTGATGACCAAGAAGACATTGATGAAAAATAGGAGGCTGACAATCAAAAATACAATGAACAAAACTCTGTCACCATGGAAGAAAATGTTGGAAGAAATGAAGAGATTGAAGGTGAAAATGACATGAGCCTTGAAGGAGGAGAAACCATCAATGAAACAAAGGATGAAGAAGAGGCAGATGAGGCAGAGTCCATGGAAACAAATGACGAACAGGAAAATGATAAGGCAGAAAAAGAGTTTGAAGAAGAGGACAGTGACAAGGAGGTTGACACTAATGGTACAGGCAGTGAGGAAAAAGACAGCAGGGGAGAAAGTCATGACAGTCATGACAGCTGTCATGACAGTCATGACACTAATCAACCTCCTAGTGAACCTGAGAATGACAGCAGTGCAGGAGATGATGAACAAAAGGACCCTAGTTATGAACAAGACCAAAGTGAAGCAAGTACGGAAGCTGATGATCACATTGAAGACCAAAATCACAGTGCAAAAGGCAGTAAAGAAGGAAGTGGTGATGATGGTTTTGAAGGTCAAGAAAGCAACAATCAAACAGAGCATGGGATGACTGAGGAGGATCTTAGTGAAGGTAAAGGAGCTGGTGACAACACCAAAGGTCACAGCCATGATAAAGACACTCCCAAAACCACCATCACTCCTCTTGCATGCACATACCACAGAGGGCCAAGGCAAGTGTTTGCTGCCTTCAAAAAGGAAAGGGGCCTTGCCATCTGCATCCATTCCAAGACTTGACAAGGGCAAAGAGAAGATGGACTAGGTTAAGAAAGGTAAGAAAAGCAAACTATCTACTCAAAAACCTCAATTCATTGACCTAGACAGTGACATTGAAGATAAGGAAATGGCCACTAGACTGCTAATCCAAAGCAAGAATGCACAAATCAAGGAGTGGGAGAGGGATTTTGGTATGGCCCAATACATCATTCAGTATTATAAGAATGAGCACAAACACTTCAAGAAGATAAAAAGGGGTCTGGCCCTCCAGAAAAAGATGATAAAGTATTATGCAAAGAAACACAAGCTTGTTTGTGCCAAACTGAAGGAAACCCTAAAGGAGGCAAAAGAGCATGACAGTGTTGGAGTTTTGGCTGAGGCTTCTCAACAATTGTCCAAGACCCCTTAAGGGAACTCTCCACCAATTTTGAACAAATTTGGAGCATTTTTGGTTTTTTGAGATTTTTGAGGCTCATTAGTGCACGCCACTGGCGCTACGCTAATACATGGAGCATCTTCAGGAGGAGAACTTGACATTTTTGGATTTCTCACACCTAGTACATTATGCTCACCAAGTTTCAGATGATTTGGAACAGGTTTGACCCCTAAAAAGGTCAAAAAACCTCTCTTTTTTCACCTTTCTGCCACTGTTTTGGGCCTGGCGCTGCGCAAATGACAGTCTTTGGATTTTTGACTTTTTGACTAGGTTACAGGGGTTGGATCAGGAAGCTACAAGCATTGTAGGAAAGTAGACTCATCAGGCTTTCCAACGAGCCATCACAAAGCCAAATCCGACATCGGGAAGGGGTCCAAAACTTGGTGGAAAAAGACCCTATTTTTTGCTGAAAGTGGCATTGCGCAAATGGACTGTTTAGTGTGTTTTGGACCAAAAGTCAACAAAACACACTCATTTATTGCAAAATCATTTTTTAGTGTTTTTTGAGGCAAACCACTTTAGAATTAGGTGCAAGAAGTTATTTTAGCATTTATTTCATGAGATATTTTGTGCCTTGGGCCTTGCATGGTCTCTTAGGCATAAATGGCATTTATGAGTGATTTTGACATTTTCCAACCCTATCTAGGGTTTTTGCCCTCCTTTGCTGAGTTAAATAGAGCATGAGGGTTTCATTGTAAATGTTGGCATTTGATGAACTTAGAGAGCAATACATGGTTTTTATGAGCTTGGAGAAGAAATTGGTTTTGTGAAGTTGATGAATGGTTTGCTTGGATTGATAATGGAGAAGCTTGTTTGCAGGATTCCTAAGCTTGGTTGATGGTGATGTCTTCTTAATTTGTTTGTGTTTTTTTGTTGTCATTATGTTTCCTTCTTCTTTGTTGCTATTGAACAGAAAAGTATAGGTTGAGAAATGCTCCTTGAAGCACCTTAGTCCTCCTGTCTTCTATGGCCTTGATGTTTTCCTTTGCTGGGTGTGCTTGAAGAATTCTTAGCTACTCTTCAAGCCTCCTTATGCTTGTTTGTTTCATCTATGGATTAATATACTAGTTTACAAATATGACTCATGGTAAGCCCTGCTTGTTTGAAACTATCTAAACTCTGTCTTGAAACCTCTCTTTGAAGTACTGCTTGCTAGGTTAAGTCAAAGAGGTCTTGTTTTGATCTTGCCTTTTGCCCATGCCTATCAGTTTGCCTTAGAGTTCTTTGTAGCTTAATCAACAATGTTTAGGAGTTCCCTCTTTGATTGATGAAAGTTATTGTGTCATCTTATATGTTTTCTAATTCTGAAGGTGAATTTACTAAAGTTAGATAAGTTCTTATGCTTTCTATGTTTCACTTGAATGCCTATCTTGGATATTTATTTATTTAAGTATTGTCATTGAGTAAATGGTTTGCCCTATCTCATGATTAGTATCTTTTGCTTATCATATTTAAGACCTTCTTGTTTATAGGTATATGACAAAGGATACTTCACTGCTCTTTGCCCTACCTTGTTTTTCCCAAACTTAATGTCCACTTCACTTCACTCATGACCTTAAGGATCCATTGACCACACTAGATTGGCCCTGCAACACACTCTGATTCATTATTGAGATACTCATGACTTTTATTGACTCCATAGCCCAATGATTTAAAGACCTCTCACTCCACCTATTCTACCTATTCATCTTACCCAACCAACAAAATCAACAAACCCTACACTTAACAACTAGCCTAAAATCAACTATCTAAAGAAAACAAGAACACATCCTTTGCATCTAATAGATAGAGCCCTCTCTAAGTCCAGGAAGGCTAGGTTCTAGGACTCCAAAGACTGGTTTCATGTTGCCCTTTCATTTGGTCTACCAGTCTGCCAAATCACGGGACCCCAACAAACTGCATTAGAAATTCATAATTGAAATTTTCACATGGTAACAAAGCTGAGTTGTGTAACAGGATTGGAGACTCTGCGTTGGAATGAAGTCTAGAAGCTGCAGCAACAACAACTCGAAAGGGTTCACACAACTCTCCAGAGAAAAGGGAAAACATGGAAGAACAGAGGGATCACGAGATCTCTGTATTGGCTTCCAGACTGAAAGAAAATTTTTCTTGCGTATCAAGTTCTGCTTCTCCTGAAGTCTGGTTTATAGATGGTGGATCTTCTGCACATATGACGGGAGTACGAGAATGCTTCTCAACCTACCAAGAAGAGTAAATGAATTTTTAGATCACCATGGGAAATAAGGCGAAGTGTACCCCTATTGGGGGAGGTACCATAGCGTTTCAAACTAAAGCTGGAAATAAGCTTCGAGCCACCAATGTGCTGCATGTGCCTGGTTTGGGGATGAACTTACTCTCAGTGTCTCAGTTACAAAACAAGGGCTATGACGTCTACTTCATTGGCAAAAGAGTATATGTCAAACACCTGAGTTGGAAGAAGAAGGAACAAATCAAAGTCAGGAGCAATAAACTATATAAGTTACAACTCGAATCTCCAATGGAATTGATAGGCAGCTATGAAGAGAAGGATTTGAATGAGCTATGGCACAGAAGAATGGGGCACTTGCACCATGGGGCTTTGAGAATTCTCAAGAAGACTGTCACAGGAGTTCCAAATTTGAGCACCAAACAAGATGACGTTTGCAGAGGGTACATACTAGGGATGTACACTAAGGCAGCCTACCCCAGAAGCAGTAATAGGGCTAAGAGTGTGTTAGGATTGATATACTCAGACATCTGCGGACCAATGCCCACTAGAGCTCTTAGTAGTGTCAAGTATTTCGTCACCTTCATTGATGACCATTCCAGGAAAACTTGGATCTACTTTCTAAAGACCAAGGACGAAGTCTTTTACCAATTCAAGGAGTTTAAAGCTCTGGTTGAGAATCTGATAGGAAATAAGATAAAGATATTGCGATCAGATAATGGTGGAGAATACATTGATAAATACTTCACATAATTTTGCGCGACGGAGGGAATTAGAAGAGAGTGGACTGCTCAATATAATCCGGAGCAGAATGGAGTTGTAGAAAGGAAGAATAGAAATATTGTGGAGGCTGCAAGAGCAATGTTGTATGAACAAGACATGCCCAAATTTCTATGGGTTGAAGCTTGTAACAAAACTGTATATGTTCAGAATAGAGTTCCTCATAATGCATTGGGTAAGATCACTCCAGAAAGGGTCTTCACTGGCAGGAAGCCAAAGGTAAGCCACTTCAGGATCTTTGGTAGTGCGACATCCTCCCAAGTACCTGAACAGAAAAGGAAGAAACTGGATAGGACTGCTGAAAAGGGATATCTGGTGGGATACAGTGAAAATGCTAAGGCTTACAGAATCTACATTCTTGACAATAGAAAGGTTGTAGTGCGGCGGGATGTAAAGTTCATGGAGGAAAGAGCTTTTAGAAAATCCCGAGAGACGCCTTTAGCAACGCAGTCTGAAGATGACCCACTGGTCCAACCACTAAGACCAGCTGAGGTTAGCCCGAGTGCTTCTCCAAGGCAAAAGGATCCAAGGGATTCATCTCCAAAAGATTTGTAGGAGGGGGAGCAGGTAGAGCCACCCACTACCAGTGGTAGGACGAGCAAGGAATTACGACAAATTTTGAAGGATGCAAAGGAGTTTGTCGGAGCCCCTAGAAATGAGAAGAGGCATCACAAGCAACCAGACAAATATCAAGCCTTGGTAGCCCAGGTTGGGGAACCCTCTAGTTTTCAGGAGACAGCTCGACATCAGTTGTGGGTAGATGCAATGGTGGAAGAGTACAATTCCATCATGACAAATGATTTCTGGGAAATGGTTCCTAAGCCTCAAGACAGATCAGTTGTGGTTTCGAGATGGATTCATAAGATCAAATATGCTGTAGATGGCAGCGTAGAAAAATTTAAATCCAAGTTTGTGACAAAGGGGTATGCTCAGAAGGAAGGGATAGACCTTCGCCCTTGTAGCCAAATATACTTCTATTAGATCCGAGATATCCCTTGCTGTGCAGATGGGTTGGGAGATTCACCAGATGGATGTCAAGACGACATTCTTGAATGGGGTGATAGAAGAACTATATATCAAACAACCAAAGGGCTTTGAGACGCGTGAGCAGAAGACTCATTTATGCAGGCTTAAGAAAGCCTTGTATGGACTGAAGCAAGCCCCTAGAGCTTGGTATGGTCGAATTGATAGCTACTTGTAACAGATGGGATTCGTCAAGAGTGACACAGATCCCAATCTCTACTATCTAAGAGTAGGGGATGAGTCTTTGATATAGGTGTTGTATGTAGATGATCTATTCCTCATAGGATCATATAGGCTCGTCAAGGACTGCAAGGGGAATTTAGTTGCAGAGTTTGACATGAAGGATTTGGGGCTGATGCATTATTTTCTGGGGTTGTAAGTTTGGCAGTAGAAGGGTGAGATCTTCCTTGGTCAAGGGAGGTATGCTACATAAATATTGAAGATGTTCAAGATGGAAGACTGTAGACCCATGGCTACACCAATGATCACCAACTGGAAGAAGATTGATACTTCTGAAGATGATGAGGCTAATCCTACCTTGTATAGGCAGCTCATAGGGTCCCCAATGTATCTGGTCAACACCAAGCCTGACATATGTTATGATGTCAACACCCTTAGTCACTTCATGGTGGAATCAAGGAGGGCACATAGGGTAGCAACCAAGCATGTTCTCAGATATTTGTAGGGAACAATCAAGCTTGGATTGAGTAACACCCAAGGCAATGACATCAGATTGAGTGGGTTCACTGATGCAGTTTGGGCTGGAAGCCCAGTAGATCGGAAAAGTACCAGTGGGTACTAGTTCAATGTTGGATCACAGATGACCTCCTGGTGCAGCAGGAAACAAAAATCCATGGCTCTGAGTTCAGCTGAGGCGAAATATATGGTAGCAAGCACTGCTTCATGTGAGGCCATTTTCCAGGGACAATTGTCCAAAAATAACTGTCATTGTGATTGGTTCTTATGCTTGCATTTTACTGTTCTTTTCTCTATATGTACTTGAGTGATAACTGCAGTAGTGTTTATTTCGAAATTTGCTGTAAGGGTTTTGTAAATAACTTATTGTTGAAGTAAGTAGGAGAAATAAATCTATAACTGCAGTAGAAATTTAGAATTGAATTTTTCACAAGACTTAGGGTCCCCATTAAAAATAATTAATTTTTCTTATACAATTGTTTCTGGGGAGAATTTCCCAAAACGATTTCTGGGTTATTTGCAATTGTGCCTAAGCCTCTCCAAAAAATTTGAGACTTAGAGCACATCCGATGCTACCAAAAATGAACACTCCCTCTTAGCGAGAAATGTGCTCTAACAATTATGCCCTGTTGCATACTGTTTCGACTTTGGAGCATCTCCCTCTACACTGTTGATGTTGCTCATCAACCACAGCATTGTTGCTGCACTGTACTGCTGCTGATCCTGCCATAATCAACAATGCATCTGTACTGCAACTCCCTCTCAATTGCTGCATCTGTGCAGATATCACCTATTTCTGCTATTGAAACAAATTTTCCATCACACTCATTTGCTCTCTGAAGTGAACAAACTTGGCTCTTCCTAGAGCTTTGGTGAGTATGTCTGCCACCTGATATCCTGTGGGAATGTACTGTAACTATACTGCTCCTCTCTGAATACAGTGTCTGATAAAATGACACCTGATGTCAATGTGCTATGACCGATCATGAAATATCGAGTTCTCAGAGTGTTTGATTCGACTCTGATTATCACAATAGATACTGGTAACTTTCATCTTCTTTCTAAACAGGTTCACTAACAGTTTTCTGAGCCATATGGCCTCACACGTAGTTGTGCTTGCTGCCATGTATTCTGCCTTTGTTGAGCTCAGAGCTATAGATTTATGCTTCCTACTACACCAGGAGGTCATCCCTGATCTGATGCGAAAACAATACCCTGAGCTCCTCTTCCGATCTACTGAACTGCCTACCCAATCTGAAGAATCGATCTCCTTCGGGTTACTAAGTGTGTGCTCGGCTTGTTTTCCAAATGACCCTCAAGCCTTTTCTTATAATCTTCTCATTGATAAATCAACGACCCAGATTAGAAGTCTAATCAATGGCTAATATTAAAATATGACTTGATCTTCGTTCTCTAGAAGATTCACACTCTGTCTTATTAATATCCATTAATTATTTAATTTCCCTAAGTTTAGACTCAGGGTCTCCATTAAAATAATTAATTGTTTTAATAAGACATGAACCGAGTGGAATTTCCACAAACGGTTTATGGGTTCTTTGGAATACTTATGTCCAAGCCTCCTCACAAATTTTGAGACTTGGAACACTTTCGGATGCTACAAAAATAAACACTCCCTCTTAGCGAGGAAAGTGTTCTAGCAATATGCCTGCTGCATGCTGCTCTGCTTTGAAGCATCCTCTGTGCCGTTGATCTCTGGCTGTTGCCCCTCATCAGCTGTGTACCTTCTGTACCACTGCTCATGACACTGCCACTGTCATTGCCTCATCTGTACTGCAGCTCCCTCTGTATCTTGATCCTATCCATTCCTGCTATTGAAATGGATTCTTGATCATCCCCATCTTCTCTCTGAAATAGAAAAACTTTGTCTTCCCCAGAGCCTTTCTGAGGATATCTGCCACTTGTTCTTCTGTTGGAGTGTATTGCAACTATACAACTCCTCGTTGGACGCAGTCTCTGATGAAGTGACACCTGATGTCAATGTGCTTCGACCGATCATGAAACACAGGATTTTCAAAGAGGTTGATGCAACTCTGATTATCACATAGAATACCGGTCGCTTCCATCTTCTCCTTCAGTAAGTTCACAAGCAGTTTCCGAAGCCATATGGCCTCACATGAAGCTATGCTAGCTGCCATATATTCTGCCTCTACTGAGCTCAGACTTCAGTGCCATGAATTTCTGTTTCCTGCTGCACCAGGAGGTCATCCCTGATCCAAGACTGAAACAATACCCACTGGTACTTTTCCGATCTACTAGACTCTCTGCCCAATCTGCGTTGGTGAACCCACTCAACCTGATGTCATTGCCACGGGTGTACTTTAGTCCAAGCTCGACTGTTCCTTGAAGATATCTGAGAATATGTTTGGCTACTGCCCAATGAGCCCTCCGTGGTTCCACCATGAACTGACTGAGGGTATTGACAACATAATAGATGTCTGGCCTAGTGTTTAACAGATACATCAAAGATCCTATGAGCTGCCTATACAATGTAGGATCAACCTCATCATCTTCGGACGTGTTGATTTTCTTCCAATTGGTGATCATTGGAGTAGTCATGGGTCTACAGTTCTCCATCTGAAATCTTTTCAGAATTTCTGTTGTATATCTTCCTTGACCAAGGAAGATCTCCCCCTTCTGCTGCCAAACTTCCAACCCCAGAAAATAGTGCATCAACCCTAGATCCTTCATGTCGAATTTTGTAGCTAAATTCTCCTTGCAGTCCTTGATGAGCTTCGATGACCTTGTCAGAAATAGATCATCTACATATAGAACCAGTATCAGAGGCTCACTCCCTACCCTTAGTAGAGATTGGGATCTACGTCACTCTTGAGTCTTGACAAACCCCATCCTCTGCAAGTAGCTGTCAATTCGACCATACCAAGCTCTAGGCGCTTGCTTTAGTCCATACAAGGCTTTATTAAGCCTGCACACATGAGTCTTTTGTTCATGGGTATCGAAGCCCTCTGGTTGTTCAATGTATGCTTCCTCTTCTATCACTCCATTTAGGAATGTAGTCTTGACGTCGATCTGGTGAATCCCCCATCCCATCTGCGCAGCAAGGGATATCACAGATCTAATGGAAATATATCGGGCTACTGGGGCGAAGGTCTCTTCATAATCTATCCCTTTCTTCTGAGCATACCCCTTAGCCACAAACTTGTCTTTAAATTTCTCAATGTTTCCATTTGCAACATACTTGATGTTGTAGATCCACCTTGAACCTACAACTGATCTGTCCTGAGGTCTGGGAATCACCTCCCAAACATCATTCGTCATGATGCAATTGTATTATTCCACCATCGCATCTACCCATACCTGGTGTTGAGCTGCTTCTCGAAAATTAGAAGGTTCCCCAACCTGTGCAACCAAGGTTTGGTACCTCTCAGGCTGCCTATGCTGTCTATTCACATTTCGGGGGGCTCCGACAAAGTCCTCTGCATCCCTCAAAATTTTCCGTAGTTCCCTGCTCGTTCTACCACTGTTAGTGGGTGGATCTACCCGCTCCCCTTCCTGCATGTCCTCGGGAGAAGTATCCCTTGGATCCCCATGCCTTGGAGAGGCACTCGTATTACCCTTTGCAGGTCATTGTGGTTGGACCAAGGTTACTTGGAAGCGGGAGCGGGAGCGGGAGCGAAGCGCGGAGCGCCATTTTTAAAAGTTTCCAGGTCCAGAGCGTTTTCGGGAGCGTTTATATATATATATATATATATTAATATTTTTTATATTTTTTATATTTTGATGCATATATGTCAACAAAAACATGTAGAATGATGAATTAGACATAAAAAACATAAAAACATAGATTGAATCATATAACATCAATCATCTAGAAGTTATTATCTTCATCAACCACGCCCACGAGTTGGAAGCAGAGAACATATTGACTCTTGAGTCTCGCAAATCATCAATCTGAAGGTTTCAAGCTTTCAAAATTCAATATATAACATTTATCATCATTGATAATTTGATATATAACATTTATCATCATTGATTCATTGATTTGCACCAATATATAACATTTATTTATCACGATATTATAACATTTATCATCATTGATTCATTGATCACCATATAACTTTCATGAAGCATCATATTCATAATTCATAATGACTTGTAAACAGTAAACTTATAAATGCCAACTTCAAAGTTTCAATTTTCAAATTCAAACTTCAAACTTAAATTGTCATTAAATATATGAAATCAGAAAGAGTCAAGTTTCAACTGTTCAACTGTCAACAACAAATAGAAAATAGTAAACAACAAATATATTTTATCTGGCTGGCCCCTTGCCACGCCCACAAGAAATGTCTAATTTTTGTGAGCCACGAGGAAATGTTGGTCTTCTAGTACTCTCAGGAGTACCACGACCACGACTAGAAGGTGGAGGTTGGATCTGCAAAGGAACAATAGTATGATATCGAGGAGTGGCACTGGCACTGGCACTGGCACTGGCACCCGCACTGCTACCAGTAGATGGTGGGACTGGCCCTGTGTGTGGCGGTGCTGCTGATGCTTCATCATCATCCTTATAAAGTTCTGCTTCCAATTCTTCCAGATGTAACGTGCCGTCCTCCAAATTATCATCCTCTGGGTTGTTGTCCCAGACTCTGTATGATTGATCCTCATTTGCCCGATCACAATAATGGCTCAACAACCTCAAGTTATAATGCACATAAACCAAGCTTTCAGCTCGGTTTTCATTCAGCCTGTTTCTTCTCACATTGTGTATAAAGTTGTAGGTGCTCCAACACCTCTCAGCAGAAGAAGTGTTCACAACTTGTGAGAGAACTTTTTTAGCCAACTTTGGCAAAAGTCCCATGCCGCCATATGCTTCCCACCATGTGAGAGCATCGAATCTGCCCCTGTCTTCCATTGCATGGAATGAACCAAAGTTAGCAGTGCAACTGAAGTATTTGCCTAATTCAAGGCGCAATTTAGCACACTCTTCCCTGTCAGGTACCAATTTGTCCAATGCCTTCATGTACCCCTCTTGTACCTCTGGATCTGTGTGAGGTTTCACCCTAACCCCACCTCCAGGTGCAGGTTGGCCCAACCAAGATGGAGAGTAATATTTTGGCATAAGGATATATGCCAAAGCATGTAGTGGAACATTGAGTTTATTCCACCGTGCACACACACAGTCCTGAATCATAGCATACAAGTTGGGATCATTATCCTTAACAATATCTTTTATTTGCCCCAACATGCTATCCATCTGCTCATAAACCTCTCCAATCACTGGTTTATCAGTATTCGCAAAGCGAATCATGTTATAAATGGGCTTGGTAAAACTCACAATTTCCCTCATACGTGCCCAAAACAGAGGGTCAAGGGCGGTCTCCTCCACATGTTCGAAACCTTGCCTGTCAACTATTGTTGCCGCCCTGTCCTTTAATAGCTGCCAGTGTGGGCTTGATACCATTGCAGCCAATGACTCTCTTACCTTCAAAAGGCACCTGAAGGTGAGGTAATAGCTAGCAAATCTAGTTTTTGCTATTTTCAACAACTCCAATTTGGAGTGAGTACGGAAAAGCCCATTGGTATTGCTATGATTTGTAATAAATTTGATCATTTTTTTACCTCTCTTGTACAAATCACCAAGCCATTTGAATTGAGGTTGTTTGTTTTTGATGATATCAGGCATCAAAAGGTTCATTGTGTGAACCAAACACCCAGACCAAAAAATGTTGGGGTATTTATCCTCAATAATTGCTCCTGCTGCCTTACAGTTAGCAACATTATTAGTGATGACCTGTATGACATTGTATGGCCCAGTCTTTTCAATTATATCAAGTAATGGTTCTGCAATGTTAATGCCAGTTTTGAATTTATCTCAATAATCATATGCTGCCAGGAAGATTGCACCACTAACCGACACAGGCAAAACATTTATCAATGGTTTTCCTTTTACGTTGGTCCATCCATCAGAGACAATGGACAACCCATGCTCATTCCACGAACTTGTCATTCTAGCCAAAGAATTGTTTATTTTAGCTCTTTCATGATCAAGACCCACGGTTCTGGCCTTGTCATACCCAGGGCTTTTGTATCCTTTGGGGGCATCATTAATGGCAGAAACCATTTCATGCCAATAAGGTGAGCGAAGAACATCGAATGGCACCCCACATGCATATAGAAACCGGTAAACTTTTGAATCCACATCATTCCTACACCCTTCGTCTAGGAAATCGGATATGGTTCTACGCCTTAATCCAATGCCACTGCTTCCAAAACCACTGGCATGGGTGGAAGTTGAACTTGTTTGTCCATGATGTGTTGGGCCTGAATCAACGAAACCCCTAGATATTTTAGATGATCTCTGTAGGGCAACCCCCTCTTCCTTCCTATATATCTCTCTCTGTGGTGCTGGCACAAAAGTACAAACTTTGATTCCAAGATTTTTAGTTCCATCTCTTGGCATTATCCCACAAAGGTGCCTTCTCAGACGGGTGTATGAACCATGGTATTGTTTATTGCAATGGGGGCAAATAAATTTAGTGGTTCCACCACCTTTCCCTCCTTCCATTTTTTGAACATATTTCCACAAAGGAGTTTGGTCTTGTTTAGTTGGGGAATCTATGTTCTCAGGTTCTCCACTCCCCACTTCCTCCTCAACATAATCCTCCTCCTCTTCAGGATTTTCTTTAGATCCACCATAACCCTCCTCTTCATCCTCCTCTTCTCTGATTTGCCTCTTTCTTCTAGCACTCTCCAACACCATTATCACAAAGAAAGGAACCAACATGAGGAAAATCCCTAGCCATATAGCCATGATGGAAACAAGTTTCAAGTTTCTAGCCTACAAAACAAATGGAAAAATGCCAAATGGGAATAGGAAATGCAACAAAGGAAAAAAACTATTCATTTTTTAAGTTTTAAATCCAATAAAATGCAACATTCAAGAAAAATTCAAGTTTTCATTTTTAAACAATTTAACAATCTACAAATTCGTCCTAGAAAATACTAAATTGGATTAGAAAGCCTACCTCTTTCTTGCAATTCTCCTGTCAGCCTTGCTCCTTGCTCTCCTGTCAGCCTTGCGCTCTCCTTGCTCTCCTTCTTGCTCTCTCTCTCAACTCAACAAACAATAAAATGTAAAATGAAACCCCCCCCATTATAAAAAAATCGATTTTTCACTTAAAAAAATTTGCGCGCGGCGGGAAAATTTGCGCGCGGCGGGAAGCGTTTTTTAAATGTCGGAAGCGCTCAGGGAGCGTTCTCTCCCGAGCGCTTCCTGAAACGCTCCCAAAAAGACAGGGAGTGTTTTAACAGGTTCAGAAACGCGCTCCGGAAAACGCTCCCGTCAGGAAGCGTTTTCGGAAGCGCTTTTCCGAGCGTTTCCGAAACACTCCCGCACGGAGCGCGTTTTGGAAACGGGAGCGAAGGGTGTTTGAAGCTTCCCTGCAACCTAGGGTTGGACTAGCAAATCCTCCTCAGACTGCGTAGCATAAGGCATCTCCCGGGATCTCTTGAAGGCCCTCTCCTCCATGAATTCACATCCCTCCGCACTACAACTTTCCTGCTCTTTGGAATGTAAATGCAATAAGCCTTTGAATTCTCACTGTATCATACCAGATACCCCTTTTTAGCAGTCATATCCAACTTCTTCCTCTTTTCATTGGGTACATGACAATATGTAGTACTACCAAGATCCTAAAGTGACTTACTTCAGGCTTGCTGCTAGTGAAGACACTTTCTAGAGTAATCTTTCCCAATGCATTGTGAGGAATCATGTTATGAACGTAGACAGTTGTATTACAAGCTTCAACCCACAGAAATTTAGGCATGTCTTGATCATACAACATTTCCCTGGCAGCTTCGAAAATAGTCCTTCACTTCGACAATAGATTATATGGAGCACTCCACTCTCTTCTGATACCTTCCCTTGCACAAAACCCTGTGAATTCTTTATCAATGTACTCTCCACCATTGTCTGATCGCAACACCTTGATCCACTTTCCTGTCAGATTTTCTACCAGAGCTTTAAACTCTTTGAAACGACTGAAGACTTCGTCTTTAGTCTTCAGAAAGTAGATCCAGGTCCTCCTGGAATGGTCATCAATAAAGGTGATGAAATATTCGACATCATTAAGAGCTCTAGTGGACATTGGTCTGCAGATATCCGAGTGTATCAAGCCCAATACAATCTTAGCCCTATTGTTGCTTCTCTGTTACGCTGCCTTGTCATACTTTCCGTGACAGTTTTATTAAGACACTTTAACGCTCCAAGATGCAAATGTCCCATTCTTCTGTGCCATAGTTCATTCAACTTTCATGTCCTTCTCATCAATGCTGCATATTAGTGTCATTAGAGATTCGAGCTGTATCTTATAAAGTTTATTGCTCCTTACTCCGATTTGTGCTTTCTTCTTCCAACTTGGGTGTTTGACGTATACTCTATTGCCAATGAAGTAAATGCCA
This sequence comes from Pinus albicaulis, assembly GCA_034641835.2. NCBI lineage: Eukaryota > Viridiplantae > Streptophyta > Pinopsida > Pinales > Pinaceae > Pinus > Pinus albicaulis. The sequence continues at coordinate 476,799,756 of CM076581.1, read as the reverse complement.
TAACCTTTGTTTTGAAGTTGAGACACCGAGAGTAAGTTCATCCCCAACCCAGGCACATGCAACACATTAGTGGCCTGAAACTTATTTCTAGCCTCTGTTTGAAATACTATGGTACCTCTTCCAATAGGGGTACATTTTTCCTTATTATGGTGATTTTAAAGTTCATCTGTTTTTCTCGATAGTTTGAGAAACATTCTCGTACTCCCGTCATATGAGCAGAAGCCCCACTGTCAATGTACCAGACTTCAGGAGAAGCAGTGCTTGACACACAAGCAAACTCTTCTTCCAGTTTGGATGCTAGAACAGAAACATCATGATCTATTAGTTCTTCTATGCTTCTCTTTTTCTCTGGAGAAATGCGTGAACCCTTTCGAGCTGCCGCAGCAATGTCTGATTTCCGTTCACTTGCCGGTTTTTTGTTCCTGTTACTCATCTCTGGCTTTGATACCATTTGAAAAATTCAATCCAGAAATATAGAGTTGCAGTAATATATTTATTTCTCCTACTTATTACTCCGATAAGTTATTTACAGAATTCTATTAATAAATTTCGAAATAAATACCACTGCAACATTCACAATTACATATGCAGAGAAAGGAACAATAAGAACCATAATCATAAGAAACAATCACATGTACACACTTATTTTTGGACAATTGTCCGCGAAAAAACCCAATGTGGGAAAAATGGTGCAGCAGATGAGATTTTAGATATTATTCTTCAGCAAATGAATTCTTTACAAGGAATACACTAGAAAACTATTTAGAAAACACCTGAAACAAAATTCTCGGAACCTCCCGAAGACTTTCCGACACTCGGAAGACCCTCTCTCTCCCTCTGCATGTTTCTCTGCACAGTCCTTCTGTTGAACTACGTCACTCTGCGTGGGTACACTGCGCTGCCTTCTGTGGCCCTTTGCGTCCCTTTGTCGTCATACTCAATCACTATTGACTCCCTCTTCTCCTTCTGCCTCCGCAACTCTGCCCTGCAACTCTCCCTCTGAAATCAAATTCTACTCCTTCAGAATCGATCTCTTTCGAGTTACTGAGTGTGTGCCCGACTTGCTTTCCAAATGACCCTCAAGCCTTTTCTTATAATCTTCTCATTGATAAATTAACGACTCAGATTACAAGTCTAATCAATGGCTAAGATTAAAACTTTACTTGATCTCCAAGATTCACACTCTGTCGTATTAATACCCATTAATTATTTAATTTCCCTAAGTTTAGACTTAGGGTCTCCATTAAAAGAATTAATTATTTTAATAAGACATGAACCAAGTGGAATTTCCACAAACGGTTTCCGGGTTATTTGGAATACTGATGTCCAAGCCTCCTCACAAATTTTGAGACTTGGAACACTTTCCGATGCTACAAAAATCAACAAGTTAGACTTAGGGTCCCCATTAAAAATAATTAATTTTTTTTTATAAAACTATTTCTGGGTGGAATTTCCCAAAACGATTTTTGGGTTATTTGTAATGCATGTGTCTAAGGCTCTCCACAAAATTTGAGACTTAGAGCACATCTGATGCTACTAAAAATCAACAATCAAGACATAAGGAGAAAATTAGTTGACTGTCGTGGTTTATGTAGATTATATCATTTTTGGAGGCATTATGAATAAAATGTGTAAAGAGTTTCATTCGAGAAATTTTGAGGTAAAAAATGGACCTCAAAACAAAAATGTACAACCAAAATAAACTTTATAAGAACCAATAGGATTCAAATTGATGATCTCAAACATGGGGGAAGATTCACCATTTTTGGAGTAAGAAAGTAAAAAGATAAAAAATTTTAAAAAATTAAAAACTACTGTTTCAACTTGTATTTTAAACTTATATCCCTACGGTTTTACTCAAATTTCGAGTGAGAGCATTCGTTGGACGCAAAATTTAATTCCTCATCCAATGAGTACCCATGTTGCATACTTTCGATGGATCCTACTACATGAAAAATGATAAATACATGAAAAATGTGATTCTAGTCCCGTTTTTTCATGTATTTCTCATTTTTCGTGTAGCAACGTTTATCGAAAGTATGCAATATGAGTACTCCTTGTATGAGGAATCAAATTTCACATCCAACGAGTACTCTCGCGCGAAATTTGAGTAAAATCATAGGGAGATAGGTTAAAAGTATAAGTTGACAAAGTAGTTTTTTTCTTTTTTCCCTCTAAAATTTGACGACGTAATCTAATCTTATTTTATTATTTCCACTATTATTTTAGAATATTCCTTAGGAGGCCCATTTTAGACCTCAAAATTTCTCTAATGGAAATTGAAATGAAAAAGGAATTTGAGATGTCTATGTTTGGTGAACTATCATTCTTCCTTGGATTACAAATTTGTCAATTCTGTTGATTTCTGGTAGAATCAGATGTGCTCTAAGCCTCAGAATTTGCAGGGAGGCTAGGACCCATGCATCCTCCAAGACCCAGAAATCGTTTTGAGAAACAGCCTCAGAAGAAGGTTTGAACCTGCCTCAAACTAGCCTCAGAACTGTTGAAAAGTGTAACTAGGATCGATCTTCATATTGACTATGTAATTATGTATTTATGTAAAGAAAACAAAGATAATAAAATGTATTTTTATTATACTTGCTTCATGGGTTTCATGAGTAAGATTTTTATTATAGGTCAATAGAACTCTTCTTGATGTCTATTAGGGTTTGTCTTCTAGTTATAAGCATAATTAAGTGTCATATAAATGAATTGTCTAGTCCAAAGTATATGCTCCAAGACCTTGCCATGAAACAATGAAGGATTGGCTCAAAACAAACCTCATCGATGCTGGAAGATGTACCCCTACATGTTGGCCTATTAACTGTGAAGTCAGCCTACAAACAGCATGCCAGGTTGGTCTAAATACGGAAACAATGCACTATATATAGTGCTAGAGTTGCGGCTCATTTGCACACAGAAATTGCAGATATATCTGCGGTCTTCAGGAAGGGTACAAGTGCGAACTTCAGGACAAAGACTAGTCTGATATATATTCATATTAGGGTAAAGGATTGCGGATTAGCTTGAAGGAAGACTATACATGGAAAACTTTGAAGAAAAGATTGCAAACAGTTCTGAGATGGTAACAACGTGACAAGGTCTAGGACAAATGACAATGTTTAAGTGTTAAAGTGCGGATCTATTTGAAGAAGGGTTTGCGGATTATCCTGAAGTAATATTGTGGATCAAAATTAAGGTCAGTATACACTTACAGTTCATGCGAAGTTGAGATAGTGATCTATGCGTAGAAAAGCCTATGGATAATCTGAAGAAGAGATCAGTCAGAAAGTGTAAAAAAGGGAGGAAGGTAAATCTATAGTATCAAGTGTATGCAAAGTGAAGATGATTTTGTCTCCAATATTTGACTAAGCAAAAAGGAGTGTTTGAAGATAAACTTAGAGACTGGGTTCTCTAGTGTTGGTGCAGATTAGTGCAGGTTGGTGAAGAAAAGAAAGATCAAAGTATAAGGTCATCAAAGAAGCAGTGACAAGGCCTTGGATGCATTCATAGGTTAAGGGTCTAAGTCTTGGTCATGGTACTTGTCATTTGAAAATTTATAAGAAGAATTTCTCATGGGCTTTCCTCTCCAAGAGGGAGAGGTTTTGCCCTGGCTGGAAGAGCATAAATTTATGTTTCTTGTATTTTGGTAATTGATTTGATGAAAGACTAAATAAGCTAAGAAGAGAAGACAAGTAAATTAAGTAAGCTCACAAGTAATTATCAAGGAGAGAATTTGAATTAATCACCGCCCCTCCAAATTCTCAAAATGGAATCATAGCTAAGGTGCTAAAAGACAAGGGCTACTCAGCAAGGAGGCACTTAAGGAAGCAAGAATCAAAGTCAAGGTCAAAGTTTACGTTGAAAGGTCAAATCAGTTTGCAAGGAAGATTCTCAAGCTGTCTCAAGAAAGATCTTCAATCTCATTTAAAGATTTGTATTCAAGACATTGTTGAAAGAGACATCATCTTGAAGACATCCTTTATCATCTAGGATCCAAGAACATCTACATTGGAAAATTCAATCTAAGAAGAAGCTCCTGACTTCATCTTCATCATCATCAAGGAAGTTGCAAGTCACTCTACTCAAGTATCTATGACCTTATTTAAATCTGTTAAGATGACTTAATATAAAGAGAGCAACAAATTGGTTGGGTCATCAAACTTTAGTGCATGGAAAAGAAGGACAGATTTGAATCTAATTGAAGACGAAGTTATGGGCCACATCGAAGGATCTACAATTCAATCCTCAAAAGAAGATGCTCCAGCTCATGCCAAGTACATGAAAGGAGAAATCAGAGCCCAGAGGATTCTCATAGAATCCATTAAGGACTCTCTCATTCTCTATGTATCAAAACCGAAATTTGCAAAAGAAATATATGAGAAACTGGTGGAGCTATTCTCTGTGAGTACTGCAGGAGAAACAATCTCTCTAAGACAAGAACTATACAAAATGAAACTGTAAAGGGAAGAAGGAATCACTTCATACTTTATGAAGATTTCTGAAATAAGAGACCAAATGCAGGAATTGGGAGAAGTAATGTCTGATATTGAAATGACTACAGTGGTGTTGAATGCTCTACCGGAAGAATGGGGAGACTTCACTTCAAGCTTATACGGGAAGAAAGAAGCAACACCATTCCACGATTTATGGTCTCCATGTAAAATAGAGGAAACAAGATTGAAAGCCAAAGCTGATACAGGATCAAGTGAAGAGAATCAAGCCTTTGCAGCCATATCCAGGAAGAAAAGAAGATTCGGAAAATTTGGTCCCCAGAATCAAAGAAGAAATATGGACAAAGTACAATGCTTTGGATGTAATGAACTTGGGCATTATAAAAGAGATTGTCCTAAATTTGGAAAGGACAAGAGGAAAAAGGAAGAAGCCCATGTCACAGATATAAGGGAATAACCTAATATAAAGAAATCTAAGAAAGATTAAGCAAGAGATCTCTAATATGATTGATATCATCTTCCTCTTTAAGTGATTTCTGTTGGTTGTAAAATAGTATGACGAGAAGCTATCTATATTAATAGCATCATAATAGAGGCATGGTAGGAGCTCTTGGTGAAACAACTCTTGGAAAACGTCGCTGATAAAAATTCTGATGGAAGGCAGTCATCAAGATCAAGGGTCATCATGGAAATAGGTGTTGACATTTTCTAAAGGAGTTCTCTATGGATTCACTGATTAGAAAGAAAGCAGAAAGGTTTCATCAAGAATTCTATGCTACAGAATTCTGGGAATAGGATGTGATGACATATTGATGAAGCAGGTCATTGGAATGAAGTTCCTCATTCTAGTAAAATAGCTACAGGATGACTCAAAGTAAAAAGGTATGAGGTATATATATTTATATGCTGACATTGGATGCTGTGTAGTCATGTCATATGGTTGCAGGTGATGAAATTTAAAATTATGATCTCTCACGGTGCATTGACAGATGAAATCAACATAATATATCCTCATATGGAATATGAGATGGTTGTATATGAACAAGGAATTGGAAATTGGAAGTTCCTAGGAATGAAGATGTGAAAAAAGGAAGAGATCATGAAGTGCAACCATGTCAAGAGGCAGTTATCATCCGGAAGCCAACAAGATGTGACTAGAATATCTCCGGGGATGATATGTAGACTTTGATAGAAGTTTGGTAAAGAAGAAGACCCTTGATAAGACATATTATTAGAAGAAGTGTCAATCTGAATAGAGGATGTCGATGCCTATAGGAAGACGTCATGGTGAAAGGTCATCACTAAGGTAAATTTTGTTTTTAAAAGTTCATATGTATATGTTTATCTGGATGAATTTGTGTAGGGATGCCAATCATGTGAAAGGATGTAAGATCCTTGGAGATGGTTCAAAAGAAAGCAGCATGGCATAAAAGGTGGACCAGATAAGGAAGTTAGATCATAAATGAATCACTTTCTGATAGCTGACATGACTCATGGATGAAAGTGATGGATGATATGTGCCCTATGAAAAGATCTTGTGGAATGGTTAAATGCAAAAAGCAGCATGGCATAAAAGGTGGACCAGATAAGGAAGTTAGATCATAAATGAATCACTTTCTGATAGCTGACATGACTCATGGATGAAAGTGATGGATGATATGTGCCCTATGAAGCCAAAGGTTGAAGATTCCTCAATATTGAAATCCATGACATCGAGGGGAGGAATTCTTCATGAGCAACTGGGTGTCTCACCATTGTTGCTGCAGGTCCTTGGTTGAGAGGGAGCCTGGTGATAAGTTTTTTGCTTGGAAGAACTTGAAGCATGTCCTTCCTAAGTTAAGAGAGAGTGAAATATATGATTCTCCAATACATGTGTTATGCACTAGACCAGGACTAACAACCAACAGTCTTAGTGTAGACCATGTGGAGAGAATGGATAGACACATCATTCTGGTCTTCACTTGGGAAGACAGAATGGAGGATTGGGTAATCATCTGGCATTCGATACTCTTTGACAATGTGATAGGGCATTCAAAATAAGAGTAGTCGAGGACCGATATTCTTTGAGGGCTAGCTACCTAAGAGAAGAATAGTCCAAGAAGGTCATACTTTGGGAACACCTGGGTGGAGTATGGTGCCTATAAGTCATGTGTCTCGCCAGCATTGTAGCACATTGTCTCGTTGAGAGATGGGGTTGTTAGTCAAGGCCTTGCACTAGGACAATGCTGGTTGATATGATGCTAGACAGATGCGGTTACCAATCCAATTTTTCTTATGAGATTCTTCAAATTGAAAGTGACCATGTACGTGTATGAATACCTCCCTAGTTAAGAGGGAGTGTTGAAAAGTGTAACTAGGATCGGTCTTCATATTGACTATGTAATTATGTATTTATGTAAAGAAGAAGACACAGATAATAAAATGTATTTTTGTTATACTTGCTTCATGGGTTTGACGAGCAAGATTTTTATTATAGGTCAATAGATTTCTTCTTGATGTCTTTTAGGGCTTGTCTTCTGGTTATAAGCATAACTAAGTGTCATGTATATGAAGTGTCTAGTCTAAAGTATATGCTCCAAGACCTTGCCATAAAACAGTGAAGGATTGGCTCAAAGCAACCCTCATCAACGCTGGAAGATGTACCCCTACATGTCGGCTTATTAACTGTGAAGTCGACCTAAATATGGAAACAATGCACTATATATAGTGCTGGAGCTGCGGCTCATTTGCACACAGAAATTGCGGATATATCTGTGGTCTTCAGGAAGGGTATAAGTGCGGACTTCAGGACAAAGACTAGTCTGATATATATTCGGATTAGGGTAAAGGATTGCGGATTAGCTTGAAGAAGACTATACATGGACAACTCTGAAGAAAATATTGCGGACAATTATGAGATGGTTACAGCATGACAAGGTCTGGGACAAATGCCAACGTTTAAGTGTTAAAGTGTGGATCTATTTGAAGAAGGGTTTGTGGATTGTCCTGAAGTAATATTGTGGATCAGAAGTAAGGTCGGTATACACCTATAGTTCATGTGAAGTTGAGACAGTGATCTATGCGTAGAAAATCCTATGGATAATTTGAAGAAGAGAGCAGTCAGAAAGTGTAGGAAAGGGAGGAAGGTACCTAACAACAGTTTCAAGTGTATGCAAAGTGAAGATGATTTTGTCTCCAATATTTGACTAAGCAAAAAGGAGTGTTTGAAGATAAACTTAGAGATCGAGTTCTCTAGTGTTGGTGCAGATCAGTGCATGTTGGTGAAGAAAAGAAAGATCATAGTATGAGGTCATCAAAGAAGCAGTGACAAGGTCTTGTATGCATTCATAAGTTAAGGGTCTAAGTCTTGGTCATGGAACTTGTCATTTGAAAATCTATAAGAAGAATTTCTCGTGGGTTTTCCTCTCCAAGAGGAGAGGTTTTTCCCTGGCTGGAAGAGCCTAAATTTGTGTCTCTTGTATTTTGGTAATTGACTTTATGAAAGACTAAATAAGCTAAGATGAGAAGACATATGTAAATTAAGTAAGCTCAAAAGTAATTATCAAGGAGAGAATTTGAATTAATCACCGCCCCTCCAAATTATCAACATGGAATCAGAGCTAAGGCGCTAAAAGATATGGGCTACTCAACAAGGAGGCACTTAAGGAAGCAAGAATCAAAGTCAAGGCAAAGTTTACGTTGAAAGGTCAAATCAGTTTGCAAGGAATATTCTCAAGCTATCTCAAGAAAGATCTTCAATCTCAATTAAAGATATGTACTCAAGACACTGTTGAAAGAAACATCATCTTGAAGACATCCTTTATCATCTAGGATCCAAGAACATCTACATTGGAAAATTCCATCTAAGAAGAAGCTCCTGTCTTCATCTTCATCATCATCAAGGAAGCTACAACTCTACTTAAGTAAGTATCTATGACCTTATTAAAATCTGTCAAGATGACTTAATATAAAGAGAGCAACAAATTGGTTGGGTCATCAAACTTTAGTGCATGGAAAAGGAGGACAGATTTGAATCTAATTGAAGACGAAGTTATGGGCTACATCGAAGGATCTACAATTCAACCCTCAAAAGAAGATGATCCAGCTCATGCCAAGTACATGAAAGGAGAAATCAGAGCCCAGAGGATTCTCATAGAATCCATTAAGGACTCTCTCATTCTCTATGTATCAAAACCGAAATCTGCAAAATAAATATATGAGAAACTGGCGGAGCTATTCTCTGAGTACTGTAGGAGAAGCAAACTCTCTGAGACAAGAACTATACAAAATGAAACTATCAAGGGAAGAAGGAATCACTTCATACTTTATGAGGATTTCTAAAATAAGAGACCAACTGCAGGAATTGGGAGAAGTAATGTCTGGTACTGAAATGACTACAATGGTGTTGAATGCTCTACCGGAAGAATGGGAAAACTTCATTTCAAGTTTATATGGGAAGAAAGAAGCAACACCATTCCACGATTTATGGTCTCTATGTAAAATAGAGGAAACAAGATTGAAAGCCAAAGCTGATACAAGATCAAGTGAAGGCAATCAAGCCTTTGCAGCCATATCCAGGAAGAAAGGAAGATTCATAAAATTTGGTCCTCAGAATAAGAGAAGAAATATGGACAAAATACGATGCTTTGGATGTAATGAACTTGGGTATTATAAAAGAGATTGTTCTAAATCTGGAAAGGACAAGAGGAAAAAGGAAGAAGCCCATGTCAAAGATATAGGGGAAGAACTTGATATAAAGAAATCTAAGAAAGAAGAAGCGAAAGATCTCTATTATGATTGAGATCATCTTCCTCTTTAAGTGATTTATGTTGGTTTTAAAATAGTATGGCAAGAAGCTATGTATATTAATAGCATCATAATAGAATCATGGTAGGAAATCTTGGTGAAATAGCTCCCAGAAAACCTCGCTAATAACAATTCTGATGGAAGGGAGTCATCAAGATCAAGGGCCATCATGGAAACAAGTGTTGACATTTTGTAATGGAGTTCTCTATGGATTCACTGATTAGAAAGAAAGAAAAAAGGTTTGATCAAGAATCCTATGCTACAGAATTATGGGAATAGGATGTGATGAAAGATATATATATTTATATGCTGGCACTAGATGCTGTGTAGTCATGTCATATGGTTGCAGGTAATGAACTTTAGAAGTATGATCTCTCACAGTGCACTGATAGATGAAATCAACATAATATATCCTTATATGGAATATGAGGTGGTTGTATATGAACAAGGAACTGGAAATTGTAAGTTCCTGGGAATGAAGATGTGCAAAAAGGAAGAGATCATGAATTGCAACCATGTCAAGAGGCAGTTATCATCTGGAAGCCAAGAAGATGTGACTAGAATATCTGCTGGGAGGATATGTAGACTTTGATAGAAGTCTGGTAAAGAAGAAGACCCTTGACAAGACATATCATTAGGAGATGTGTCAATCTGAATAGAGGATGTCGATGCTTACAAGAAGATGTCATGGTGAAAGATCATCACTAAGGTAACTATTGCTTTTAAAAGTTCATACGTATATGTTTATCTGGATGAATTTGTGCAGGGCTGCCAATCATGTGAAAGGATGTAAGATCCTTGGAGATGGTTCAAAAGAAAGCAACATGGCATAAAAGGTGGACCAGATAAGGAAGTCAAATGAATCACTTTCTGATAGCTGGCATGACTCATGAATGAAAGTGATGGATGATCTGTGCCCTATGAAGTCAAAGTTTGAAGATTCCTCAATATCGAAATCCATGACAATGAGGGGAGGAATTCTTAATGAGTAGCTGGGTTGTCTCACCATTGCTGCTGTAGGTCCCTGGTTGAGAGGGAGCCTGGTGATAAGTTTGTTGCTTGAAAGAAACTTGAAGCATGTCCTTCCTAAGTTAAGAGGGAGTGACATATATGATTCTCTAATACATGTGTTATGCACTACACCAGGACTAACAGCGATAAGTCTCAGTGTATGCCATATGGAGAGAATGAATAGACACATCATTCTGGTCTTCACTTGGGAAGACAGAATGGAGGATTGGGTAATCATCTGGCATTCGATACTCTATGAGAATGTGATAGGGCATTCGAGATAAGAGTAGTTGCGGACCAATATTCTTTATGGGCTAGCTACGCAAGAGAAGAATACCAATAGTCTTTTGGGAACACCTGGGTGGAGTATGTACCTTGGAGAGACAGTGACTATGGTGTCTATAAGTCTTGTGTCTTGCCAACATTGTAGCCCATTGTCTCATTGAGGGATGGGGCTATTGGTCAAGGCCTTGCACTAGGACAGTGCTGATTGATATGATGCTATACAGATGTGATTACCAATCCGATTCTTCTTATGAGATTCTTCAATTTGAAAGTGTGTATGAATACCTCCCTAGTGAAGAGGGAGTGTTGAAAAGTGTAACTAGGATCGGTCTTCATATTGACTATGTAATTATTATTTATGTAAAGAAGAAGAAAAAGATAATAAAATGTATTTTTGTTATACTTGCTTCATGGGTTTCATGAGAAAGATTTTTATTATAATTCAATAGACTTCTTCTTGATGTATATTAGGGTTTGTCTTCTGGTTATAAGCATAATTAAGTGTCATGTATATTAAGTGTCTAGTCTAAAGTATATGCTCCAAGACCTTGCCATAAAAAGGTGAAGGATTGGCTCAAAACAACCCTCATCAACGTTGGAAGATGTACCCCTACATGTCGGTCGATTAACTGTGAAGTCAGCCTACAAGACAGCATGTGAGGTCGGCCTAAATATGGAAACAGTGCACTATATATAGTGTTGGAGCTGCAACTCATTTGCACACAGAAATTGCAGATATATCTGTGGTCTTTAGGAAGGGTATAAGTGCGGACTTCAAGACAAAGTCTAGTTTGATATATATTCAGATTAGGGTAAAGGATTGTGGATTAGCTTGAAGGAAGACTATGCATGGACAACTCTGAAGAAAAGATTGCGGACAGTTCTGAGATGGTTACAATGTGACAAGGTCTGGGACAAATGATAGCATTTAAGTGTTAAAGTGCGGATCTATTTGAAGAAGGGTTTGCAGATTGTCCTGAAGTAATATTACGAATCAAAAGTAAGGTCAGTATACACCTACAGTTCATGCGAAGTTGAGACAGTGATCTATGCGTAGAAAAGCCTATGGATAATCTGAAGAAGAGAATAGTCAGAAAGTGTAAGAAAGGGAGGAAGGTAAATCTGTGATTTACCTTCCTAACTACAGTTTCAAGTGTATGCAAAGTGAAGATGATTTTGTCTCCAATATTTGACCAAGCAATAGGGAGTGTTTGAAGATAAACTTCGAGACCGAGTTCTCTAGAGTTGGTGCAAATCAGTGCAGGTTGGTGAAGAAAAGAATGATCAGAGTTTGAGGCCATCAAAGAAGCAGTGACAAGGTCTTGGATGCATTCATAAGTTAAGGGTCTAAGTCTTGGTCATGGTACTTGTCATTTGAAAATCTATAAGAAGAATTTCTTTTGGGTTTTCCTCTCCAAGAGGGAGAGGTTTTGTCCTGGCTGGAAGAGCCTAAATTTGTGTCTCTTGTATTTTTGTAATTGACTTGATGAAAGAATAAATAAGCTAAGAAGAGAAGACATAAGTAAATTAAGTAAGCTCACAAGTAATTATCAAGGAGAGAATTTGAATTAATCACCGCACCTCCAAATTCTCAACTAGAACATGCTGAAAAAGTGCCTCAGGGGCCAAAAATTTTCCACAAAACCATTGCCTTGGAAGGCCGAAAACACCTTAGACATTCTGACACAAAAACCCTTGCTTCAACATGTTGTCGCACAGATTGTCAAGGCACCGCGACAACGGCTCAGATTGGGGGCTGTCACCTTTATCTCCAATCTCTGTATTTAAGCTGTCTCCTTGCAAGCTAAGGGAGGTAGACCCTATTAGAAATGAAGGACAAATCCAAGAGACACAGCTAAAACACCAAATACTTGATAAAATTAACAGGATTTCAAAGATCTAGATTAGATTTCACGTTTAAGACAAGTGCCTTATGGAGTCAAACAGAATCCCGTTATGCGATTATAAACCAATGTTTTAAAAACCGGAACCGGTGACCGGACCGGTGGACCTAATGAACCGGGTTTCTAACCGGAACCGGTCTAACCGGGAGCGGTCAGATCTCAATGAACCGGTTTTAAAAAAAATACATTAAATAATTATTTTTTAATAAAAAAACTATTTTTAAGATTTGCAACCATGATTCCAAGCCAATAGAGACAAAATATGCAAAGTTTGCTCATTTATATACCATGCAAAGGTGAATATATCAAAATGGCACTGAGTGCAATACATATCATCAAAAAATACATAAGCAATGAGGCTCCAAATGGCCCATAAAGTCCAAAAACAATGCTACAAGCTATGAGGCCATTGGCCTAATACAAGACTACATATTAGTGATCAATAACATGATCACTCCTCATCATGATCAAAATCATCACCACTCCTAGACAAGGGATCATCAACATGAGCTACATAAATAATATGGCTCAGAGTTTGAGGACTCCTAAAACTTCTCTACAACTTTAGTAGTAGTAATAGTAGTAGCAAAATAGACATCAAAACTACAAATCACTCAGCAACATGGTCTCTCATGAAACTCATCATTGATTCATCGCTACTAGAAATGGGATCATCAACAAGAGATACATAAACATCATCTAGCTCAAAGTCTTCAGACTTGGATTGCTCAACCTTATAACATGATAGAAATTGAAAAATTTTAACATGCCTAACCAATGATTTTGGTTTGAGTGAAGGGTTCATCTCCTCAACCTTAAAATGCGGTAGAAAAATATTAGCATGCCTAACCAGTTGTTTTCCTTTGAGTGAAGAGTACATTCTTGTTAAGGCCACGGTAGGGGAGTTCAACAATCAATACCACCAACATCAACAAAGTTCAACAATCAATGCCACCAACATCAAGGTTCTTAAATGACTTCATGCTCTTGATCAAATGCCAATCTCGTGCCCTTACAAGTTACACATGATAGAAACAAATGGAAACATTGCAAACCCCCAACCATGAAACCCTGAAAACCATTAAGTCTGCTGAATTTTGAGTGAAATCTAAAATTCTAGTTTCTCCATATGAAATCGAATGAGGACGAAACCACTCTTAAACATCCTGAGTCATTTCATGGTAATGTTAAAAATTTAAGTAAAAGGATGAAAATGAAAAATGTCACTTTTACTTTAAGAATTTAACATTACCATTAATTGCCAAGAGGATGTGTCAGGAAAATGAGAGGGTAGGCAAAGTCAAGTGAAGCCCCCCTTGCCCTCCTGAAATGGTAGCACAAACTTGAGCATGGGACACCTAACCGGCCGGTTAGGTACAAAACCGGCCGGTTTATGCATTAACCGGCCGGTTAGGTCCGGTTAACCGGGATTTTTTGGTGAGATGCCACTGAACCGATTTCGAGCCGGTTCCACCACGTCAGCTCAGTGGCTTGGCAGTTTGGCAGTTCTGGGTCAAACAGTGATTTTTAGCTCTTTATTATAAACAAGTAAGTGACGATTAATTGCTGATTATTAAAACACAATTGATCACAATGATATTTAATTGAAAATGCCACAACCATGAATAACAATAACATGAGAATGCCAGATGCTTGAAATATTTCCGAAAAATAAGATATTCCAATTATAACCCAGTTCGAAAATCAAAATGATCCACAGTCAAACTTAAGATAGAAAAATTTTAGTGGATTTGACTATAGAAAATTTGATTTTTTTTTTTTTTTTTTTGAAATTTAAAAAAAAAAAATCTAAAACAAGTTAAAAAAATCTAAATCTAAATTAAAACTAAATGAAACTTAAAAGTTAAAATCTAAAAGCTAAAACTAGACAAAACAAATTTAAAATCTAAATTAAAATTAAATTAAAACAAAACTAAGTTAAAACTAAACTTAAACTAAAATTAAAACAAAACTAAACGAAAATTAAAGAAAACCAATGCTAAATAACAAAATCGAAAAAATTAAACATAAGGCTAGCTCTACACTATCGTAAATTAAAACAATCAAATTCTATTTAAAATCTAACCAAAGAAAAAGTTAACGCTATATACAGAAAAATGAATAGCATGAAAATTAAAACATAGCTTAAGGGCATTTCAGATTTTATATGTGCATTTTATTGTTTGTTTGTTATGTTGTGCGTATGTTTGAGTTTGCAGGTCGGACGTGAGAACTGGATCGACAGAGTGTGGGGAACAAATGTGCAATGGTTAAGTGCAGATCAAAGACAGTCAACAAATGCAGAGGGCAGGTTGAATGCGTGAAGGAAGCTCGGACGACGGGAGAGCAAAGTTGCAGTTTGCAGAGAAGGCAGTGAAGAATGGATCTGCGGCAAGACAAGGAGATGGACGGCGTAAGGATTGGGCTTGACGGAAAAGATGCGTGGGCAGCTGAATGAACTTGAAAACAGCGTGGAGAAATGGAAGGCAGGACAGCTAGGAGAAAGAGATTAGTGATCGAAGTCTTAATGCAAGTCGAGGCTTTAATGGGCAGTGTATAAATTGTTTGTGTATGCAGATTGATAAGGAGCAGGGACGAGAAGAGGAGATAGCAGAATAAAGGGACGTCGACAGGCAGAACGGAGCGGCAAATGCAGAGGATAAGGCAGAATGCAGAGATCGAGGGTTCAATGGAGGACAGAGGAAAAATGGGAGCAGCGATGGCGTGAAGAGCTGGAGCGAGGGAAGAGATTAAAATAAACCCAGTACACAGTAAACTCAAATTTTCTCCTATCAAAATCCAGTTTTTTATGCTGATTAAACGCACCAGAGAGAATTTTCTTTTGAAATTATGCCCAGATCTAAAATTTTCTGAGAAACCTCCTGCAATCCTGCAGAAAACCCAACAGAACGAAAACTGCATACAAATTTACAAGGCTAATTTACAATTTAGAAAGCCTTCATAGACAGATTTGAACCCTTTTAGCACAACTTTAGAAAATGAAATTGAAAGAGAGGCACAAGCCCTAGGAGATCCTGCAAAACCACTAATTTCATAAGATAGACTTGAAATTTAACAAATAATGAGCTTTTCAGATTTATGTTTATTGAGAGTTGACTGGTCCAACCGAAGACTTCCCCAGATGCTCAATCTTAAAAAAAAAAATTTCCCTGCACACTTAGATTTGAACCTTAGATCGATAGAGATTTAAGAAAACAACATGAGATCCTTCAGAAAAATCAGAATGTCATTTTATAAACCCAGAAAACTGCACAAGATACCTGTATGCAGATTAATCCATGAAGGCCATCAACCATAAGATGCAAAAGATAAAGTAGCAGAGTTTAGAGACAATTCACCACATAGATCCGAGAAGGAACATCAAAATTTGTAACCCCAAAGTCTTTATGCTTTATTCCTCAAAAAATTTACAAGAGCTTCTAAGAACAAGTGCACGATCCTCAGATCGGATGACTCAATACTAACAAAGACCTCTAAATTTATAGGACAAAATCTCTAACGGCTAGTTTGGATGATCCTTGTCAAAATAATTTCAACCGTCCAAAATATTTAATCATCTTTTAATCAAGAGCGTTGAAATTAAAATTTTGGGGAAAAACGAATTTATCATTTAATTCAATTTTAATTAACTCAAAAATATTATTTTTGAGTTAATTACCCCAAAATTTTGACTTTGACTTAACCACCAAGGCCCAAGGGTCCAAAATTTCTTAAAATTTTCAATATTCTATTGGTTTGGGGCTTTCAAAATCATTTTCCAAGGACCCACAAATTTTGCCTTTAAAGATTTAATCCTAACTTAGGACCCTAAATTAATTAAATTTATGGTTTAAGATTTTATTAATTAATTGACCATAAAATTTAATTAATTGACTAAGAGGGGATTATAATTATTTTTCCAACCCTCTTTTACATGAGATAATACATTTACATATATGAAGGGGGAAAACCCATTCGTATAGACCCTCAAATAAATACCCAGTTCTGCGACTCAACATATGATCTAGTAGATCAAGTAGCTCAAACTACTTTTACAAGGACTCGATAGAACACTAGGACTCACTTAGCATGCTGATGACAAACTCCACCCTAGCTTTGGGGTGAGGCTGGAGGGAAAAACTCTGCCGATCACTTTCGTGAATCAGTGAGACAAAAAACCTCCTAGGATAGAGATCATCAACAACATACTAGGCTTACCTAGGTTGTTACATACATTGATGATCTTACTTAGATCATTTACATCATTACATGCAGAATGGGTTTACATCATTTGTCAAATTGTCGACTAATGATGAAATCTGGATGACACGAGCCTCGAACATGATAAGTCCCATTTAAAAAAATGGGGGTGTACTGCTGTGGGGTCGTTGACAAAGTGTGGTCAACACAACGAAAGATCAAACAATAAACCCAATTTTTTTTTTTCACTGGTCTCTGCAACTCAACAGAAATTTCTTGAAAGATAATTGTTGAAGTTGTGTATTAGGATGATATAGAGTCCTAATATATAGCAGACGGGGGGCTTCAAAGGAGGGGCCAACATGCCCAATAGACCATGAAGCCGACCTTAGTTAAGCATAGTAAATTCATTTTTTATTTGCTGGCCGGCTTGATCAAAATTAGAGGGAAGTCGACCTTTCTTTGAAATTCAAATTGTAATATATGGAGCCAAAAATAGATTGTTTTAGGTGGCTAACTTAAATTCAATTATTTGGTAATTTATCCTCGATAAAAATCTTCATTTGACTTCGACTGGAATAGGTCCATTTAATTTTAATTTCCTTAGATAATAAAAAAATATTATAGCACCTCCTTTGGGGTTCCCTGACCACAAAATGGGGTTCCAACCTTTAAGAAGCCATATCTCGTCAACTGAGAGGACCCATGTGACGTGCCACCTACAGTTGTAATCGAGATGACAAGGAGAATCAAATGAAGATGGTTATGTGAGCAAATTAATTGATCTTCATCCTCAAAATCTTCAACAAGTGTGGGGCAATATGATTAGGCATGTGGGCTTCTAGGACATCTTGACCATTGGAGCTTCAATCAATGGAATCCAGATGAATATTAAGAGCGTTCAAGGATCGACGTTGGCATCAATGAAAATACCATTCGACAAATATAATATTGAGATTTTGACGTAGCATCGGGTGTGCTCTAGCCCTGAAATTTTGTGGAAGGGTTAAGACACACGAGACCTTCAAAACCCAGAAAGCGTTTGGAGAAATTTCATCTACTGTTGAAGTTATTCTAATATTTAATTTTTTTAATGAGGACCCTAAGTCTAACTTAGGGAATTAGAAAAATTAAAGTGAATTAATTAAACACATGTGATGAAATGTTCTAAGTGACGTGGATCAAGCAGTCTTTTAATCTGAGTCATTGATTAGAGACTAGATCACGGCCGTTGGTTTTCCAACGTGAAAAGTATAAAGGAAAGGCTTGGGATCGGTTGGAGACACACACACACGCAGAGCACTGAAGCTAAGTCGAATTTCTGGGGCAGGGTTTTTTGAGAAATTCGAAGTGAATTTGTAGTGCAATGAGGGGTAGAGATCGGGGATGATTTGAATCCAAGGTCGAGAATACAGTAGCAGAGGGGCAGTGAGTACCAGTCAACACAGAGCCAGCCAGGAAGACGCAATTCAGCCAACACCATGCAGAGGCTGTGTAAGCCCAGCGAGGGTGATGCAAACCTAGCCAACGCAGCGTAGGGGCAACGTAGCACTAGCCGGGGTTATGCAGGCCTAGCCAGGGTAGTGCTGCTCCAGTTAGGGTGATGCAGTGGGGACGTTGGCCAGTGAGGGTTGACGTAGAGGCTGCAGAGGCAGTGTTGAGGGTTCCAGTGGACCAGAAGGGGCTCGTGATCTGTAAATCCCGTTTGAGGGTGTGATACAGCCATATCTTTTGTCTTCGAGTGAAAAGTACAAAGTGTCGTGTAATTCTCTGTAGGGCCAACCATTTCTGGTGCCCAAAATGTTGTATTCAGATTCTGCATAATAATAAAAACCCTCTAGAGCTGCTGCACCAGTTTTTCCACATTGCGTTTTTCCAGGGACATTTGTTCGAAAAATCGTGTGTAATCTTGTCACATGTGTTTATTGTTCAGTAAATGATCTGTAGATGTGTAGGCTGCAGTTAGTGTCTACTTTAATATTTTTCTGAATAATTCAGTAAAATATCTTGTTAAGTTTATTAAAGAAGTAGGCGAAGTAGATCTAGATACTGCAGTAGGGTTTTTGTTTTGAAATTTTCACATATAAGTGATGACAAATAGATGATACAATGACAGTGATGGTGTACTTATAATATTGGCTAGTCACAATGGTTGATAGGTCATGTCTCTCAGGGTGTGTCACTTCATTTCAAAATTCATATATATATATATATATGCTCCAAAGCCAACACCCCCCAACAAAGGCTGCTTGGGGGTATTCAACCCGGGGCAATCCACATGCCATATGAGCAGTAATAGATGCCAAGTAATATAGAGTTTGATGGTTATTTTCGAATTTTCCAATATTTGTCATTTGCCAAGGCACTGGCCCAGTTATGATATACTACATGATCTTTTAAATATTCCAAGCATCATAACAAAAATCCTATGTTATTATCCATAAAAGGACTGTGCCTAAATTTCCTTCACATAACCATAATCCATCCCACAACTACCTCATAGTTCGTAAATACTATTACCCAGAATCAAAATTCATAACAGTGGATGGCTTTGCCAGCAACAGAACTAAGACACTTAATGCTCTGTCCTGGACTGTACAAAGTAGAACAGAAATCATCAGAAAGTTTTCGAAGTCTAAAATGCCAGCTTTGCTGGCTTATCTGGAACCCAACGGCCTGCTCAAAAAGTGGGGGCAAGTTACTGCCTAACGATGATCTGGTTGTTGAATCCTGGAAACCCAGTCAGAGGAGCTTCATCAACATAAGAGCCTAGGTGGCTCTCCCACCCCATGATTTCCTTAATAACTTTGCCAACATTTGTTATCCTAATTCCATGCTCTTTTCCACTACTACATTTTTTACCCAATCTGTCATTTTTAATACCCTCCCTTCAAGTTAATGCCTAATGATGATCTGGTTGTTGAATCCTGGAAACCCAGTCAGAGGAGCTTCATCAACATAAGAGCCTAGGTGGCTCTCCCACCCCATGATTTCCTTAATAACTTTGCCAACATTTGTTATCCTAATTCCATGCTCTTTTCCACTACTACATTTTTTACCCAATCTGTCATTTTTAATACCCTCCCTTCTAGTGCACTTGAGAGTAATGTTCCTACTCACTGTTGTGTACTTATGCCATTTGATTCTTTCTTGAAGATACCAAGCACATTCTTTATTCGTAATATGGATCTGTTCGATGATGATTCTGGGGTCACCTTGCACTTCTAAGTTTTGGAAAACAATTTTAAGGCTCAACTTGATCCTTTCTGCAAGAGCATCCATCTCACCTCTGTTATTAGTGAACAACCCTAGAAATTAAAAAAAAAAAAAAAAATGATCCCGTGGTCACTCTTTTATTTGTCCTTCCCCTCTGGCAGGTCCCAGATTACCCTTGGCTGAATTGTGAAAATTGAGTTTCATCCAATTTTCCTTGGGAGGGTTCTATAAACAAGGAGGAGTTCTGTTGTCCTTTACTTGCCATTCTTCAATGGGGTAAAAAGCTATCTATTTTTTTTGCATTATGGAATTGGGTGAAATGAGAATGTTCCATAAGCTAAGGATTATCTGTAGTAAAACTCAGCAGAATAATATTAACATGATAAGGAAATTGGTTTTTCTTTGGGAGTTTATACTAACAATGTAAATTTCTGAAACCGACATCCTATGAATTTGGAAATTGTATCATTATGAAATATATCCAAAAAGCAAAAGGAATTTCAAGACTACTAGGTATGCAATATAAATAAGAGGCCTGCTAGTTTGTGTATGACCTCAATTACTTTGATTGAGAAAAACTTCACAGAATTTGCAAGTTGAACAAGGCAATACCTGCTTGAGTCTTCCCACTGGGGTTGATCGGGAATAGGTCCATGCCAGTTCAGATTTTCAATCTTCGCAAAAGTTTTACGCTAAACAAGATAAGGAAATTATTTAGTAATTCTTAGATATACTGCATGAAAGTTAGTGAAGAATGCAAACCGTCCTATAAATGTAGTGTCAAGATTAATGTACATACCAACATGCCCATTAAAAATGATGGCAATCCATGCATGATTCATATAGGTAATCCATCCATTCTAAACAAAACAACCAAAGACCTCGGACATTCCATACTTTCATTTTGTTTATATTGAACTTATTTTGTGGTTGCTAATGTAGAGTAACAACAATGGCACTGATTATGTTTGTAAATGTGCCTAAATAAAGTAAAGGCAATGTTATGAGAGTAAAAAGATGGCATACTTTTATTGAAATAGTAGAACAACTTCCATATATACAATGTAATCACTAAAATCAAGGTAAGATGCTCAGGTCCTGGCTAGTAAAGGCTAGCTACATTTTCTTCATCCTTTTCTTCCTATCAAGGACGTTTTAGTCTGCCCTGTAGTGCTGAGAAGTCTATCTTTTTGAGAGTAAAGATGTATGTCTTGAATTGTATTTTTTGAATGTAAAACTTCTCCCTTGTCTTCCAAATTTCATACTTCATAAAAACACTTGACAGAGGTTCACCGCATTGTGTTTGTAAGATGAACTAAAGGATCCAAACATAAAGCATTTGATCCAATACGTTGTAAAGTAGTGTAAGGGCCATAGCAAATGGGATTTAAGTTTCGACTTGTGATGCCAATTGTGATATCACTGTTTATCTGAATGCAACCATGCCTTTCCTTCTACACAAAATGTACGAGGCACACCATTCATTGTAGTGTAAGGATTTAATACCCCTCATACTGCATGAGGATTGCATGTGTGATTTTTATCACACATTATAGGGATTTGCAGGATGATAACTTCATGAGGATGGTATTTCAATTGGCTTGATTTAGTACTTTCAATTGGAAAGGACTTATTTCTTCTTGTTGGATGATCATGCTTTATAGCTTATGGCTTGGTATTCCTCTCATAGTTCATGCCTTCAATTGACGGATCACCATTTCCGTATAGATTTGGTGATTATGGAGTATGCTAGTTGATTTGGTGATTGTTACTCCTCTTTCAGCAGGGGTACTCCAAAACTTTTGACCTTGCCATTTATAAGCCCAAATGTGTACAATTTATAATCCTGTAAGGCCATGTCGGATGATGATGTGAAAGAGTATCCTAGATCCCTGATGGTGGACGGTCATGACTAGTCTCCTTAGCTTCATCTTCAGAGTGCTTGGTTTTATGGCACTACTAACAACACCCTAGCAGGTGGTAACTCCCTGCCTTCATGGGCATTCTTATGTCTTGGGTTGGTATGTGGGCATTATGGAGGTAGACCTATTAGAATTTAGGACACATGATGTATGGGAACACTTGTTATTTAATCCCTATAAAGGTGATCACTTCTTGTACCTTCCACATTTTCCCTTTACCCCGATAGAACTATTTGTTCCCTACATGGACCATCTTCTTATGTATGCATGCCTCTTTGGCTCATTCTTCATGGCAGTCTCATAGTTCACTGTGTTTGCGCTCCCCAAGGAAATGTTCCATATCCTCCAAGGCAGTGAAAAGGTTTGTTGCAACCTCCAAGTCAAGAAAAATAATCTCCAAGTCAAATCACTCAAAACACCCGCCTTAAGGTTTCTTTTTGCAACTGTGGGATGCCTTCTTAAGCGGTGAACTTCTTCTTTGGGGCAGCTAAGAGGTCAAAAGGGTCAACATGGCATCATTGTTGACGAAGTAAAGGGTCAAATCAAGCAAAAGACACCTACAAGGACCAAAGACAACTCGATAATCATCAATGTCAAGCCTTAAATCACACGTCAAATAAACAAATGGACCAAAGAAGAGATGTCGTCCACGTTTCCTAGCTGTTGGAGGAATTCAAAGTCAAGTTGGAGAAACGTTGCGCAAGTTTAGGTAGTTGCTTGGACTCCCAAGCCTTTCTAAATTTTCTTCAAGTCAAAAGTAAGCCAAGATCTAGGGGAACATTGTGGTTCTAGGCCAAATTGACCCTCTAAACCTGTAAATTGAACCTCTTTGTTGGGACATCACCTCAATTTTTGAGGGTTTTAAGCAATGTAAAGACACATTTTGTAATTTGACTTAGTCCCCAAGCATTTTGTGCATGACACGTCACCTTTTTTAGGGAGCAAAAGGATGATAAGTGTTGAGAATCTCATCTATAAACAAAGAGCTCTCCATCCTTTGAAAATCGTTGTGAATTGTTGAGATTATTGCTGATGTTTGCACCTCAAGCATGTTGAAAAGTGTAACTAGGTTCGGTCTTCATAATGACCTATAATTATGAATTTTTGTAATGAAGAAGACAAAGATAATAAAATGTCTTTTGTAATGCTTGCCTCATGGGTTTCATGAGCAAGGAGTTTTATTATAGGTCAAAGACTTCTTCTTGATGTGTTTAGGGGTTTGTCATCTTGTCATAAATGTATAATTTAGAGTCATGTATATGAAGTGATGTTACACTTGTAAAGACAAATTATTGATGTATAATGTATGCTCCAAGACCTTGTCAATACGCTCCATAAAGTCAACTCAAATGATGTTGGAAATATCCTCGATAAAGTCGGCCTACACCCAGTCAGTCATGTCAGCCCAAGGCAGTGGAATACTCCCTATATAAAGGGTGGACAACGGCCTCATTAGTACACAACAAGTTTGGACAAGTTATGTGATGAATTGTGAAGATAAGGTCTGCGGATTCGGTGCAAAGTAAGGAGACAGATCAGCGAAGAGAAGGCTCTCACACATATATGTTTTGGGTATAAAACATCTCGGATAACATCAGTAATAAAAGTGAGAATTTTAGGACTATGATCAGAAGCTAAACAATGCGAGAAGACAAGTCACTTCAGCATCGTGTGTCACAGTAATTGGGTCAAGGAAATCTAAGGTTATTGTTGTTTATACTTCAGATAGGCCGAGGACTTATTTAGTAATATACAGGTCTACCATACAGTGCAGACAAGGGTGATTGAAAGGTTGCAAGGTGTGCTAAAGATCTCGGTCTTGGGATAACAGATTTTAGATAACTCAGAGAAGGACTAAAGATATACATCGAAGCAAGAAAGATCTTGTGAAAATTTCTGAATGTGACTTATGCAGAAATCTACTATTAGATCTGGTTATGCTTCTCCTACTTAATTAAGTTATTAATGCTGAAACTTCATATTAACATTGAAGCAAACACATAACATACTTTCACCGATTCAAATCTAAAACAGAAAAGTACATGCACACATAGACAAGTGACACAAGGATTTTCTGGACAATAGTCCCCAGAAAAACCCAATGCGAGAAAACTAGTCTTCTGTCTGCTGGAGGGTTTTATTATTAAGAGTTTTCTTAATACAACAAATCTGGCTTGCAGATCTGGAAAACACGACAGAGAAAATATAGATTTGTAGTTAACATGTTGTTTTGAAGCCCAAATATTGACTGATCCACACCCTCAAATGGGATTTACAGGACTCAGCCAGATCTTGGCCCTAGAAACCCATCGCTGCTCCTGAAACCCCTGTGTCAGCCTCTGCGTCCCTCTGCGCTGGCCTGGAGAGGGTTGCGTAACCCCAGAATAGGTGACGCAGACCCTACACTGCCCTTGAGGGACTCTGCGTAACCCTTGAGGGTCTCCTACTGCCCAACGTTGCCTCGAGAGAGACTGCGTAGCACCTGCGTAGCTGAAGTTGCCCCTGCGTTGCGCAACTACTGCCCTCTCTACTGTTGCTGCTCTTGCTTCTCTGCACTACCTCTGGAAGCTGCTGTCTGCCTCTCGCTGATTCTAGGCACTGGGATCAGACCATCCCCTTTGCCTAAACTCCCCTCTCTATAGCTGAAACACTTCTGGAAATTCTTAGCAAACCACGCCCTAGAATTCCAGCTTAGCTTTAGTGCTCTGCCTTTCTGTGTGTGTTTACAAATGACCCCAAGCCTTTCCTTTATACTTTTCTCGTTGGGAAACCAACGACCATGATCAAATCTTGGATCAATGGCTAAGATTAACAGAAAGCTTGATCCGTCTGACTTAAGATAATTTCATCACATGTTTAATTTAATTAACTTTAATTATTTAATTTTCCTAAGTTTATACTTAAGAAATACATTAAAAAAATTAATTAATTAAATATCTCCCAAACCAGATGAAATTTCCCAAATCCCTTTCTGGGTCTTGTAGATCAGGTGTACTCTAGTCCCTCCACAAATTTTGGGAGCTAGAGCATATCCGATGCTACCCCAATACATAAAATCTCAACAGATCTCTGTATTGAGATCAAGGGTAAGAAGACAATAAGAGGTCGAGGCTAGAAGGGCAGAAAAAGTTTACTAGGAACCGAGCTTTCCTAGGACTGGTACAGAACAGTGCAAAAAAGAAGATCAACATGAAGAGCCTAGAAGAGCAGTGACAAGGGTCTTGGAGATACATTGATGATTGATGTCAAGGCTCTGTGTCATGGTTTTGGTACTCGTTAATTGATGATTTATAAGAAGAATGATTATCGGGTTTTCCTCTCCAAGAGGGAGAGGTTTTGGCCCTAATGATTAATCTAATGAAGATAAGATATAAGTGAAAGAAGCTTAATGAAATCACAAGTAATTATCATGAAAGAGAAATTGAATTAAACGCCCTAATTTCTCAACAAGGCAAACATGTGGAAGTCAATTAATTACCCTTTAACCTTAGCAATTACTTTAATTATTAAACTAATTTCTTTTTATGAGAAAAAGTGAGTTTAATGAAATGAAATGTAAGGTCATTTGCATGAGTGAATTAGATGAATTTCAACCGTTGATTTCAACTAATGAGATCTAATCTCACTTGTCAATCACTTTGCAGATTAGGGTTGTGGATTTCGTCAATAACTCAAACTTTTAAAAAGAAGGATGGGCTAAGGAAGAAGACACATTTGGTGAGCACAAGACAATGAGACAATAAAGATTGGGTGGAAAAGAAAATTCATCGAAGTGTGCAAATTCCAGTGGAAGAGAACAAGGAGTAGCAAGG
The DNA here is from genome assembly GCA_034641835.2 of Pinus albicaulis. Classification (NCBI taxonomy): domain Eukaryota; kingdom Viridiplantae; phylum Streptophyta; class Pinopsida; order Pinales; family Pinaceae; genus Pinus; species Pinus albicaulis. Next base: position 476,774,167 of record CM076581.1, on the reverse strand, counting down.
GAGAAAAGATCCAACAACCAGCAAGATTATAGCTCCGATTTTTCAAAGTTCTTGTAGCACAAGGAGGCCGCACAACTCGCACATGTGGCAGACAAAATCTTCTAGAAATCTCCCACATGCACGAGCAAAGATGGTACAATAATTGGGTAGGTTTGTGATGTGAAAAATTCAATTCTGAATTTCTACTGCAGTTATAGATTTATTTCTCCTACTTATTTCCACAATAAGTTATTTACAAAAACCCTTATAGTAAATTTTAAAATAAATACTACTGCAATTATCACTCAAGTAAATATAGAGAAATGTAATATTCCTAATTAGCACCGCTAATTGGAATATTTCATTTTTGTATAGTTTTGCCGCCTATAGTTAAATTAATAAATAAAGTGAGAAAGAGGGGTCAACTCACTTTAATAAAATAAAGTGCTTCCTAGTAGATGAACGTTGTAACTTAAAGGGGAAAGCCTTGGGGGTCCACACACACATGAGAGAGGCCTCACGTAGGCTCCTAAGGTAACTGCGCAGGTCAAGGAGGAGGTCAAGGACGCAGTTAGGGTTTTTGAGGGAGCTAGCACTATAAAAGGTGGGGTTTCACTCCATTTGGCATTATTGATATGTTGATGATATTGAGAGCTAGACTTCTGTCTACTTCAGCACGCCGGTTGTTTAGTCGGTCTGCAGCACTGTTTAGTGCGAACTGAGTGTCTCCGGTCGGAGATCTCGCCCTTGGCCCCGAGGGACTTCGAGTGCCTGCTCGGGCAAGGTATTTCCTTCAGTTTCAGTAGGTGATTTGCAGTGGATTTTGGTGGACGTTTTGCAGAGGAGCTGGCCCCTTAGAGTGACTGCGCAGTCCAGGAGAGAGGACGCAGTTTCAGCAGGGAGGACGCAGTCAGTGTTTGTGCAGCGCTGTTGTGGGTGATTTTGTGGTGGCTTCAGCGTATTTCAGCCTTGGGGAGATTGTTGTTTCAGCCAGAGGGTTTGCAGGAGGATTTAGGCCCCTTTCCCAGCATATTTCTTGAGCTTCTGCGCTGTTCCTGGGAGAGACAGCGTTTTCATTGAGGAGGGCTTTCTTGGTGGATTTTCGGAGGTGGAGCATTTGCTTCACGGTTTCTGGGTTTTGTCTGGAGGGGTGAGTACAGACATTCTTCCGATTTTCAGCTCATTCCGATGAGGGGATCAGCCCCTAGTTCCAGTACATTGCAGCAGCATCTTTCTACGGCAGTTTTCTCCAGCAGCTAGGACGCAGTCTCTGTTGTAGCCATTTCTTATTCTGAGAGGGTCTTCACTTGCCTAGAGCAAGGATAGGTGCACTCATTCTGATTATCTCTTGTACCCATATATGTATTCTCGGATTAATAAAATGGCTTAGCGTTCTGGTATTTTATGTGTACTTGTCCCATATTCTAGTTCCGGCATTTTGTTCTATATAGCTGCTTGTTTGTTTTGCTGTGTATTACTGTTTATTTCCTGTTGGGGATATTACAAGAAAAGAAGCAGGTAAAATGCAAGCACAAGAATCAATCACAATGACACAATTATTTTTGGACAATTGTCCCCAGAAAAACCCAATGTGGCAGAACCGGTGCAACAGATGAGAGTTGATATATTAATCTTCAACAATAAATTATTTACAAGGAAAGACTGACACAAACAACTAAGAAACTTCTTGAGATACACCTAAGATAATTCTTCTGGGATCTCCAGTCCCAACCGCCAGGGACTCACGGCCCTCACCATCACTGCGTTGTTGAGATTTTGTGGTGTTGGGGTAGCTTTAGATGTGCTCTAGCTCCTAAACTTTGTGGAGGGACTAGAGTACATGAGATATCCAAGACCCAAAAAGGGATTTGAGAAATTCCATCCGGTTTGAGAGAAAGTCTAACTTAGGAAAATTAAAATATTAAAGGTAATTAATTTAAACATGTGATAGAAATGACTTAAATCACAAGGATCAAGGTTTCTTTTAATCTTAGCCATCAAATCAAGATTGGATCACGATCGTTGGTTTCCCAACGAGAAAAGTATAAAGGAAATGCTTGGGGCCACTTGGAGGAAACACACAGAGGCAGAGCATTGAGACTACGATGGAATTTTAGGGCGTGGTTTGCTAAGAATTTCCAGAAGTGTTTCAGCTGCAACGAGGGGTAGTATTGGCTAAGGGGATGATCTGATCCCAGAGCCAAGAGTTAGCAAGAGGCAAAGAAGCAGCAGTAAGAGTAGCACAGAGGGGGTAGCGGCTATGCAGCAGTTACGCAGCGCAGAGGCTTCAGATGCTACGTAGGCCTAGAAAGGGCAGCGCAGAGGCTTCAGATGCTACGTAGGCCTAGAAAGGGCAGCGCAGAGGCAGCATGAGGCAGTCAGGGCTTACGCAGGCCCAGCTAGGGCAGCGCAGAGACAGCGTAACCCATATGGGGTTACACAACCCTCTCCTAAGCAGAGCAGGGGCACCAGCAAGCTAGCAAAGTTGGCACAGAGGGCTTCAGAGCAGTGCTGGGGTTTTTGAGGACAGAAAAGGGCTGAGTTCTGTAAATCTCGTTTGAGGGTGTGAATCAGTCTAGTTTTCCGTCTCTGGAACTGAGGTATTGCTGCAGATTTTTGGTTTCTCTGTCAGGTTAACCAGTAAAGTGCCTAGATTTGTTGTACTTAGAATCTACTTAATAATATAAACCCTCCAGCAGCCAGAAGGTCGGTTTTCCCGCATTGGGTTTTTCCGAGGACAGTTGTCCATAAAATCTTTTGTGTCACTTTGTCTATGTGCATGTATCCAATTTAGATCTGTATCTGTGAAGATTGTTAATGTGCTTACTTCGATGTTAATGCTGAAATTTTAGATTAATAACTTGATTAAGTGGGAGAAGTATAACTAGATTTAACAGTAGGGTTTCTGCATAAGTAATATTCAGAAATTTTCACATGGTATCAGAGTGATTGTAGATCTAGCTGAATCATCAGCAAGAAGACTGAAGAATCCTTGTTGCAAAAAGCAACAAAGAAAGCAGCAATAGTCGTAGAAAGCCGGACCAAAGAGGACAGCGTAGTAGCAGAGGGAAGCAGAGCCACGCAGAGGCCAGAGTGACGCAATCTCCACGCAGGCCCACGTACTTACTGCACAGAGGCAACGCAGAGACAGCGCAAGGACTGTCTGCTCACGCAGAGGCCAGCTAGGGTGACGCAGTCCCGGAGCTGTGGCTGATTCAGAGTGCCAGAAGCAGTGTTGCAGAGCTTCAGTAGTTGTTGGTGGGGTAAAATTTCTAAAGGTGCAGAAATTAGCCTAAGCACTAGTTGACAAAGAGCGGGAGGAGAACAACTTCTCAGAGGATTTCCAGCCAAAGAAATCTGCAATTTGATCAGAGGATCAAAGAGAGTTGATTCGTTGTGATTTGGCAGGCTTCCAAGAGAGGAGGTCAGTTGTCAGAGGGAACAGAGGGTGCTTTTCTCGCCAAGGACCCTAGATCCGAGTCTCTAGCATAGAGAGAAGGATTAGTTCCGACAGATTTATTGAGCAGATGGAACCTCAAGGACTACTTGATCAAGATAGGTTGGACGGCATGTCCAACTTTGCAGTTTGGAAGGCCAGAATCCTGGTAGTCATGGAGGCATACAGTCTCAGGGAGCATGCAAAGAAAGTCCTGGCCACGCCAATCGATCTGAAGCTTTTGGAGAAGCATGAAGAAGCAACGACACATGCCAAGCGCTTCATCATGGATGGTGTCAAAGATCATGTAGTGCCTCACATAGCCGAGAAGACAACGACTCATGATATGTCGGTGGCCTTGACCTCACTATATGAAGGAAGATCCGTCTAGAGGAGAACGCTTCTGGAGAATCAGATGAGGTTATTCATGATGGCCAAGGGAGAGGAGATCGAACCCTTCCTTTTCAGATTACAGGTGATCAGGGATCAGTTGACTACCATGGGAGTGAAATTGGATGATAATGTGATGGTGAGGACTGCACTCAATGCGGTCACAAAGGACTGGGAAACTTTTGTCCAAAGTATCTTGGGCAGAGCAGACCTTCCCAACTGGGACAATATGTGGGCGATCCTTCGTCAAGAAGAACTTCGTTGGTTCACCAAGAGACAGTACAACACCAGATCAAGTAAAGTGAAGAAGGAAGAGGAAGAAGATGCAGCCTTGGCATCAAAGATGCGGCAAGGAAGGAAGAAGTGTGATCTATCAAAGATCAAGTGTTTCCAGTGCGGCGAACTAGGACATTTCGCCAACAATTGTCCTCAAAAGAAGGAAAAGAAGGAAGCTTATACCTCCAAGGCTGTTGTGGCGGACAATGGCTCCGAAGATGACGTAGCCATGAGCACTCATGAACCATGAAAGTGGGGCGTCATGGATCTATTGCGCAGCTACAAAGTGGTGGCGGGATCCTTGAGTAGCCCAACTTTTGGATCACATGCGAGCTACAAGAGCCTTGAGACAGTAGCGAGACAAGTGGAGCAGTGGGTGCAAAGAGTCACAGACAAAGCAAAGGCAGAGTTGGATGCTGAGATGGAGCAGCGCAGTGCAGATGCAACAACAGCGTGACAGCGCAACGCAGAGGAGCTAATGTGACTTCAGCAGCATAGTGCAGGATGGCTTACGTAGAGCAGAGCTGAGCAACGCAATGGCTTCAAAAGGATAGCACAGAGTAGCAGCCTATGTAGCTTCAGTGATGAGGATGCAGCCCAACTAACTTGTAAGTCAAATATTGGGTACGATTTTTCAACTGCTTCTCTCAGCAGCTGAGTTGCAGCGCAGCAGTTGGCAGCACGATGCAACAGATTGAGAGGGAGCTGCAGTACAGATGTGGCAATGGCGGTGACAACATCATGGGCAATAGTAGAGCAACAACAACGCAGTGATGAAGGGCAGCAGGACAAGCATCAACGCATAGACCCATACCACAGATCAGTGCAGAGCTTCGGGGTGAAGCAGTGTTGTGCTAGAGCACTTTCCTCGCTAAGAAGGAGTGTTGAGATTTTGTAGTGTTGGGGTAGCTTCGGATGTGCTCTAGCTCCCAAACCTTGTGGAGGGACTAGTGTACATGAGATCTCCAAGACCAAGAAAGGGATTTGAGAAATTCCATCCGGTTTGAGAGAAAATTAATTAATTGATATTTTTAATTAAGGACCCTAAGTCTAACTTAGGAAAATTAAAATATTAAAGGTAATTAATTTAAACATGTGGAAATGACTTAAATCATACGGATCAAGCTTTCTTTTAATCTTAGCCGTCGAATTAAAATTAGATCACGATCGTTGGATTCCCAACGAGAAAAGTATAAAGGAAAGGCTTGGGGTCAGTTGGAGGAAACACACATAGAGGCAGAGCACTGAGACTAAGCTGGAATTCTAGAGTGTGGTTTGCTAAGAATTTCCAGAAGTGTTTCAGCTGCATCGAGGGGTAGTATTGGCTAAGGGGATGATCTGATCCCAGAGCCAAGAGTCAACAAGAGGCAGAGAAGCAGCAGTTAGAGCAGCACAGAGAGGGCAATGGCTATGCAACAGTTACGCAGCACAGAGGCTTCAGGTGCTACGCAGGCCTAGAAAGGGCAGTGCAGAGGCAGTAGGAGGCAGTCAGGGCTTATGCAGACCCAGCTAGGGCAACATAGAGAGCGCGAGGGCATGAGCAGGCTAGCAAAGCTGACATAAAGGGCTTCAGAGTAGCGTTGGGGTTTCTGAAGACAAAAAGTGGCTGAGTTTTGTAAATCCCGTTTGAGGGTGTGAAGCAGTTCAATTTTCCTTCTCCGGAACTGAGGTATTGCTACATATTTTTGGTTTCTCTATTGGGTTAACCAGTAAGGTGCCCAGATTTGTTGTACTTAGAATCTACTTAATAATATAAACCCTCCAGCAACTAGAAGACCAGTTTTCCCGCATTGGGTTTTTCCGAGGATAGTTGTCCAGAAAATCTTATGTGTCACTTTGTCTATGTGCATGTATTCAGTTTAGATCTATATCTGTGAAGACCGTTAATGTGTTTACTTCAATGTTAATGCTGAAATATCAGATTAATAACTTGATTAAGTAGGAGAAGTGTAACTAGATTTAACAATAGGGTTTCTCCATAATTAATATTCAGAAATTTTCACATGCGTCACTCCTGCGTATCTCTCTGCGTAGAGCTATCGTGATACTACGTCACTTCTGCATGAGGCCTCTGCGCTGCTCCTGACTGCTGCCTCTCTGCCCTTCTGCGTACTTCTTTCCTTGAGCCCTGACAGTGATGATGCCCTCTGCTTCCTCTGCCCTGCAAATCTCCCTCTGAAATCGAATTCTCTTCCTTCAGAATCAACTTCCCTTGGGTTGTTGAATGTTTGCCCGACTTACTTTCCAAATGACCCTCAAGCCTTCTTTTATAATATTCTCATTGATTAATCAACGACCCAGATTAGAAGTCTAATTAATGGCTAAGTTTAAAACTTGACTTGATCTTCGTTCTCTAGAAGATTCATACTCTGTTTTATTAATACCCATTAATTATTTAATTTCCCTAAGTTTACACTTAAGGTCTCCATTAAAATAATTAATTATTTTAATAAAATATGAACCGAGTGGAATTTCCACAAATGGTTTCTGGGTTCTTTGGAATACAGGTGTCTAAGCCTCCTCACCAAATTTGAGACTTAGATAATTTTTTGATGCTACAAAAATCAACACTCCCAGAAAAATAAAATCATTAGTATTTTTAACTATAAAAATTAAATATGCAATGGAAATGAAACAAAGAGATCAATCACAAATTACAACAGATAAACAACCACAACAATTCTCCTTCATCTATTAATATAGAAAACTGTTATGAATAAAATAATTCATAAAAGATTAATTAGACAAATAATAAACAAATATTAAAAAATATAATAATAATAAATTAATTAATTACCAATAATTATTAATGAAAAGTTAAATTGGGTCAAATGACATGATCAATCACCTTTGTGGCGAGTCAATGCCTATATCGGCAATCGTCACAAAGGCAATGTAACATCATTCATTCATATTCAAAAATAAAAAATAAAAAATCCATGTATGCATGTATGACAGGCTAAGGAAATCCTTCATCTCTTTACATTTCAAACACATATTTCGTGAGAAGAACTCACAAGCTGACAGGCTCTCCAAAAAAGGCTTGACGAGGACTTTTGGACTGATGCCATATGAACTGAAGTTATCGGAAGGGGGGAGAGCCACTGGTATGGTCCATTTCTCATAGTTTCCCTGGGTGTTCATAGCTTCCAACATCCTCTGTATTTTCCTGTATTTTTCTCTGTTTGCATTTTTTCCCTTTCGATCTGGTGAATAGTATTTGGGTCTTAACTATTATTTTCAGTCTTTATTAGGAGTCAATGTCTATCAACTAGTCATTAAGGAGTTAGGATTGTAGGAGTCCCTTGTTTTTTAGAGGTGATGTATTGGAGGGAGTACTACCGAGGTCTGGAGGATGATCGTTCAAGCTGTTAATCACTGTTAAGTTTAGACCATTTAAAATTTTTGAGAGGATGATCGTTCTTGTTAAGCTAACAGTGCGGAATGATCTCTTTTAACCATGCTGGGGCTTTGTTTTTTGTAAATCGTTTCAATAAGAGGAAAATGATGTATAGTCTAGAAATTCTGTGGGTGACCTTTTGAAATCTAGCGATCTAGAAGGAAGCAAAGAAATTCCTGAAGCACAACTTGGTATATGTAAGGTCACAATGTTTTTGAAACTGGACATTAATATAACTAGTGTTTTTTCTACTTGAAAAAATATGTGTGTGTGTGTGTGTGTATGTGTTTTACAATTCAATTCCTCTTCAAACATTGGTATCAAAGTTGTTTGATCCTCTAATTGCTTAATTGTTGCACAGAATTAGTCTGATCTAGCCTTTGGCCATCAACTCTTCATCAACTTTGTTGTTGTCACAATTCAAGTGTGTCGCTACAAAAGTTTTGGGGAGGCTCTCCATTATGCAATTAGGCCTTTCGCTATTTCAAAAAAATAATAATAAATAAATAATTGGAAAAACAATAATAAATATTAATTAGATAAATAATAACAAATATTTAAAAAGATATTAATAATAATAATAAAATAATTAATTAATTACTAACAGTTATTTATGAAAGGTTAAATTGAATCAAATGACATGATCATTCACCTTTGTGGCCAATCGATATCTATATTGTCACGAAGGAAATGTAACAACATTCCTTCATATTTAAAAATAAAAATAAAAAATCAGTATATATATTTGTGTGTTCTACACTTCAATTATTCTTCTAACATTGGTATTAGAGTTGTTTGATCTTCTAGTTGCTCAACCGCTACATAAAGTCAGTCTGATCTGGACAATGTTCTACACTTCAATTCTTCTTCTAGCATTGGTATTATGGTTTTCCGGTCCTCTAGCTTCTTAAACGCTACTCTAGCTTCTTAACCGCTACACAAAGCCTGTATGATCTGGCCTTTGGCTATTTCAAAAAATAATAATAAATAAATAATTGGAAAACAAATAATAAAACAGAGAATATATATATATATATATTAAGGGGAAAAAAATGAAAAAAAATCCAAATATATATATATATATATAAACAAGTAACAAAAAAAAATTATAAAAAAAAGTTAAAAATGTTATTAAAAAGAAATTTATAAATTAATAAAAAAAATTTAAAAAGTTTAAGTTGACGCCCGACAGACGCACATCGGCGGGCCACCACAACAACCACCCTCCGCCCTTTGCCCAACTCGACCTGCAGCCACCATCCGCTCGTTTTTCTTACAGTCGATGTCGCCACAACACTCCAGCTACTGCTAGCTCTGCGGCCCATTGCAAATTCTCTCGCTGCACAAAAACCTCGATCATAGCTTGACGAGCCACCACTGTCGTCATTTATCCAATCGTGCGGTTGATTCCCAGTTGTCGCCTTTTCTTTCCATTTACCACTTTCTTTCAGCCAATTTCTGCCATAGCCATCTTCCCTATTCATTCCACCAACCATATCATTCAAATTAACAATTCCGTGTCACTCGTGTTCTAAGACTGTTTGTAAAGTCACATCCGCTCAGTGAAAAAAAAACAAACAAACAAATCGTATTAATTGTTGGAGATTGAGCTAGACGAATAAATTTCCCATATAGCTAACATTAAGAGTGGCATAAGGAATTGCAACAGACATCTCGGACGAAAGAAACAGGATACAACAAATTGTACAATCGCCAAGGGCATCATCAGGTGAAATCAAAAGCATTGTTATTAGGCTATAATAACCACCTCCAGTTCGCAAGGGCATAATTTCCACCATCGTATGAATTGTATTGTCACCAAGGGTTGCAACCGTTGTTTTGTTGTTTGTTAATCTCAGTAAATTAATTAAAACATTTATATATCTGCCATTTTATTGTAGCCGCCCTCAACAATTTGGTTATATACATATATATAACTTAATGAAGTTGAAGCATAATTATGAAGTAAGTATAATAGTTGAAGCATTATTATGAAGTCAAAAGTGAAAAAAAAATTGAGGAGAAAGAGAAAAGAAAAGAGTATTTGATGGCACTTTTAAAAGAGAAAGAGAAAGGATTATTAAGGATTTATTACCAAAGTTTGAAGGGTTAATAAAGTATTTTAAAAAAAAGAGATTATTTTTTAAACCTTAAGCTCATTCGAAAAAAGAAAAAAACTGAGACCAGTGATAAAAGATTTCCTAAAACTTTTGATATATGTGTTAATGCACTATTTAAAATCAAAGGATCACTTGCAGGAAATGATATTATAATCTCTATCAATCCTACTCAATATAATAATTATGTTAATACTAAATGTGCTAACCAATTAGTGATTCTTGATTAAAATATAACTAAAATGATGGATTTGATAAATTAACGACAATATGACATAAGCAATCGACAACTAAGTATTGGAGACTATGCTTTGTTTCACAATTCACAATCAAAACCTTATTTTGTAACAATAGTGATATAATCTTGGGTTCTCCCTCAATGGAATCACTAGGGATTTTTATCCTAAATACGAAAAAGAACCTTTTGACATTTTCCTACAAAAAGGAAAAAAAATAACACTATAGGATGTTACATTGAAACCAAATTCAGTAACTCCAGAAGACGAAAAAAGATATATCTAAAGTAATTCTTCAATAAAACTAGAAGGAAATGAAAAATATGCAGAAAGAAGTTGAAAAGATTATCATTGACAAAAATGAAGAAATTTCTCCGCTTAAGGACCATAGTGAAAATTACTGACGCAAATTAAAAAGTTTACAAGGACAAGAAGTCGTTGGGGAACAAGTTACAACTTATCGAGAAGGAAGCGTTGAAATCTTCAAATGTAGAAATTCAAGTTAAAATAAAAATGAACGAATATGGATCCAGTAAATATCATAACTCAAGAACATGACAAGCTTGTTGAAGTAAAGACATATTTCGATGTTGCAGTTCAGACGAAAAATCCAAATGAAGATTTTGTAACCAACACAACAACATTGGTGTTTGAAGTAAATCAGGAGATTGCCACACACACGATAAGGGAAAATCAAACCACAAGAAATCCTTCCAAATCCTTATAAACAAATTTCAATACTTCCAAACCGACCTTAAAAAAAAAAATAATAAATAAATTAAAAAAAAAAAAAAAAATCCTAAAATTACTCTATTTATACCATTTTCTTTTTGCCCTAGATAATCATAATTCTTTCAAATTCATTGCATTTCCCCTGATGATGGACTCACATAAGAAGTCCGAAACGTTGGGTCATTAATACATTTGAACAGGTTATTCCACTACTTCGTTAATCCTTATTGACATCCAAACCACAAGAGAAGACAACTCGATCAATCTATATATCTGTATCACTCAGATAATAAAAGACAAACTTATGTAGAGAGAGGGTTTGGATTTTCCACAGTAAGTTTAGAGAGTTGTCAATGTTTTGAATCCATAAGTGGATCCATCCTCGAGACAAGATTGAAAGAATAAAATCCTAAAGAGTAAAATCTTAGCCGATTTTTTAGGATTTATTGATTTCTTCCTTTATTTATTTATCCCTCTTCTTGTCTCATTTCTCTTCAATCTTGTCCTGAAGATGGATCCACTTATGGATTTGAAACGTCGAAAACTCTCTAATCTTACTGTGGAAAATTCGAACCCCCTAATTTCTTCCTTTGTTTATTTATCCCTCCGCTTGTCTCATTTCTCTTCAATCTTGTCCTGAAGATGGATCCACTTATGGATTTGAAACGTCGAAAACTCTCTAATCTTACTGTGGAAAATCCGAACCCCCTCTCTACAAAAATGAACCACATGAATCTGAAATCTAACGAACTTATGTTCTGAAGACTACTAATGTCAGTACAATTCAATCTTATGATAAAAATTTATTTGAATTTTCCGGTAACAGTAAGATTCCACAAAATATTGATTTAGGATGGTCAGATCCCTTTTTAGTTCGACAATTTTATCTATCACTCAGAGGATCCTATCATCTTGTATCAACGAAGATGACAAACTCCAAGAATTCAGAAGGATGTGAACTAGGGTTGCGGGGAAGCTTCACCCCCCCCTCGTTCTCGCTCCTGAAACACGCTCCGTTTGGGAGCATTTTGGGAGTGCTCGGAAATGCGCAACACGTTTTCGACCCTGTAAAAATGCTCCCTGCCTTTTTAGGAGCGTTTCCGGAAGCGCTGGGGAGCAAACGCTCCTTGAGCACTTCCGATGTTTAAAAAACGCTTTGGGGGAGCGTTTTTTAAACGCCGAAAGCAGTCGGGGAGCGTTCGCTCCCGAATGCTCCCTGGCAAAAAAAACATTTCCTGCCGGTGAGAAATTTTTTTGTTGAAAAAATCGTTTTGTTTTTAAGAGGGAGGGAGGCTCATTTTGTTTATTGTTTGTAGTTGAGTGAGTGAGAGAGTGAGAGGAGCAAGAGGAGAAAAAAGGAGAGCTTGAGAGTGGAGCTGCAGAAGTGACAAGGAGAGAGCAAGGAGCAAGCTGCAAGGCAACAAGAGGATTGCAAAAAAGAGGTAGGTCTTCTAATCTAATTTTGTATTTTCTAGTATGAATTTGTAAGTTGTTTAAAAATGAAAACTTGATTTTTTTCTTGAATGTTGCATTTTATTGTGTTTAAAACTTAAAAATTGAATTGTTTTTTTTCCTATGTTGCATTTCCTATTCCCATTTGGCATTTCTCCATTTGTTTTGCAGGCTAGAAACTTGAAACTTGAAACTTGAAACATCATGGCTATATGGCTAGGGATTTTCCTCATGTTGGTTCCTTTCTTTGTAATAATGGTGTTGGAGAGTAGTAGAAGAAAGAGGCAAATTAGAGAAGAGGAGGATGAAGAGGAGGGTTATGGTGGATTTGAAGAAAATCCTGAAGAGGAGGAGGATTATGTTGAGGAGGAAGTGGGGAGTGGAGAACATGAGGACACAGATTCCCTAACTAGACAAGACCAAACTCAAACACCTTTGTCGAAATATGTTCAGAAACAGGAAGGAGGGAAAGGTGGTGGAACCACTAAATTTATTTGCCCCCATTGCAATAAACAATACCATGGTTCATACACCCGTGCAAGAAGGCACCTTTGTGAGAAAATGCCAGGGGATGGAGAAAAAAATATAGGAATCAAAATTTGTACTAGTGTGCCAACAACACAGAGAGAGAAATATAGAAAGGAAGAGGAGGCTTCCCTACAGAGATCTAAAAGATCTAGGGGTTTCATTGATTCTTATTTAGGCCCATCACGTCATGGACAAACAAGTCCAACTTCCACCCATGCCAGTGGTTATGGAGGCAGTGGCACATCTGGATTAAGGCGTAGAACCATATCCGATTTCCTAGATGAAGGGTGTAGGAATGATGTGGATTCAAAAGTTTACCGGTTTCTATATGCATGTGGGGTGCCATTCAATGTTCTTCGCTCACCTTATTGGCATGAAATGGTTTCTGCCATTAATGATGCCCCCAAAGGGTACAAAAGCCCTGGGTATGACAAAGCCAGAACCGTGGGTCTTGATCATGAAAGAGCTAAAATAAACTATTCTTGGCTAAAAATGACAATTCGTGAATGAGGGTTGGGTGTCCATTGCTCGATGGATGGGACAAAGGTAAAGGAAAGCTACCGATGGGAGTTTTCATTTGCTTGGCTATCACTTCGTCAAAGATATGATTATTCGTAGTACTAAAATCCTGGACAATATTGCAGAACCATTACTTGATATAATTACAAGGTCACACATAATGTCATACAGGCTGAACAACGTATAATGCTTTTAATTGTAAGGCAAGAGAGCAATTATTGAGGATAAATACTCCAACATATTTTGGTATGGGTGTTTGGTTCACACAATGAACCTTTTGATGCATGATATCATTAAAAACAAACAACCTCAATTCAAATGGCTTGGTGATTTGTACAAGAGAGGTAAAAAAATGATAAAATTTATTACAAATCATAGCAATACCCATGGGCTTTTCCATACTCACTCCAAATTGGAGTTGTTGAAGATAACAAAGACTAGATTTGCTAGCTATTACCTCACCTTCAGGCGCCTTTTGAAGGTAAGAGAGTCATTGGCTGCAATGGTATCAAGCCCACACTAGCAGCTATTAAAGGACAGGGCAGCAACAATAGTTGACAGGCAAGGTTTCAAACATGTGGAGGAGACCGCCCTTGACCATCTGTTTTGGGCACGTATGAGGGAAATTGTGAGTTTTACCAAGCCCATTTATAACATGATTCGCTTTGCAGATACTGATAAACCAGTGATTGGAGAGGTTTATGAGCAGATGGATAGCATGTTGGGGCAAATAAAAGATATTGTTAAAGATAATGATCCCAACTTGTATGCTATGATTCATGACTGTGTGTGTGCACGGTGGAATAAACTCAATGTTCCACTACATGCTTTGGCATATATCCTTACGCCAAAATATTACTCTCCATCTTGGTTGGGCCAACTTGCACCTGGAGGTGGGGTTAGGATGAAACCTCACACAGATCTAGAGGTACAAGAGGGGTACATGAAGGCATTAGACAAGTTGGTACCCGACAGGGAGGAGTGTGCTAGATTGTGCCTTGAATTAGGCAAATACTTCAGTTGCACTGCTAACTTTCGTTCTTTCCATGCAATGGAAGACAGAGACAGATTTGATGCTCTCACATGGTGGGAAGCATACGGCGGCATGGGACTTTTGCCAAAGTTGGCAAAAAAAGTTCTCTCACAGTGTAATATCCCGAAAGGGAAATAGACAGCAATACAAGCATACGACAATATAGAAAATGCCAGAAATAGAACATAAAGAAAATACTCATAAAAATGTCGGGAATGCTAAGCCATTTTATTAATCTGAGAATATAATGAAATACAATAGATGATCGGAATGATAGCACCTATTCTTGCTCAAGGCAAGTGAAGAACTCTCTCAAAAAGAGAAATGGGCACTCTAAGCCTAACGTCCCAATTCTTTGAAAAGCTAGTAAGCTAACTGCTTCTTGAGATAGATGAAAACTAGAAGTCGATCCCCTTCTTGGAATGACCCATCTGTGAACCACGTGTTAACCAACCCGGACAAAACCCAGAAACCATATCAAAAATGGTCAGCCTTCGAAAATCACCAAAAAGTGCCTCCTCAGGGAATTACGCTGCCCTCCAAGGCTCAGCGCAGATGCCAAATGATGATAGCTGAAACTGTGCCACAAACTCCTCAGGAAACCTCCTACTGGCAAAGACTGATCCTCTCCTCCGGATATCAACTGAAACTCCTGCAGAAACCCCGCACCGGATCACCTCCAAGTAGAACTGCGTCCTCTCTCCCAGGGACTACGCGGTCACAAGAGAAGCCCAGCTCCTCAGCAAAACAACCAACCAAATCTCCCGCTAAATACTGAAGGAAAAACCTTGCCCGAGCAGGAACTCGAAGTCCCCTGGGGCTAAGGGCGAGATCTCTGACCGGAGACACTCAACGCACTAAACAACTGCAGATAGGCTAAACAGCCAGCGTGCTCAAGAAGACAAAATGTCTAGCTCCAATATCATCAACAACAAGAATGCCAAATGAGATGGCTCTCCCACCTTTTATAACGCTAGTTTCCCTCCAAAACCAACGTAGTCTCTCTCTCCTCCACGTGGTGTGTGGCCCCCCTTGGCTCCCCCCTTAAGTTACAACGTTGTGCTACTAGGAAGGTGTTTTATTTCACTAAAGTGAGTTAGACCCCCTTTTACTCACTTTTTTATTTATCTACAAACCACATATGGCAAAACAATACAAAGTCGAATATTCCAATTAGCTGTCGCTAATTAGGAATATTACAGTCCCCCCCGACAAAATGTTGCTTGCCCTCAAGCAACTGAAGTGATGGATGCTGCAAAATCTGCTCGCTCTCCCAAGTGGCATCCTCATCCGGCAAAAATTGCTTGTCCTCAAGCAACGCTTGAACAAGCCTACTCTCTAGCTGATGCTCCCCACCGATACTGCAAAATGTGCCTGGGTCCCACTGGAACCTCTCTGTCTCCTGCATCACCCTGATACGAAGGGATATCTCAATGCCAGGATCCCAAAGTGACCTCTCACAGTACCAGCCAACCAATAATCCTCCCGGATCCCATCGCCACCATGGCCAATAATCGCACCAGTCCCACGGCTCAGACTATGCACTGCCTCTAGCTATGACCAATGCTCTAAGAGGTGAGGACCACCAACAAGCATCAATGATCCCGGGCTCCTGCTGCGCTGTACCTGTAGCTGCATATGCTACCCCTCCAACTGCATACCAACTCATCACCTCTCTCCAATCCAAGTTGTGACTCAATCCCATGCTGATCCTGCTCTCCTGAAATCGGGATGGAGTGCTGAAGAAACGATGTCCTATGCCACCTTGCCAGCTGGAATCTATAACCTCTGTTATGTCCAAGGGCCTCTGCTCGACTGTGCTCCCTACAAAGAATACCGTACCATCTAGAGGGTACCAACTCATGATCTCCCGCCAGTCCATCCTGGAAGAAGAATCCGATGTAGCAATAACAACGGCATATGGAACATGCCTGAAGTGTTGCCGCCAACCCGTAATCAACTCCCACTGCTCTGCCCTGTCTGCCAATGAGAGCTGCTTGTAGAAGGAAACCCCTCTCTCTATAATGGGCCAAAGTGGGCATGATATGCTGCAAGCTCCATCGATGTACTCCTGGAGAGTACTCACTGAAAGTACTGCAGCTCGACCGACTGTATGTACATCTATCTGTATCTCATCAATGTGTCGGCCAAAAGATGAATGCTCTGATACCACCAAGGCCCAACCACTACACCAAAAGCTCGAACTGTTAGTGAGGGCGGCATCCCAGGGTGTTAAGGGTGGGGTCTTAATGCCCACCGGAGCATCTCAAGGACAGCAGCTAAACAGCCCCGCAGCTAAACAGCCTCGCAGACCCCGGCAGCGTGTCAAGGCCCACCGGAC
Organism: Pinus albicaulis; assembly: GCA_034641835.2. Taxonomy (NCBI): domain Eukaryota; kingdom Viridiplantae; phylum Streptophyta; class Pinopsida; order Pinales; family Pinaceae; genus Pinus; species Pinus albicaulis. Next base: position 476,757,728 of record CM076581.1, on the reverse strand, counting down.
CCTCAACAGGGAGGGTGCCCTAAACAGGGATATTACAACCCACCACACTCCGCGAGTCTCGACCTCGAGACCTCGACTCTGATAC